>CM053598.1:189000840-189015418 GCA_028646575.1 Pseudocheirus occidentalis
AAAGTAACAAGGTGTGGCCATTCCCCTAAAGCAAGCCTCCTGCCATAGGCTCCACATGACCACATGACCACATTCAGCCTATTAGGGGACAGAGGATACTTTCAAATCAGGGAACATTCTCAGAGCCACTTAAGCCTATCAAAGGGTTTAGTGGCAGGAAAGATCTTCAGATTCCCATTACAATAATATAAGTGCATAATACATGTTTGGTAAATGGATGAGTCATTGACTGACGCCATAAATCCTAGGGCATGCTGGATAATGGTGAAAAGCCCATTTATGATTTAAATTTTATCTCTGAATAATCCAGTTGTTTCTACATAGTATCTTCAGCTCAATAGCTTTCATAACTATTGTGTGAAAAGTCAGTCAACAAGCATTTATGAAGTGTTTACTATGTGCCAGGTCTTGTGAAATGGGTGAGAACAGATAATTAATCTCTTTATAACCCCCATAGCACCCAGGACAGAATGTTTCAAATAGTAAGCACTCAATAAATATTTGTTGAATCAAAGAGAGAAGAGGGAGGAAAGAGGGAAGGGAGAAAAGAAAGAAGGCATGGGGAAAGAAAAAAGGAAAGGGGAAAAAAGGAAGGAAAGAAGAAAGGAAGGAACAAAGGAAAGAAAGAAGAGAGGAAGGAAAGAAAGAAGAGAGGAAGGAAGGAAGGAAGGAAAGAAGGAAGGAAGGAAGAAAGAAAGGAAGGAAGGAAGAAAGGAAGGAAGGAAAGAAGGGAGGAAGGAAGGATGGATGGAAGGAAGGAAAGGAAGGAAGGGAGGAAGGAAGGATGGATGGAAGGAAGGAAAGGAAGGAAGGAAAGGAAGAAAGAAAGGAGGAAGGAAAAAAGGAAGAAGGAAGGATGGAAAGAAAGGAAAGGAAGGTTGGATGAAAAGGAGGAAGGAAGGAAGGAAGGATGGATGGAAGGAAGAATGGAAGGAAGAAAGGAAGGAAGGATGGATAGAAGGAAGGAAGGAAGGAAGGAAGGAAGAAAGAAGGAAAGAAGGAAAGAAGGAAGGAAGGAAGAAATATAGCAGAGGTAATACTGGTGCTCCTCCCACAAAGCTGAAAACCTTGATGATGTAGGGAAAGCCTGAATGGCTGGAGTGGTGTTGAAGATGATGAAACAAAGGAAAGGAAACAAAGGAACAGAACAGAAAAGCAAAAGGAAAGGGGGGAAAATCTTGTTAGAATAATTCAACAAGATTTATTAGACATCTATTATGTGCAAGGCACTGTACTGGGTTCTGAGAATAAAAAGAAGAAAAGTTACTCAGTCTCTAGCCTCAAGGAATATATAATGGAATTGGGAAAAGAAAAACTAAGCATAATACAAATCAAATCCATCTTCCATTTGACAGACCTTCAAAAACTTCAAGTCCTTTAAGACCTCCCCTGTATCCCTTCACCTCCCCACCCCTGTCTCTTCTTGAGGATAAAGATTTCTAGCTCTCTCTCAGCTGAACTCAGAAGGCATGAACTCACGATACTTCACCGTCCTGGATGCCTTCCACAGGCTGCTCTCCAGTTATTCCAAGTCCTTCATAAATTGGGGTGCCCAGAACTAAAAACAGTGAGCCAGATGTGGTCTGACCAGGACAGAATAAACGAGGCTCTCCCTTCCCTGATTATGACTATCCAGCACCCAGGGTGTTAAATGCGTATGGTGAGGAATCTGAAGACCATACAACATAAAGGTCATATAAAAGAGGTGGGATTGTTTAGCCTGGTAAAAAGATTTAAAGGGAACATGCCAGCTGTCCTCAAGTATTTAAAGGCCTGTCACATGGAAAATGGGTTAGATTTGTTCACTAAACACAAAATAGTTGAAAGTTGTAGAGAGACAGATTAAGATTTTGTATAAGAAAAAAATAATGATAACTGAAAATTGTGTGGGCTGCTTCAGAATGTGTTGCCCTTCGCCCCTTACTTGAGACCTTCAACAGAAACCCAGATGACCATTTTTTTAAAAGAGATGTTAAGGGGTGGCTAGGTGGCATAGTGAATAGAGCACCAACCCTGAAGTTAGGAAGACCTGAGTTCAAATCCAGCCTCGGACACCTAATACAAAAACTAGTGCCATAGAATGACCTAACATAGACTTGTTCTGTGTCCAGTGGAGGCAAACTTTTAATAAACTTTACTTTTCTTTGGCTGAGAGAAGACTTGAGTCGAATTCATTTGGCAGGACCCAGCATGTTGGTATTTTGGGGCCTGTATCTCAACATTTTATGGTTACTCTCTTCATTTTTAAGGCCATGTGGCCTTGAGCAAGTCACTTGACCCCAATTGCCCTACCTTCCTCCCTCCAAAAAGCAAAAAAAATTAAAAAAATTTTTTTTAAGACTATAAGTTCCTCAAGGGCAGGAACTATCTTTTGTCTTTTGTACCCCAATGCTTAGCACAGTGCCTGACATATAGGAGGCCCTTAATCCATATTTATTGATTTACTGGTTGATCTGCACTCTCCCATCTCTTTGGATGGATACCTTTGAGAGGCAAGCATGGGTTAGTGTTGAAAGAGTACTAGGCTAAGAAGCAGGAGACACTTGGATTCACACGCCACTTTGGATGCTTATTAGCTGTGGGACTATAAACAAATCACTTAACATCTCTCAGCCTCTATTTCCTCTTCTATAAGGTGGGGATAATAATAGAACCTACCTTACGAGAGTTCAGTGAAGGTCAAGAAATCTTCTACGCAACTTGTCAAAGTGCTATGCAGACGTCAGTTGAATTCTTAACCATCTCTAAGGGACAAAAGATCTTGGAGACCCTTGTTCTATGTCATGGATTCCTTTGTGAAGCCTATAGACCCCTTCTCAGAATAATATACTTAAATGTATGAAATAATATATATTATTTACAAGGGAAACCAAATAAATTGCAATATAGTAATAAAAATATTTTTAAAAACCAAATTCACAGACCCTCAGAAATCTGCCTTGGGGCTCATGGATCTCAGGTTAAAAGTCCCTGTCTCAGAGGAACCTTAGAAACCATCTAGTTTGACTCCTTTATTTTACAGATGAGGAAGCTAAGGTCCAAAAATGTTAAATGAAAGGCTTTGTAAAGCATATATAAACTTCACCTATTGGTTTTTAATTTTTTTTTTGGAAGGAGAAGGCAGGGCAATTAGGGTTAAGTGACTTGCCCAAGGTCACACAGCTAGTAAGTGTTAAGTGCCTGAGGCTGATTTGTCAGGTCCTCCTGACTCCAGGGCAGGCGCTCTATTCACTGCAGCACCTAGCGGCCCCAAACTTCACTTATTGTTATCATTGTCTAAGGTCACAGAGAGCCAAAGCAAGAGCCAGGCCTTAAACTCGTGTCCTCTCCTGTCAGGAGACACTGGCACAGGATCGCTCAGCATGGCGTCCCTTCATCAGAGAATGAGCTGTGCTCTCTCAGAAAGCAGAATTGAAACAGCTCAAAGGAAATGCAAGATGCACAAATTTTAGAGAATTCACCGCAAATGTTCATGCGGATGGTTTATGCCCAACCTGTGGCAGAACATTCCAAGCTCGTATTGGCCTGATCAGCTGCAGCCAGACACACTGGAACTTGACTCTAGCATTGTGATGTCATTCTGGAGCTCTTCGAGAACAAAGGACAACAAACAAACAACCAATTTTTGCCTCTAACCCAAGGAAACTTCCTCCCCATCTTGTTCTCTGATTTCCATCTATTATCATGCCTGTTCTCTAAGTGGTCTTTCCTACTTTCTACTTCTCTAAGGAATTTATCATGCTATGTTTCTACTTGTACATGTTTGGGGGGGAATTTTTGGAGACTGGGCCTATTATCTTGCCCAGTTTGGAAGTAGAGCTGGCACTCAGGACCTAGTCTCACTGCTGCTCCCCACAGAGGCTTTGAGCTGCTCTGTTTCTGACCTGGACCAGTTCACCTCTCCTTAGCCACTCTGGTGGCCCTGTGTTTCTAAGAGCTCCCAGACCTGGTGAGGACATCCGATGGACTTTAGCCTTCCTGCCGCTCGGTACTTCCAAACTCAAGCCTCAGCCTCAACCAGCCTCAACCTCACCTTGTGGCAGGGATTATAAGCCTGTCTCACCACTTGGTGCTTTATAATGTGTACATGTACATACATACACAATTTTGTATATTCTAGCTATTTGTGTTTGAGTCTTACTGCTTGACTGTAAACCTCATGAGGACCAGCACTGAGTAATCTAAACTTTTATCCCCATTTCTCCGTGCCTAGCACAGTGCTCTCTTCTTTGAACATTTAACAAAATTTGAGTGTGATCATGTTGTTGAACCATCTGCTGAACCTACGACAAAAAGCAACATTCTCGAAATTCCAGTAAAAGTCACAGAATTCTAAAGTGCTAAATCCTCCTGAGGGCTCTGCAGCGTTTTTATGCAACTCTCATTTGATAGGGCTATGCAGTAGTTCTTTATTCAAATAAAAACAACTAGAAAGCCAGGAAAGAGAACAATAATATCCCTCCACCCAGTGAGCCATAAATATCTGGGTAAATAGGGAGTGATTTGGGACCCGAGGTGAGTATGAATAGGTATCTGAAAATCAGTGTGGAATGGGGCAAGATTAGGAACCTTTGCAATGGAGGCTTGGATAAAGGCGATGTTATAAATGCCAAGACTGACTCAGAGTCCTCTCAATAGCCATAGCAGAAGCTATAATCAAGGTATTTTCAACTGCTAACCAATTAGCAAAACTCAACCCAGGCGGCTGCAATGCCTAGGCAGGCACATGGCTACCGAGAAAGGTGAAAAAGGAAAATTTTCATGCAATCTGCAATTAATCTGCAGGGCTCCCTGCGAGGGGTCGGGAAGTAGTTGAGAGGGGCTTCATCAAAGTATTAGAGATCTACCTTTGTCAGCAAGACTTGTAGAATAATTCAACGGACAAGGATCTCTAACAGCCAAATGATTATGGTAACTAGATGTATTAGGGGAAAATTTCACCCCAACTTCCTCACCTCACCTCATGTCTCAATTCATCCATAACAGCCTATGACTTATACTGGCTGTGTGACTCTGGCGCAGCCTAGTTAACCCCTCGTGCTCTGGAGCAGCTCTTTGTAAAAGAGGAAGGCTGTAAGCTTTAGAGATGGTGCAGGGCTATATTGGTAGAGTTTCCTCATTCATGAGTTCCCTGTGTCAGTGAAATCCCAAGTCCAATACCTAGTTGTCATTCGTCCCCTCCACAAAATTGTCCTTGGTCAAAGGGACCATGGACAGATCTAACAGATCTCATGCTGCCTGATTGGTATTATCAACACAATATTTTAAGACGAGGAGGATTTGAGTCTTTGCTCTATTAGTAGCAGTAATAGGCGGGGGGGGGGGGGAAAGAAGGCCTTCCACACAGCTGTATTTTATTCTTACAAAGTTTACTTTAACACTTGATGATCTGTAATTTTGTCCATGGCCCTCCCCCCCAACCAATAAAGGCTCTTATCTTGACTCTACATGACACTTTCTCAGCTTGGTAGAGCCCACCAGAGTTTGTGTTCTATTGATGGCACCTTGGAGATCCCAAGATGGCTACATCATTTTTGCTCATAAACTAAACATAAATCTGAAGTGGTTATACATATGTGAGTCGTGATTATACAGACAGCCACTAGGTGGTGTGGTGGATAGCAGGCTGACCATGAAATCAGGAGCACTGGGGTTCAAATCTCACCTCTAATACCAACCAGCTTTGTATTTGCATAATTCTGCAGAGACCTCGGTAGGGTTTCGGATTTTGGAATTCTGTAACTTTTTTTCTGGAATTTTGAGTTTTTCTTTGAAGATGCAGCAGCCAGTTGCTTAATTATAGACACACTTGAAGTGCCAGGGAATCCTCAGAGACCTCATTTGTAAATCAAAGGGTCACCATGATGAGTACCTACCCACAAAGACTTGTGAGGCTGAGATGAGATAAAATAGGCAAAATGCTGTGCAAACTTCAACAAATTCTATATAAAATGTCGGATCATCCTCCTCATTATCCTCATCATTTTATAGGATTATTTACTAACATCGCAAACCTAACATAACTTATGTATCCAAACAAGAGCTTTCCTTCAAAGTAGTCCCTTTAGGAAAACTTAAGGGACTTAGACCTCAGAGATTATCCAGTATAGCCAATAAGCATTTAATAAGTGATAACTTATATGGACAGCTAGGTGGCACAGTGGATAGAGTGTCAGGTCTGGAGTTAGGAAGACTCATCATCCTGAGTTCAAATCTCAACACTTACTAGCTGTGTGACCCTGGATAAGTCATTTAACCTATTTGCCTCAGTTTCTTTATTTGTAAAATGAGCTGGAAAAGGAAATGACAAATCACATCTGCCAAGAAAACCCCAAATGGAGTCACAAAGAGTCAGATATGACTGAAATGATTGAACAACAAAAAGGGCACTATAATGTGAACAAGCTTTGTATTGGAAGATCTCAGTTTGAATCTCAGCTCTGCCATTTATCTGTTACTTATGTGGCCTTAGGCAAGCCAATTAACTTCTCTGGGGGTTTCTTTGGCTATAAAATGAAGCAGTTAGACTTTCTGTGGCCCCATGAACAATTAAGGTCTCTCTCAGCTCTAACTTTGATTACAATTTGGAAACTGCTTTTCAAAACCACTCTGGAGGAAACTCAGTTTCTCTCCAAATGATTGGATGGATAACTTCTAAAATTCCTTTCAGATTTAAATCCATGATCCTATGACTTTAGACCCATGGAGAGTTGAACAAAAGCCCTGCTTCCATACTCCACCACAATACAAAGGCAAAAATATTTACTCTAGAGGAGAAAAAACATGCCAATGGAACATTGATAGTTTCTGACAAGTAGGAAAGGCTTGGAACACGACCCTGATAGGAAACAGTGTCTGCTGTCTGGGGACCAGCCCCCCTATATATGGAGAGGCTTGTGACCACTAGGCAGTGAGGACCTTGAATATGATGACTGATGACTGTTAGTCAAGTGCAGGCCTTTTCTGCTCTTCTAGTGATGGTGGAAAAGCATCAGAAAGGGTTCAGACAGAAAGTACCAAGTCAATTTTTTGGCCACCTACAAAACATTAATTTAACTGTTGATACTATATTTTGAGATTCTGTTCCAATGAGTTGATGAAATCACTGGGAGAATTGAAACAAATTCATATATTGACCTTCTTACTCACTACAAATTAAACCACACTAAAAAATCATGGTCAAATGGAAGGAGAACTCTTGGATGGGCTTTTCTCTGAATGAAAGAGAGAATGAAATGCATGAAAGAACTGAATGAAAGAATTTGGAAGATTTGGTTTCATTATGCACTCAATAGTTACCCCAAAATTATTTCATGAGACGGACACATTGCCTTACAGTTCCTCAGACAACCACAAATTAAAAAGCAACTGTGAAAGTAACCAGGGCTTATGAACCACTATCTGTTGCAGAGGACAGAAATGTTGAGAAAAATTATGAACTAAACTAGTCAGATGAAATTCAACAGCAACAAGTGTGAACTCTTGCACGTACATTCAAGAAATCAACTTCACAATGACAAGATGATAAGAAAGGGCTCGATAACAATTTGTCAGAAACAAAGATCTGGGGGTCTCAGTGGATGAAAGTTCAGTGAGACTGTAAGCTCCTTGAGGACAGGGACTGTCTTTTACTTCTTTTTGTAGCCCCAACACATAAGTAGATGCTTAATATAGATTTAGTGACTGATTGAGTCAATGGTGTGAGAAGGCAGCCAAAAAATAATAATAGCTCACATTTACATAGTGTTCACCCTGTGCTAGGCGCTTTATAGTTGTTTTCTCATCTGATCCTCACAAAGACCCTGTAGGTGCTATTATTATTCCCATTTGACAGATAAAGAAACTGAGGCAGGTGGCAGTTAAGTGACTTGCCCGTGTTACTCAGCTAATAAGTGTCTGAGGCTAGTACTCTCTATTGCTACCACCTAGCTGTCCTAATTGATATGGGCTGAGACGTAGCTTCCAGGAACAAGGAAGGGATAATCCAGCTGTACTCAGTTCAAGGTACAGTGGTTTAGAAAGGATAAATTGGAGAGCATCAGGAGAGGGCAATCAGGGCAGCAAAGGGGCTTCTTACTTTTGTTTCAGTTGTATCTGACGCTTCACGACCCCATTTGGGGTTTTCTTGAAGTCGTTTGCCATTTCCTTCTTTAACTCATTTTACAGATGAGGAAACTGAGGCAAACGGGTAAAGTGATTTGCCCAGGGTCACACAGTTAGTAAGTGTCTGAGGCCAGATTTAACTGAGGTCCTCCTGACTCTAGGACCAGCACTTTATCTGCTGTACCACCTAGCCGTCCATATAAGGATAGGATGAAGGGAGCAAAGATATTTACTCTAGAGGAGAAAAGACTCAGAATGACCACGACAGATTCCTTGAAGTACTTCAAAGTCTCTCTCTATATTTTTTTATTTTTGGTTTAACCCTAGAAGGTAGTAATAAGTAGAAACTAAGTGATGGGTAGAAGCTACAAGTAGGAAAATTTTGGTTTGCTTTTAGGAAAATCTCTGAAACAATTAGAGCTATAAACAAAATGGAATGGTTTTCCTCAAGGAGCAATGGGTGTCCTTTGCCAGAGGTTTTCCTGTATAAGTCAAAGTGTCAGATATGGAATTAAATCTGGGTTTGGGTCCTGACTTCCACACTCAATAAGTGTATCTGAGCCCCAGTTCCCTCATCTATAAAATTATCTATAAGAGTTGTACTACTTAGCCAAATGTGGTCAAGTCAATGATAAAGAAAAGAATTTGTAATAAAAGTCTTGATGGATGTTTTCCATTTTTCATCTGCTTCTTCTGTTTCATTGTTAAATTCACTTGGGACAATGTGACTTAACTGATTTTCTTGCCAAGCTTTCTGCAATAATTTTCCCCCATCTATCACTTCTCAGTGCTTTATACTCAATGCTGGTTACAACCTTTCATTATCATTCTCTATTTTTAAGGATAAATTTTATAAATTTGTGCATGGCCTAGTGGAGATGAAACTGGCTTTAAACCCAGGAAATCCTGGGTTCCAGTCCCACTTTGGACACATATTGACTGTGTGACTCTGGTTAAGTCCCCTAACTTCTCCAAGCTTTAGGCAATTCTCTAAATTATAAGTAACAGAGAAGTTGCCAACCTACATTGATAAAGGAAGTATATTAATCTGAATTCTCTATACTAATGAAATCACAGATCCAGTCCTCATCCTCACAATCTTATATATGAATTTATATCTCAGACCAATATTGACCTTGGCTGCCATATCACTTCACTTAGCAACGATCTCACATTTGCTGTCTAAGGCAGTTTGTACGTTCTTTTGCACTCTCATTATGGCAATTGCTTTATATCAATTAAATTTCCTTTGGGAATGATGGTAGTCTGTGTCAATATCTCTTCTTTTATCTATCACCTTCCCTTATACAGAGGGAGGGAAGGTAGTAACTTCTTTAGGTCAGCTGCATTCCATCTATTTTAATTGCATAACATTTTTAATTTTTTTTCTAACTTGTTATTGATTTTAATCTTTGTTCTAACAAAGCCAATGATTTGATCATAAGTCAGCAACTATTTTGGAGCTGACTGACTTATAAAGTCACCATTCATTTCTTATCTGTTCAGACAGTCTTCCAATTTCATGATGTCATTCAGTGTTCATCACATACACTGTCATATGACTCTCTTCTTAAAGTATTAATTACACAGTCATAGTCTCTGTGTTGTCTAAAAGCCTTTGACCTCCTTAGTTTCTTAATCTTGAGCCACATTTCCCAACATATTTTGCACCATCTTCCATTACATATTTATAATGAAGTCACTGAGTAATAATAATAACTATATATATATATATGGAGTTAATCTGGAAGGTCTTATTAGATTCTTTGTCAAATTTTTCTATCTCCCCATCTGCAAATGAAAGCATGATATTGGTACATAAGCTGTAATTATCTTCACATCGGTTCATTTGTTTTTGCTCCTCATAAAAACTGCAACGTAACAAGTGTCCCACAAGATCATTTGTTTGGTTGCCTTTGTTTATATGAGGAAACCAATTCTGCCAGCCCTTTTATTTGCTTCTCCAAGGGCAACATGTGAGACATCCTTATATTTAGTTGTTATTTCCTCTTGTCTTCTAGTTTTATTTCTGGCAACTATGTCAAGAATGATACAATCTAGTTCTAGCACATTGACTGGGTCATTGGATAAGAATTTCACAATGTGTGTAGATGACCTTAAAATTGGATAATTTTTAGCTTAATGCCTCATTTTCCAACATTTTATCGCTGCATAAGAGGAAGATGGCCATAAAGAGCCAAGAGCCACTTTGTATTTTTTTGTTTGCTTTCTGATGGTCAATTAATTTTTTACTGTAACCAATTTACTAGGTACAATTTCAGAGTTTTAAAAGTTTATATTTTTCTAAATGTTGGGAATTTTGAACAATTTTCATGTAATTTTTGAGAGTTTGTGAGTTTTCTTTTTAAATTCAAGAACTGCCTGGTTATATTTTTAAGCCACTTAGCAACTAGAGAATTGCTCTCGTTCTTATAAATTTGTGTCACTTCCAATAATTTTGTGTGTCAGATTTTTGTTAGAGGTTTTTGATGCAAAGCTTTTTTTCCTTCCAATCTGTCTCTTTTTGATTCTGGATACATCAACTTTTATTGTACAAAAACCATAGTCCAACAAAAGGGTTCTGAAGTCAGAGTAGTTGGGTTCAAATATTCCCTCATACTTTTCACTTATATGACACAGTCTCTGTGGGCCTTAGCTTCCTCATCTGTTAAAGGGGAATTAGAACTGATGACCTCTCCATAGGTTCCCCCAAATTCTAGATCTCTTAATGCTGGCATCATCAACTATCCAGTTTACTAGAGATAAACCTCTTCTCATTTGACTAGGATCGTCCCTGGAAAGTAGATTGGACTTGTAGCTTTTCCAGCATAGTAGAACCTGAAAGATCTTAACCTCTATGGGTCTAAACCTCAAGAATGCAGGGTCACAGGGCAGCTAGGTGACAGAGTGAACAGAGCACTGGCTCTGGAGTCACAAGGACCCAAGTTCAAATCCAACCTCAGACACTTAACACTTACTAGCTGTGTGACCTCGGACAAGTCACTTAACCCCAATTGCCATACCTTTCCCCTCCAAAAAGACAAAAAAGAAAAAAGAATGTAGGTTCACCTCCATGACAGAGTAATTAAGTGTGAGTGTGAGTAATTAAATGTCTTTCACAGTAGCTAGGGTACTGTGCTATTCTTTCTTCATGTTTTCTGAGTTATAGGGAACAGTTGTATTGAGAACATTTCGTCTCACCCAGATGGGTTCTTATGTGACCAAAGGTATAATTTGAGAGTACATAAAGGTCTAAGAGTGTAGCCAGTGCCCGTGGAATGTTCTGATTCCATCCCCCACATAGGGATCAAAGAGATAACCCTGGCCTCAGAAGCACCGAGCCTCATGTCCACTGAGCTAATCGGTCACAGTGATGAACATCCCCGGTTTTATCAGATAGAGAGAAAGAGCGGAACACGTCCAACAGCCCTGCTAGTTCTGCCCGCCCCGCTAGAACCCTTCCCACCCAAACACAGATTAGGGGCACATAAAAAGCCAGCAGAAACCACAAAAGACAGTGGGCTAAGTAAGAGTAACATTTACTGAGTACTATGAAGGGCTTACACGGATGGAAACGGGCATCGCCCCCTTGGGGATCACTGCATCAGGCATCAGGCATCCCCTCCACGGGCACCAGCCCCAGGGCGCCCAGGGACTACAGCACTTAACACTGACTTACACACGATGGCAATAACTGTAGAGTATTTGTTCGTAACAAACAAACCATAACATATTTATACCATATCACGTCGAGTGACTATATAAATCCATATATATATTGCTGTATAAAACCTTTTTTCTTTTTTGTAAAAAATATTAAAAAAAAAAAAGAGAGAAGTGTAAAAATGTGCAGTTGAAAGCACTGCCGGGACAGCCAGGCTGTAAACATTAGAGTGAGTATGTGCTTTGGAAGGGCGCCCGCGCCTCAGTGCCCACAGCAAACTCCAGCAGGGAGCGAGGTCTGGTAAGGAGGGCTCTTCCCAGGGACATAGGAAGAGCGTAGGCAGGATCCGGGGGGATGACGATGAAACAGGGACATGCAGATGGCGGCCACTGAGAGCACTTGTTGGTCCTGCATCACACCCCTCTCCTGCTCGGCTGTATTACTTGGGAGGGATGGGACTAGGGGGTAGTTAATGAAATTGCATTCTCAGCTCCATTTGGAATTTTTTTTTCCTATTCAACTTACACTTTTCCAATGCCAGGAGATGTCCCAGAGACAGGTAGGCTGATGGGAAATGATGGGAGAGGAGACAGTGGCCATGGAGGTTGGGAAGTCCCTTCCTTCATTTACCCCTCTCTCCCTCCTCACTGTAACCCTAGGCACTGGATCATCCCCTTCACCTGTTTCTACTTTGGTCTCAATTCATCGCTGATCTCAAGCTTCCCTCAACCCTCCCTTCCCCATGTGTTGCTGGTCTGTATTCCACAAAGAAGCCCACTGTACTCTGGCGGTGCTGAGCCTTGTTGCAAAGTTTTTTTTCACACATAAACAAAGGCCCCACATGAGACCCTATGTCCTCCTCCCTCCTTCTTCTTTCTTCTCACAATCCACTTTCACTTCTTCTCAAGTTGTTCGAGTAGTGGGTTGGCTTCAGACTCCGGCGTCTTGACACTGTCTGTCCTCACGATACAAGTGGGACGATGCCGGTTAAGCATCAAGATGAGCTGCTGCCTTTCCTGCTTTAACTCCTCGATTTGGGCCTTTAGTTCTGCATTCATGAGTTCCAGGCGTTCGGATTCCTAGAGAGCCCCAAACATAAAAAGAGGCAGCTTTAAATGTGTACCCAGGGCTTGTCCTCTGAACAAGGCTACAGGGAGGGGGAGAAAAGGGGCTTGTTGAAGCAAAATTCCTTTCACCTCTCTTTTTTTTTCAATGTATCAATTTTTAATTTTCAATGTTCACTTCCATAAATTTTAAATTTTCTCCTCCTCCCTCCCCAAGATAACATGCAGTCTGATATAGGCTCTACACATACATTCCTATTAAACACATTTTCACATTAGTCATATTGCATAAAAGAATTATAATGAATGGGAGAAACCACGAGAAAAAAAAAACCAAACCAAACAAAAAAAGAAAATCATCTGCTTCGCTCTGCATTCCAACTCCATAGTTCTTTCTCTGGATGTGACTGGCATTTTCCATCATGTGTCCTTTGAAATTGTTTTAGGTCCTTGCATTGCTGTGAAAGGCTAAGTCTATTAAAATCAGTCATCACACACTGTGTCTATTAATGCCTTTCACTGTCTCTTTATCTGCTTTTGCCTACAGAACCATAACTCGAGTGAGGCAATGAGGGCTTCATCCCAGGGTGCTTAAATGTAGAAGGCTCCAACATAATTTGTCTTTCTTTCTTTTTCTTTCTGAGGCAGTTGGGGTTAAGTGACTTGCCCAAGGTCACATAGCTAATAAGTACCTGAGGCTGGATTTGAACTCAGGTCCTCCTGTCTCCAGAGCTGGTGCTCTACCCACTGTGCCACCTAGTTGTCCATCATTTGTATTTCTTTAACAGCTAGAAGTAGCTAAGCTTAAGACTTTGATATTGTGTCAGTTGTGGAGTCACGTCCAATTCCCCAAAACCCCATATGGGGTTTTCTTGGCAAAGATATTGGAGTGATTCACTATTTTTTTCTCCAGCTCATTTTACAAATAAGGAAACTGAGGCAAACAGGGTTAAGTGACTTGTCCAGGGTCACACAGCTGAGAAGTGGCTGAGACTGAATTTGAATTCAAGTCCTCCTGACTCCAGAGCTGGTGTTCTATACACCGTGTCATTGAGGTGCCCCAAAACTTAATAATGAATAATAATTAGTTAAAATAAGAAACTACCAGTTGCTTTCCCCCTCTAATAGCCTTAGCCCAAGATAAGCTCCTCTCTGACCTGACCAGATATTGTTTCTTCCCCAAATGGCAGATAACAAACTGGGATCTCTTCCCAGGCCCTCAGTTTTCTTATCTGTACAATGACAGACAACCTCCGAGGTTCTGTCCAGCTCTAAAGCTACGACTGTACCATTCTATGATTTCTCCTTGAGGTTGCTCCCTCCATGTCCCTCAATAACTTGCCTTTATCAGCAGATCTCAGAGTGCATTTTGTCCTCCTCGTCCCAGTCACCAGGACGGCCAGTGACAACCATCTCCTTGTCAGTCTGCTGCTGGCTGAAGAGCCCAAAGAACAGAGCCTGAAGCTGACATAAACTACCACTCTCTAGGCGGACAGTACTCAAGTGCATTCCGAGGGAATCATGGCCTCAACAGTGTTGAGGCCTATACTGGAATCTTGGAAGTAGACTGAGAAATGCACATAGAACAGGTTCACCTTAACCGAAGTCAAGTCAGTGCTTATTAAGAACATAATCCTGGGTTCCAGGGATTGTGGAAAGAAAGAAAGAAAGAAAGAAAGAAAGAAAGAAAGAAAGAAAGAAAGAAAGAAAGGAAGGAAGGAAGGAAGGAAGGAAGGAAGGAAGGAAG
>CM053598.1:189015918-189037783 GCA_028646575.1 Pseudocheirus occidentalis
TGTGGTGGTGGTGGTGGTAGTGGTGGTAGTAGTAGTAGTAGTAGTAGTAGTAGTGGTGGTGGTGGTAGTGGTAGTAGTAGTAGTAGTAGTAGTGGTGGTGGTGGTGGTGGTGGTAGTAGTAGTAGTAGTAGTAGCAGTGGTGGTGATAGTGTTAATAGTAGTAACAATAATAATACCCAGTATTTATATAGACCTTTAAGATCAGCAAAGTACTTTATGAATCCTATATCATTTGATCCTCACGACAATCCTGTAAAAAAAAAAAAGATACTATTATTATCCCCATTATAGATGAGAAAAGAGATTATGAGAGAGGCCAAGTGGTTTACCAGACTTAGGTTCTTCACATTCTTTTTATCTTCCATTACCATCATCCAAGGACTTGAGCTCTTTCCTGGGGCTTATGGATATGAGATTAACCCTTCCCTTCTGGTGTTCTTCCTCAGTGATATTCATTGATATCAATACTCTCTTGGGCCAGATCAAGAAATATAACTTTGGTAGAAGTGAAATGATTCGTCAGGGTATCAGGCACACAGAGAGAGACCAAAGTGGCCATGGTGTCCACCTCTGTCCTGCTAAAGAGATGCCTTGCTTAGACATCCTTAGGTTCTAGATCTCTCTTTCCAGTCACTTGAGTCCAGGTTCTTCTCTCCCTGAATATCTAAGAATTGTACATTTCTTATCTATTTCTTTTCTACTTGAACTCCATCAGCTGAAATCCTTGGATTTAACTCCACCCAGGAGTTAAATCATACTCTCACCCAGGAAACTTCTCTTCTCCCCTAGGTCCTTTTTCAGCTTCCTTTTGTGTGTTTTCTCCCATCAGATTGTAAATTCCTTGAGGGCCAGCACTCCCTTTCTTTTTCTTATTTGAATTCCCAGTGCTTAGGACAATGCTTGGTATGCAGCAGGCACTTAATAAATGTTTATTGTGTTATATTGTAAAACACTCCATTAGTTCCCCCAGCCATCAGAGATTCAGAAGTTCTACACAGGCCACCACCAGTTCTTTCCTTGGTATCTGATGAATTTGAAACCATAGGCTTAGTTCTCCTGAGTACCCAACTGCAGGTCTCTGCCCTTTGCTCCATCTTTTACAGATAACCTTTCTCCTTTTTTACTACAGAATCAGGGTAAATGTTTAATAATTGGTTCTTGGGTTGGGTGGTGGGGAATGCACTCAACACACTTTTCAGGTTAATCTGCAAGATTAAGATTTTCTCCATTATTTTCTTAAATCTAGCCAATTAGCAAAACAATAAATCAAGTCCTGATTTGTAACATTTATTTCCGAGGTGTGAATGTTCACACTGAAAATTTAACAGTCTACTGCTGGCCAGATCCAGGACACAACTGTTTTCACACCTCTTTTTTCCCACTGGGACTAACAGCCCTCTTCTGCTGCCTATTTGAGACCTAGGAGCTCTGTAACTATTAACAATGCCAGTGCACTCATTAAACCCATCGACTGCCTCAGATTTTTGAAGAGATAAATAGAGAAGGATAGAAGCAAGGGCAGGTGATAGAGGATGAATACACAGGCACAGAATGCCATTGAGTAGGGAATAGCTCAGAATATCCTGGCACATGCATACAAGTGGCTATTACTGCACCCCAGAAAATGGCGAATAAGAAGACTTTGGAGAAATGTGCAGAAACAACTTGTATGATGAAAACAACAACAGTTTGTAGAAAAACAACTTTGAAAGACCTCAGAACTCTGATCAAAGAAGAGAACAACAAAGACTTCAAAGAACTGATTAGGAAACATGCCACCCACCACTTGACAAAAGGTGATGGAGAAGAGGCTCAGAATGAAATGGGCAGACAGAGCCACTGTGCTGATCTTGTTTGCCGGACTACATGTACGTGTTTCACGGGAGGGCTTTGACTTGGACATTGTTGGGGAGAAAGTAGGTTAGTGGGTCAGTGACAGATATTCAAGAAAAAAGTACAGTCAAAAATAGCTTTTAAAATGAACAGGAAAAAAAAGTAAAGAAGGGAAACAAATAAAATAGAGATTAGATATACATACACATGTATGTACACATACATGCATACATTATATAGATATACATATACATCATGTACATATTTAATTACTTGCTTAATTACATTATATATGCTATAAGTATATACCATATACTTATATATACTTCTTTTATATGTAAAACTTACCTTAGCTCCTGTAGTAAACCTGCCTGAGAGCCAGATCTATTGCATTTTCTCCCACCTCTGGGTTCTCTGCTACCATTAAAGGGGTTTGGGAGTATCAAGTCTCTGCCACAGGGCAGCAAGGTGACACAGTGGGTAGAACATCAGGTCTGGAGGTAGGAAGATCTGAGTTCAAGTTTGATCTCACACATTTACTAGCTGTGTGACCCTGGGCAAGTCACTTAACCCTGTTTGCTTCAGTTTCCTTGTCTGTAAAATGATCCGGAGAAAGAAATGGCAAACTCCAGTATCTTTGCCAAAAACACTCAAATGGGATCATGAAAAGTTGGACATGACTGAGAGGACTGAAAAACGAGAAGATTCTCTGCCATTGACATGAGCCCCAACTGATGTGTTCCTCCAATTCTAGGGACCCCTCCAACTGGTTTTATTTAAACATCCAACAGTCAGGTCAGCTTTTACAAAAGCATATTTACTTCAAAGGTATATCAAGAACAAACACACAAAAATATCTCTCTCTAAATAATTCCCTCATATACCGCCTTGGTCTCTGAAGAGGTGAGGAGGGTCAGATTCACAGCTTAATTCAGTTCCTATATAACACAGTTCCCCAAATCCAAAGCCCCTTTGGCAATTGGGTTCTCATATCCTGACTTTATCTGTTGGGCTGGCAGCAGCATCTCTCCTTCTGTTTCTAAGGTTGCCATGGCTAGAGAGTCCAAATCTGGGGACCCTGTCACCTGCACCTAAGTCTAATTGTTTTAAAGATAAAACCTTCCTGCGACACAACCAGTGGAAAGAGGCTATTCCCACACCTGTCATAGGAAACACTAATGTCTTCTCCCAAAATTAGGTCTCCTACCCTAGGGTGAGCCTCCATATTATATGATCTAGTCATGTGAATGTTAAATTCACAATAGGAATAGGTAGTGGATATATGATTTAATTGACGCAGAGAAATCTTGGATGAGGAAATTCCCTCCACCAATGTAGGTCAGTACCTTCTCTGATGTTTTAATCTGTTTCCTAGAGAAGTGTCAAATATATCCAGGCTTTGCAGGCCACAATACTCCTGAGCAAAACCCAAACCATATTAAAATGCATTTGGGAAACATTTTACAAAATAAATTAAAATACAGTAGAACATAGATAATGTTAATATGTAGTTTTCTAGGTCAATACAATATGCAATTCCTATGGTTTAGTGGTCCCCAGATTCTATGAGAGTTTGACACCACTAATCCAGAGCACTGAGGGATATAAGTGTCTTTCCTAAGGTGATAGAGTTAGTTTGTGTCAGAGCCAGAACTCAAAACCAGGTCTTCCTGGGATTGATGCTATCTCTCGAGTTAACTATACCATAGAAAACCATTTTTAAAATGGGAAAACTTTCATAAATATGTGCAGAATGAAAGAAATAGAACCAAGCAGGGTGGTGTGTGGGTGTGTGTGTATACACAAATATATATATATATATATATATATATATATATATATATATATACACAAATATAACAATGCAAACAGGGAACACAAAACCCTGAAATGGAATGTTGCATAATTATGATGCCTAAGTACAGAACTAGGAACTAAAGAAGAATTGATGAAATGCGCCCCCTTAGGTCTCTGCAGAGGCTGGGGGTCTGGGGGTGGGGACCGTTACATGTTCTGCCGATCATGATTGAATGGTTTTGCTGAATTGATTTTTTCCTGTTTTTAAATCTTTGTCACCAGGGATAGCTTTGCAGTTAGAGAAATGGGAGGGATATTTTCAGAAGGGAAAGGGATACAGAAGCAAAAAACAGCAAGAAGAAATTATTTGTTTTTTAATCACGGTACAAACCTCTAAGAACAGTATCAAAAGCACTAAAGTTTGTAATGAACTTGTGCTTAATACCACCAGAAGAGTCGGATTGTTGTTTTATTTTTGCCCAGTAAGTTATATTGAGGGAGAAAACTGGGAACTAGGAGAGCACCCACCTATTGGGCAATATTATCGTACCATAAGAAATGACAAAACAGTTTCAGAGGAAGGCCTCTATTAATTGGTGAGCAAAGTGAGCCTAATTGGGAGAAAAATTTATACAGTACCAACAACATTCTAAGGAAAATACATTTTTCAAAGACCTTAGAACTCTGATCAATACAATGATAAAGCATGATTCCAAAGGATCAGAGACAAAAGATGCCACCCACCTTCTGCCAAGAAAGATGTTGGACTTAAAATGAAGTATAAAATACATTTTTAGAATAGCCAAGGTGAGGTTTTTTTTATTGGACCGTAAAACATCTTTGTTATCAGAGCTTTCTTTTTCTTTTAAAACTGTTGTTTAATCAGGGATGAGTGAAGAGAGACAAAAATGCTTATAAAAATAAAATTTTAAATTTAATAATAAAATAAATATGACAAAACTAAAAAATAAAAATTTAAACTAAAAAATTTTTTATTGGGGAAAGTGGAAAATCATGAGGGGAAAATTATGATGATGTGATAATAATAATAATAATAATAATAATAAAAAAAATGAACACAGAGATGCTCAACTCCTATTTTTCCTTTTTTTTCACTGCCAAAGAGTAAAATGATTTTTAGACAGGAAAGGTCAGAGCAAAAAAAATTCTAATAATAAAAAGTGCTAATAAAGGAGACCCATAATAATTAGATAGTAAGAGAAATTCAAGTTGTGCCTAATGAATTTAAGTTCCAGGATCCAGATGAACTATGTTCATTCTCAAATATTAAAAAAAAAAACCTGGCAGGCGTGATAGCTGAGCTATTATTCGAAAGATGATGAAAAACTGAAGAGGTATCATAGAAATTAGAGAAGGGCAGATATCTCAATTATTTTAAGGAAGGAAATAGAATCTGCAGATTGTAGGCCAGTGAGCTTGACTCCCATTTCTGATGACATTCTAGAATGTAATATTAAAGGCATGGTTAGAAAGGAAGTGGTGATCACCAAATGAAAGTATGGCTTCATCAAGAATAAATCACGTGAGTTTAACCTCATTTCCTTTTTTTGACAGTATTTTCTGATGTCTATAAAAAATGAGTGCTGACTGAATTCTTTCCCACACTCACCACATCTCATGTGTTTTTTCTCCTAAATGAGCTCTTAGAAATATGCACGGGTGTTCTCTGAATGAAGCTTTGCCACAGTGATTATGTGGACAGGATTTTTCATCATGTGGATCCCCTAATGACAAATGACCTGAGCTTTCTGATCGAACCCTTTGCCACACTGGTCACATTTCTAGGGTTTCTCTCCTCAGTGGATTTTGTGATGGGTATGGAAATTTAAATGATATGTGAATTCCTTATTATGCTGGTCACATTTATAGGATTTTCCCCCTGTGTATACTTTCTGATGCTCAAAAAACCTCAACTGATACTGAATTTTCTTCCATATTGACCATATTTGTAAGGTTTCTCTATGTGCCCTCTCTGCTGCCTAGACAAACTTGATTGAAATCTGAGTTCTCTACAACATTGTTCATATTTATAAGATCTCTCCCCTACGTGCATAATAGCAGAAAATGCTATATATATCATTTGCCTAGATTTTAGCATAACGTTTAACAAAGTTCTCATCTTATTCTTATGAATACAGTAGAAAAGAGTAGGCTATGATAAAAACTGCCATTTATATATAGCCTTTATGTAAATCCATACATTTATAGCTGTAGCTGTATCTATATACCCATAAAACATATGGACATACAGTTATATATAGCTTTAATGTTTGCAAAGGACTTTTCATACATCATCTCATTCAATCCTCAACAATACTATAAGGTAAGTGCTTACAGATGTTATTGTCTCCATTTTTATAGAAGAAGAAACTGAGTTTGAAACTCATGGGAACATAAAAAGCTAGAAGTGACTTTGAAGGCCATCTATTCCGACTCCATCATACTACAGATGGGTTCATCATTTGAGTTTTGATGGTTCAGAGTGAGTGTAAATAGCAATTGTTTCTGTTCTGGTCAGAAACTCTGAGGGTCATCTCCCAGATTGATTCTCTTGTGAAGGCAAACTATCTGTCACCCCAGTTCTTACCTAGTCTTTGATTATTAAACAGGCAGTGCCTCAGACAAACTGAGACTTGGGAAAGACCTTAGCTTACAAAGTCTCCCACTGAATCTGGGCCATCGCCAATTGTCTTGACCTATGTTTTGCCATTGGACTCTGGGGACTCTGAAGATAAGAGTGAGGCTAGTAACTTTGCATAGCCCTGCCTCACTTAAATCCAATTCACTTGTAAGCCAAGACATCATCCTGTTGATATCATTGCTCCTCTCTGAGAACAAAGGCCAACCAACAACATGACAGTTGAGAAGACTGAAGCCCCAAAACATTAAAAATTTGCCCCAAAGTCTCATAGGTAGTAAGTTGGAGGAGCAGGCTTTGGACTTGGGACCTTATGCTTCAGTTCTGGTGCTCTTTCCTACTCTAAGGCAGGGTGACTTGACCAGAGGTTCATAGTTCTTAGGCCAGATTTGAAGGCAGGTCTTTCTTCCCCAAATAAAGTACTCTGTCTACCATACTAAGTTACCTCTCAGGCTAGATAATTTGTGCAGGTAGATTCAGGACTAGTCAAACGAACCCAAAAGGAAGTAATTATGGTTTGATGTCAACTTGGAAGACAACCTTTGGTTCAGTACTACAAGTTTTTGTTTTATAGTTTTATCTGTGGCTTGAATACAGATATAGATGGCCCATTTCTACATATGCCAATGGCATGCAGGTAGGTGAGATAATTAACACATCAAATGACAAATTCAGGACCCAAGAAAGTTCTCAATATGTTATAATCTGAAATAGAATTGAATAGGGATGAATGTAAAATCTTTTGCTCGCACTGGAACAAAAAATAAATCCATTTTTAACTTAATGCCTCCATTAAATTCTTCTCTCTCTTCAAGATGCAAATCCAATACCAACTTCTACCCCAAGATTTTCCTGCTCCCTCAACAGTTTATGTCTTTCCTCCCCAATGACCTTTCATTTATTTTATATTTATCCTGGATGCACTTATGTAGCAAGATGCAGAATGATGCAATGAATAGAAATCTAGCATGAGAACCAGGAAAATCTGGTCTCAAGGCTTGCCTCTAACACAAAATGGTGGAGTGACTGTGGGCAAGGCGTGTAATCTCGAGTGCCCCCAAGGAATTATAAAGTTGTAAACTGCTGAGCAGGTGCTGACCTGCATTGCTAGAAGGAGTTTCTTCATCTGGAAGTTCCCTATACCAATGAAATTACAGGCCCAATCCCCTATACTTAGGTAATGGGGGTTGGTTATATGCATGGAATCTGCACCAGAGCTCCTTAACAACTTCCAAGGACACCCAGGGTTCATCATTAAATGGCTTGTGTTTTGAGATGATGAGGCAGTCCCCTTATTGGCTACTGAGCAGAAAGAGCCAAGGACTGAATAGATCTTTGAAAGGAGGTGACAGTCCCCTCTTCCACTCTCTTCTCATTCCATATCTAGACTGTATATATATATATATGAATATAATCCAGTTGTAGTTGCCAGGGAGCGAAGTTGGTTGAACTTTTTTTTTAACTCCCCCTCTCAACGGGTAAAAAGGGAAGAATAGATTCTTCCCAGATCAAGCCTTTCTCTTTCCAGATGATAGCCGAAGGGGATACCCTTCCCTTTGGTCCCTGCCTCTATCCAGGATGTACTTGTAAATATTTATAGCTAATACAAAATTTTTAATTTAATGTGCATTTTAACATCTTTCCCATCACTTTACTAAGTCCAGGCAACCAACAAAACAATAGATCAAGCTCTGATTTATAGCATTTGCCCAAACTTTAACCATTAGCCCTCTTTACATCAGAGATTAAATCTTATCTGAGACTCCTATGGTCTAAGCAACCATATTTAGATACCACAATGAGCTAATCTAGGGGCAAAATGACCCTTGGTCCATGCAAATCACTTTCCATGCTACTTGGGGGTGCTTATATAACGAAGTTATTACTAGAATTGTAATCATAAATTCTCTTACATATAGTTCACTGTGCCCCCAGTTAGAAAAATCTCCAGTGTTCAGAGTTAAATTTCTTTTTTTTTTTTTTTTTTTTTTGCTTTTTGCTTTTTTGGAGGGCAGTTGGGGTTAAGTGACTTGCCCAAGGTCACACGGCTAGTTTTTGTGTTAAGTGTCTGAGGCAGGATTTGAACTCAGGTACTCCTGACTCCAGGGCCGGTGCTCTACTCACTGCGCCACCTAGCCGCCCCCCAGAGTTAAATTTCTTACATATTGAAATTCTGTGAATTTCCTCCTAGCCACTGGCATCATCCATGCCCCTTTGCCTAGTATGGACTAAATATTTTCAGTCATTTCAGTCATGTTCAACTCTTCATGACTCCATTTGGAATCTTCTTGGCAAAGATACTAGAGTAGTTAGCCATTTCCTTCTCCGTCTCATGTTATAGATGAGGAACTGAGGCAAACAGGGTTGAGCAACTTGCCCAGAGTCACAAAAATAGTAAGTGTCTAAGACTCGGTTTGAATTCACGAAGTTGAGTCTTCTGAATCCAGGTCCAGCACTCTATCCACTGTACCACCTAGCTGCCCAAGCAAACTAACTATACAAACAGGTACACAATAGAATCACAACTAACCATGGTTTTAGGTTGGGTTTTTTTGGGGGGGTTGCTTTTTGGAGGGTGGAAAGCTAGGAAATTGGGGTTAAGTGACTTGCCCAAGGTCACATGGCTAATAAGTGTTAAGTGTCTAAGGTCGGATTTGAATTCAGGTCCTCCTGACTCCAGGGCCAGTGCTCTATTCACTGTACCACCTAGCTATCCCCAACCATGCTTTCTATATAAGGGAAAATAGAACACTAATTAAACTAGGAATTGTAACGTCCTTAAAGAACACAGACATTTAGGATTAAAAAAAAGAAGAAGAAGAAGGGGATCACCAGTTTCACCAGCTTGTTGGGAAGAAATAGGTCAGCTACATTCCTCCACAGGGTTCCTCCAATAGAGGGGCCAGCAGGGGAAGCACCAGTCACATCAATACCTGTTGTCTGATCCTAGACAAGTGCTCCAAGCCTTTTGGCCGCCTCCTCTCTCTGACTGATTGCTTCTCTCCCAGCTCCATCATGTACTCTTCCTTTAACTGTGCTGCCCAGCAAGCCAAAAACTCCCGCTGCCTCAAGCATTAGTATCCCCTGGTTCAAAGATTGCATTGACATCAGTTTCAGCCTCAGACACTTAACCAGCTGCGGGACCCTGGGCAAGTCACTTTGCCCTGGTCTGCTTCAGTTTAATCTTCATTATCAACATTTTCTCCATCACTTTCCCGAGTCAAGACAATCAACAAAACAATACTTCAAACCTCTGTTTGTAGCATTTGCTGATTTCCAAGCTGTAAATGAAAGTTTACTAAAAATTTAACAATCAGCTCTCACAGATAGGAGCTGACTCCAGCAATCCATCTAATATTGTACTTTGAGTACTGGTTTACTTCCTCTTTTTGACGAAACTCGAGCTAAAACCAAGACCTAAATCTTAAGTCATTCCCCCTGGGATTCCAGGGCTGGGGTGTCATGAACCAAAGAGGGTGAGAAAAAAGAGCCTGATTCTTCTTTCAGGTTGTCAGGCCCCTTCGGCCTGAATCCCGTCCATGCATGTTTGCCTCTGTCCAGAGCAGAGAAGGGGCCCTCAGTGGGAAGCACCCGAGGACCCAGCAGCGGTTACTACTGTTATACTTACACATGTACATGTAAGTTCTCCCCATGGAATACAACCTCCTTTGAAAGAAGGTATTGTTACATCCCATATATTTGTGCTCCTAGGACCTAGCACAGTGTATGTAGTAGGTGCTTAATAGATGCCTGTTGGTTGCTTTGCTGGCATAAAATTAATGCCAGTTAATCATAGAAGACACTAGCAGCTAGAGAGCTTAGGAAAGGTGGCCAGTAAGACACGGCATTTGAGGTGAACTTTGAAGGATCCTGTTGTTGCTAAGTTATTTTTCAGCCATGTCCAACTCTCTGTGATTCCATTTGGGGTTTTCTTGGCAAGGTTACTGGAACGGTGGGATTGTTAGAGATATCTGAGGCCCTACCTTGACCTGTTGCCCATTGTCCTGCTCCATTTGGATTCGGCCAAGAAAGTTCAGTCATTTCAATTATGTCCAGCTCCTCATGACCCCATTTGAAACTTTCTTGGTAAAGATACTGGAGTGGTTTACCATTTACTTCACTGGCTCATTTTACATTTGAGGAAACTAATGCAAACCAGGTTGAGTGACTCACCCAGGGTCACACAGATAGTAAGTGTTTAAATCCAAATTTAACTTGGGAAGATGAGTGAACTCCAGGCCCCCACTCTACCCACTGTGCCACCTGGATGCCCCACTTGAAGGACATTAGGGATTCCAAAAGGCAGAGATACCAGGCATGAGGGACAGTCTGTGAAAAGGCATTGAGATGGAAGGGTTGTTCCAGGTCTCTAGATTCCCAGGATAGCTTATCAAATGCCAGTCAATACTGCCTCTGAAGAGGTGATCCACAGTTTACTCATTGCTGATCATGGCCTTTAATGAGAACTATAGCAAGTGAAAAAAACAATGGCTCTGAGATTAGTGCACAAATGGACTCACTCTGAAAGGCACCAAAGACGCTCCTGTCACCAGATCCTAAACTCTCCTTTTGTGGTTCTTTTGGCTCATTACATTCCTCTTGGGGGATGGGGATGGGGAGGAGGGTGAAGGCCTGGGTGATGAGACCAGCTCCACATGGTGACTAACTATAGCTTTGAGACACGTCTTTCCATGATGAGGCAGCCATCCGTGGTGGAAAAATCAGCTCCTTCTGCCAGGGGATTTTGTCTCTCACCAGCTGCAGTGGCTCATCTTGCAACCACAGAGCACCCATTTTCCTCTTCCTCATTTTTCTAAAAGCCCCTGGACATCCTACCCTTATTAATTTGGGTCTGGCTGAAAGCAGGATAACAAAATATTTGACATTTGGGGGTAAATATATAGTCCATTGAACTCAAGATTCTGTCCCTAAAGGGAAGGCCAAGGACTGTACTGTAGAAATTGTATTGTCTAATGTCAATCAAAGAAATTGTGTAACCAACTTCTTTGGAAGCCCTAGCAAAGATGATGGAAAATCATCTCTTGTACTATACGCTTTTTGAAGGGCTCCTAAACAGTTATAATTGGGGACATTCTTTAAAATATTCTAGTTTCCTTGAAATTAGTCACATTGCATCACATAAACAGTTTTACTTTTCTTAACCATGGTCCTTAATGAGATCTATGTGGAGCTTTAAAAAAAAAAAAAAACAATGGGTCCTTGAGATTCTTTTATGAATAGATTCGCTCTGAAGTACCAAACATGCTTCTCCACAATAGCTCAGAGACACAGCTGCAGATCAGCACTTTTTCTGCAATTTATAGCCTTAGAGAGATGTCTAGAGTGTTGATAGTTTAAGTGACTTATCAAGATCACTTAGCTGGTATGTGTCTGCAGCAGACATTGAATCCAAGTCAGTCCTTGCTTTGAAATCAACTCTCTCTCCATTAGGCCATACTACATATACAGACTTGGTCATAAGATCATAATCTTCATGAAATATTTTCCAGATATATTGCTATATCCTCCTTGTCAGGATTTTATTTAAGTTTTTGTATCAATATTAATTAGTGAAATCGTGCTATAATTTTCTTTCTCTACTTTGTCTCTCCCTGGTTTAAATATCAAAACCAAATGTATCTCATAAAAGGAGTTTTATAGAGTACTTTGTGTCTATTTAAAAATTTTATTGAATTGCACATGTGTCACTAGAAATATAATGATTAAAAATATAAATAGTATCTTTAGCATATAATATGTAATAACATTATATATGATTGTCATATAATCCTATATGACAGTATAGTATAATATATAATAATACTATGTTATCATTTAAATATGGTATATAATATATTATCATTATAATATAAATGGTATCTTTAATGGTATTATTTCTATTATTTGTTCTTTGATTCATTCATTATTCCAGTGCATTTTTGTTTCATCTGCCTTTGGGATCAAACTCAGTGAGAGAAATATTAAAGTCTTCCAACTACTATTTTGTTGCTCTTGATCATATTTTTGTAAATCATGTAGCTCTTCTTTTAAGAGCTTAACCAAAATGTCATACATTTAATGTAGTTCTTTTTTCATTGTCTATGGTTCCTTTAAGCATAATGTGGTTTCTTAATTTGTCCCTCTTGACGTTTTTACTGTTACCTTATCTGAGATTATGATGGCAACTCCTGCTTTTTTAGAATTGCCTAAAACATAACAAATGCTGTTCCATCTTCTCATTTCCACTCTCTATTTGTTTCTATTGTATTTTACTGTAAATGTTTTACTTACATGCAGCAAAATGGTCAGGTCATGTTTTCTTATCCATTCATTTATTCTTTTTATTAAGGAATCTAAGTGACACAAAGGTTAGAGAGCTGGCCTCAGAGCCAGGAAGACCTGGGTTTGAGTCTTGCCTCTGACACATACCAGCTGTATGATCCTGGGCAAGTCACAACCTCTCCACATTGCTAAGCAACTCTCTTAAGATTATAAGTTTGACAGTTGTCCATGTATAACCTATATCAGACTGCTTGCTACCTTAAGAAGGGGAGAGGGAAGGGAGGAAGGGAGAAAAATTTGGAACTTAAATCTTATAAAAATTAATGTTGAAAACTATCTTTACATGTAAGTGGACAAAAATAAAAGACTATTAAATAGGAGGAAGGGGTAGTTTATAAGTTCCAGGGCAGCTGATGCACATTGATAGAGGAAGCTCCTCACTGAGTGCTCCCTACCCCCCATGAAATCACAGGCTTGGTTAAATAATTAATGAATAAATGACTGAATAGATGGGTAGATAGATAGAAAAAGAGGGATGAATAGATGAACAAATAGACAAATGAATGAATGAACAAATAAATAAATAAGGATGATCATTTATCCCTGAAATATTAATTCATTTTTCCTATCAGCTCTTCTCTATTTTCCATCCGTTCCCTGACATCACCAGACTACGCCGTCTGCCCTCCAGCATCCCCTGGGACCCTGTTCTCTGCCTCTGCATCTCCCAGCTCAGACTGCTAATGTTTTGCCTCATCTTATCCGGGAGAGGGGAGAGGGCACTTCCCCACTACCTCCAACACTCCCTTTCATCTCAACACCCTTGTATAAAGCATCTCCACCCATTAAAATGTAAATCTTTTGACAGTCGGGACTGTATTTCTTTTTTTGCTTGTATTTCTATCCCTAGCACTTAGCACAATGCCTGGGACGTGCTGTTCAGTCATTTTTCATTCATATCTGATTCCTCATGACCCCATTTGGGGTTTTCTTGACAAAGATACTGGACTGGTTTGTCATTGCCTTCTCCAGCTCATTTTACAGATGAGGAAACTGAGGCAGGCAAGGTTAAGTGATTTGCTCAGGGTCACACAACTAGTAAGTGTCTGAGGCCAGATTCAAACTCAGGAAGATGAGTCTTCCTGACTCCAAGTCTGGCACTCTAACCACTGCACCACCCGGGCTGCCCTTTTTGAGCATAAGGGCTATATTTTTTTTTGGCTTGGATTTGCATATCTAACACTTAGCAAAGCGCCTAGTACATAGTAAGTACTTAATAAATGCTTATTGGCTGATGGAACTAACTTAAAACTCATATTTTAATGACACTGCAATGGCAAACAGCTTTGAAAGATTTAAGAACTTTAAGCGATGAACTGACAAATCATAATTACAGAGGACCTATGATGGGGCAGGTTGCCCACCTCCGGACAGAGCAGTAATGGCCTCAGGGGGCACCTGGAGACATTGTTTGGATGCGGCCAATGCAGGTATTTGTTTTTCTTGACTGTATATTTGTCATGAGGGTTTGATCTTCATTTTTTTTTCCTACAGGAGAGATAGATGAGACAGAAAATGGATTTTAATCATACAAAATATATTAATAAGAAAGGAAATTCATATATTTTTCTGAGTTGCAAACACAATTACCACAACAAACCACTAAAAAAGGAAGGAGATCATAGTAATTCACATATGGTTACAGGTGGTGATAAACAAGATGAGAGATAAATCTAGTGGAACCCAGTAGTGAAGATGTTTGTCTGCATGATCCTTTGATGTTTCTTAAACTGGGGGATTTTCTAATGTTCCTTAAATCTTATCTCACTATTTGAGGCCTAACTTAAAACTCCGACTTGTGACACAGTTAATTTTCTGTGGAAATTTACTAGCTGTTTTGCTAAAAAAAAAAAAAAAAAAAAAAAGAATCTCCAGGCTTTGGCCTTCCCTGACTGTTTACTCTGATAAGCTACCATCCCTGGCATAGAGCCAGCACTGCCAAGGTGGCCCCAGAGCTGAGACGGTGGACAGCCGTTCACCACACGGCATCTGTAAAGAAGGCCTATAAGCGGTTAAGATGTTCAAGGGGAAATGCCCCACTCTTGCTTTGAGGTCAAAGACAAATGCCCCCCTTCTTTCTCTGAAGTGAAAAGGAATGCAAAAATGAAAAAGACAGATGACAAAACTGGGGAATGCCCCAGAAAAACAACACACAAACCTCCAGACAGTGGGGCAATCACTGGCAGTCCCTGGACAGCCTGATTATCTCCCCCCTCTCAGCAGATGGCCAGAGATCTCCTTCCTTGTCCCTCAGGGATCACTTAAACCCCTGTATAGGACGTCTCCCCAGGCTTTGTCATTCTTCCACTCCCTTGTCCCCAATTAGGTTTCACTGTTGCTTCTGGAATTACCTACTGCTGGTGGTATTAAGTGTCAATTCACCACCAATAAAACCTCCTTGGAGTTATCTCTTCTTGACAGAAGGCAGGTAGGTGACCTAGTAGATAGAGCGGCAGGTCTGGAGACAGGAAGACTAATCTTACAGAGTTCAAATCCAACCTCAGACACTTACTGGCTGTGTGATGCTGGGTAAATCACTTAACCCTGTTTACCTCAGTTTCCTCATCTGTAAAATGAGCTGAAGAAAGAAATGGCAAACCACTCTAGTATCTCTGCCAAGAAAACATACAGTGAGGTCACGAAGAGTGAGACAGGACTAAAACAATTGAACCCAAATGAAGCAGGCAACAGGTCAAGCTAGGACCACAAGGATGTCCAACATTCCAAGAGCCACTGACCAGAGCTAGGATTAAGTGCCTTGACTGCCTCATGTCTGCAGATGGAGAAGGACTGGATCTTCAGTGCTACCTCCCAGCCTTCCTGAGAGAGAGAAAGAGTCCATCCATTTAACCACATGTTCTGCTGACCGAGATTGCTGCACACCCTCCTCGTGAACTGTTATTGCGAATAGAGATCGCTCAGTCAGGTAGCCATACCAATGTCCCAATGAGTATCATGCTGTGATTCAGGATTCAAATGCAAGGGCTGAGAAGTGGTGGTGGGGCGGTCCTCAACCTCAAGCTCACTAACAAGGAACTCTATTGTTCCTTATATTTAGGAGTGCCAAGCAAGGCTGTGTCTAGGATCTCTGGCTACTGAGCTTGAGTAGTAGGACATCTCAATCTCACCAGGGCTGTGGTCTGAGCCACATGCCTAAGTAAGAAGGAATCCATCCCCACTATGGACAAGACAAGGTGACTGCCCTCCAGACAGTCTAAGTGGCACTGCCACTAGCAGCTAGGTGGCACAGTGGATAGCGCAGTGTGAGGGCTGCTCAATCCCCAGCTCTCGCCTGTGGCTCCAAGAAACAAAACTTGGTTTTGGTTTATACTTAATAGTTTTGGCTTTGGAGAACACCTCAGAAATAGACAAGTGATACAAATCAGGGTTTGGTTCATTGTTTTGTGTATTGGCCAGACTTTTAAAGGTGATGCTGAAAAGTTAACAATGCAGATTAAACTTTAAAGTGCATTATGGGGACAGGTTCAAGTGTTTGTTTTGTTTCTTGGAGGAGTAGAGTTGATTGTTGTTTTTCCTAGTCCAACATTTTCCAATAGGACCAATGACATTATGGGGTGATGTCTTGACTTGAGCGTGAACTGGATTCAAGTCAGGCAAAGCTACACAAGGTTGTCAGCTTCACTCTCTCTTCCAGAATCGTTGAAGACCAGTGGCAAGTGAGCCGTGCCGTTTCTTCATGGCTCATGCTATGGACCTGTGTACTGACAATATTAACTCTTCCACATTATATTCAACTAAGTTATAGCCTTCTTGGATTTCCTTTCTTCTTTTGTGTTCTCTCCCCCACCCACAACCCTCCAACTCAAGATGACTGCTAATGGCTGGGGATACAATGGATGACCTTGACATCTTTAATGTCTGACCTAGCTCTAAGCACTTCACAATGCCTGATTCATGGCTGTTGGAATAAAATGTTGTCATCCACCCATTCCACTAGGGGAAGTCTTCACATACTTGGGAAGACATCCCCCTAACTCAACAACAGGTTTGAGACCTGTCAGGTACCTGAACCTGGTTTAGCCAGTCTGCCAGGTTTTACCCAGATGTGGCCACTGTACATGCTGCAGCTTCTTGGAGCCCCAGGTGAGAGCCAAGTGATCCATTGGACACCAAAGGTGGATGAGCACGACTCAGCAAGCCCTCACACCAAAGGTGCTAGTCCTCCCTTAACACCCCATACACCTCCTAAATGTTTGTTAAATATTTATCAGCACGCCTGGCAAAAGATCGCCGTGATCTTTTGATAACAACAGGCTTTTGATAACCTTAGTTGCTAGAAATTCTCCACTAAAGTCTTGCTCTGTCTCCTCATAGCATGAAGGTAAGCCTGAGATCTTGAAAACTAATTCCACAAGATGCTAGCCCCAGAAGGTATTCTCAAAGCCTTCTAGCACGGGTCCAGCAATGTGCTATATGTCTTCTGCCCAAATCTAAATTCTGCCCTGGCTAAATTCAGAGTGGCTCATCACCAAAGGTTACCCTTTAAGTGATTATTTACATCTACTCCTTCAAGTAGCATTTATGAAGATTTAGAGGGGTCTCAATTTTCACCAAAAGAGAAAACATCCACAATGAAATGAGAAATCTTAGAAATTCTGCAGTTCGTAGGGATATAGACCTCAGAGACAAAAGAGGCTTGACATATCACCCAGTCTAGCCTAATTCTCTTGATTTGATGTTTTCGTTTGTTTGTTTCTATAGATGAAGAAACTGTGGTCCAAAAAAAGGGTTGAGATCACACAGTGAGACATAAAACTTGGATGTGGATTCCAGTTCCTCTGATTCCAAATTACATACTGAATCGATACAATAAGCTATATGTGGTTCTTTTGTATTTGCAACTGTGTGCAAGCATCCATGTCTGTGGTTCTTCATGCGGAATGTGTGAGTTGGTCACTGAACTCAGGTTGAAAGAGGAAGACAGGCTAAAAAGAGGAAGACGTTCTCAGAGCATAAAATAAACAGGTCAAAAGTCTACAAAAATCCTTTCTGGGACAAGCAGGCAATACTTCACCAAACAATAGTAAAGGCTGATAATGGGTGCACAGTGTTGGATTATCAAATGTAGCTAAAAGAGGATTATATCCAGATGAAACCAATGAAATGGCTGAAATTCAAGAATGAAGCTAAAAGACCCTCCAAGCACAACATCCACATAAACTCAGCCAACACTATGCTGACAAGGAAGTGTTGAATGATGACTGAGTCATACAGATATGTTGGTGACAATGGAGGAGTTTCATGGTGGCAATGAAGACCTGATGATTTCTACCAGAAATTACAGAAGGATTTAGTGATCAATGTACAAGAAAATGGTAGAAACTGTGCAACACATCACTGCAGACTATAAAAATTTAGCACCTACCAAATGCCTAGCAAGACATGACCTGATGGCTAGAATGATAGATAAGAAATTTACTATCTTTCATTGACTGAGAAAGAGTCAATACATCCCCATACTACAGTTACCTCAAAGTGTCCTGGCGATCTTAGCCAATAAACTGCTAGAACCATATCTTTATCAAAGACTAAATTGCTTCCCACAATCACCCAGGCATAACACTGAGCCATAAAAACCTGATAACAACCTTTTTGATAGGCGTCACTGCAACAAATTCTCATAATCTCCAGGTTACATGGAACAAAAAAATCCTGCAAAATATAGAGACCTATTTGAGGATACCGAAATCACTCTAAGGATGCTTTCACTGAGCCTAAAGAGGATGAGCTTACATTTTGATCATTTTATTCAACTACAAAAAAAGCAATTATTTGATCCACCTGTTCAATAATCCATTGAACAGTAAATATTTTTTCTAAAATAATAGCAGGAAAGCAAGTGTCAAAAACAAAAAAGAAAATAAGATCTCCTGTTTATGTGCTGCTCTATAGTTGACAAAAGGCTTCCCTAAAACAACCTCTGAGATTATAGCACAAGTGTCACAATTCCCATTTCTCAGATTGTCGCATCATTAATTTAGAGTTCTAAGGGACCTTAGAGGCTGTCAAGCCTAATTCTCACATTTTACGTTTGGGAAAACTAAGGCACAGAGAAATAATTGACTTGCTCAGGGTTAGACAACTAGTGAGGGTTTAGGAGAGAATTTCAATCCAAGTCTTCTCCATCTAGTCTGCTACCTTTCAGAAGAGGAAGCTAAATTACAGAAGTGTCAAGTGACTTACCTGGGTTTACACAGCTAGCAAGTGGTAGAATCAACACTGAAATTCAGTGTTGTGAGAGAATGAGATATGGGAAGGTTGAGAAGAAAAAGAGATTTGGAACGACTACTGCGATGAATGTGGCAAGGCATCCATTAGGGAGTAGTGAAAGGGTTTCAGTGCTGGTGAGGGGAAACACCAAAGGTTATCTGTGTGTGTGTGTGTGTGTGTGTGTGTGTGTGTGTGTGTGTGTGTGTGTGTGTGTGAGACTGACTGATTCCTTTTCAGAGACTTCCTACTTTCTACTACTGGTCTTTCTACTAAACCATGCTGTTTCTTCATGACTTATGCTATGGACCTGTGTACTGACAATATTAACTCTTCCATATTACATTCAACTAAGTTATAACCAATTTGGCTGTCTTTTCTTATTTTGTATTCTCTCCTCCACCCACAACCCTCCAAAAACATTTCTAATACAGTTCTGGACTCAAGAAATCCTTGTCGAGTAAAGAAATGAATGAATGAGCTAAGGGAGGAAGGAAGCAGCAAAAGAAGGGAGGGAGGGAGGAAAGAAAGAAGAAAGGGAGGAAAAGGAAGGAAAGGAGGGAGGGAGAGAGGGAGGAACAAAGGAAGAAACAAAAGATCAAAGGAAGGAAAACTAATGGATGAAAATCAAATGTTACAAAATAAATGAGAACATTACATCTATGCTAAGAAAGAAGAATAGAGTAGAAGCCACTCCCATTTAAGACACATATAGGATCATATGTTTTGAGTTGAAAAAGAACTTAAAAATCAAATAACACACGTCCTCATTTTCCAGATGATGAAAATGAGACCCAGAAAGGTAGACTAATTTGTCTGAGGTCACACAGGTCTCACATGATGGAATTTCAACACTGGACAGCATCTCAGAAAACTATCCCCAAGTAAGCATCCCCTCAACAACACACCCAACATTGAGAGGAAACCCACCACATCCCAAAGAATCCACCCTCACCCTTGAATAGTTTCAACAACCAAGAAGCCTTGCTGTAGACCAAGCCCAAATCTGCTCATTTGGATTATTTATCCATTACCTACAGTTCTTCCTAGTTACTGTTTGCCTTAATGCAAAAGAATATAGACTCTTGGTTGGTGTTTGTTTTCATAGCCTCTTAAGGTATCTTCCTTTTTTATCTTGAGTTTGAAGATATGATATATCCAGTATTTGTATTACTTAAGCTATGGTGCCTCCAATCAAGAGCTAACCCTTTAAAAGTAGACCTATTCTAGGCTTACTACAATTTCATATTATCTAAATAGTGCCCTGATGGACACACAGAGATCATTCAGTTCATCCCCACTGACTACTGCACTTTCCACAGTACTAATTCCAAACCTCCTCAAACTCCCAGCTCCATCACCTCTCTCTCTCTCTCTCTCTCTCTCTGTCTCTCTCTCTCTCTGTTTCTGTCTCTGTCTCTAAGTCTATCTCTCCTCTCTCTCTGTGTCTCTGTCTCTCCTACCTCTGTCTCTCTGTCTCTCTATCTCTGTCTCTGTCTCTCTTCTCTCTCTTCTCTATATCTCTCTCTGCCTCTCTCCTTCTTTCCTTCCTTCCCTCCTCCTCCAGCAGGTCCATGGGCAAGAGATTACAGCAGGAAGAGTGACCCTGATGATGAGGTCTGGAGATAAAGTAATTTCTGCCCTCCCAGAGCCAGACAATCTCTCTGAGTGGGTTGGAACCATCCTGGGGGCAGCTAGAACCTAAGGTACAAGCTTTCCCTGGAATTCCCCAACAGCTCTACCTATAATACTCCCACTGTGAAAATTGTCACACCTCGTTACCATCCTAATACGGACACCCAAGGCAATATCTGTTTGGACATCCTCAAGGACAAGTGGTCAGCTCTGTATGATGTCAGGACCATACTGCTATCTATCCAGAGCCTGCTGGGAGAACCCAGCATTGACAGCCCATTGAACACTAGTGCTGCTGAACTTTGGAAAGGCCCTACAGCCTTTAAAAAGTACCTGCTGCAAACTTACATGAAACAGGCGATTGGCCCTGATCCTGGACTGCACAGCCTACCTTCCTTCATCTTGAGTGTATGTCTATGTGTGTTTGTCTGTCTTCCTCTTCTCTCTTCTGTACAGGACTCTGTATCATAGACTTTTCCTTTTCTTTTTTTTCTTAAGCTCTAGTTCAGTCCTCAACATTAATATATAAATAAAGTGTTGTTGTTGTTTTAAAAAAAAGAAGACAAATGGGCAGATAGGTGGTACAGTGGATAGAGCTCCAGGCGTGGATTCAGGACAAATCATCTCCCTAAGTTCAAATCAGACACTTACTAGCAGTATGACCCTGGGCAAGTCACTAAACCCTTTCTGCCTCAGTTTCCTCATCTGTAAAATAAACTGGAGAAGGAAATCACAACCACTCCAGTATCTTTGCCAAGAAAAAAAAATCCAAATGGGGTCACAAAGAGTCAAACATGACTAAAAAACTGACTGAATGACAGAAAGAAGAGGAGGAGGAGGAGGAGAAGGAGGAGGAAGAGGAGAAGAAGAAGAAGAAGAAGAAGAAGAAGAAGAAGAGGAAGAAGAAGAAGAAGGAGGAGGAGGAGGAGGAGGAGGAAGAGGAGGAGGAGGAGGAAGAGGAAGAGGAAGAGGAGGAGGAGGAAGAGGATGAGGAGGAGGAGGAGACAAAAGAGTGGGGGCAAAGGTTGGACCTGATTAGTCCCTGTATCTCCAACCCAGATTCTTTCTCAACATAGCGTAGGTCCTGACTCCTCCTCCTTCCTTCCTGTGACAGAACCTTACTTTCACTAAAAGGAGACAAAGCTATCTTCCCAGGTCAACTTGACTAGCTTCCTGGTCACCCAAGGACATAAAGGCATTTCACGTGCTGTCTGAGCCCCTGCTACTTGATAGATTTTTGAAGACAATGCAAGTCACCACATCCTTCATCATATCCTGGACTGCTTGACAGATGAGTCTGAATTCTCTCTCCCTTCTGCTACTTCGCCTGTAGACACACACACACACACACACACACACACACACACACAC
>CM053598.1:189046539-189078061 GCA_028646575.1 Pseudocheirus occidentalis
AAAAAAAAAAAAAAAGGTTATTCTGAATGTTTTTGTATGTCTCTGTATGGTGTTATTTCCACCTAATAGATTGTATGCTCTTTGAGGGGCTGGGGTTGCTTCATTTTTGGCTTTTTTTCCCAACATTTTGTATCATGCCTGTCGTACAGAGTTGCTTAATAAACGCTTGTTGAAAACCCTGTCACCACCACTCTTCTTCTACTTACTCCATGTAGAGATATTGGGTAAGTTCTTGACCCTTTGGAATTTTCCACTTTGTGCCTTCATGGTTTACCTGACCTTTCCAACTTTCTATTATATATAGTTTTCTCCCCCCACCCCCAATTAGAAAAGTAAACTTATTGAGGTCAAAGGCCATCTTGCTTTTTTGTATTGGCATTCCCATCACTTTGAACAGGCCCTGACATAATGTTCTTGAGTCATTTCAGCCATGTCCAGCTCTTTGTGACCCCATTTGGAGTTTTCTTGACAAAGATACTGGACTGGTTTGCCACTTTCTTCTCCAGCTCATTTTATAGTTGTAGCACTGACACCAACAGGGTTAAGTGACTTGCCCAGGATCACACAGCTAGTGAGTGTCTGAGGCTGGGTTTGAACTCATAAAGTTGATACTTCCTGATTCCATGCCCAGTGCTCTGTCCACTGCATCATCTTGCTTCCTGCCTGGTATATGGTGAGGATTTAATAAATGTTTTATCTTTCCAAAAGAAAAATTTTAAAGGCAGCTTTGTTGTAAAACACACACATATACATACATACATACACACATACATACATACATGCAGACATACTACATACATACATATAGATATATACATATATACACACAGACACACACATAACTTCCTAGATATTGTAAAACACACATGTATGTACACACACACACACAGCTTCCCTAAATGACAGCTAAAAGGAACACATACTCCAGGTTATTTGTGAGGCCAGCCCAGTTATCCAATTAAAGTCTCCGTTTTAATATTAGCAACTTGATTTGAGAAGAGAAAATCCGCCACTATATTTATGTTTAATTTCATAGGGAAGTTGAGGTCTGGCTGTCAATATTACTCTGCTGGGATGTTTGCACTTAAGAGTAAACAGGTTTGGAATTTACATTTCGCATTTCAATAGTACTACAGTTGCAGTCAGGGTCAGACTCTCTAAGGAGACCACCAGGGACAAGCCTCTGGAGATTTGTGGGGTAACCTTCACTTTTAGGAAAGGAAGCTGCCTTGACCTCCTGTCCTCAGAACTTTGCCCAGTGGTCTAGAATCTTAGGAATATGCCTAGAATGTTATGGAAGTTGTCCCACCTCGATGACAAGTCCTTACTTGTACATACAGAGCCCCATTTCTTTGCTTCTCTTTCATGAGTACAGCTCACATTCCTACATGACTCTGAAATGCTAAATCGTAAAAGAGCCTCACTTGAATTTGACTTCTCACTAGAATACCTTCAGTACATTCATCCATTCTAGGGTATATTTAAAAATTACAATTTATTTTAATAAGCAAAAACATTCTCCTAACATTGGCTTCAATCATAGAGGGGTTTTGTTTGCTTTTAATTTCTTTTGGGTATAGTGGACAACTCTGAACTAGAAATATGGAGACCTGGGCCCAAATTCTATCTAGGCTCTAAATCCCTTGAAGGCAGAGATTGTAGCTAATATTTCTTTGCTTTCTGTCTTCCACCCCAAACCTGCTGTAATAGGAAGGAAGTTAGGAAAGGAAGAAAAAAGAATAGACATATATATGGTGCCTACTGTGTTCCAGGACATGTGCTAATCCCCATTTTAACCTCATAGCACCACCTGTGAGGTAGGTGCTATTACTATTCCCTGATGATAATAATAATATTTAAAAAATTTTTGGAGGGGGGAAGGCAGGGCAATTGGGTCACATGGCTAGTAAGTGTTAAATGTCTGAGATCAGATTTGAACTCAGGTCCTCCTGACTTCAGGGCTGATGCTCTATTCATTGTGCCATCTAGCTGCCCACTGATAATAATAGTAATAATAATATTACAATATATAACAATTGTAATTTTTTTGATTGAAGAAACTTAAGCAAACAGGTTTAGTGACTTGCCCAGGGTCACACAGTCAGTGTGTCAGTGTCTGCTGCCATTCGAACACAAGGCTTCCTGACTCGCAGCCCAGTGTGCTATCCACTGTGCCACCAGCTTGCCTTAATAGTATTTATCACATGAGAGACACTTAATATTGATCTGAAAACTAATCAAACTGTGATCTTAGGAAAGTTACTTAGCCTCTGTATCCTCATCTATTAAATGGGAGAATAAGATCATGGATCTAAGGCAGGAAGAGAACTTGGAGATGGTCTAGTTCAGTTGCTTCATTTCACAGGTGAGGAAGCTGAGGCCAGGAGGGAGGGAAGTGACTTTCTCACGGTCACATGGAGAGCGAGTAGGAGAAGCAGGATTCGCGTCGGATCCAGCCTTCTTTTCACTGTACCACGTTATTGATAATGGCGTCTACTTCATCTGCCTCCTAGGCTTGTTCTGTGGCTCAGATGAGAGAACAGCTAGCATTTTATAGCACGGCAAGGTCTGAAAAGCACTTCGCTCATATCGATCTTCACAACTACGCTGGGAGGGAGGCGCTGTTATTATTCCCATTTTATAGATAAAGAAATGGGAGCTGAGAGAGGCTAAGTAATATACCCACGGTCACGCTGCTAACAAGTTCAGCATTCTGTTTATTAGCCCTGGAAAAACAAAAGTACCAGAAAGTGTCATAAAAAAGAAAAATAGGAACAGTTATAAAGAAGATTAAGGTGAAATGAGCAGAGATGTGTCTGGAGGGGAGGTGATATGAAGAGTGGCATGGGGCGGGTGCTAACTCAGTAGGCATGGAGTGAGTGTCTCTATGGACACTCTTCAGTCTTACTTTTTAAGAAGTGCAGTTCTTTCACAATTAATTTGGGGTGGCTAGGTGGTGCAGTGAATAGAGCACCTGCCCTGGAGTCAGGAGGACCTGAGTTCAAATCTGACCCCAGATACTTGACACAAACTAGTTGTGTGACCTTGGACAAGTCACTTAACCCCAATTGCCCTCACACACAAAAAGGGCAAAAAAAAGTACAGTTCTCTAGCTGTGTGACCTTGGGCAAGTCACTTAACACCAATTGCCGTGCCTTACCCCCTCTCAAAAAGACAAAAAAAGTGCCATTCTTTTTTATGTTAAGGAAGTCTACTCTGCATGATATTTTAGGTTTTTATTTTGTGGTATGTCAAGGTTCATGTGCTATTGTAAAGACCAAGCCTGTGGTGGACAGGAACATTGGGGGGGGGGAGAAGAAAGAGAGCGATCTCTTGTTTCCTTCAAGTCTCAGCACACCTTGCCAAACAGAGGAAGATAACCCAGTACCCTGTGCCAGCCTTGGCTTAATGCCTTCCATCAGTGTTCTGGAACAAAGGCAAAGAACGGTGTGAAAGAATGAGTGTCAGAACATTCTATCTCTGCCGCTATCCACATAATACCTTGGCTAACAGCACCCATAGCAGGCTTAGCAAATTTGCAGGTTGCATAAAGTTGGGAGGGATGACTACAACCCTTAGCATAACACTGAGTAAATACGACATGCTTAATAAATATTTGTTGCCTGGATGGCTCAGTCAAGATCCCAAATGACCTTGACAGGCTGGAGCATTGGGCCAAATTGAATCAGATGGAATTTCACAGGGATGCATGGGTTCAAAAATCTTATTCACAACAGCGAGATAGAGAAAGCAGTCTTCTTGAAAAAGATCCGGGGGTGTTAGTAACCTGCTAACTCAGTATGAGTCATTGCTGAGAAAGCTTATGTGATTGCAGGCAGTCTTAAGAAAAGCATAGTGTCCAAGAATGAGGAGGTAATAACCTTTATTATTCCCAGCCTTGGTTAAACCACATCTACATATTCTGTTCAGTTCTGGGTGCCCCATAGCTCACCTGGAGAATGTCCAGAGTAGGGCAACCAGGATAGTGAATAGCCTCAAGTGTATGCCATATAAGGACTGTCTGAAGGAGCAGGGCGTAGTTCTCTTGGAAAGAGGGGATTTGAGGGAGTTGGGTGCAATGGTGATATGTGGTAAACAGATACCTGTGTTCAAGTATTTGAAGGGCTTTCATGTGGAAGAGATATTAACCTTGTTGTTTGTGGCCCCCAAAGGCCACCGATTGCTTCTTGGGCATTTCCAACCTGAGGTGCTATAGGCATCTCAAACTTCTGAAATGGAACCCCTTTTCTCCCTCCATTCACCCTCCCTCCCCAGACTCCCAAACTTTCTTTCCCTTCTCAACCTGTTACTGTCAGAAGTACCACCATCTTCAGGTCATGAGATTGGAAATCTTGTTAACATCCTCTTCTTGTCACTTTCACTCACATTACCTTTCACACAGTTGCCAAATACTGTTGCTGCAAATTATATGCACCCCACAACTCCATTCACATAGCCACCAGCCTGGTTTAGTCCTTTATGACCTCTTGCTCAGACTATTGCAATAGCAATATTGATCTCCCGGCCTCATCTTCCCTCTCCGATGCATCCTCTACCCATTGACGAAATTGTTGTCCTAAAGCAAAGTTTATGTGATTGCACTCCCTCCTCCCCATTCAATAAACACCAGTGGCTCTGTATTGATTTCAAGATCAAAATATAGACTTCTCTATTTTGGTATTTATAGCTTTTCGCAGCCTGGCCCCTTCCTACCTATCCAGATTTCCTCCTACTCACTTTATGGTCCAATGACACCGGCGGGTCCATCTCCCACCTTTGTGCCTTAGCACTTGCTGTTCCCTATACCTGGAATGCTCTTCCTCCTTATCTCTGTCTCCTGCGATCTCTTGTTTCCTTCAAGTCTCAGCTCCAATGCCTTTCACGGTCTCCCAACTGCTAAGCTCTCTCTAAGGTTACCTTGTATCTTGATTATATTTATCTTCCCTGTAATTTTCTGTGTATCCCTTCTACGGTGTGACTTTCTCCCTCACGGTTTTGACATATTGCAGGTCAGAGTAAGATATTAAATGGGAATTTGGGGGGAGTTTTGCAGAAGCCACAAATGCCATGCAAAGACCAAGTTTGGAAACCCAGAAATGTATAAAAGTATAATATTGTATAACAGCAACATACTTTATCTTTCAATACTATAATAATTCAGACTTCTTTTCTGATAAGAGAGTAGGGCCAAAACATTTTACAAGGATTTTCCAGAGTATAAAGGCACTGGGCCACTAACCCTCACAATGTGAAAAGTATAATATGTTTTTTCCTGGTCTATAGAATGTAATCTCCCTGAAGGCAGGAGAAGTCTTTGCTTTTTCTTTGTATTCACAGAACTTGAGACAGTACCTGGCATATAGTAGTGTTTAATAAAATGTTAATAAAACTCATTGATTGATTGATAGTGGCTTCCCCCTTATTGGACATCTTCAGACTGAAGCAGGAGGGCTACTTGTTGGATAAATTGCAGAGGGAATTCCTTTAAGGTGTAGATTGGACCGAATGGTTACTGAGGTCCCTTCTTACTGAAATTCTGTGATTCTGTTAAGAAAAAACATCATGTTGGCTTCTGGGTAGCAGCTGAGCAGGAGTTGGCTTGCCAACATGGGATGTCACCAGGCAGCCTTGGGGGTAGGGCTGGTTAACTACCTCCATTCTAAGGGTTCTTCAGCAAGTCTATGCCTGAGACAGATAATGATTTTCTGTGTGCAATCTGAGCATAAGAAATTACCCTAAACTAGCTGATAAGCTAGGTAAATATTGGCTTAAGCACAACTGTGTTAGAGTGTTGGGTTTTTTTAAAGTCAGTGAAGCATGGCCAACAATTATAACAAATATTGCACATTTGGTTTTTCATTTGCAGTTCTTCAGAATAGCATTGGCCTTTTTCTTCCTGACTCAGACTCTTTTTCTGTCTCAAACCTCGCTGGCAGAGATTCTCTCAATCTGTTCCTTTTGGGGGGCAGATTCTCTCCACCCATCCTTGAAATGCTGCATTTTTTTACTTTGATTCCAACACCTTATTTGTCTCAAGAGTTTTTTGGTGCTACTTTATTTTTTGTTTGTTTGTTTTTGGAGGGGGGAAGGCAGTGCAGTTGGGTTTAAGTGACAATGCCCAAGGTCACACAGCTAGTAAGTGTGTCAAGTGTCTGAGGCTGGATTTGAACTCAGGTCCTCCTGACTCCAGGGCTGGTGCTCTATTCACTGCACCACCTTGCTGCCCCTTTGGTGCTACTTAAAAACACTTTTTTAAATCACTCTTAAAAAGAAAGTAAAGGTTTTTTTATCTAGGTGAGTAGTACTCGGAGTCCACCCGGCATTTGTTTTTGTTGATTGTTGAACAGGCCGAGGGCATCATCAACCTTAACAGGTATTCATTCATGCTGGTTTGGGGCTAATTTCTAAAGTTGGTCACTCATATTTTCTTCATCCATTTCTATATTTATTGGTACCCTGTGAGGATATTAATATTCTAGAAGTTTTTTGATTTGTGTGCCTCTCCTAGAATCAAATACACTTGAAAGATCCCACTGGTTCAGGTCATTGTGACCTGAACTTATTCTGTCAAGATGTTTCCTGTGTTTGGGGGTTCTCTACTGATTATAGCTGAACAGAGGCGATGAGAACTGTGTGACCCTGGGTAAGTCAGGGCCTGTGTTCAATTCTGTCCTCAAGATGATAATCTGGGGGACCTTTAATGAACCTCTTAACTCTTATCTGTGAAATGAGCAGGGGCAGTTGGACTAGAAGGCCTCTGAGGTGTCTTCCAGCTCTGTATTTATGATTTAATAAAAAATAATAATGTTACTTAAAACCTCTATGAACCTCAGTTTCCTAATCTACAGAGTGGGAAGAGCAACAGCACCTCTCTCAAAGGGTCGTTGTGACATTCTGGTGACAAAATGTCTATACATGTTCAGTCATTTTTCAGTCATTTCCAAGTCTTGATGACCATGTTTGGGGTTTTCTTGGCAGAGATGCTGGAAGGGTTTGCCATTTACTTCTCCAGCTCATTGGACAGATGAGGAAACTGAGGCAAACAGGGTTAAGTGACTTGCCCAGGGTCACACAGCTAGTAAGTATCTGAGGCCAGATTTTAGCTCAGGAAAGGAGTCTTCCTGATTCCAGGCCCAGTGCTCTATCTACTGCCCCCACCTAGCTGTTTCCATGTTTATACAGTGCTTTGTAAACCTCGAAGCACTGCAAAGATTTCGGCTATGATTATTGTTGGTGTCATTGTTTCTGAAGCTGTGTTCTGGGTCTAGGTAATCCTCTGCCTATGGGCACTTGGTATTCAGAAAGGGATATAATTTACTTATCGAAGAGGATTGAGGAGTTGGTCCAGGGATGTAGTTTTAAACCCGTCACTTTGCTAGCCTTGATATGGGATACTCCTCTCAAAGACTTTGTCCACTTGTGGTGAAACTAGACAAACTGGAGAACTGCTGTTTCAAATATGGACAGACGGTTTGAGTCAGTGGGTTCCCAGTGGCCAAAGTCTTGTCTCGGCTCTACAGACGCAGCAGTAATTTCGGTTCTTGTCACAAATAGTGAATCCAATGGCTCTTCACCTAGTGTTCTCCCTCTCCCCTTTCTCCTCCCCCCCTCCCCCCACCGCCTGGTTTCCATATCATTAAACAGCTAATTCTCATCTCCTCCGGTTAGAGAGAGTGTGAAAGAAAGGTCATGGCTGGGTTCAAAGCCACCATCCATTTTTTTTATGTGTGGGGAAAATGAATGCACAAATGTATAGATGAATGGGCTTAGAGAAGGACAGGCAATATAGAAGGAGTAGCTAGTAGCTGTTATGGGAATATAAATTTATTTTAAATTTAATTTCACAAAGATTGAAGTGCCTACTGTATGCCAGGCACTGGGTAATACAAAGCCGAAAATGAAAGTTTATTCTTAAGGAACTTGTCTTCTACTATTTAAATAATTAAGTTATAGAGGTTGGGGGCAGGGTGGGGAAGAGAATTGGAGTGAATCAATTCAAATCCATCTATACTTTTGAAAAGAAAAAGCTAAGAGGTGCAGAGAATAGAGCCCCGGCCCTGGAGTTAGGAAGAACTGAGTTCAAATCCAACCGAAGACACTTGACACACTTACTAGCTGTGTGACCTTGGGCAAGTCACTTAACCCCAATTGCCTTGCCTTCCCCCTTCCAAAAAAGAAAAAAGAAAAAGAAACCTCAATGCTTGGCTGTAGGATAGCAACTGGACCTATAAAAGATAATAAACTTGTTGTAGTTGTACAGTTTTTTTCAGTTGTGTCCAACTATTCATGACCCCATTTGGGGTTTTCTTGGCGGAGATGCTAGAATGGTTTGCTGTTTTCTTCTCCAGCTCATTTTACTGATGAGAAAACTGAGGCAAATGGGGTTAAGTGACTTGCCGAGGGTCACAAAACTAGTAAATATCTGAGGCCAGCTTTGAGCTCAGGAAGAGGAGTCAATTCCTGACTCCAGGCCTAGAACTTTATGATGAATAGATAATAGTTTTTTTTAATTTTTTTTAAAGTTTTTAAAAATTCTATATGCTAGAGCATATGGAAAGCACTGTGGATACAAATAGAAAAGTGGAAATAGACTTTGTACTCAAGGAGTTATCATTCTATTAAGGGACAAACCAACATAGATTACAGTTTTCAGCTATAAGATGGAAAGGCCCGTGGTTTTTAGGGTACAGTAGCAAAGCAGATGGCATTGAATCTTTTTTGCTGTCATTTCCACTAGTAATACCCATAGCCATTTCCGATGCTGAACAATTTGGCTCTGCTATGGTGGCAAGAATAATTCCTGGATCTTGAGAAGCTGCGGCTGCTGAGGATTTCATGGGAATAGGTAATTCCCAGGTGAAGAAATTCCTTCTACTGGTGCAGTTTGGCACTTTCTCTTTTTCTTATAATCTTAGAGAGTTACCTAGAGCCAAGAGAGACTGAGTGACTTTTCCAGGTCACATAGTATTATTAGAGACAAGTTAGTATCATTATCTTTGCATATAAAGGATAGCATATTGCAGTTCCCCACTAAGCCCCCACCCCTACCCCCCATGCCCTTTCACTCTTCTCTTCTCCAGCAAAAACCTTGCCTTGGTTCAGTTCTTTTGGGAGCAAAGCCAATTTCTCTGTTCTCTGTTGAACATTGGCTTGTTTAAGAGCTATTGTCTGAGGAAGGGGAGAGGATTTTCTTCCCTTAGCATTGCTAGCATCCTCTCGGATGCAAAGATTTTCTATGGAAATATGATTTATCTCTGGGTACAAGTAAAAGACTCTAGAATGCATTTTTCCTCTGCCTTAATACTAAGCTTTCTACAATTAGGTTATTGAGGATTTTTAAAAATTCTCAGGGGTACATAGCAATGTTTTAGGCACTAGAAGTTCTGTGATGGGTATGGTGCTCTTTAGAGCACTGGATTTATAGTCAAGACCAGAATTTTAGAGCCAGCTTGCCATTTACTATGTGAATGTTGCTTAATTTCTCTGGGCCTTCAGTTTTTTCATCTGAAATATAAAGAAGTTAGATTTATGCCCCTTAGAATCAATACACTAACAACCAAACTAAAAGTAGTTATACTGATGTCTTGAGTTAGTCTAAATAAAAAAAAAAGTGTCAACTTAAGTGACATCCTTGAACATTTAGTCGGCTGATCCGCTGATCAATTCCACGTGTGTCCTTTCTAGGTCTTCTTAAATTTGTTTCATCAAGTATTCCCTGTCCTGAATCTTCAATCTCTCTCTCTCTCCATGGGTTTCATCCCCTTTACCAAGAAATATAATCATTTCCTCCTTATACTAAGAAAAAAAAAAAGTCTTCCCTCTGCCCGACCGATTTCTCATACTTTTGCAGTCTCTCTTTCCATTCACTACTGAATTATCGCTGACGAGCAATCTTCACTCGTTGCCTCCACTTCTTTTCTACCTACTCATTCCTTGACTCCTCAGAACCTGGCTCCCACCCACTTTGCTGCCTCAAAATTCACCAACTACTTCCCACTCATTATCCTTCTTGATCTTTCTGTTGTATTTGACATTGTCGATGACCATCTTTCTAGAAATTTCCTCTTCCTGTGGCTTCTGTGATAAAGAGACCTTCCTAGTTACTAATATTGCTCTTCTTCTTCCATCCCATAAATGGGGTGAGCCCCCCAGGAGTCTGTTCTTGACTATAATTTCTTCTATCTAGAGATTTCACAATTAGGATTTCTTCTACTTCTACAGCTTCTGGAGAAGGAAAGGGCAAGCTACTTCAGCATCTTTGCCAAGAAAACCCCAAATGGAATCATGAAGAGAGCAGCAGCATGACTGAACAGCTACAGCTTCAGCTCTTACCTTTGCACTTATGATTAAAGATCATAAAAGTTTAGATCCGAAAGGGAGCTTAGAGGTCATCTAGTCCTGGGGTTCTTAACCTAGGGTTCATGAGCTTTAAAAAAAATTCTCTTTATTTTTTCATTTATTTCATACTCTTTTAAAAATATTCTGATAATTATATTTCAGTTATTACAAATTACTTCAGTATTACAAAGGTAATTGATTGCCTTTGTAATTCAATGTATTTTATTCTGTGCATTTAAAAATATTATTCAGAGAACAGGTCCATAGGCTTTGCCAGACTGCCAAAGTGGTATACAACACAAAAAAAGTTAAGAACTGCTGTTCTTGCCTAACTTACTTTATAGATGAAGAAACTAAGACCCAGCCTCCAATCCTGTCTTTCTAACCGTCACCTCTCTCTCCCTCCCTCCTTCCCTCTCTCTCCCTCCCTCCTTTCCTCTCCCTCCCTCCCTCTCTCTCCCTCCCTCCCTGTCTTCCTTCCTTCCCTCCCTCTCTCTCTCTCTCTCTCTCTCTCTCTCTCTCCCACCCCTCTCCCCCCCTCTCCCTCTTCCTCTCCCCCTCCCTCTCTCTCTCTTTCTCTAAGTCTGCTTTCCCCAACTGGTTGTCTCATTAGCATCTCAAACATGATGTGTCCAACACCGAACTCTTCATCTTTGCAATAATATCTGCTATTTCTTCTGACTTTCCTATGTCTATTAGCTGCACTGGTGTTGTCTATGTTACTCAGGGAGTTATTTTTCAATTTGGCTATCCTTTCCCACCCTACCCAATCTTATTAGTTTTCATGTGTTATTACTTATGGGGCAGCTGGGTGGCACAGTGGATAGAGTACTGAGCCTGGAATCAGGAAGAGTCACCTTCATGAGCTCAAATTTGGCTTCAGACATTTAAATAGTTGTGTGATCCTGGGCAAGTCATTTAACTTTGTTTACCTCAGTTCCTCATCTGTAAAATGAGCTGGAGAAGAAAATGGCAAATCATTCCACTGTCTTTTCCAAGAAAACCCAGGGGAGGCTAGGTGATACAGTCAATAGAGCACTGGCCCTGGAGTCCGGAGGACCTGAGTTCAAATTTGGCCTCAGACACAAAACTAGCTGTGTGACCTTGGGCAAGTCACTTAACCCCAATTGCCCTGCATTCCCCCCTCCAAAAAGCAAAAGAAAAAAGAAAAGGAAAAAGAAAAGAAAACCCCAGAGTCAGATGTAATTGAAAGTCAGATGCAATTGAAAGGAGTCAACAACAACCATCAATTATACCTTCAAAATCGCTCTCCCAAGCATCTTCTCCTCTCCCTTCCTCCTGTTCATGTCCTCTTAGGCCACTTCATCAATATCTATTACCTAAGACTATTAATGTGATTCATATCGCTGTTGTTTATGGTAAGTACTGCAGTGATTAACCTTACTTTACAAATGAGAAAACTGAAGCTCAGAAAGGTTAAGGTATTTGTCCAAAGTCACACAGTTAATAAGCTCAGGGCTAAGATTAAAATCCTGTAAGTGCTATAGTCTTTCAAATATGCTGCCTTCATTGTCTGCTGAGTATTGTAATAATTTCCAAACTGGTCTCCTTACTGTTCCACAGCTACTGTCGTCTTCCCAAAGTACAATTCTGATTACATTGCCATCCTTCACACTAAAAAATCTTTGTTGACTCTTTTATTTATCTACATAATAAAGTCCTAACTCCTCTTGTCATTTGACTTAAGCCTTCACAAATTATTTCATCTGATCCTCACACTCTCTCTGTAAAGTAGGCAATAAAATACAATTATTTCCACACTTACAGATAAGGACACTGAGACTCAAATGTTGAGTTACTTGCCAAAGACTATATATCTAGTAAATGACAGTCAGGATTGGACTCTGAGTCTGTCTTGACCCAGGAAACAGTTTTCCAATTAGATTATGTCTTTCATGTATCTTCCCTCCAACTGCTAAAACAGCCTTCATAAAATCCATGTGTGGCCACGACACTCCTATGCTCAGTGACCTCTTGTGATGATCCATTGCTGAGGATGAATAATGAACTCCTCAGCCTAACATTGAAGATCTTACCAGGGGGGCCCCTTCCCACTTTTTCAGTCTTGTTTGCTACAACCACCCCCCACTTCGTGAACTCAGTGTTCCAGCTAACTAGCTATTTCCTGAATTTGATCATTCTTTTGCTTCTCTGCATTTGTACATTGACACAAAATCATTCCCCATGCCTACAATGTACTCTCTCCTCATCTTTGACTCTCAGAATCATTTTGTTTCCTATTAAGACAACTTAGTCATTACCTTTTCCAAGAAGGATGCATTCAGATGTTAGCGCTCTTTGCTCAATTTTCTTTTCACTCCAATTGTTTATGGACATACTGCATTTTCCCAATTGAGTCTAAGCTTTTTTGAAGACAGGAGCTGTTTCATTTATGTCTTTTCATCATCACCATCCAGGCAAGCGCCTTGCATGTAGTAGGCACATAATAAATGATTACTGATTATTGTTCATCCTTTGTTCTCAAAGAAGACCAATGACATCAGGAGGAGGATGTCTTGGCCTTCGAGTGAATTGGATTTAAGTGAGGCAGAGGGTGTAAAGTCACCAGCCTCACTCTCTCCTCCAGAGTCATAGGGGTCCAGTGACAAGACATAAGTTTGTACTACTGGCAGTGGCCCCCAGCGTTTCCTGAATTGTGCGAACTGTATGAATAAAATTGGATAGCACTGAATGCATCCCTTCAAATCAATCTATTCTTCCCAATTGAAGTGGCCTAATGTTTTATCTGTGACATTGTATGTCCCTTCCTTTTCCTGGATGTTCCTTGAACTCAACCAGTCCAGTTCCTGTAAGGTCCAACTCAGAGGCAGTTTCTTCCATGGAGGCTTCCCTGATTCCTGCACTCCTCCCCCCATCTACAAGGGATTCTTCCCTCCTCTGAGCTCACTTGACCTTTGGTTTGTCCCTTTCTTACAGAGTGTTGACATCCAATCTTGTATCAGTTAATTTTTTTAATTGTTATTTATGTAATTCTTATCCCTCCTGGATTTTTGAAGCCCTGAAAATAGTTCTGAGTTGTAGGTTTTCCATCTAAGGATTAATTTAAAAGTTGTTTGAGGGGAAGGAAGGGATTATTCTATTTGTAATTCGTCTGGTCTTTAGTAGCTAACACATAGTTGCAATGCTGACAGGTACAGGATGGCAAAGGATAGGTGATGGTAGAATGTCCTGCTCCCTCATCTCTGCCTCCTGGCTTCTCTGGCTTCCTCTAAATCCCAACTCAAATCCTACTTTCTACAGGAAGCTTTTCCCAATCCACATCAGTGCTAGTGCCTTCCCTTTTTTGATCATTGCCAGCTTATCTTGTATCTATCTTGTTTGTACATAATTGTTTGTATGTTGTCCCTCCCTCCCTCCCCCCCATTAGACTGTGAGCTCCTTGAAGTCAAGGACTGTCTTTTGCTTTTTTTTTTTTTGGTATCCACAGTGCTTAGCTTAGTGTCTGGTACACAGTAAGTGCATAATGAATGCCTATTCATTGACTATCAAGTTGGCAGGCATTGGAGTAGTAATGGTCCACTGACCAGTTGAGCAAAATTTGGAAAGACTGATTAGCAGGTTGATTAATCTGTTAAGAACTCAAGAATGTCATCATCTGAGGCTTAGAGGACTTTTAGTGTGCTGCAAAGTAGGAATTACCCATGCTGATGAAATCACAGATTTCTTTCTTTCCAAAGAAACTGTAAGGTCCTTGAGGGGGCTGGGACTAGTCTTACTCATCTTTTAATTCATAAACAACCGTTTATTAAGTATTTATTCTAATTTTAGGTGCTGTGCTAAAGCATTGGGATACAAAGACAAAGATGGAAGAAATACACACTTACTAGCTGTGTGACCTTGGGCAAGTTACCTAACTTGCCTTCCCCCCACCCCTCCCAAAAAAGTGGAAGAAATACTCCCTGTAATATATAAATATATATTATTATAAATTATAAATATATAAATTATATTATAAAATTTATATATTATATATATAAAATTATAAATACTCCCTATATACATATATATATATATATATATATAATACACACACACACACACACACAAAATAGGGTGATTGGGGGGAAGCAAAAATCTTTCCTGGGTGGATCACTCCTTATCTCTCCTTCCTCTTCCCTACAAAGCACTGATCACAAACCTTATCTATACTAAGTTCTCAATAGATAACCCCATGAATGAATATTGGAATTCTCTTTTGCTTCTGTACATTTGTACATTTGACACAAAGTCATTCCCCATGCCTACAGTGTACTCTCTCCTCATCTTTGACTCTCAGAACAATTTTTTCCTCTTTTAAGACAACTTAGTTATTACCTTCTCCATGAAGGATCCATCCAGGTGTTAGTATTATTTGCTCAATTTTCTTTTTACTGTAATTATTTATGCTCATATTATATTTTGCCGGTTGAATGTAAACCATTTTTAGACTTCATTCATTTACACATTCAGCAGATATCTTATAAACCCCTCTTGTTTGTAGACCACTGTACCAGGCCCTGGGGGGAGATAATAAAGTTTAAATAAGACAAGGTCTCTGCCCTCATGGAGCTTACATCATATTTAGTGGAGATAGGAAAGTATAATTTAAACACATAGTTATGGTATACAATAGTGTACTATTGTAAAGTGCTTGATAAATTTTGAAAGGGAAGGAGATCATTACTGTTTGGTGTGGGGTGGGGAATGGGAGATTGGGATAGGCTTCCTGAAGGAGGTGGTATTTGAGTTGGACTTTAAAAGATGGGTAGCTTTGACTCAGGTCAGCTAGTTGGCACAGTGGCACTCGGGCTTCAATCAGGAAGAGTTAACTTCCTGAGTTCAAATCTGGCTTCAGACACTTGCAACTGTGTGACCCTGGATGAGTCATTTAGCTCCATTTGCTTCAGTTCCTCATCTATAAAATGAGCTGGAGAAAGAAATGGTGAACCACTGCAGTGACTTTGCCAAGAAAACTCCGAAAATGGGGTCCCGGAGAGTTGAACACAACTGAAATGAGTGAATGACAATAGCTTTGACTCAGGGATACCACTACCCAAAGAGGTTGTTACCCACAAGAAAAATTTTTTAAAATAGCTTTAGCAACATATTCGTAATGACATAAAACTTCAGAAACAAAATATGTGCTGAGTGATTGGGGAATAGCTTAATCAGCTATGGTTTCTGAATACAATGGGATATTGTTGCCCATAAAAAATAACAAATCTGAGAAATTTAGAGAAATATGGGAAGACTTGGTTCAAGTTATACAGAGGAAAAGAAAGCAGAGCCCAAGGAACCGTATACCCTGCAATTACATCAATGGGTCAAAGACAAGGGTCCAACACAATGCACAATGCTGGCAGGGCACTATCAGAGATAAAACAGGCTTTCTATTAACAATGCGAACAGAGACAGAAACTGACTAATACTATGAGTTGCAATCACTGTATTAGGGGGTTTTGTTAAACTATTTTGAGTGGAGGATGACATTTAGTGTTTGGGAAGTGTCATTAGCAGCTAACAGACCGTCTCAATGCAGGAATGTACCGTATGGCAATGAACAAACTGTGACAGAATGTCCTACTCCTTCATCTTTGCCTCCTGGCTTCCCTGGCTTTTTCTGAGTCTCAGCTTATCAAACAAAATATATCAAAACTTTTTTTTTAAGGATGGGTAGGATTCAGACAAAGTGGGAAAGGTGAACACACTAGACATGGGGAACAGGCACATAGGCAAGTACATTTTCTCAGGGAAGAGAGTAGATCATTCTGGCTTTTCCAATGAAGTTCATGGAGGGCAGTGCTATAAGCCACGACTAGAAAACTCAAGTGGTTTCTATATTGTGGAGGGTCTTGAATGCTAGGGAAAAGGACCGAGGACTAGATCAGCATTTCTGCCTCTACCATATCATTTATGTGTGTGTATGTAAATATATATGTACTTATATATATGTATATATACATACGTAAATTTTGTGTATTTACAATTACTTAATATATTATATATAATTTTTGTATATGTAACTATTTTTATATATAATATATTATAATTATTACACAAAGTATTATTTGAGTAAGGCATTCTCACTTTCCTAGGGGCTGGAGAGCCTCTCCATAACACAAGATTTTAGTGCTTTAATTCACTGTGAGCCACATGCCCCAACATTGCTAAACCATTCCTTTAACATCAATCACTCTTTCTGAAATTTAATTACATCAATTTCATTATACCAATCACTCATCTTGAAATTGCCTTTCTTCTTTCCTTGATTTTCATGCTCCTGGCTATGAAAGAATTTAGTGTTGTCACTTCTAAGAATTTATATCATCTGGAATTCAGAACCCTGGATCTGGAGGCTGTATCTTTCCTGGTCTTGTAGTAATATGCATAGATGTCTTGTGCCAGAAAATAATTGGCATGAATCTGTGCTGAGCATAGTCTAAAAACTGAGCTTGCTTTGGAAGAGAGTAAGTGAGCCAGGGGCTTTATCTTCTCCCTTCTGGATAGAATGGTGATTTCTGTTTTTAAGTCATTGAAATTCAGATGATTTAATTCAGAGCAGGACACAAAACATCATTTTACTTGGACAACTAAGGGCTGCAGGAACAGCACTCTCGTCTTATTGATATTGAAGGAGCATTTTCCCCTGGAATGTTTTTGTTCAGTCATAGCCTACTCTTTGTGACCTCATTTGGGGTTTTCTTGGCAAAGAAAATGGAGTAGTTTATTATTTCCTTCACTAGCTCATTTTACAGATGAGGAAACAGGGTTAAGTGACTTGCCCATAGGAGTCTGGACCGGATTTGAACCCAGGTCCTCCTGACTCCATGCCTAGCTTTCTATCCACCATACCACCTAGCTGTCCTATTATGAATGGAATACCCTTGCACAAGGTTTGCCTTTCTCTGTATCTTTTTTTTTCTTCCCAATGAGGACAAACACTTCAGAAGGAATGTTAGATTTAGTAATGTCCAGAGACATTATAAATAGTATCCATGCCTGAGGTAACTGCTCTCTGGAGCAAACCGAACCTGCTGAAGTAAGCAGCATAAAATATTTCAATTTGTAATTAGTGATTAGAATCTTTTTTTTTAAAGGCATATTCAGTTGATTTGAAGAGAGAACTATTTACCTTTTAGTGGCTTAGGGGACAGAATCAGAGATTTGGAAGAGATCTTTCAGCTAATCCAGCAGGCAGATTTGGGACTCCATGCTCTTTTCACTATATCTGAGTCTTTTTTCATATTCCCTCCCACCTAAATTGCAGGAGGAAAGGTAGCAATGGGATTATTACTTAGCTTTAGAGAGGGAGCTGTTGCTGCTTGCTAAGGGAGGTCCTTGGGGAGAGGAGAGAGGGAGGGGAAGAAGCCCTGGGAACTGATGGGATTGGGTGGGTTGAGAATTTTAAAAATGAGATGGAAGGAAAAAGGGAGTGAACAAACGGTTCTCTGCTATCCCTCAGAAACCAAAATCGAAACTTATTCTTTTTAGTGTCTGAACTCACAGTTCCTTCTCTGCTGAAGAAGGCTACATATATTAACTTTTTTTTTCACTCTGAATTTCATGTCCTAGGGCAAAGTTCTGGTGGCCCCACGCTAGTTACACTTCTGGTAATAGCACTCCTTACATTCAGTGATGAGTTTCAGGCATGTTGGTGGGTGAATTGTAAGCACACTTTCCTGGAATCCAGTGTAAAAGAATGAATATTAATGCTTCATTTACTGCTTTGCCTCTGGATGCATTCGCCTGCCCCCCTTCCTTTGCTTATCTTTTGCTGACTTGATTTTGTTAATCGACTTTTGGACATGAAAGAAGCTTGATTACATTTAAGGGAAACAAAGTCCAAACCTGCCATCCCTTATGGGAGTGCTAAGAAAAGCTGTCTTGTGTCGTTATACATTGCTGCAGTAAATATCTACGTGCTCCTGGCTATAAAAGAATTTAGTGTTGTCACTCCTAAGAATGTATAATATATAATATTAAATACTATATACATATTATACACATATATAAAATACATAAATTCACACACGTATACACACATATATATGCATATTATATATATATATATCCTAGTATTTTGTTTTTCCCCTAAAAGTTATGTTTTCTGCCTATGTCAAATAGATTGCCCTGTTTGTACAGTGTCTCCATCTCATTTTATTATAACAATGTTAGTTGTTTTCATTAATAGGATGCTTTTCATTGGGTATCACCCAAATGTACTGCTTTCCCTCAAGCACAATAGTCTTTTCTTAGCACCCAGATGCAGACTGTTCCTCCCAGTGTTTTGAGAGAACAGCTGTAACCTACTGTCCCTGGACCAGTCACCCAGTACATCAGAGGCTCTTTGAGCTCGTTTAACCCAGGACCAGGATTTTGGGCACTTGAAGGAACAGGATCCTGAGAACATTTCAATTTGCCCACTTGGATGGGAAGAGATTAAAATCAGCCCAGCTGGGTCTGTTAAACCAGGATTTGGGCTCCCTTTCACCTTCCACCCTAGGAGATTTGACCAGTCACACACATTGTCAAGGTTTGTTCTCAGAAAGATGGTCATTGCAACAGCTCAGCCCCAGCCCCCACCAAAGCTCAGGGATCTCTCCTGTTACTCACATATTATGAGACTTGTTCTTCACTGGATTGGATGTGTTTGTACAGAGGGTAGATGAGGACATATTGGTAATTTGGAGGGGGTATTCATGCTTACATTCATGGTTTAGAAAAGGCAGCCTCTCAGCTTTCTTCCAGCTCTGTGATTTGGAGATAGTATGACCTTTGTCAAGTCATTGGATCTTAGACATCTAGTCCTTGTCACCAGACTTCTGCAGATGAGTCACATCACCTTCCTAGGTCTCATTTTCCTCATTTGCAAACTGAGATGCTGCTCTAGCCCAGAGACCCTTCAACTTGTTTGTGTCATAGGTCCCTTGGGTGAAGCCAAGAGATTCCTTCTCAGCATCATATTTGAAAATGCACAACATAAAATATGCAGAATTACAAAGGAAACCAGATATATTAAAATTATATTGAAATACAGTGATCAGAGTATTTTTATTTTTAATTTTTTTTATTTTCAACTTAAATATAAAAAGAAAAAACATGTCTATGTATGTAAAAAGAGGATTCAATATACAACCATCAATTTCCATTTCATGTTCTCTACTTTTTTCTTTTTGGAAGAACTATGTAATAAGTACTATGGATCATTTTCAAAGCTCCTCTGCCTTTCTATGCTTCCTTCTAAGTTTTCTTTTGTTCTCTGCTGTGAACTTTTTATTTTTTTCCTCCTTCCCTCCCCACTTTTACCTAAAGACGGCTACCATTAGACACAAAGATGTGTATACATGTAAAACCATACTATATGTACTTTTATTTATCAATTTTTCCTCTGGATGTGGATAGCATCTTCCTTCTTAGGTCCTCTGTATTTGATTTGAGTATATAAAATACTCAAAATGACTTAGTCATTCAAAGTTGCTCTTAGAATAATATTGCTTTTACTATATACAATGTTCTCTTGGTTCTGCTCATTTAACTTTCATTATTTCATATAAGTTTTTCCATGTTTATCTAAAATCAATCTGCTTATCATTTCTTACAACACATTAGAATTTCATCACAATCATAGACCAAAACTTGTTTAGCCATTCCCGAATTGATGGCCATTCCCTCAATTTCCATTTCTTTGCCACTGCAAAGAGAGCTACTATAAATATTTTAGAACATACCAGTTCTTTTCCTTTTTTCCTTATCACTTTAGGAAACATTTAATAGTGGTATTGCTGGATCAAAAGGTATATACAGTTTTATAACTCTTTGGGTATAATTCCAGATTGCTCTCCAAAATGGTTGGATCAGTGCACAATTCTACCAGTTGCGAATCAGCGTCCTAATTTTTTCTCATCCCCTCCAACAATTGTTGCCTTCCCCTTGTATCATTTCAACCAATCTCATAGGTGTGAGATGATATCTCAAAGCTATTTTAATTCACATTTTTCTAATCAATAGTGATTTAGAGTATTTTTTCATATGACTATATATAGTTTTGATATCTTTGTTGGCATTTATCAGTTCTTATAAGTTTAACAAAGTTCTTTATATATTTGAGATATGAGGCCTTTCTCATATTTTTCTTCCATTTTTCCATTTTCCTTCTGATCTTGGCTACATGGGTTTTATCTGTGCAAAGCCTTACTAATTTAATGTAATCAAAATCATGCATTTTGTCTCTCAGAATGCTTTCCGTCTCTTGTTTACTGATAAATTGTTCCCCTATCTATAAGTCTGATAGGTGATATGTTTCATCTTCTTCTGATTCTCTCATGATATCTCCCTTTATTTCTACGTCATTTTGACCTTATCTTGGTAAATGATTGTCTATGGTCTATGTCCAGTTTCTACCAGACTGCTTTCCCAATAATTTTTGTCAAATAGTGTCTTCCTATCCTAAAAGCCTAAATCTTTATAATCAAAGTATTTTTAAAAATTCACAGACTGTCTGATTTCTGTCTGTTGATTCCTTGGGGGTCCATGGGCCCCACAAGTTTCCATGATTCTGACTTAGCTGAGGCTTGTACTCATAGTGCTCCATGAAGATGAGGATTTCCTGGGAAAGTCTTATCTGTGTTCATCTAGTCCAAGACCATGGCTTCTGAAAGTCAAGTAAATCATCTTGGCAGGTAGTGATTACCTTCTGAAGTGCCCTTGTTCATAACACAGAGGCCTTTCCCTCTGACAAATTGTTTGGTTGTGGAGTTGTGTGTGTGTGTGTGTGTGTGTGTGTGTGTGATGGTACATGAAGGTCCAAGTGATGCAATCACCACAGTACAGCTAGTTCTTAAAAAGGGAAGAATCGTTCTTTCTGTATACCTCCTCCTACAGCATAATAGCACTGGAAGGGGCCTTAGAGGGTCCTTTCCTCTAAGTCAGCTGTTTCCTAATTGAATGTTCTTCCAAGTCCTTCATGTTAGTGCCTTCCCTCTGAGATTATCTCCAATTAATCTGAATGTTTCTCATTTGTATACATATAGCATCCCCCTCCTTGGACTGTGGGGTCTTTGAGAATGGGGGCTTCCTTCCTTTGGATGCCCAGTGCCTAGCACAGTACCAGGCACATAATAAGTACTTAATAAATGCTCATTAACTGACTGCCTGTGGCTTTTTCCTTTTCTGTGTTTCTTTCTGATGGAGGAGCAAAGTTTATCTAGAAAACTAGTTTCATACTTCCCTCATTCTGTCTTCCCCATTCCATCTCCTTTTAAAATAAACAACACACATGATACCTTAAGCAAGAGCTATAAATCCTAAGTGTTTGGAAGGTTAAAAAAAATCCTCAAACTGTTATTGATACACACGCTTGTTCACAGGAAGAAGTTTATCTTGAGTCGAAGAGGCCAGATCTGGCCCATCATTGTTAAATTGAGAGTGGGCTGGTGGGAGAGAATGCTTTGTTTTCTTCTGGAGCACAAAGCTGAATACCAGAGAGATGATTGAGGCAAGAAGGGCCAGGGGCCCTTAGGGAAGGATGGGGTCAGGATGAATGTGGAATGTGCATTCCAAGGGGAGTTCTTCATTCTTCCCTGGAGTGGTTAGAAAAATTGTGATGCTGTAATGGTTTGAGACCCCTTCAGCTGAGATCTAGGCCTCCCCCAACCTCCTTTGGCTTGATCTGTTTTTGTCTTATATGCAGGGGACAGCCACCCCACCACCATCACCCCACCCCCAACTCCTCTGTGTGTTTATTTGGGGGAATGTCTGGTATGTTTGGTATTTAGGTATTTACTTTCCAGGGTGCTCTGAGTCTCTGCTGTTGAAACATGGCTCCTTTCATGTACAAAGGGTCTGGAGTGAAATTTTAGGATGAATTTGCTATCTGGCAAGTTTTTTAAGCCCCAGAGTCAAAATTTGGTGGATAATAAACCCTGCAAACTGGAGCTTTCACATGGGAGCGCAGTAACCCTAATAGGTCTTCCATCATAACTTTCTCAAAAATGGCCATACTCATAAAATCCTTTTTTTTGTTTTGTTTTTGAAGGTAAAGGGTGATTCTGGATCTGTAGGGATATGAGGTGGAACATATCTGGGTTGTTACCTGTAACATCTCTCCTTCTGGCCTCACCCTGGGAATCACTACTTTAGAAGTCTCACTCACTATGCCCATTTTTATATTTATTACTTCCTTTATTGCTGTATTTTGTATTTTATTGTTTTGCTTATTTGGGTATCCTCTGGGATTCTCTCTACCTCCCCCCCATCTTCCCCCCCTTCCCCCTCTCTCCTCCTCTCTCTTTCTCTTCCCTCTTTCCCCCCCTCTTTCTTTCTTCCTCTCTTCTTCCCCCTCCCTCTCTCCATCTTCTCCCTCCCTCCCTCCCTCTTTGTCTCCTTCCCTCCCTCCCTGCTCTCATTGTCCTTCATGCTTGAAGACACTGCTGCAGCTCTGTGCTGCTGTTAATATTTTTCAGATCCCTGGGTATGGCTGAAGCGCAGTATGTGTAGCTGCTAAAGACACAAAGGCCAAGGACTGAGTCAGATCACCCTCTGGAGATGGACTCCTTCCTGCCTAAAAGGGTTATGCTCTTTGTACCTCTGTCCCAATCCTCTAGAGACTAGGCAGTGATATATTTCAAACAGAGCTCCCCACCTCTGTCTATTTTTGCAGGCCATCGGTGGCCTCTCTTGTGTCATTTCCAGCATCTGGACCCTGGTTTATCAAACTAGGAGCTTTCTGTGTACATCTTCAGAGCATTTCTTCTGTGTGTGGTAAAGGCTCTGGCAGCCTGGTTGTGGCAAAGTCCCCGTTACTGGAAACCTAGAGCCTCCAGCTATTGGCTGGGTGACGACACATCCAGGATGTTTTAGAGGGATTCTCGAATATTCAAGTGTGAGCTGGGCAAATGACCCATGAGGCTTGAAATTCTATGGTTGTCCACTACTTTGATACTGCTGTCTCCCTTATATTGGACACCCAGTTTCTACTGAAAGACACAGAATATAGCCCAGGGGCAAATGCCATCTGACAAGGAAAAATCTTGAAAATCAGGAGTTTCCTTTGGAATTTTGGGTTATGGGTCCTAAAAAGTAAAGATTTAGAAAAGCCATATTTCACTGGGCTGCTTTTCTCTTGACATCATCCATCACACTCTAAGGAACCCATTCATCATCCTGCAAGATTGCTTAAACCCTGGCACTCTTACCTCATCAGTACCCCTGCCCCTGGTGCTCCTCCTTCTGATTGGAGAGGGTAGATTTGGAGAGCTCTTCCCAGAACTTTGGTTTAAGGAGGGCTCCTGGTCAGCCACTCTTCATGTCCCACCTACTTCACTACTCTGGACACAGGCACCCAAGCACCTTCTACTTTTTTCCCAATTCCGGCTTCCTTTTGTGCTCTGTCTTCCTCCTTTGATTGCAAGCTCCATAAGGGCCAGTATTATGTCTCTTCTTCCCTCTCCTTTCCTCTCCTCTCCCTTGGCCTTTTCTTTCCTTTTTCCTAAAAAAATTCTCAGCATCTAACACAGTCCCATCCATAAAGTCGGTGTTTGATAAATGTTTATTGACTGACTGACCGACTGAACAGGACACTGGTTGGGGGTCATTCTGATCTGTGGCACATCTCAAAGGTATTGAGTTTCAAGTGACCTTTTTTCCTCTCACTTCTTCTCCCTTTTATCTTCCTCCTTCCTTTAAACCAGTGGTTCTCAACCTTCCTAATGCCGGGACCCTTTAATAACAGCTCCTCATGTTGTGGTGACCCCCAACCATAAAATTATTTTCGTTACTACTTCATAACTGTAATTTTGCTACTGTTATGAATCAAAATGTAAATATCTGATATTCAGGATGTATTTTCACTGTTACAAATTGAACATAACCCACAGGTTGAGAACTGCTGCTTTAAATGCTCTGATTCTCCATGCCATAAATGTATGAAGAATTGTAGACATGATAAGTACAAGAGCCCATTTTTAGCTGAGGTTTTAGAAAACTGTCAAGCATATGATGGAAATGGGAGTTTTTAGTTTAAAACATCTTTAATCTTGAACTTAAATGCCTAGAATGAGTGCTTCCATGTAGAGAGTAAAAGACAAAATGAGAATTTTATAGGAAACTACAACTCTTTGCTCCGTACTGCTTGTTTTAAAATATATGTGTGTGCATGTATGGCCTGTATTGAATTGCTTGTCTTTCCAGTGGGGGTGGGTAGAAAGAATCTAGAATTTAAAGCTCTAAAATCAAATTTCATATATATATATATATATATATATATATATATATATATATATAATTGTTATTATTATTATTTACATGCAACTGGGAAATGAGATATACAAGCACTGGGATAAGGAGATCCCTCTTACCCTACCGGAAAATCAGAGGGGTGATGGGGGAGGATATAATATAGGAGAGAGCAGATTGGGGGATGGGATATACAGTGGGATCACTGTTTTGGGGTAGTGGGTAGGGGAAAGGGTGGAGAGAAAATTTGTAACTCAAAATCTTATGGAAATCAAAGATGTAAACTCAAAATAAACAAAAGTTTATGTGTGTGTACATATATATATATATATATAATATGTACAAGTATTTGATAAGTGTAAAGACTCAGTCCATTATTTTCAAAATTGTCCTGTTGTCTGTGAATTCATCCTATTTCATTGACCCTCCTTTTTTTCTTTTTCTTTTCCTTTTTTCACACCACCATCAATGTTACCCTGCCCCAAAAGAGTAGGAAAAACCACCTTGGAAACAGTAAGCATAGTAAAGCCAGAAAAATTCATACAATGGGCACATCCAGAAAGGTCTATCTCTTCTACAACTTGAGTCTATCATTTCTCTGGCAAGAAGAAGGCGACATGTTTTATCATGGGTCCTATAAGTGGTTAGTTGTAAGTGGCTGTTGTTGCTTTCATCCCAGGTTCTGGGTCTTTCAAAAACATTTTTCAGTGTTGTTGTCATTGTACATGTAAGAATGGGGTGCAGGTGGATGTGGAACTTTGCTCATGTCAGTCTATTACTCTACCCTACTTAACAAATGCTACAGCCTGGAAAAAGGTCAGGTGATAAAATCAATCAGTCAGTCTATGAGCTAGTTGTGAATGAGGCCCAGACATCTTTATTGAATCTATCCATCAGTTATAGGCTTTAGGCTAAGTGCATCAGTTAATCAATTTAGAAGACTTTGAGAGCTGTTGGATAAAAGGCAGTGTCTTGCACCGAAAGTGTATTAGTATTGGCTGAGAAAAGTTGATTATGCCCTGTGGGTCCTCAGTAAAATAGCAATCTAGTTTGGAATTCCAGAATTTAAATGTCTGCTAGCTTAGTGGTTGGAGTTTCCAGCCAAGCCCCCAGGAAGAAATCACTTGTAAGAGGAGAAGAGCCTTGGCCTTGACCTTGGTCTCAGTCTCCTCCACCTCTCCTTTTGGTTAGATGAAGACTTTGTGACCTTCAGAGGGTGGAGGATTTGGTGATTTCCTATTAGCATCCTGGTCCTGGAAGACTACTCCCCTGTGTCTGTATGGAGAGTTGAGGACAAAATAGACACATTGAGGGAAAGTAGTTTCTGAATTCTGTAAGCAATCCAGAAGAAGAACTATCCCCTGCCTAAGGGGAATATCACAAGTACTTTCAGCACCCGGGACCTATGAGTTATCCCCTTGTCACATGTCTTCAAGCTTAAGTCCACACTCGGTATGTTCTGGCTGGAGACTGCATCACAGAATTGGGGGTGTGTGTGGATGTTTCATACCAGCTACCGTCACTATCCTACCTTAGTAGATATCCCTTAATAGAATTTGTTTAAAGAACGCTTACTGACTTGGAGAGCAGGGAAGGTGGGGAGGGGGGGAGGGAGAAAAATTTGGAGCTCAGTTTTTTAAAAAATGAATGTTGAAAAGTGTCTTTACATGTAATTGGAAAAACATTAAATAACATTAAATAAATATTTTTTTAAAAAAGAAGTTGGTTAAATCTGGATGACCAATTACTATCAGCTCATAATCATGGTGGTAGAGATGGGGGTAGAGTGGAAGAGGGGAAGGGAAAGCATACCAGTCAGTGCTCATGAACTATAGCACCAAAAGACTCTTTTCTTTCCTTTCCTAAAACCCTCCTAGTAGAACTAATTCACCACTACCCAGATCCTCTGGTTTTCTTTAGTTAAATCTAGTGAATAAATTTCACCTCCAGACAGTTACTAGTTGTGTTACCCTGGATAAGTCACTTAACCTCTGTTTGTCTCAGTCTCCCCATCTGTAAAAGAATCATAATAATAATAGCACCTCCCTGCCACAGGTTGTTGTGAGAATCAGATGAGAGAATAATTTTAAGGCACTTAGCACAGTGCCCGGCAAAATGTTAGCTGTCATCATCATCATTATTATTTGAACGAGCATTTATTAAGTGCTTACTGTGTACCAGTACTGTGCTAAGCCCTGAGGATTACAAATGGAAGCAAAAAGAAAGACTGTCCCTGTCCTCAAGGAGCTTACATTCTAATGGGGAAAGAAAGCACATAAAAGAGAGCTGAAAAGCAAAGGGTGGGGTGGGGGTGGCACTTTGGTGGAGCCTATGGAACCCCAAATCCCTAAATACTTTTTGAAGACATTAAATTTCTTAAGGGACCCTTGTTTTTTCTCCCCCCACCAGCCCCTTTCTCAAGTCTTGTGTTTGCATTTCACAGTTCCTGTTCAGCTCTAGTCTTTTCATCAGACATTCTTCCAAGTCCACCATTTCATCAAAGATCTACTTTTCTTTTCATCTTTATGACTGTGGTTGTTAGTCTTGGTTGTATGCTTTTATCGGGTTTCCTTTTGGAACATCATATTTTAAGATCTCCTCATTTATAGTACAAGTTTCCAGGTCTTGTGATATTCTGACTATGGTTCCTTGGAACTTGAACTCTTTTACAATGTGTAGTATCTTTCTTTGATGTGGACACTCTGAATTTTGGCTATGACATTCCTAAGTTATTCCTGGGATTTTTTTTTTGGAGGGGGGAGATGCTTGGCAAATCCTTTCTATTCTCACTTTGCCCTCAGGTTCTAACTGAACTGAGCACTTTTAATTTATGATTTCTTGAAATATAGTGTCCAGGATTTTTTTTTAATCATAGTTTTCAGAGACCTCACTGATTCTTAAATTCTCTCATTTTGACTTTTTTTCTTCAATTGTTTTTGATAACATAGAATTTGCGTCTTCTTCTGCCTTTTCAGTCTATTGATTTTGTTCTGATATTTTTTGCTTCTCACAGAAGTATAGATTTATGTTTTTCTAATAAAATTTTCAAGAACTCTATTACTTTGGCAAGTAATAGCAAAGTCTGGCAACAATTTCTGTTCTAATTTACTTATTTTCCTTCCACTTCCATAGGCTAAATTTTTTTAAATTCCTAGTTTCATTTCTTCTCATGGAAAATTTCATTTTTTCCTTTGCATCTACTTGTAGTTGTTATGGAATATTTAAGTATATCTGGTGTGTCTATTATAATGAAGATACTAGAGTGTTTGTGTGTATGGGGGTGGGGAGACCTGTACTACAGAGAGTCCAGAGGAAAAAAATGATGAAAGACTTGAGAAGAGACCATACAACAAAAAGTTAAAATAAACTAGGTGAAATGGACAGAAAATAAAATATTAAATTAAAAAAATGTCTTTTTTAAAAAAAGGAACTAGGATAAGTTACTATCAGCCTCCCTATGTTTATCTTTCTTCTTTGTAAAGCTGGAGCTTAGTATAATGCCTAGCACATGGTAAGAGCTTAATTCAAAAGTCCTTTGATTTGATCATTTGTGTCTCAATCACATTCCAATCAATCGGCCAGCTCTACACACATACTCCAACAAAAAATCTAAATGTCACACCAGGTCTAATAATGATCAAGAAATCCAAAAAGAAACTACAGAAAGTAATTTCTTCCACTGCAGAACTGCACAAAAATGTCAACAAGAAATGGGATACAGTTGTGCTGTAAGAAATAAGGAGCAGACTTCATAATCACCTGGAGAGACCTATATAAACTGATGCTTCATGAGGGGAGGAGAACCAGGAGAACTTTGTACATAATCACAGACACAGCATATCTGTGAGGACTGACTGTGACAGACTGGGCTCCCGTCAGCAACGCAACGCTATAGAACAACTCCAAAAGACTCATGAAGGAAAGAGCTAGCCACATCCAGAGAAAGAATTATGGAGTCTGAATGCAGGGCCAAGGCAGGAAATAGGACCAAAGTCTTAGTGGAAGACAAGCCTTAAAGATCAGGGATCTGGACAGGGAGACAGGAAATAAAAGACCAAGGACCAAGCAGGAAATAGGAGCAATAGGTACAAACATCACCAGTCCCCCCCCCCCAAAAAAAAGGCATTTGCCAATGTCTTACTGCTCGTCAGGAGCTTTCCCACTATTCTTGTAAAGGTGGGAACCCATCCCCAAGCTTAACTGACCCGGCAACAGGTAAGAGATAGGTAAGATTGAAGTAGGGGATGATGAGGGGGAAAAGGAGAGTCAAATAAATGGTGGGGAAAGAAGTGCATAACATAATGATGATGATGGTGATAAAAAATAATGTGAGTCTGGACCTGTGATTTCATTGGCTTGAAAATCCCAGGGTGAGGAAATTCCATCTGCCAATAGATCTGCAATTTGCAGTCCTAGAGATTTGCCTGAGAGAGTATGAAGCTCAATGAAGAGTGGGGCAGCTGCTCTTTCATCATGACTGTGGGTCAGGATGTGGCCCTCATAGGTTCTCCAGCCTAGTGGAAAGGATTAGCTTTTGTAAGTAACGGGAGGTGGGGAAACAAGACTTTATTACTACAGTCCCTGAACCGGTGGAGTGAGGCGGCGTGGCATGGCAGGGAGGTTCAAGGTTTTATTTGTCCAGCAGTGAGTACACCCGGGTTGCACACCATCTTGGCAGTTTGTGGGCAAACCTCCTTGACCATGAGGGGGATTGCACTGCCGGCAGCTACTTCCTCTAGTTCCTTCCCTTTCCTCTCACTATCGGTTACCTCAGCATTACCCCGGCTGAGGTTAAGCAGTGAAGATTTCGTCATGGCTCCTTGCCATCCACTCCCCCTCTCCTGGGGACAGCTGGACCATTGTAATTGAGAGTTAATGTCTTCAGAGGCCCTAGACTGACTGTCACCCGTGCCCAGGGGGGATGACAAGCTGTCTTTCTCCAGCCAGCCTCCTGATGTGGAGTGAGAATAGAACAGGATCTTCCAGGCTCTGCCTAGAAGGTCTACAGCACAAGATGGAGAATTCGTGGGACTGGAGACTTGTTGTGAGCTCTGTACTGTGAGCCTGGGTCCTCAGCCCTGGGCCTCTCAGAGGTTGCTTGTGTTTCTGGGTGACTGGAGCCATTCATTTTCCTGGTTGGAATCCTGTTCAACCAGGCGCTTGCTCGGTCCAGGCCTGGGGCTGCTGGAGTCACATTCCTGGCTCCGGAGGTGAGAGAGTTGGCAAGCCTGTAGGCATTTGGTGACTTCTCAAGCAACCTTTGACCCTAGAGTGGCCTAAGACCAGCAAGACACGCTGTATTCTCTAGCTATAATTGTTGGGTCACTTTTAGGTTTGATAACAAGTTCAAATTAAGAGCAGTAGGTCCGAGAAAGACAGTCTTGATAGGATTATCTTTTCTCCCTTTTGTTGTCGTTAATTTGTTTTCAGTTGTGTCTCACTCTTTGTGACCCCATTTGGGATTTTGTTGGCAAAGATACTGGAGTGGTTTGCCATTTCCTTCCCCAGCTCATTTTACAGATGAGGAAACTGAAGCAAACAGGATTAATTGACTTGCCCAGGGTCACACAGCTAGTGTCTGAGGTTAGACTTGAGTTCCTCAGTCAGTTCCCCACTCCAGGCCCCGGCACCTTTGTCCTCTGTGCAACCTCCATGCATCATGGATTCTTTAATTCTTAACAGAAGCTTAATTTCATGAAAAGATTAAGAACAAACTACTTTGGTGACAGGGAACAAGACTAATAATCCTAAAGCTGGGGCTCTATTTCAATTTAATATACACTAAACATCCACCATGTTCCAAGCACTGTGCCAAGTGCCATGGATGTGAAGACAAAAATGAAACAATTCCTCCCCTCGAGGAGCTTACCTTTTATATGTAACCGCACAATGTACATATTTTAATTGGGGAGGAAAGAAGTGTCTAGCACCTAGATTTGCAAAGGAGGCATGTAAGAGGTTATGCTTCAGCTGAATTTTGAAGGGAACAGAGGTGGAGGTAAGGAGGGCGTGCATTCCTAGCTTGGGGAATGGCCATTATTGAGGGCATGGTGATGGAATGTGGTATATGGAGAACAAGAAGATCAGTTTGGCTGAAACCTGAAGTGTGAAGGAACAATGTTCAACAAGCCTGGAAAAGTAGATTGGAGCCAGATTGTAAAATGTCAAACAGAGGAATTTGCATTTCATTTTACAAGCGATAGGAAGGCACTGAAGCTTTTCAAACAAATTTCTTTCCTAAAATGTAGTTTAGGGAGCCTGAAGGGATCCTCTAACATAGGACTTCAGGGGAAGTGGGTACCAACTATGGAGGAAAGAGTTAGGGAAAAGAATGAAGAATGGTGGAGAAGGGGTGGGGGAAGACAAGGGGCTCAAGAGACCATTCAGAGGGAAAAGGAGCAGGATCTGAGGGGCGTTTGTGTACACTAGAGAGGATGAAAAATGAGATTCTGGACATATGGTCAAGTTAAGGCAGCACTTACAAAAGGCATGATGGGAGAGGAAAATTTAAAAGGGGAATTGTAAAATTTGAGCCCATGCCAAAAAGAGCCTTTCTTTAGGAAGTATTTGAAAATTGTTGACCTGGAAAATCTGCCCTGAGGGCTTGGGTTGGGTTAGAATGATAGCAGAAAACTTGGCTTCATCTCCTATTGGGTTGCCACCCTTTTTATTGACAGATGGTAGCACCCAAGCTGCAGCTACTGTCCCTTCCACCTTGTGAGATGAGTCTTAGATGCTTGGGAGAGTTCCCCCTTAGCTTTGTTGGTGACTTAGACTTGACCTGGAGGACTTGATTCTTCTCAGGCCTGAAGTCATTTGGTCTGGCAGCCTAGGGTGTATCTCATGTCATATGTTAGAGGAGATAACTGCTAGAAATGAGTAAGTCTCAGTTACAGTGGGCAGGCTTGGGGAGGTGGTTGTCATATTGCGA
>CM053598.1:189078561-189093458 GCA_028646575.1 Pseudocheirus occidentalis
AGAGAGAGACAGAGAGAGGAAGGGGGGGAGAGAGAGCACATGACAGAAGATGTTTGTTATCAACAAGATCTTGAAATGGATGCCAACAAACTACAACCCAACTCTTTATGATGTTAACAGTAGGGAAAGATATTAAAGATTATGTAGCTCATCCTTCTCATTTTATGGATTCAATTCAATTGAACATCCATAAAACACCCACTACATTTAAAAAAAACAACTCTATACTATGTGCTGTTTAAAAAAAAAGCCTCTTCATTACAACTTATAGTCCTAGACTGTTACCTAAAATAGTGAGAGCTAAGGTGACTTACCCATGGCCACACATAGCCAGTATACATCAGAGTCAGGACTTGGACCCAGGACTTCCTGAATGGTTCTCTATTCACCATACATAGCTGCCTCGATAGAAGGTACGCTCATAAAACTTTACCAGTGACACAAAGCTAGGAACAGCTAGCACATGTTAAAAAAGAGCTGTTCCAAAAAAGATCTAGAAGTCTTAGTGGGGCCCAGTGTGAGTCAGTAATGTGATCCAGCAGCCAAAAAGGCTCATGCAGTAATGGGCTACATTAAGAAGGGCAGAGTGTCCAGGAATGGGGAAGTTATAATCTCACAGTTCCCTGCTGTCATCGGGCCTTATCTGTAGTGGGTTCAGTTCTGAGCGCTGTAATTTAAGAGGTCATTGTTAAATTAGCCAGTCCACAGGAGGGCAGCCACATTGGAGAAGGGCCTTGAGTCCGTGTCATAGGAGGACTGGTTTAAGGAAATGGAAGCTGGATGTGGAAGTGGATAGAGCACTGGGTCTGGGGTCAGAAAAACCCGAGTTCAAATGTGGCCTTGGACACTGACTAGTCGTGTGACCCTGGGTGAGTCATTTAACCCCCGTTGACTTTAGTCTCCTCATTCCTAAAATGGGAATAACAATAGCACCTACCTTCCAGGGTTGTTGTGAGGGTCAAAGAGGTAATATCTGTAAAGCACTTAGTGCAGTGCCCAACATGGACACGTCTGACTCTTCATGGCCTCATCTGGGGTTTTCTCAACAAAGATGCTGGAGTGGTTTGCTATTCCCCTCTCCAGCTCATTTTGCAGATAAGGAAACTGAGGCAAACAGGGTTAAGTGACTTACCCAGGGTAATCCAGCTGGTTAAGTGTTTGAGGCCATATTAGTACTCAGGAAAATGAGTCTTCCTGACTCTAGGCCTGGCACTTTATCCATTGTGCCACCCCGCTGCCCATATAAATATTTTGTATTTACATATAAATATCACATATTCATATATGAATATCATATATTTACACATAAGTATAAATAAAATTTATATGTAAATATTAGCTATTTTTTTGACTTGGAGAGGAGAATATGCTAAGGGGAACATGGTAGCTACTTTCAAGTATTGGAAGGATTATCACATGGAGAAAGGATTAGATTGATTCTGTTTGACCCCAGAGGGCAAAACCAGGAGTAGTGGGCATAATTTTTTTTCTTTTTTTGGAGAGGGGAAGGCAGGGGGCAAGGCAATTGGAGTTAAGTGACTTGCCCAAGGTGACACAGCTAATACATGTCATGTGCCTGAGGCTGGATTTGAACTCAGGTCCTCCTGACTCCAGGGCCGGTTCTCTATTCACTGAGCCACCTAGCTGCCCCAGTAATCATAAATTTTAGAAAACTAAATTAAGGTGTAACATCAAGAAAAACTTTCTGGAGAATTAGAACTTTCCAAAAGAGAAGTGGGCTACCTAGAGAGGGGGTGAGTTCTCTGTCCTGGGAGGTCTCCAAGCAGAGCCTGGATATGTGGGTATGTTATTGTGGAGATTTTTTTTTTCCATGTGTGGATCAAGCAATATGGCCACTATCTAATCCCAGTTATCTAATTCCATGATTCTCTGGTCTCCCATTACCCAAATGATAAAATAAGAATTCTTTAATCTGACATTCAAGGGTTTTCTCCATATTCTCGTAGAATTTTGAGTCCCTATCACTCGTTTCCCATGAACTCTCTCTGTCAGTATTCCTGGTATAGTAAGTGAACTTTTGGGGGGGATGAACTTATGGGAAGACATGAAGTCACAGAGGCTGGGTGGGCACGGATGGGTTCTGATCTGAATTGTTAGAGGGAGAACCCATGTGAATGAGCTCTCTTTTTGGTTCTTTTGTCTTTAAATGTTAAATGAGTTTACAATTTAACCTAGAGGCAATAGGGAAACCCTAAAGTTTTCTCTGCAAGTGAGTCATACCTAAGCTTTAGGAAGATTATTTTAGCAACTGTGTGGTGGGTGGATTGGGCTGGGAAGAGACTAGAAACAGAGAGGCCCAGTGGAGAGGCTATTGAACTAGCCTAAGTGAAAGGTGACAAAGGCCTCAATGAAGGTTGTGGCTGTTTGAGTGGTGACAAGCAGATGGATTTGAGTGATGCAGAAAAGGTAGAATTGATATAAGTTTGCAATTGATTGATGGGGATGATGGTAAAGGAGAGGTGAATCAAGGATGACCCTGAGGCTATGAACTGGGTTACTGGAACCCGAGATAGGGAAATTAGGAGGCCTGTGAGGAGGAGGTCAGGTGATGAGTTCTGTTGTGTTTGCAATGTCTACTTGACTTCCTGGTGAACCTGTTACAGTGCAGGTGATTATTAACGTGGAATGGAATTGAGGAGACAAAGACTGAACTTACCAGCTGGGGAAACATCTGCATAGAGGTGATCATTGCATGCATGGAAGGGGATGAGAGAAAATGTAGAGGAGAAGACGGCCTGACACAGAACCCATGCTTAGAAGGTGGAAAGTGAATGATACTCTAGATAAAGAAACTCAGCAGTGGTTAGTTAGGCTGGTAGAAAGGGAACCAAAAGAGCAGTTTCAAAAAAACCTAAGGAAGAGAGGAAGTATGCAAAGTCTGGGATTAAGAAAAGGTCATTGAATTTAGAATTTTTTTTTGAGGGAGAAGGCAAGGCAATTGGGGTTAAGTGACTTGCCCAAGGTCACACACAGCGAAGAAGTGTGTCAGATGTCTGAGGCTGCATTTGAACTCAGGTCCTCCTTTACTCCCCGGCCAGGTACTCTATTCACTGCACCACCTAGCTGCCCGAGAATTTAGAAATGTTAAAGACTAATCACAGCTCTAAAGAGAGCAGTATGATCAGAGGTCACTGCAAAGTACTGAGACATGAGTGAATGGAAAGACAGGCTGCTTCAGTAGAGGATAGTGAATGGATTGAATTCAGGAAGACCTGAGTTCAAATTCTATCTCTGTGACTTAGCAAGTCATTTAACATCCCAGTGCCCTCAAAATGGGCAGCTAGGTGGCCTGTTGAACAGAATACTGGCCCTGGAGGCAGGGGGGCCTGAGTCAAATTCAGCCTCAAACATACTAGCTGTGTGACCTTGGGCAAGTCACTTAACCCTGTTAGCCTCAATTTCCTCATCTGTAAAATGAGCTGGAGAAGAAAATTCTAAAACATTCCAGTCTCTTTGCCAAGAAAACTCCAAATGAAGTCACAAAGAGTCAGATATGAATGAAATGATTCAACAAAAACAAGCCTCCAAAGAACTCTCTAAATCTACAGCATAAATTTTAGCCATGACAATTTCATATGAAATGAAAGCTTTCGTTAGTTATTGGGGACTATTTTCCATATTAATGAGATTTCCTATGTGTCTCCTATATCTCCCTATGAAATCTCATTTATGCTAACTAAAGAAAATGTTGTTGAAAACTCCCTTCATTTCATTTCTTGAAAATGTGCATAGTTAATGAGCTTTCTTATGTGCCCTGACTTTCGGGACACCCTGTATATCTAAGTTTTAGAGAATGTGATGATCTGAATAAATAGAGGTAGTCTTTTACCCGGGATCTCCTTACTTTGATGTAATCACAGGTCCAATTTATGTTTGTTTGGGTTTTTAAGTGAGTAAGAGGTAAGGAAACAGAAACTATAGACAGTTTATTCTAGGAGTTTGACTATGAAAGGAAAAATCTAGAACAATTTGAGAGAATAGCAGGGTCAAAGGAAAAATTTTGAAGAATGGAGGAGATATGGGCTTATTTAAAGGTCACAGTGAAAAAAGCCAGTTGGTTAAACACAGATGAAAGATTAAAGGAAAGGGGGAGATAACTGATGGGCCAAGCTCCCTAAAAGGACAAAAGGGAATGATGGGGTGCGGGGCATGTATAAATGGTTTGGAAATGGCTGGAAAAAGGTCCACATGTATGATCATGTACAGCTTTGAGGTATATATAGCATGGGGGAGAAAAACGAACTCACAACGGATGGTCTCTAATTTTTTGGTAAAGTAGAAAATAAAAGTAGATAACCCAGGAGAAGCTGCCTGCAACTGCCTTCCAGGCTAAGTTCCTGCCATCTAGGTTCCTCTTAACGGACTCAGCCAGTTTCCCCTTTTTTGTGCCCCCTGACAACTTTACTCTTTCCCCTACTCTATTATCTCCCCACCCCAACTCCAACTCACACCTCCAAAGCTTGTTCACATCCTATTTTCTCTCTCTGGCATCTAGTAATTTGACAGCAAAATGTGACCATGAGCAAAATGAACGTGAACTAGGCCTTCTCTCTTCCCTCTCTCCAAGTCCTTAAGGAGACATTCCTCCCTTCCTCTCCAGCTGGCCCCAGACCAAGGTCAAAGAATTCTCCAATACAAAAATCCAGGCTAATTATCTGGAATTCATCCCCTCCACACACACACACACTTAGGAAATTAAAGTGACTGGGATGATGGAATTGTAGGGGATTCCCTAGTCCCTCAAGTGTAGATTCATGTGATATTATATCATGGTGATCTGTCCAGGCTGTTTGGGGATTATAGTCACTTTTAAGATTTCCCATAGGAATTAATCATTCTTATCCCCTGGAAAAGATTCCTAAAAACTGAAATTCCATAAGAGGTTTGAGGGAATTGCCCGAATCTGGCTTAGACAGGCTTCGGGAGAGGAATGCCAATGACAAGCTTAAGTGGAAATATGGTCCCAGGAGGCCCATGGCTCTGACCGTGTGACTTATCATAGCTCAGTCACTGGGACATCATGTTCTTCCTTTTGAGATGGCTCTTTTAGGGAAGTAGCTATGTCCTTTCTGGGGCAGGAAGGAGCCTATTGTAAGTCCCTAAATTATCATTGGTTTAATCTCTCAGCCTTTTCAGGAACTGAAGAGGGGAAGACCCAGCCCCCAAACAGTGTTAACTGAAAAGAAGAATTAGGGTGTAGTTTAGGGAGGGACAGGAACAATCCTAGGGGAAAGGTTCACATTTCGTATCTGACTTGCTATCTATCCCCTGGTGACACCTCCCAAGCAATCAGGAATAATTCACATGTAAAAAAAAAAAAAAAAAAAAACTAAGTGGTACAATGGATAGAGCATGGGTTATTCGGGTTTGGTTTTTTTGTTTTTTGTTTCTTGAGAGGGAAGGTAAGGCAATTGGGGTTAAGGGACTTGCCCAAGGTCATACAGGGCTTTTGCCCAGTGTCTGAAGCCATATTTGAACTAAAGTTCTCCTGACTCCAGGGCACATGCTCTATTCACTGCACCACCTAGGGCTTAGAGTATGGGGTTTGAAGTCAGGAAGTTCTGAGTTCAAATTCTGCTTCAGACACTTACTAGCTGAGTATAACTTTGTAAACCTTTTTTTTTTTTTTGCTTTTTGGAGGGGGGAGGGCAGGAGTTAAATGACTTGCCCAAGGTCACACAGCTAGTAAGTGTTAAGTGTCAGAGGTCAGATTTGAACTCAGGTCCTCCTGACTCCAGAGCCAGTGCTCTATTCACTGTGCCACCTAACCACCCCAACTTTGTAAACCTTAAAGCACTATTATTGTTACCAGTACCATGACTCCCAAAGAACAACATTTATCCCTCAATATTTCTCAGTAGGAAGGTAAGCACGTGAATACATACCCACCTGCTCCTTTCTTACCTTGAAAGTGTTCTACTTCCCTCTATATACCTTATGATATAGCCACACCTGTTTATTTGTTACTTATATATAACATTCTACCTCCTTTCTGAATTCTGCCTTCTCAATCCCTTTGCCCAGACCTGAATCACCTTTCCTTCCCGCCTCTGCCTTTTAAGATTCCTACCATTAATACTCAGCTTCTTCAGGATACATCAGCTTCTTCAGGAGGGTTTTCTCTGTCTCCCCAACTAGTTGCTAGGCTGGCTCTTTCATTCTAGACTTACCTTCCATCTACCCTCTATGTGTCTTATAAGGCCCTATTTATTGATGTGTTTCCCTTCCTATTACAACATAAGCTCTTTGAAGGAAGGAACTGTCTTTGTCTTTATATTTCTCATGCTTAGCACAATACTTGGCACATGGGGAGTATTTAATAAATGCTTATTAAATGATTGATTCAGATTTCCCCAGACGTCAAAACCTCTTTGTTTACCCGGATTATCACCATCAGTTGATAGCTACAAAGGTACCCTGATTTCACAATCGCAGAATTTGGGGGTTGGATGGGAGCTCAGAAGGCACGTAACCCAACCTGTATCTTCAAGAAATCCCTACTACAACATAATTGGCAAACGGCCATTCAGCTTCTACTTGAACGCCTCCAAGGACATGGTATTCACCACCTCTTGTAGCAGCAACCACACTGGCATACCCAGCGTGGCTGCTAGCACAGGTTCTTAGATCTGTTTTACTAGGAAAGATGGGCGTTTAAGGGGTCAATAATCTTTTTTTAATGACATTCACTAGTTCAGGGGAAAAGTCAGCACCCTGAACTTCAGAGAAAATACAAACAAGAAATAAAGACCAACAGACAGGGCTCTGACTGCCTGAATCAAGTATACACTTTACATACGTCCTGAATCAAGAGTCTTTTACATTTGAGTAGTTGAGGATCTCTGAACATACGGCCACTCAGAATCTGGACCGTGGAATCCCAAAATCCTTTTCATAAGTGAGCCTCCAAAGCAAAATACCAACTCAGAGTATATATTTACTTCTCAGAGCCAGAAGGCATGGCAACCAGTGTCTAATTAGAAATTAGCAAAAAGTGTGAAAGCCTTCCTACCAGCAAGCCTCCCCTAAGCAAGCTTCCCTCAATGGGCTCCACCTGAGGCCTATTAATGGGGGGTAGGGGGATGTGGAATCTTAAATCCTATCAACATTACACCTCTCCAGGCAGACTCTTCCATTTTTGTACAGCTCTAAGTATTAGGAAGTTTGGGTTTGTTTATTTGCTTTTTTCCTAACACGGCACCTAATTTTACCTCCTTGCAACTTTTCATCCATTGCTTCTGGTCTTGCCTTCTGAGGCCATTCAGAACAAAGTCTATTCCCTCGTTTACAGGAAAACACTTCAGATACTTAAACTCCTCCTGAATCTTCCAATTCCTTAAATCAAATCTCTTCTAATACTACTTTAGGCCCTTCACCATCATTTGGATACTTGGGTTTGTCAACATCCTCTTAAACTGGTTTGGACAGATTAGGTGATGCAGCAGATAGAGAACTGGACCTGGAGTCAGGAAGAACTGAGTTCAGATCCTGCCTCAGACACTAGCTGTGTGACTGGGCAAATCACAGTAAAGTGGGGATAATAACAGCACCAACTTCCCAGGACCGTTATAAGGATCAAGTGAGTTAGCATATATAAAGTACTCCACAATATATAAATGCTATTATTGTTTTCATCATTATTAAATTGTGTTACTCAGAACTGAGCTCAATGATCCCTGTGAGTTCTGATTAGGGAAAGGGATATAGTTGAGTAAATTCTAAAGGCACTCAATTGAACAAAAGTGTTAAAAAGCACCTATTATGGATAAAGCATTGTATTAGGTGCTAACACTACAGAGACAAAAAAAAATCTAATAATTTCCCTCTGGTAGGAGGGGTTAGCAAATGAGCCATACTTTGAAGGAGCTAGGGCTTCTAGGAGGCAGAGGTGCATTCCAGGAAGTGCATTCCAGCCTCAGGAGCCACTTGTTAGAAGTATGGACTTTGGAGATGGAATGTCGTGTGCTGGGAACAGTTAGCAAGCCAGTTTGACTAGAATGGGGAGTGATTAAGGGAGTAACATAAGACAGAACCAGAAAAATAGGTGGAATCCAGATTGTGGGAGGTTTTATAAACACCTGGGGGACAAGCCTATAAATTATTCTGTAGGCATTAATCTGTAAACTATCAAATATTATTTTACTAAGAGGGCTGAAATGACCAAATCTATGTTTTGAGAATTGAGAATATCAATTTGGCAGCTGCAGAGAGGCTGGATTGGAAAGGGGAAAAACTGGAAATAGAGAGTCTAATTAATTTATTAGTTCAGTGGTTTTCTTACTTTCAATTTTATTAATCTCTCCTTTGATTTTCAGGATTTCCAATCTGGTGTTTAATTGAGGGTTTTTAATTTGCTCTTTTTCTAGCTTTTATAGTTGCATGCCCAGTTTGTTGAGCTGTTCTTTCTCTATTTTATTGATATAAGCATTTAGAGATATAAATTTTCCCCTAAGTATTGCTCTGACCACATCCCATAAATGTCCATATGTTGTGAGAAGCCAATTAAGAGGAAGTGGTAACAGTCCAGGTGAGAATTAAGTGCTGCAGTGGACAGGTCTCCGGACCTAGAGTCAGGAGCACTTGAATTCAAATCCAGCCTCAGACACTTAGTAGCTTCTGCCTCATTCGGTTCCTTCTTCTATGAAATAAGGATAATAACAGTACCTACTTCCCAGGGTTATTGTGAGGACCAAATGAGAAAATATTTGTAAAGCTCTTCGGCAAATGTTAAAGTCCTATATAAATGCTAGATGTTATTTTCATTATTATTATTAGCCCTTCAGCCGCAGGTCAGTCTTCTGTTGGGATCTCATTTCTCCTCCTAGAAACCAACATGGTTGGAGAAATCCTTTCCTAGGAGGTCAGCGCTCAAATCCTCAGACTCAGGAAATCTCAAAGTTGGGACAAATAAACTCTTATTTGTACAATCCGTTCAGCCATTTCAGTCATATCCAAACAGGTTTTTGTTGTGTCTTTTGGGTTTGGGTTTTGTTTTGTTTTTTTTTGCAAAGACACTGGAGTGGTTTTTGCCATTTCCTTCTCTAGTTCATTTTACAGATGAGGAAACTGGAACAAACAGGGTTAAGTGACTTGCCCAGGGTCACACAACAAGTAAGTGGCTGAGGCCAGATCTGAAGTCAGGAAAATGAGTCTTTCTGACTCCAGACCGAGCATTCTATCTACTGCACCACCTAGAACCCTCAGATGATCATAGAAACATAGATTTTATAGCTAGAAGGGACCATATACAATCACGTCACTTAACACATGAGGAATCTGAGGCCTGGAGAGGTTTAGTGACTTTCACAAGGTCACACAGCCAGTAAGTGTCTGACCTGAGATTTCAACCTAATTCTCCCTGATTCCAGGTCCTGCACAGGTGTAATCACAGCAAGATGCCAGTACATATTTACCTCCATTGGTGGCCCCCTTCCCATGCCTTGAAAAAAAATTCACATCCTGTAATCTCATCAGATTGAGTGGGAAACTCATGAAATTAACCGAGGGCTTCCCTAACCAAACTTCCTTTCTATGGTCATTTTCTTGAGACCAGAGACTAGGTCCAGATTCCTGTCTCAGAACAACAGGGCAAGCCTATGTCTAGCTTTCACTTCCTGTAGGCTCTTACCAAACCAGTGACATTGCTCAGCTAATCCAGTTCTTTTTTGTGGATAGAAAGAAGACACAATGACTGGCTAGAAGTACACCACGATCCATTTTCACTTCCACATATTTTCGACCTTTCAAAGTTAAAGGAAAACTCATTGTTCCCTAAAACCTAAGACTTTGGGTTGGGGAGGAAGGGAGGTAGGAAGGAAGGAAAGAAAGGAGGAAGGAGATAAGGAGGAAGGGAGGGAAGGAAGGAAGAGAGGGAAGGGAGGGAAGGAGGAAGGGGGAGAAGAAAGATGGAAGGAGAGAAGGAGAAAGGTAGGAAAGAAGGGAGGGAAGGAAAGGAGGAAAGAGAGAAAGAGAAGGAAAGGAGGGAGGGGAAAAGGGAGTGAAGAGAGAAAGGAAGATCATTCATTTTAAGACTCACAAAGTGCTTTCTTCATAGCTCTCTGTGAGAGGTGCAGTGCAGGTCTAATTATCTGTGTAGGGAGTGCAGTGGTTTGGTTTCTGGGAAGAAGTAGGACAAAGGTCATCACACACCACACATTCCATTCATGCTGTAAGGTACCAGTTCTCATAATAAGCTTCCTCCTGAGACAATATTTCCATTCTTCAGTGCTGGAGAATCACTCAAAATCAAATTTAGATCTAGTCAGAAGAGGCCTAACTGACCATCTAAGCCAACCCCTTCATTTTGAAACTCAGGTATAGGAGGGTAAGTTCTTTGCCCAGGTTTACCTAGGCAGTGTCAGTGGTGGGATTTGAATTTGGACCCTCTGACCCCAGAGTCTCACCTCCCTTCATGGGGAGAGTTTTCTTCTTCTTTGATATTCTTTTCTACCACTGGCATGAAAGCTGAGGTCAGGTAAACTAGATTGTCTTAATATTCAAGTAGTAATCCTGGACTCTGCAAGTGACTTGGACTGGCTGAAGTTGGTTCCAATAAATGCTGACACTCCAGAGATGTTCTCCAGATCCAGAGATGCCATGGTGGCGGTGCACACCTCACTATGTATGTCCACAACTTCCCCAGGGAACTTTAAACTTATAGTAATACAATCCATTATGAATAATTGTCTTCTTGCAGTTCACAGAAGACTAGCCCTTCCGTGGGTTGTAGAGATGTAGATCACAAATGTCTTTTACAAAATGACTGAGAGATAAGTGTCACATGGGATTCCATTGATGAATGAAACATTTATTAATTTTTCATTACGGACCAAGTACTGCCATAGGTACTAAAGACATAAGTACAAAGAATGAAACAATGTCTACTCACAAAAAGCTTACATTTTAACTGGGAGACAAGTACATAAATATATCCTTAATTAATATAAAGAGAATAAATATAATTACAAAGTTGAATATAAGACATTTTGGAAAGGAGGGCATGAGCTGTTGCAGATTAAGAAATGCTTTATGTAAAAAGTGGTGTTTGAACTGAAGGAAGAGAGAGGCAGAAGTAGAAAGTAGAAAGTAGAAAGATACTGCATTCCAGGCATGGAGGTTTGTCAGTGCAAAGGTACAGAAGATAGATGGAAGGTCGTGGGTAGGCAACAGAGAGAAGGCCAATTTGGTAGGATCAAATAATGCAAGAGGAAGAGTAATTTATAAGGAGAATGGAAAAATAGGGGAGGATCAGGTTGTGAAAGTCTTTAAAAGTTAAAGAAAAGAGTTTGTACTTTATCCCAGAGGCAATAGAGAAGTGAGCAACAAGACAGAGGACTGGATACTTTCTCTTATCCCCATGACCTCTCAGACCTCTCCAAAAGAGAAATTATGTGCCAAGGATAAAGCAACTTCAGCTGTTCCATGGTCTAGAATCCAGGTAACAAGGCTATACTAGCAGACCCAAGACACAGGCTAACAACAAAACCCACCCTTACACCCCAGTCTCTCCTCCTTCTTTCCAGGGCCATGGAAATTCTTGCTACATGTTATGGAAGTTTACTCAAGCTTCAATAACCAACTTGGCCTTAGTCCTTTAAGAACAAAAGCCTGCCAGGGGCTGCAACGTGCAAATACCAATGCTGGAAAACTCTGAACAACTGGTGCCTGACTAAAGAATTGAGGAATAGAATGAGTGGGATAGGTCATTATGGCATCCGACTGGGGCTAATTCTGACCACCCAAGTCAAGTGGAGCAGAGATCTAGGCTGGTCAACAGTGTACGCTTTGAAATCCAGAAGGGAGAGAGTCAAAAAGTGAATGACAAGGGAAAAGGGGTGAGGTGGGGGAGACAGAAATTGCCAAAATTTTCAGGAAAAAGTAAGCAGTTCTTGAACATACAGAGATAATCAACAGGAAAAACACTGACAACGGAAGGAAATGATGGCCTCTAGATCTAGTAAAAGAGTTCAGGCATCTATGAATAAATACTTCACAACAAAGGAAAATGATCCAAAACTTAATTAGACAGAAGATCCTGTGGAATTTGAGAACATAAAGGCAGTAGGAAACTACCATTGTTGAATCAGTAAGGAATGACATGGTTATATTAGAAGGAAGAAATCACTGAAATAAAATCTCTTTGGCAGTAGTGTGGAGGGTAGAGTGGAGTGCGGAGTTGCAATAATCTGATAAAAGGTGATAGGGGCCTAAAAAGTAGAATGCCACCTTTTACAGTAAGTCTTGTCCAAACCCTCTTCATTCTAGTATTTTCCTATTCAATTATTTCCTTTGTATCTCTAATATAATTTGCTTTGTATAATTTGTTTGCACATTGTCTCTCCTATTAGATGCTGTTGTGCATGCATCCCTCATTCTCGAAGTGGACCAACAACATCATAAGGGTGATATCTTGACTTGAGCATGAATTGGATTTAAGTGAGGCAGAGCCACACATCTGCCTCATTCTCTCCTCCAGAGTTATCAAAATCCAGTAGCAAGACAAAGGTCAGGACAAGTGGTGATGGCCCAGGATGCTGTGGGTGACCTTGGTCTTTCCATAGTAAGGTCTTTCCCTGGTCTCAATTTGTCTGAGGCAAGGCCTATTCAATGACTAAGGGCTAGGTAAGAATTGAGACATTAGATTGCAAGCTGTTTGAGGATAAGGACTGGTTTGTTTTTTTTTTTTGCTTCAAGCTTAGCATAATGACTGGCACATAGTAGGGATTTTTTTATTAAATGTTGATTGGTTGGTTGGTTGATTGATTAAAGAAAGATAATGATTGTATGAGGAGGCAGAGAGGGCCAGATGTGAGAGATCTGGTCACTAATTAGATATGTGGAGTAAGGGAAAATGAGAAGTCAAGGATAATACTGAGATTATAGACTTGGGAAACTAGAAGGATGATGATGCTTTTGCCTGCAATACGAAAGTTTGGAAGGAGGGTGGGTTGGGAGAGGGGAGGAAGTTCTTTTCAGACAAAATATCTTGGGGACATCCAGTTTGAAATATCCAATAAATAGCTGGTGATGTGGAAATGAAGTTTAGGGGAAAGACTGGGGCTAGATGTATGGATTTAATATGCAGAGAGACTATTGGCTCAGCAGAACCCTCTACATCCTCAGTTTTCTTGGTGATTTCTGCACAGTCCTATGAGTTCAGGTGGAAAAGACCTAAGAACAGTTGCTGGGCATGGATTAGATTCTCTGTGGCTTGAGGCAGCACTTATCCAATCCCATTTCCATTACCCAATACAGATTTGGTGGAATTCAACTTCTGATAAACTAATGCCTGATTTTCTTCATGAGTGCAATCAGCATATGTGTGGCCAGAGTCCACATTAGTAGTGAAAAATAATTTGCTTTTTTGGCTCAGCTGCTGGTAAACTAAAAAGTAGGCTGCTCTAGCCTTCTATCCCATGCTGCTTTGTCCCTCTGGGAGGAGGAGTTTTATCCACTTTGCTGTACTCTCTCTTCTTTCAAGACACAATTCAAGTACCACCTTCTACCTGAAGCCTTTCCTTATCCCCTTAAACTTCTACTGAGATAGATTCTGGGCAATCCAAGATGGCTTCTCATTTGGTTTCTGTCTACCATACCTGAGGAAGAGACCCAAAGCCAGTTAAGACCTGTTTGGTCATTGTCAATCTCAATCCATGATTGATTTCTTGAATCTCAGCACTTGGCAAAGTGTTGTTTGTTCTTTGTTCTCAAAGAGGACCATGACATCCAAAAGATGATGCTATGACTTGCAAGTGAATTGGATTTAAGTGAGGGAGGGCTGTGCAAAGTCACCAGCCTCACTTTTCTCCTCCAGAGTCATCTGGGTCCAGTGGCTAGATATAGATCAGGATGACTGCAAATGGCTTCCACCTGGCATATAGTAAACACTAAAGTGTTTATTGACTGACCATCTTCCCCAGCTTTATACACTCAGGAAATTTTCCTTTCTTTTCAATCAATGACAGATGCTCCTATATATTGTAACCATACTCCAGCTGATCAACCACTTGAGATAATATGAGACTGTCCACCTGATCCTTTGACTATCATCCACTAAAAATAGCCTTTTTACATATAAAGCAATGAAACAGCTAGGCAGTGAATAGCATGCTGGGTCTGGAGTCAGGTGGACCTGAGTTCAAATCCAACCTGACACTTACTAGCTGTGACCCTGGACAAGTCACTTCACCCTTCTTGCCTCAGTTTCATCATCTATAAAATGAGCTATAAAATTAGTATCTTTGCCAAGAAAATGACAAATGAGGTCACAAAGAATCAGACAAAAACTAAACAACTTAAGCAACAACAAACAAAATCAGAGGCCTTCTGTCCCTCCTGTTGAAGGGATCAAGAACTTTGAAATATTTAAGAACTCTGATCAACAGACTATTTTGGAATGTTAACCTCAAATTATATTTTTAACATACTTTGGTCTTTTCCTTCTTCAAGATTCCTACAAATGTGACTTCCAATCTTCTTATTGTAGAGACGTCAGGAATCAATCAATTGTGATTCTAAAGAACCAATGATAAAGCATGCTACCCACCTCCTGACAGAAAGGAGAATGACCTAGGGTAAATTAGATAGATTTTTAATTGTCAGTGTGGAAGTTTGTCACACTTGGATATATACATTTGTTTTTTTATTTTTAAAAACAAGAATTTTATTGTTGTTCTTCCCCAAGGGGAAGGAAGCAGGATGGGTAAGAAAGTTTTCTCACTGGAAAATAATTTTTTTAAATGACCCAAGGAAGAAGGAAGGAAGGAGGGAAGGAAGGAAGGAGGGAAGGAAGGAAGGAAGGAAGGAAGGAAGGAAGGAAGGAAGGAAGGAAGGAAGGAAGGAAGGAAGGAAGGAAGGAAGGAAGGAAGGAAGGAAGG
>CM053598.1:189093558-189120326 GCA_028646575.1 Pseudocheirus occidentalis
AAAAAAAGTATTGAGAGGTTTCCTTGGCACTACCATATTATCTATTCAGCTCTCCAAACATCTCAACTCTCTGAACTTGAAATACTGCATTTTCAGGGAACACAGGAGATCCAAAGCAGATCTCCTGAGGTTTTTCCATTAGTCACTTCTATTTCTTTGCAGTTGTTCTCTGCCTGCATTGCATTTTACACTTGAGGGGGCATGCCCTAACCAAGACTCACAAACCTACTTATTTGGAAGACAGGGAAACTACACTGAAGAGGAACATAGCTTCACATATTGAGTGCCTTGTATTTGCCCTGGGAGGTCGACAATTCTGAAACTCCATGTGATATCTTCCCTACTGACATGTCTCTTGCTAGGAGCACCATGACTCTATTAAAAAAAAAAAAACTAAACAAAAACTCTATCCCCTCATCCACAGTAGGAGAGTTAGTAACTAGTTTCCAGACAACCTCACCAACATTATTCCTTTTAATGAGGATGCAATTGTCTAAGAAAGAAATATTCTATATTTTAGACACAAGTGTTCCAGAAATAATTTTATTTGTTACTATTATTCTATAGTCAAGTCAATTCTAGCTTAAAGAGAGAGATATACAGACCTGCATTGCCTTCCAATATGTCTCTACACCAAGAAGATTGGAAATCATATTTGTAGAAATCCTGAAGAAGGAAAAGACCAAAGTATGTTAAAAATATAATTTGAGGTTAACATTCCAAAATAGTCTCTACTCAGTTCCACCCTTGACCACTCTTCTTAAGGACTGAAAGGGTTCCCTTCCTGTGATCAATATCTTAACCTTGAATGAAAAAAAAGGATACTGCCCTCAGATCCCCCAGTAGCTTGTAGGTAAGGCAATGATCTTACCTAGACAAGAGTTAAATTAGGTTATCCCTCTTAATCCATCTCTCTAAAAAAAGCCTCAGCTTTTGTTTCAATCCATTTTCTGTAAAGGAAAACTCTAGAAAGGGTTTTAGCGTAAAAAAATGTAATTTCTTAAAAGGTTTTTAATACGCTTCTACAGAAGCAGAAGCAGCATTATTGCAAAGTTTATAGGAAAAAAAGTTTAAAGGAAAGTCCTTTGCCAGCCTCCTTGTATATCTTAAACAGTACTGCATATTTCTTCAAATTGTTCACAGCGTCCCATGGTTTTTTCAATGTCTTAATCAAAATAGTTGGGTATGTGGGGTATTTGAGGAGGACTAGCCCCTCAGGTGGAAGGGCTGCTGTCCACCTTTGGTGTCTGCCTGGTACTCATTTCTCCTCTGTGGTTCCAAGAAGCTACAGTATGTAGCAGTCACACCCTAGTAAACCATCTCAGTAGACCAGCTACACCAGGTTGAGGGGAACCAACAGGCCTCAAATCCATTGGTGAGTTGGGGGGCAGTATCTACTCCAAGTATGTGAAGACTTCCACCAATTGAATGGACAGATGAGAACGATGTGTTCTAATCACCAATGAAGGCAGCTGAAACAGGAACTGTGGAGTGCTTAGAATTTGGTCAGACACCGAAAATGCCAAAGTCATACATAAAATCCTGGACCGTTGTCAGGTCATCCGGACTCTGGAAGAGAGACTGAGGCTGGCAACTTTGTGCTGCTCTCTCACTACAATCCAATTCACCCACAAATCAAGATATCACCCTGTGATGTCACTGGTCCTCTAAAACACAGGAAAAACAGCAATCGTAAGTTAGCATGTACACCCAAAGCTAACAGTCCAAAATGAGGATCCACTTCCCGCATTGTGCACTGATTTTCCAATTACTAGATAGCCATTGTGATATTTAACCCAACATTCAATCACAACAGCAATAAATGTCTGTAGAGGGGTTATTATTCTGAGTCAGGCAAAGACAGAGTCAGGTAATTGGGGATGTTTCCTCAAAGAAAACTTACACTGAACTGACAGGCTTGAAGAGCAACTATGATGGAAGTGATATATTCTCACATGCAGGATTTTGGAGACAGAGAAATTGAGAGGGACACAATGGTGGCCAGGTTTAATACCCAACTGTGTCCCCCTGTTGCTGTCAGGATTAGATCTGTGGAAGTCAAGTCAGCCTCTAACCCTTTTCAACGCTGGGTTTGCAGCAGCAGACAGGAACCGGAGTCAGACCCTAAAGTGAAGTTCCTGAGACCAGGGCAAAGGGACCCTAGGTCCCAGTTTGCCCAGGAAGCTATACTGAGTTTCCATAGCGCTCTCTAATCCAGAAATGAGTTAACTGCCTGAGTTCTCTTCCCATTCATAGAGTCCACTGCAGGAAATCAAACTTCATAGGTTCCCAAAATGGGTGATACTGCCCCTGGGGAGCACTGGAAAAATGGGGGGCAGTAGTAACCTTGGGTGCAATTGGGAGGTGTTGAAAAAAAGTAAAGGAAGGGGGGAGCATAAGGAAAGAAGAGAAGAAAATTTTGAAAAACCATTCATCCATGTTTCATCTATTAGTTAACAGAGTTAAAGTTATAGTGATTACGTTATGGTCCAAATAAATACACAAAAGGCAAATTACAATCCATCAGTGGTCAAGTCTTCTGAAAGGTCCTAACAAGCAAGGGATGGCAGACAAGTGTTTCATACATTGTTGGGAAGTCCAGTATGCACTTGCAGGAATATGTGTGTGTAATGACTTGTTTACAATAAAATACTATATGGTTACATGATGCAATATTGCTTCATCAAAATTTCAACACAGTAAAAAAACCCACAAATTTATAATAAATTATTAAATTCAAGATGTGTCATTTAATATATATATATATATATATTATATTTTTTTAAACGAAGCACATTTTTTTTAAAAGCCATTAAAGGGTTAAAGACAGTAGATTTCCAGAGGGACACTGAGTAATTTTTTTAAAAAAGGGGACAGTAGGCCAAATAAGTTTGGGTACCTCTGTTCTAGGTAATGCTCCTTTCCTGTTCCTTTGGTGTGTCTGGGAAATTGATTAGAGAAGAAATGGACTCCAACATAAAGGAGGTTTATGCTTGGGAGGGCCTGGATCCAGAGTCCCATTATCATATGATGAATATGTGTGGAGGGCTGTCCCCACATATATAACACAAGAGTGTCATTGTGTGGCTCCAAGGGAAGCACAATAGATATCTCTAGCCTCTTCTCCCCCACCCTTCTCCAAGAGGTGCTTGATTTTCTTCCAGGAGGGAAAGCAAGAGGTTGAGGCCAGAAGTATGACCACTTTGCTCTCTTCAGGGAGAGGGGGTTCCATTGAAGAAGTCTCCTCTCTTAAGTATTATTAGTCTAGGGGGTATGATTTCCAGGTTCAATCTAACTTCTAATCATTGTTTCAATGCAGGGCATTGCCCTCTACTAATGAGGAAAGAATTTTATAGTAAGAGACTTTAGAACTTGGGTTATAAATGCTTCTGCTTTTACTATGCATTTACTAATCTAGTTAAACTTCTAAACTTCCTGTTTAACTTCTGACCTTGAGTGAAGAGAGAATGAATAAAGCAACAGACTAGGAAGGAAAAGGAAAGAGTCAAAAGAGAAAAAGAGGGAAAATAAAGGGGGGGGCCCTAAAGCTGAGATTGACTGACACATGCTTCTAGGCAGAGCCTGGGACTCAGCTCTGGGTGTAGAATGACAGTTGATTAAAAGCCACTTTATGCCCCTGGAGTTCTAATTGTATAGGACCCATAAAGCAGCACTGTTATACAGCAGCACAACAGTTCTTTTGAAACAATTGGTCTGGCCTACAAAAGTCATAGCAGAAAACCCAGCTGTGCAATTAAGTGAAAGAAAATATTTTAAAAAGAAAAAAATGTTTCAGTAACTCCAGTAACACCAGGCCATCCAAAGGATATCCCAGAGGACTGTTAGAGTTGAGAGTTAAAAGCAGGTCTCTTAACCTGTCTGGCATTCTTTCAATTAATCAATAAATATTTATTAAGCACTTAAATGTACCCGGAACTGTGCTAAATGCTTGGGAGATAAGAAGGGGCAAAAGACAGTCTCTGCCCTCAAGGAACTTATAATCTAATAGAGTTAGTGGTATAGGTAGTGAGTTAGTTAATATCCTCACTCAGGCTAGACAATTTTGGAAAACCTTTAACATTTACAAAGAAACTTGACTTTGACTTTAGTATAACTGACTCTGGGAATGATTCAGGCATTGATGTGAACTCACATCCTTGACACAAAGGGATAAATTCTATTTGCATGCTTTCTACTCCCCTTTTCTGTGCCCTCTACTCACTCCTCATCCCATGCACTTCATGCTGTGGCTAGATGCTTACCCAAGAACCATCATCTCTTTCTGCTTTTCGATATCTTGGCTAGTTAAGTTACCTCAAGTAAAGATCTCAGATACTGCCTCAGATAAGAATGTGTGATCCGGGGCAGCTAGGTGGCAGTGAATAGAGCACCGGCCCTGGAGTCAGGAGTACCTGAGTTTAAATCCGGCCTCAGACACTTAACACAAAAAACTAGCCGTGTGACCTTGGGCAAGTCACTTAACCCCAACTGCCCTCCAAAAAGCAAAAAAACAAAAAAACAAAAAGAATGTGTGATCCAAGTCTCACGAGAGATGGCCAACTTGTTTGACAGTGATTCTATTTACATGGCTCTCTCAGATTAAGACCATTGACAGGACATATAGACCAGAGAGATCTTTCACTCTTCAAGGAGCACCAGAAAAACATCCTGGGTTCTCAGCCCTCTCAAAAACAACAGCCTTGACCTTGATGATATAGAAAGGGTCAATAACAAGAAAAAGAGAAGCAATTCACTTACAAATGTAGGATCGTGTCCTTTAGCCCTCATGGGCTGATCAGAGAATTCTACTGCTCAGTGTAGCAAAGACACAGTACTGTGAATCAGTCATCCAATGAGCATTTATTAATGTGCTAGGCATTGGGTAAAGCACTGTGGATACAAAAGAGGAAAAAAAAAGTCCCCACCATCAAAGAATGTACATTTTAACAGGGAAGACAACATGTAAATAATTAGGTATGAAAGTGATGAGGTGTAGGCTCTGGGTCTCCCCCCCTCCCCCTTTTGAGCTCTCCTTGAATCTTTGAGGTACATACTCTGGGAAACCTCTTGAAGTCTGATTGAATCTTCAGGAGGCATTTGCAGCGGCCATAAGTATTTCACTGTGACTGGGCCCAAACCTGTTAACTAGCCTGGCCCTCCATTGTCCATCTACTTCCCACCCTTGATCCTATCAAAATATCAATCCATTCTTGCATTGACCTCATTAACGCCACCTGAACTCCCTCCCCAAACTCATTACTGAAGTCTGACCTCATTAACTCTTCCTGAAGACCCTCCCCAGGCTCCTCCTCTGAACCACCCCTAGATTCCTCTCTATATAAGACCCCATCTTCCCTGAGAGCTGAAGTAGAATAGCTTAGCAGAGACTTGCTCTGTAAGAGTCTATCCCATATCTTTCAATAAACTTTACTTTTTCCTTGGCTGAGAAGACTTGAGTGGAATTCTTTCTGCAGGACCAGGCATGTTGGTATTTTGGGGTCTTGAGCAGCCCTAACCCTCTTTGGGCACCCTCTTTAGAAGCATGTAAATAAGTAGGCACGTGCAGGATATATACAGAGTAAATGGAAGGTAATATGAGAGGCAGTAGCAGCTTTGAAAGGCCTCTTGTAGAAAGTGAGCTTTCAGCTGAGTCTAGAAGCCAAGGTAACCAAGAGAAGTAGGTGGGAGGCTGAGCACTGCAAACGTGGCATTCAGCAGATGCAAAAGCATGGAGGTGGGACATGAAATACTGATTTAACCCAGGGCAGACTTGTATGAACTGATGCAAAGTAAAGTGAGCAGAACCAGGAGAACATTATACACAGTAACACTAGTGTTGTAATGATGATCAATTAGCTACTCAGATCAAGACAATTCCAAAGGACCCATGATGAAAAATGCTGCCTGATGAACTCTTTGTACAGATCAAAGCACACTTTTTTCACTTTTTTTATTTTGCTTTTTTTTTTTTTACCAACATGGCTAATATGGAAATAAGTATGACTTCATCTGAATAACTGATATCATACTGCAGGCCTTCTCAGTGGGTATGGGAGGGCCTGGAGGGAAGAAAAGAATTTGGAACTCAATTTTTTTTTTAAATGAATGAATGAAAACCAAATAAATAAATGAGAAATACTGATTTAAGGAAATGCAAGTAGGCCAGTGTGGCTGAATCATAGAGTGTAGGCATAAAGCACAAAAAGATTGGGAAAGTAATAAGGGTTCTGCTTATGAAAAGCTTTAAATGCCAAACAAAGGAGTTTAAATTTGTTCTTGGAAGTAATGAAGAACCACTGGAGCTCATTGAGCAAAGGAGCAGTGATGAGGTGTAGGCTCTGGGACCCCTCCCCCCTTTTTGAGCTCTTCTTGATTGTTTGAGGTAAAGGCTCTGGGAAAGTAAACCTTCCCAGGGAAGACATTTGCCTGAGGTCATGAGCATTAAGTTGTGGCTCTGCCCAAGTCTTTAGACCCCCTTTGTTCCAATAGTTTCCCACCCTTAATGTTCCTGTTCCCACCCTTGAACTGGCCTGGCCCACCATCATCTATGGTCTCCAGGTAGCCTCCAGCAACTTCCCACCCTGAACCACTCATTACTGGAGTCTGACCTCATCTCACTTCTCCTAAAGACCCTCCCCCAATCTCCTCCTCTGGACCATCCCTAGATTCTTCCCACAACCTTATTGTATATAGAACCCCATCTTCCGTCCATGTGGTGTGAGAGCGCCATGGAGTAGCTTAGTACAGACTTGCTCAGTGAGAGCGCCATGAGATAGCTTAGAATAGACTTGCTCTGTGAGAGCACCTTTAGATGGCCTAGCACCCCACATGGCGAACTTGAACTTTCAACAAACTTTACTTTTTCCTTTGCTGAGAAGACTTGAGTGGAATTCTTTCAGCAGGACCCGGCATGTTGGTATTTTGGGGTCTCAGGCAGACCTCACCCTCTTTGGGCTCCTCTTCAGCAGTATGCTCAGATCTGTGTTACTGGCGTGGCAGCTGATTTGAGGATTGGACTCTAATTAAGAGGCCATTGCAATAATGCAGATGAGAATTGATGAGGAGCTGCACTCAGGTGATGGCTTTGTGAGTGAAGAGGACACAGAGAGAAGAGATGTGACCATGGGAAGTACAAGATTTGGCCGTGGGCTGGTTCTAGATGACCACAATGAGCTGGGCCAGCTGTCTGTCCTGAGAAAATAAAAAACAAGCAAAATGGGAGTTTGCCTGCCTTCCTGAAGTTTCTGCTCTAAACTATCTTTTCTTTAGCCACCAAATCAAGTTTTTTCTTTTCCTTTTTAGGCACACGATGGGGTCAATTGACTTGCCCAGGGTCACACAGCTAGTAAGTGCCTGAGGCAGGATCTGAACTCTCCTCCTCCTGACTCCAGGGTAGGGGGCTCAATCCACTTTACCACCTTGCCGCCCCAGCAGTTTTCCTAAAGCAAAGGGTCACCTCCAGGATCAAATACAAAATGCTCCGTTGGGCACTCAAAGTTCTTCATGACCAAGACCCACCCTACCTTTCCCCTTGCTATCTATTCTTCAGTCCAGTTACGCTGGACTGCTCCACCCTTCCACTCTGGACATTTCCTCTTGCCGACTCCCATGACTGGAATGCTTTCTCTCCTCCTCTCTGCCTCCTGGCTTCCCCTGGTTCCCTTTAAACTAAACTAAAATCTCATCTTCTACAGGAAGTTTTCCCCAACCTCTCTGCCTTCCTTCTCTTATTCTTTCCTATCCATCCTGAATACAGCTTGTTAGCATATATTGTTCTGTGGCTTCTTGTCTTTCCCATTAAATTGCAAGCTCCTTGAGGGCCGGGACAGACTTTTGTCTCTTTGTGTATCCCCTGCCCTTAGCACTGTGCCTGGTAAAAGTAAGTGCTTAATAAATGCCTGTTGACTAACAAGCTTCTTCGGGTTCATAGTTATCTCTAAGTGCATGAACAGGAGTTACTCTCTTAAGCTCTGCTCCTAAGGGAGAGTGGTCTGCCTGAGCCTGACAGCTGTGGTCCACAGGTGGTCAGGAGTTCAGCAATACCAGGCAAGATGTATGCGAGCCCAACAAGTTAAGCCCACACTTAACAGCTCCGACTGCAGCATCCAATTGAAAGGTACTGGCGCCATTGCCCTCAGAAAAGAACACTGGCTCTTGGCAGCCTCTTACCTTAAAAAGGATCTGATAAATTAATTCACACTGTGCTAAGCTGGTGACAGTTTAATGTGTTGCCTCTCCCAGGAGTATTTGAATATTAACAGATGACAATGTCTTAAGCTAAAGAAATGACTCTTTAGTGGTAGACTTTTAGGCAATAATATCTGAGGGCTTTTCCTCTAAATGGACGACTTTCTGAGATCCCTAATTACAGAATTTTAGGCAGCTGCCTACTTAGCCCATACATGATCAAATGTTAAATATTTGATGGAGAACCTTAACTCTGCACAAGCCAGCTCTGGATCCTACAGTTGCTACAGTTTTAAGAGTTGGGAGGGAAGGGGGTGGCTAGGTGGCACAGTGAATAGAGCACCGACCCTGGAGTCAGGAGGACGTGAGTTTAAATCCGGCCTCAGACACTTGACACAAAAACTAGCCATGTGACTTTGGGCAAGTCACTTAACCCCAAATTGCCCTCCAAAAAAAAAAAGAGTGGGGAGGGAAGGAGTATTGAAATGTCCAAAGAATGGTCATTCCATGGTCTAAGCAGGACTGAGGGAAAAAGTGACAACAGAGAGAATCTGATGAGGTATGTGTGAAAAACACACATGTACTATTTAAGTCAGAGAATAAAAGTGATCTTAGGAAACATGACACCGATAATCAAATACATTAAGTTAAATTCTAAGCTTTAACAAAAATTCCCATTTTATGACTTGTAAGACATTAAGTTTATCACTTTGAGATGGAATTGAGAGAGATATGGCTGCTGTGTTGGAAACATGGCAGCAACCCAACCTTGGGACTGAAGAAGGCTTTCATGTTCTAATCTGTTCTTACCGTCAATTTCCACAAATTCGGATTATTTGTCCTTTGTTTTCAAAAAGGACCAATGACATCACTGGGTGGTGTCTTTCCAGTGAACTGAATTTAAGAGAGGCAGAGTGGGACAAAGTCATCAGCCTCACTGTCTCTTCCAGGGTCATCAAAATCCATTGGCAGGACAAGTCAGGATGGCCAGGGATGGCTGGGGACGCAGTGGATGACCTTGGTGTTTTTTGTCAAGCTCTAAGCACTCCACAGAGCCTGCTTCATGGCTATTGGAACAAATTATTCTCATCCGCCATTCTGCACGGGAAAATCTTCCACAAGGTACAAGAGACTGAGACAAAGTAATTCTCTAACCTCTATCATTTCTGTAAAGATGGGGAGATTTATTCTACCACCAGTTTAGACCCAAGAAAATTTCTTTTTGTGTATTTCTAACAACCTGACTTCCAGTCCTCAAGAATGACAGAATCAGGCTGCCTGTCCGTATATTTCTCTCCATGTGATTACATTCAACCTGTTAGGTGGCAGGGAAGATCTTCAAATCAGGGAAGGTCTTCAAATTCCCGTGATAGTAATATGATAGTAATAAGAAGAAGAAGAAGAACTCCTTGGTGTAATTATGCCATCCACTGGATCAGATTGTAACCCACAGGATTTCTCATCCTTTGTGTTTCTCATACAAGTATGTCTATAAATCCTCCATAGGGGATCTACCCAGTAGGCTAAAAGCCTTCCTCTGATCCTTTTAATATCTTAAGGAGACCAGTGTAGTTCAATCACTTTGGAAGACAGAGGTTTTGCTTCTCTTAACTCTGCCTCACTTAAATCCAATTCACATGAAAGTCAAGACCTCACCTATGATGTCATTGGTCCTCTACAAAAATGAACAACAGTGTAATGGAGGTTTTAGAGCTGTAGCACCAATGTAATATTTGCTGCAGCGATGGTGGCTGTGAGAATGCTGGCATAGTGCTCAATCACAAAATATAACAGGCTCTCCATATAGAAGACAGAAGCAAAAACATTTATTCAGGCACCAGGAAACCAAATCCATCATAGCAACATAGAAGTTAATACACCACAACATAGCAGAGAGCCACACCACCCTTTAGCCTTCCCACAACCACACTCACAAGTCTAGCTGTCTGCCTGGGTGTGTCCTCTCCTCCCTCCAGCTGTAACTGCTCTGACTCTCAGCTTCCTGTGGACTCTGTTCTTCCCTTCAGCAAACTCCTCCCATCACAGGCATGATTACATTCAGCCCATTAGGTGGTAGGGAAGATCTTCAGATCAAGGAAGGTCTTCAAATTAATTCCCTTAGGTCTATTAAGGGGCAGGGAAGATCTTCAAATTACCATTACCATTACAAGAGCATGTCCAGATCACCTAGCACAGTGATGACACTCGCTTCTGGGGGAAGACATCCAATGTTTCCCTATCAGGTAGACAGCCACCTTCAGTTGGCAACATAGCTGGAACAGGCCGCATTTTTAAATCTGAAAAACTAGGACATTCCTGCTCTTTCTTAAGTATGACTTCCAGAAAGGATATGTTATTATACATCCAATATTATAGCACAGGTTCCATCAACTGAACTGGTTTGGTATGAGCCTGGAGGGTTTGTTTAGTCTGTGTCATTTGTCATTGTTAATTCCAGGTACAAGTGGTAATCCCCAGAGGAACCAAAATGGAGCCACAGCAACCATGAAGAAAAGATTCTAGGCTGGATGTCGCAGTCCAGTAGAGAAGCCCAGAGAAGGGCTTTGAACACAGGCTATATAAGATTGGGCTATATGTACATAGTAATGAACCTAAAGATGTGAACCTAATCTCTTCCCTTCCCCAGAGTACAAGGGATTATGCCATCATATACAATGTTTATATATTTGTTATCATACTTTTGAAGTAAATATTTCTTTGTAAAATCCAATCTACCTGCTAGTAGTTAAATGGATCTGAGGTACAAGGGACCCATCCTTGAAACTGGGGAAACACCATCAATGGATGCTAAGGCCAGTGACAGAAATCCTAGACTCGACATTCCCAAGAGCCCTTAAGGGTATCAGAGAACGCTGGTAGAGGGGGAAAATATAACTTGGCCTTTAGGCGGTGGGGTCGAAACAATGATTGTCACCCTAGGAATGCTGTTAAGCTCTTCTGAACCACAGTATGTTGCCTCACTAAACTTCAGATAAAGACCACATTTAGAGTCATTAAAGTTCACATTTGTTAACTAGAAGTTGCAGAGTGATTGCCATACATTGACAGAGGGAGTTTCCTCACTCAAGGTGTCCCTACGCCATGAAATCACAGGTGCAGCTCAAATATACTTTTGCAGGGAGGCTGAATGTTTAAAAATGTGGAGGGGCAGGGAGATGGTATCTGTGCTATCCCTTGTACAGGTTGTGTGTGCCCACATTTTTAGCTTGCAAGAACAGAAGTGTTTTCACTTGTCTCCTCCACCTGCCCTTCTCCAAGAAAGACTTTGATTCTTTCCAGGAGGAGAAACAAAAGTCAGACCAAAAGCTGGCCACTACTCTACTCTGCACAGGGTATTAAGTATGTTTATATATTATGTTGATAATATGATAAAGGCCAGAAAATTGGCACCAGGATGAAAATATATTTATCTGTCCCCCTACATATTGTTCATCTGTGGGAGGTAATTTTTAGGTTAAAACTCAGTGTCTGAACACTGTCCCTTAAGGTAGGGAAGAAAGGTCCCAAGCCATATATCCAAGGCTTGAGCACCTTCCCACCAAGTGCTGGTTCTACAATGAAGACCAATAATAACAGGTAACACTGATATAGTGATTATCATCTATCATGCACCAAGTACTTGGTAACTATTATTTCATTTGGTATATAAAACAACTCTGGGAGGTAGGTGCTATTATTATCTCCATTTTACAAATGGGGGAACTGAGGCAATCAGAGGTTAAGTGACTTGCCCAAGGTCATATAGCTGGTAAGTGACTGAGGCTAGATTTGAACACAGATCTTCCTGACTCCAGATGCAGCACTCTATCCGCTAGCTACCCAGTCCTCCTGTGTAGAAAATAGCAAATAAATCTCATTTATCCAAGACAACAGCAACCAGAAATTAGAGAAATTATACATATGAGAACATTTCAGAAAATTCACAAAGTGAATGAGCTCTCCCATTGGGAGCAAGATAACTCAAATGAGAGAGCGAATCCTAGATCTCATCCAAAGGGGAGAATCTCCAAAATCTGTAGTATAATGATTATCCTACAGTTGGGTCTCTTCTAACTGTTGCCTTTTTTCCCAGTGTCTTTCTCTGCCATCTGGAACCTGAAGAGACTCTACAACCACGTATCTTCTCTCTCAAAACTGGAAGCCAAAAAACCAAGGTCTCTCTTCTTTCTCAAGCTCCCTCCCCTCATGAAGGCATAGACTTAAAGGACAGAAATCAATCTCCCCCAGTAAAGAGAGTCTCATATAAATTATCTTTGAGCTGAGACTTACACAAAGATTTTTCATCACATATAGCATTATGAGATAGGTAATGCAAACATTCTTTTTATTTTTTTGCTTTTTTTTTTTTTTTGGAGGGAGAGGGCAGGGCAATTGGGCTTAAGTAACTTGTCCAAGGTCACACGGCTAGTAAATGTTAAGTGTCTGAGGCTAGATTTGAACTCAGGTCCTCCTGATTCCAGGGCCGGTGCTCTGTTCACTGAACCACCTAGCTGACCCAATGCAAGCATTCTTAATTCCATTTTACAAATGAGGAAGCTGAGTCTCAGAGAAGTTAAATGACTTGTTCAGGTTGCAGTTAATAAAAATCAGAAATAGGACTCCACCTCAGATGTTTTGCCCCAAATTCTCACTAAAAGGGTTAATGAAGATCCACTGAATGGACAGCACCCCAAGGAAGTCCAGTCAAGACATCAAGCATTTATTAAGCACACACAATATTTTGTGCCACACACAATACTAAGCTCTGAGAAAACAAATACAAGCAGCTATAAAAGTTAGAGGAGTTAAGTAGGAAGCCTGGAGAGGAAAACATGACTGGCCTGGGTGCCCTCCTTAAAATGAAGGTTATAAAAGAACTAGCCAATCAGAGGAAGAGACCACAGTATCTGAAATCTAGGACTAGAGCGAGCTTCCAAGGCAAAGAGGTTTCTGGGATATTCTGGGAGAATGATCTCACTGGAGAAGAGGGAAGAGTTTGTTGCTGGAAGTTTCTAAGGTTGCAAGGAATCCAGGGACATGTTCAGGAGTTGGCTTATCCACATGTCTACAGCTCCAAGGAATTCTCCAATTGTTCATTTAAACATAGGAACTTGCTTCTCCCTTAACTTCTTGAGAACTTCTCTGAAGCGTCTGCCCCCCACACAAGTACACAGCAGTCTCTCAGCCAATGTATACTGATGCATATGTTTATGCATAGTTATAGCTTTCAAGTTTGCCCTGTCTGTCTTTTGCAAGGCACTGCAAAAAGTTTCAATCCGGGGAGAAATATAACCCTACGCCCACTCAAGTCTGTGGTGGTTTTTCTGAGGGGCAGTCCTGAGATGTAGCTACATTGCATCAGTATTTTAAAACAAAAGTGATTTTCCTGGTGTCCCACGTAACCAACTTATGACACCATTGAAAATAAGAAAAGCAAACACATGCAATAAGCGTGACACTATACACTTTATCACCTGACATAGTATGGTAGTGACATTAGTGCCTAATGCACAGGGCAAGGGAAAGGAGATAGGGTATATTTGGAAGTGAAGATGATGCAAAAACAAAAGATATAAAAAAGCAGAAAGGTGAGAACATCAAGAAGAAGGAGGAAAATGTTCTCTTCCCACTCTAACAATAATGGAAAAGTATTTCATTCCCAACCTATTTACTTTTCCCCTCTCAAGAGAGAGTGAGAGGCTGTGAGTACAGACTGGTGCATCCCCTACAATTGTGCCTTACCCTGCCTGACTCTTTCCCTGTATTTCTAGGTAGGAGAAGAGGGCTGGGTACAATGTAACAGGGATATGAGAAAATGCTGTTGTTGTAGATAGATAGAAGATGAATGAATGAATGAAAGGCATAAATGAATCCTTTTTTTAAGAGGTATTAAGATATATGTGGGCAACTAGGAGTGCATTGGATAGAGTGCCAAGGCTCGAGTCAGGAAGGTTCAATTTTGTAAATTTAAATCTAATCTCATTGTCTTGCTAGCTGTGTGATGCTGGGCAAATCACTTAACCTTGTTTACCTCAGTTTCCTCATCTGTAAAATCAGCTAGAAAAGGAAATGGCAAGCCACTCCAGTAACTTTGCCAGGAAAACATCAAATGGGGTTACAAAGAGTCAGACATGACCCAACAACAACATTTTGGGACAACTAGATGGCACAGTTGATCGAGTACTGGGTCTGAAGTCAGGAAGACTCATCTTCCTGAGTTCAAATCTAGCCTCACTTGTCAACAGTGTGACCTTGGGCAAGTCATTCAACTAATAAATGCTTATTAAAGGCTTAATTTATTTTAATTTAATTAATTAAGAGCTAATAAGTGCTTATTGCCTGATTACCCTAGAGATCCCCACTTGGCCCCAATCTAGACTTACAACTTTTCTCTTTGATGTAGATGCCCTTTCTTTCTGACACCCATACTGCTTCCTGAGCCAAAGGCTAGTAATGCCAACCTGCGAATACAGTAATATTTCTTAAATATAAACTTTCAGTTTTATTGATAACTTCTGGTTTTTGTAATACTTTCATTTCCCCCCTCCTCCACATACTTCCCACAGGTGATGTGTCCCTTATAGAAAAAAAAAAAAAGGAAAGAAAAAAAAAGAAAGGAAAAGAAAAAAACACGTTGGGAAAACTAATAAACCTATCAACTGTCTGACAATATATGCAATATTCTTCACCCATAGTCCTCTGCCTCTGCAAAGAAGGCAGTTCAGTGAATATTCCTTTATTATTTTTTTTCTTTTTTACTACAAACTTAACAAATAAGAATATATTTTGATAAATAAAGAACAGAAAAGAGGATTATGTATGAAACTGTAAACTTGTGTTATGTAGGGGTTGGTTGTTTGGGGTTATTTTTAGCACTATAGGTTATATAACTACCTTGCTTGCCTGTTTCCCTTTCTGAAATTCCTCTCCTTTGTATATTTTTAAATGTTTAATTGTGGATTTCTTTCTTTCCTTTCTTTCTTTGTGTCACTCATTATTCCCTCATTCCTCAATAATGTTCTTTTGTAACCATCATGTATAGGGTTATGAATCAGACCTGTGGTTTTACTAGTAGAGGGAACTCCCAGGTGAGAAAACTCCCTCTGCCAAAGCAGGTTGGCATCTTCTGCGCTGCTTGTAGTCTTAGAGAGTTGTCTAGAGCATGTTCACGTAGATTACTTGGTTAAGGTGACGCAGCCAAGTATGTGTCAGAGGCAGGAGCTAAGGCTGCAAGGTGTGGGCAGGGCATAGAATTTAGCGGTTGGAGTTACAGAGACTTGCGTAGGCCTCCTGCCTTGGACTCTTTAAAGCATAGAATTGTGCAAATCACTTAACATCTGGCCTCAACTTCCTCATCTGTAAAATGGAGATAATAGCAGTACCTACTGCCTAAGGTTGTTGGGAGGACCAAAGGAGACAACATAGGTAAAGTGCTTTGCACACCTTCACGGGCTATAGAAATGCCATTCATTCTTCATTCATTCATTCATTCATTCATTCATTCATTCATCTGCTTGTTTGCTTGCATATCTATTTAACTAATTTATTTATTCCAAGTTTCAAGGCCACCTCTCTACTGTGCCATGTTGCCTCTACGACCAGTAAGTATAGCCGAGCAAAATAAATTTAAAACACCGGCTATATCTATAAATGCCTGTCTCTTAATGTGTTGTTGTTCAGTCATTTCCAGTCATGTCTGACTCTCCAGGACCCTATTTGGGGTTTTCTTGACAAAGATACTAGAGTGATTTGCCATTCCCTTCTCCAGCTCATTTTACAGATGAGTAAACTAAGGCAAACAGGGCCAAGTGACTTAAGCAGGGTCATGGTAAGTATCAGAGGCCAGATCTGAAGTCAGGTTTTCTTGACTCCAGGCTGGCGCTCTATCCACTGAGCCATTTAGCTGCCGCCCTGACAACATACAAATAACTATGTTATACGAGATATACGTGTATGCTGGTGTATATACATGTGCATACACATATGTATGGATATAGACAGATAGAAACACAGATACAGATGATACAGATACAGGTATGGGTATAGATACAGATATATGAAATGGGAGGTAACCTCAGAGAGAAAGGACCAACAATGGCAGGGACAAGGCCTCTTGCAGAAAGTGGGTTGTGAGCTATGGTGGTCTTGGGCTCAGAAATGCTTCTGTATGAAGAGAGTAGAACCTGAGGGAAAGCCAGAAGGGCAGACAGGTAGCAATGGATGGAAATGAGGGACGGGAGAGGAAAACTACTACAGGTTTTGAAATCGCCTATTCTAATAACTCCATATTTTTCTTCTTTAAACAACTATATCATAGAAGTTCACAGTTTCTTACACAAGGCTCTGTATAGTTCTCTCTTCTTTTTTTGTCATTTGAAATGTTTGTTGATAATTCAATTCACAATAAAATAGAAAAGTTACAGAGCATATATGTAAATAAAGATAACAGAAACAAGCTGGCCCTGCTCATTTGTGTTTCTAATGCTCTTTCGAAATCCCACACTGCTTCATCTTCCTGGTGTGCTTATCACAGAAAAAGGGGGAACAATATTACAGTTTCTATTTTACTGATGCAATGGCAGCCTTCCTGGAATGAGTATGTAGCCTCCCTGGACCTTTACTTTACTTTTTGCTTTTTGTAGGGCAGTTGGGGTTAAGTGACTTGCCCAAGGTCACGCAGCTAGTTTTGTGTGTGTGTGTTAAGTGTCTGAGGCTGATTTGAACTCAGGTCCTCCTGACTCCAGGGCTGGTGCTCTACTCACTACACCACCTAGTCACCCCCTGGACCTTTACTTTAAAGGATCTGACTCCTTTGGATGTAAGGTAAAGCCTCAGTTATAGAATGAAGAGTGACATTTCCCACGTAGCTAAAGGCTAACCCTCTAGTGACAGAGTTGTATTTTCCCTTTCTGAAAAATGGAAATGATTTTCAAATGCATGCTAGGGAAGACAGTGATAAGGGGAGGGCCTGATCAATTTGGGTAATCCAATCAATTTGATGACAGTACAACAGAGTTTGGAGGTAGAAGTGTACCCCAGTTCATTCAGAGAACACAGAGAATTCCTTTGGCTAATTCTCAATGACTGGGGCTGACCCCAAAATGTTTGGCACCTAAAAGTCAGATTCTTATTGGGAAGAGTCACTTTCCCTTGTTGTCTGGAGGAATGAGCTATGAGATAGTTCATCTCCTTTTCTTTTTCATGAGTTTTCTTTCCCTTGCACTTCCAGGCCAGAGTTCAGCAAAGGTAGGAGGGTAGATGTCTCCATTCTTCCCCTGCTCCCTTCAGGAACAAAAATATCAGCTATCAGGGGAAGCATGAAGCAAGTTTTTATGTATACCCAAGGAAATCTGAGGGGGAAGTTCAAGGAAACAACATGATCTTGAACCACGACTTATTATATAGAAGAGATTGGTTGGTTGTTTTTGTTAAATTCCTTAGATGGCAAGATTCTGCAATTTAGATATCCAACCAAAGAAAAAGTCAACAAATAATTTATTAAATACCTACTTTGCACCAGGCATAGTTCTGGGTACTGTTGTCTTTTATCCTTCGTTCTTGAAGATGACCAATGACATAAGAAAGGTGATGTGTTGACTTGTGAGGATTTGAGTGAGGCAGAACTGTGCAAAGTCAGCAATCTCTCTCTCTCCTCTAGGGTCAATGAAGTACAGTAGCAAGATATAGGTCAGATGACTGGTGATGGCCCAGGGTGCAGTGGGAGACCTTGGTCTTTTTAAGTTGTCTTTCCCAGGTCTCAGTTTCTCTGAGGCAACACCCATTTAAGTAGGTAAAGGCTAGTTAAGAATGGAGGCAAAAATGACTTAGTTTGCCTTCACAAAAGACTAAATCTGGAAGGGTTACACAATAAATACTAATTATCATTATTTTAGAAGTACAAAGAATAAAACAATCCCTACTCACAATGAGCTTACATTTTAATATAGGAATAAACAAGTATATAGATAAAAATATATACAGTGTAAATAGAAAGTTGATAAATCCAAATATGTACAAGGTAATGGGGGAGCACTAACAATTAGGAAAGAGTCAAGAAAGACTTCATAGAGAAGGCAATGCCTAACCTGCATCTTACAGGAAGAGGGAGAGTCTACTGAGGGAAAGGAAAAGAAGGACTATATTCCAGAAATCAGGAACAGTACGAGTTGAGAGATAGCCTGTTGTGTATGAGGAACTGAGGGAAAGCTGATTTGGCCGAATCACGGAGTTCAGGAAGGGGAGAAAATAACCATAAAGCTGGAGAGCTTGAGATGGGGTCAGCTGTGAAGGGTTTAAAAGCTAAATAAAGGAGTTTATACTTTTTCCCCTTTTATAGAGGCAATTGGTGGCTCAATGGGTCTAGAGCAGCGGTTCTCAACCTGTGGGTTATGTTCAGTTTAAATATATCCCACATATCAGATATTTACATTACGATTCATAACAGTAGCAAAATTACAGTCATGAAGTTGCAACACAAAAAATTTCTGGCTGGGGGGTCACCACAACATGAGGAACTGTATTAAAGGGTCGCGGCATTAGGAAGGTTGAGAACCACTGAGCTAGAGTAAGAAAGATGGGAGTTCAAATCCAGCCTCAGACACTTACTGTGTGATCCTGGGAAAGTCTCTTAACCTATGTTTACCTGAGCTTCCTCAACTATAAAATGAAGATAATAATAGCATCTACCTCCCAGTTGTTGCTTTAAGGATTAAATGAGATGACTTTTGTACAAAGCACTTAGTACAGTGGTTGGCACCTAGTAGATGCCGTGTGAATATTTATCCCCCTGTCTTATAGATGATGAAGCTACTGGAATGGTTGCATAGAGGGATAGAGTGGTCAGATCAGAAATTAAGGAAATTTGCTTTGGTACCAGCGGAAGACAGATTGTAGTGATGAGAGACAAGACAGGGAGAACCATTCGGGGGCTGTTGCAATTATCTAGGAATAATGAGGGTCTGAACCAAAGTGGTAGCTACAGGAGAAAGGGTCCGATGCAAAAGATGTTGTGAAGGTAGAAGCAGCAAAATCTGGTCATTGGTTAGGGAAGTAGCAAAGGAGATGAAGCCAGGACTTGGGATGAGGAAGCTGCTACTGTTCAGTCATTTTTCAATTGTGTCCAACTCTTTATGACCCCATTTGAGGTTTTCTTGGCAGAGATACTGGAGTAGTTTGCCATTTCCTTCTCCACGTCATTTTACAGATGAGGAAACTGAGGCAACAAGGTTACGTGACTTGCCCAGGATCACACAGCTAGTATCTGAGGCTGGATTTGAACTCACAGATGAGTCTTCCTGATTCCAAGCCTAATGCTCTATTCATTTGAATAGGAAAGAATCAGGAAGACCTGAGCTCAGATTCTCTGTCGGTTTTCTCATCTAAAAATTGGCAATAATAATATCCACCTTGCGTGGTTGTAAGCACTGAGTAAGGTAAGATTTGTTCATTGTTCTGTAAACCTTAAAGTGCTATATAAACACTATTATTATTATTATGTCTAGAATGAGGAGGGAGAGTCAAAAGTAGTGGATAATTTTGAAATTATGGATCTGTGACACTAGAAGCACAATAACTTTGACAGAAGGTGGGAAAGTTTGGAAGAGGGATAGTTTGGAGGAAGTAGGGGAGATACTGAATTCACTTTTAAATATGTCAAATTACAATGTCTCTAAGACATATAATTTGAAATGTCCAATAGGCAGTTGATCAAATATAAAAGCCTTTGGTGTTCAAAGTCTTTTATAACCCCTGCCCCTTTAGTCTTCTTACACCTTATACCCCACCCCCATCATATTCTTCAATACAGTGACACTAGCCTCTTTACTGTTCCTACTGTTTCTATGATTTGTTCTTTAACCCACCAGTTCTTAAATTATCTCATTTTCTCTTTTCTAGGTCAGTTTTTTCTATTTTTTCAATCCTAATTTTGTTCTAATAATTCTTGTTGTCTCTTAGTATCAAGTAGGAAGAATGATGGAGGGACCTGACCTAGAGACGAGCAAGAGCTCAGAGATCCAGAGAAGGAAATGGGAAACATCTTTGCCAAGAAAACTCCAAATGGGGTCACAGAGAGATAGACACAACTGAAACAACACAACAACACTGAGATATGTTTACTTTATTTTATTTTTCAGGGGATTCACTACCTGAATAAGGTTTTCTACCTTCTATTCTAAGTTGTTTAGTCTCCTTCTAATGTTTTTCTCCAGAGCTATTTCACATATCATCTCATTTTTTTCAATCTTTTGTTGAATTTCTTCTAGTCATTCTTGGAATCCTTGTGGCCAAGTTAGATTTTCTCTAGAGGATTTGCTTATATTTGTTATAGAGTTACAAATTGTCTCTTGGGCTTCTTTTGACCCATACATTAGCATTTCTTCATTGTATTTGGTGTCTTTTTCTGTTTACTCATATTTACAGCCTTCATTCTGGTTTTGACACTTTGGGCTATGGTCAGGCACTGTCTCATCATGCATGCTTGTTTGGAATGGTGAGGTCAATTCCCTGCTTTCCTCCTCCTGTTTTCCATCTTACCTGATATATCAGAGGACTTGATCATCCCAGGTCAGAGTGCTGTGGATCATCCTGGATTAAAGTACTATAGGCTTCAGATACCCCTGGACCATTCCTGATCAGAATCTTGGCCGTTTTCTTGCTTGTTTATATAAGTTCCTGCTAATCTCTAGGTCAGGCCCCTCCATCCTGCTTCCTACCTTTCCAGTCTTCTTAGACTTTACTTCCTTCCATATAGCTATATCTAAATTCTATACTCTATAAATTCCCTTCTATAAATATAGATAACATCTAGCAACACAGTCCATTACTGTTAGTCCTTACTATTCCTCAAAGATGACACTCCATTTCTAAATTTTGTACATTTGCATTGTCTAACCTCCTAACTTTTGCTTCCTGATTTCTCTAATTTCATTCAAGACTCAATTCAAGTGCTACCTTTGCATGAGGTCTTTCCTGCCTTTACCTCTTATCCCCTCCACTGCTTCCCTTTCCTTTCCCTTCTCTTGGAGACTCCCTTTCATTTACACAATAGACAGATCTTCATATACATAGTTGTTTGGATATTATCTCCCTATCAGTATTGAAACGTCTGAAGGACCTTGCTTTTGTTATTGTACAGTGACTACCACATAGTAAGCAAATGCTTACTTAATGAACACTTATTGACTGATCAATTTGTTGACAGGACCCCTCTTCCAACACCCAGAGGCTTCTGGCTTTTTGTGAGCTATAGTTTTCTAGCAACTGAAAAACCCTATCCTTTAGGTAAAGGCAGGATTCAAAAAATTGACCTTTCACCAAAGGCACAAAAAAAGATGAGAGAACTAGTGTGTTATTGAAATTGTATCTTGTTCTGGTCCCCTTGACTATTCCATCCCCAGCTTGTCCTAATTCATAATTTCATAAATATTGATTCAACTAATTTTTTAAAAGTTTCTTTGTCTAATCCATTAGTTAGCATCTATGTATGAGACGCCTCTGACAGTTCTTGGACTATGACATTTTTTGGTCACCAAAAGAGTCATTTTATGGGATCCTGTAGCATCAGTGCATCATTACTTTCCTGTTTAAAGTCCCAGGGGACTTGGTTCCCTGGCACCTGCTTGGGTAGAAAGTGGTAAGCATAACCAAAATAGCTGGGTTCCATCAGCACTGCAAAATTCCTCTTCACTTAGAAATGAGTTATCTGGGAAAAGACACAGAATTCTTCTTCTATGACGGCATGCTCCACTATTTTTCACCACTGTATCTAGTCTCTTAATGCTGTGTCATAGTTTGAAATGTTGAACTAACTCTTACAAAAATCACATGACTCATTGGCTGCATTTACTCATAAAAATCTTTCAGTTTTTTCCATGAACATGGGAGCTGGAGACAGTGGCATGCTGAGAACCACTCATACCAAATGGATCCAATTGAGACAGGTGCATCACATGGCATGGCTCCCATGACTTTAGATGACTCAGAATCTGCGAATCATTCTGGCAGCTGTGCTTTCTGAGCTTTATATTATCCAGAATAAATGAACCCAAATCATACTGATCCATCAATATTTTCTGTACTTTCTCTTTTTGAGTACAGATTACCAACTTCCCTTTCAAGATTGGCACAAGTTTATTGTACTACTGCTCTCCTTTTTGTCTTTTTACTAGTATAATCCTGATACCTTAACTAGACAAAAACACATCTCAATCAATTAACAAATTCAAAGACCTTGAACTAAGTTCAAAGAGTAATTGAAAGTCATTTAATTAAGCAAAATGTATCCAGAGAAGAAGACTGTTTCAGTTGGCTGGGGATGTTTCCTTATATCTTCAGGGACATTTACAAAAGTATTGAGTTAGCCAGAAGGAGTTTTGAATTCCAAAACTTAGAGCATTTGACTTTCCAGTGCATCCCTGAGGAAGAATCACTTGGGGGATGGAGAGGGGCCAAGAAGAGGAAGAAGGCCTCTTAGCTAAGTCTCCTTCCTCTACACATTACTGCCCCCACCCCCACCCCCTAGTCCTTGCCTAGAAGAAAATCTTCCAGCTTTGAAGAGGACAGGATTTTGGAATTCCCCATCTGTCTATTAATATCTTAAATTTTGTCCCCAAATCAGTTACCAGCACAGTTTGCATTGGGAGTCAAGAGCAAAGAAGAATAAAGATTCACCATCCTTAGGAGGAACTTCTTAAGAATTCCACAAATTGGTGGGGGAGGGAGGGGAATAACTTCCAGCAACCAGGAACTGTGGGTTGCCCCTTTGCCATTTGAGCTCACCTAACCCTGAACTCTGTATGTGCTTAAGGGAGAATGTGTTGCAGACTTCTCTAGGGGTATATTTGAGCCAACTGCTCTTGATGTACCACATTAATAAATAACCTCTTTAAAAACTGCTGAAGTGTATCTGACTAAATAGATTCTCAGATGATAATCTGGGGGGGGGTCAAGTACATTAGTAGGGGTTTATTGGCATTAGAGCAAAGATTCTGGAGTCTGTGAACTTGTTATTTTAATATTTTGATTAATATATTTTTACATAATTGACTTTCTTTGTAATCCTATGTATTTTATGCAGTTAAAACATTACTTTTATAAGGGTCCATAGACTTTGCCAGACTGCCAGAGGAACCCATGACACACAAAGTAATTCCTGCTTCACAATAATCATCAAAACAATTTTATACTGGATAAGAAATAAGGTTGTGGATCAGTTGGATAGATTAGGTTCACAATGTGCAGTAGTAAATGACCATAGTAATCTTGTGGTTGACAAACCCAAAGATCCAAACTTTGGGGGCAAGAACTCACTATTTGACAAAAACTGTGGGGCAAATTTGAAAGTAGTTCACAAGAAACTAGGCATGTACCAACATTTCACACCTTATAGCAATGTAAGGTCAAAATGAATAAACAATTTAGCATAATGGGTGATAGCATAAACAAATTAGAGGAACATGGAAAATTTTATGGAGATCTATAGATAAGGAAAAAGTTTATGACCAACAAGAAATAGAGAGGGTCATGGGAAATAAACTGAATTTTGATTATATGAAATGAAAAAGTTTTGTCACAAGCCAAAGATTAGAAGGAGAACAGGAGACTGGAGGTAGGCGGGGGACAGTAAGGGTGAAGGAGGGAAGATCAGGGTGTGGATTTTTAGCAAATTCCTCTGATAAAAGCCTTATTTTTCAAAGAATACAGGAAACTAAATTAAATTTATAAAAATAAGAGTCATTCCCCAATTGATAAATGGTAAAAGAATATGAACAAGTAAAGATATCTACAGTCATATGAGAAAAAATGTTCTAAATCACTATTGATTAAAGAAATGCAAATTAAGGAACTCTGAGATGCCACCTCACATCTCTCCAACTGGTTAATGTGACAGAAAAGGAAAATGACAAATGTCGAAGGGCATGTGAGAAACTTGGGGCACTAATGCATTGTTGGTAGACCAGTGAACTGATCCAACCCTTCTGGACAACAATTTGAAACTATACCCAAAAGGCTATAAAACTGTGCATAGCCTTTGACCCCACTATGCCACTGCTAGATCTGTATCCCAAAGAGATCAAAGAAAAATGAAAAATACCTGTATGTACAAAAACATTTACTGCAACTCTTTGCGTGGCAGCAGAGAATTGGAGATTGAGGGGATGCCCATCAATTGGGGAATGGCTGAACAAGTTGTGGTGTATGATTGTGATGGAATATTATTGTGCTACAAGAGATGACAAGTAGGATAGTTTCAGAAAAACCTGAAAAGACTTACATGAACTGATGCAAAGTAAACAAAATCAGAACATTGTACACAGTAACAGAAACATTATGAGGATGATCAACTGTGAAAGACTCAGCTACTGTGACCAATACAATGATCAAAGACAATTCCAAAGGATTCATGATGAAAAATGCTATAAACTTCCAGAGAGAAACTGATGAACTCTGAGCACAAATTGAGTATAATTTTCTCACTTTTTTTTTGCTTTTTTTCAACATGGCTAATATGGAAATGTTTTTTGCATGATTTCACACGTATAATTGATATCACATTGCTTGTCTTCTCAGTGGGTGGGACTGGAGAGGATGGAGAGAATTTGGAACTTGAAAACATTTCTTTAAATGTTTAAACTAAATAATAATTTTTTAAAAAATGAATTCCTTCTTCAAACCCTTCAAAGCTCATAAAGTCTTTCTCTGGTCAAAGAAGGAGAAAGAAATCCCAAGGCAACACACACTCACATGCACACACACACACACACACACACACACACACACACCCCTCTGCTTCTTTGTTATTCACTATCTGGGTGTCTTTGGTTGCTTTCCCCATCTCACCTTCTAAAAGCAAATGCTATATCTGCCACTTCTTATCTCTTCCCTCTGTTTACCTCTTTCTTGTCTGTCTAATCTTGTGACATTTTTCTAATGCTCCCCAACTTTCTCACAAAAATCTGAACTCCAAGGGACACTGCTGGCCAAGGCTAGTATTCCTTTTCTTCATTCAATAAACCAGGCAATTATAATATGTTAAGCACAATCTGACTTTTAATTATTTTTGTGCTGGATGCTCACTTTGCTTTTTTGACACCAAATAAATGTGGTATTTTTCCTCACTATTTTTGCTTTAGAGACCAAGAGGCACTACACAGATGATAGAACAAAACAGATACCCCATTTTTAGATGGGAAAGTAGAAAGACAAGTCATAACAGTTCATGGCCTATTTTGGAAGGGCAGTTCAACCATAACGTATCCATGTGCCTCAAGCTCTGGACTTTCATGAAATGAACTGGGGCGGAGGCAGATTTCTCACAAGTTATATCTCTTTGGCTCATTTTAACTCTATGCAGAATTACCTCTGGAAAATCTCAGAATGTAGCTATGCTATAACTTTGTCTAGGTTTCCACAGTTGTAGATTAAAAGTTCCCTGGCTGACTAAAGCAAACTACCTGCTCTCTTTCTTTTCCATGTTTGGTTTTGTTTCCTCTTTCTCATTGTTCATTCCATTGGTTACAACCCTTCCATACAACCAGACTAATGTCTGTTGTGAAAGCATTTGCCAATCCTATACTTGAAAGCATCCCTCCATGTTGGGGGGGGTGGGGGAGAGGGGAGAAAATTTGAAACTCAAGGGATTGTGGAACGGAATTTTGTAAACTAAAAGTAAAAAGTAAACAAATCAATTTTTAAAAAATTTTAAATTAGGGGCAGAGCCAAGATGGCAGTGTAGAAGCAGCAAAGTATCACAGCTCCCACACAGCCACATTAAATACCCAGAAAATACGACTCTAAACAAATTTTAGGGCTCCTAAACTCACAAAAATACAGAAAACACATCTCTGGCTGAAGGCAGCTCAGCAGGTGGGGCTTATCGTGGCAGGCTGGGAGCTGAGGCCAGCCCAGCCCAAAACTGTGGCCCTGGGAGAAGCCAGAACTGGAGTCTACAGTAGAGTGGATTGGCAGCACCTGGGGAAATCTCCATATTTATCAAGTCAGGTGAAACAAAGCTAAGAGAAAGGTCAATGGAGTTCAAGCTAAATTTGGGGGAGGAAGAAAAAAGCAGTCTAGCTAAACTGCCCCCAGGGCAAGAAAGCAGCCCAACTTAGCTGCTTCATATCTCCTGGCCTGCAGACCACAGGGAGGCCAAAGCAATTGATCAAAGGCCAAGGGCTCTTTCGTTGAGTGGCCTGAATCCAGATCATGGCCTTGGGTGGTGGTCCTGGGGTGTGCTTTTAGCAAGCCAAAGCTGGTGGGGGCTGCAGCACTTCCCCAATAGCTCTGGCAGCTGTGAAAACCCCAGTGATTTGGGGTGGGGCTTTCCCCCCTGGAAGCAGAGTTCCACAGAGCTAAAAAATCAATCAGTTAATTGACTGGCCAACACGAGGAAAAGGAAGCAAACTAAGAACAGCAATAAAACACTAGAATCCTCTTTTGGGAACAAAAAGGATCAAAGCATGGAACAGGAGGAAGACAACACAGTCAGAACTCCCACACCAAATGCTTCCAAGAAACATGAAGATTGCCTACAAGCCATAGATTGACTTAAAAAGGACTTTGAAAACCAAATAAGAGAAGGG
>CM053598.1:189120826-189215306 GCA_028646575.1 Pseudocheirus occidentalis
AACGGGACAGGGACAAAGTAGAGAATAGAACAAGGTGGGGGGGGGCCGATAAGAAGGAAGGAAATATAGTCAGTCTTTCACAATATGTCCATTGTGGAGATGTTCTGTGTAACTACACATGTACAGCCTGTACTGAATTGCTGGTCTTTCCAGTGGGGGTGGGTGAAGAGGGAAGAAGGGAAAGAATCTAGAATTTAAAGTTCTATAACCAAATGTTAAAATATATATACATGTATATGTATATAATTATTATTATTAATTACATGCAACTGGGAATTAAGATATACAGGCACTGGGGTAGGGAGATCCATCTTGCCCTACTGGAAAGTCAGAGGGGTGATGGGGGAGGACATAGGAGAGAACAGATTGGGGGAGGGGTATACAGTGGGATCGCTGTTTTGGGGTGGTGGGTAGGGGAAAGATGGGTAGAAAAATTTGTAACTCAAAATCCCATGGAAATGAATGATGTAAACTAAAAATAAAAATAAACAAAAGTTAATTAAAAGGAAAAAAGAAATTCATTTTTATTCATTTATTTATTTTCTTGTTTACATCATTCATTGCCACCAAATTTTGAACTACAAATTTTCTTACCATCTTTCCCCCACCCACCACCCCAAAACAGCAATCCCACTGTATACCCCCTCCCCCAATCTGCTCTCTCCTATGTCCTCCCCCATCACCCCTCTGACTTTCCAGTAAGGCAAGATGGATCTCCCTACACTAGTGCCTGTATATCTTAATTCCCAGTTGCATGTAGTTAATAATAATTATATATATATATATATATGTGTACATTTTTTTAACATTTTATTATAGAAGTTCAAATTCTAGATTCTTTCTCTTCCTCCCTCGTCACCAACTTCCCCTGGAAAGATAAGCAATTCCATACAGGTTGTACATGTGTAGTTATGAAGAACATCTCCACAGTAGGCATATTGTGAGAGACTGATTATATGTCCCTCCTTCTTATCCCACCCCCCCCTTTGTTCTATTCTCTACCCTGTCCCTGTCCCTTTACTGAAGTGTGTGCTTCCAGCAGCCCTTCCCTCCATCATCCCGCTTCTCATCCCCATGCCCCCTACTCTCCTGTGTGGCAAGACACCCAGTTTAGAGTTTATGTTATTCCCTCCCTAAACCAAATTCAATGAGAGTAAGGTTGACCTGTTCCCTTTTGCCTTCTTGTTCTTCCCCTCCATTGTAACAGTTATCCCTTGCCTGTTCTATATGAGATGACTAACACCATTCTGTCTCTCCCTGTCTCCTCTCATTCTAATCCTCTCCCACCTCAGAATTTCACCTTTTAAAGTATCATCCCTTCATATTCAACTGATCCTGTGCCCTCTATGTACACACATATACACATATTCAGATATGTATTCATAAGTATATATATATATATATACATATATATACATACATATATATACCCTCCTACATAGACATATGTATATATATACATTTGTATTCCCTTCACCTATCTTCATACTAAGAAAAGTTTTATAAGTTACAATTATCGTTTTTCCATATTGGCATGAAAATAGTTCAACTTTGATAAGTTTCTTATGATTTCTTTTCCATTTTTACCTTTTCATGCTTCTTGTATTTGAGTGTCAAATTTTCTTTTCAGTTCTGGTTTTTTCAGCAAGAATGCTTGAAAGTCTTCCAACTCACTGAATGACCATATTTTCCCCTGGAACATTATACTCAATTTTGCTGGGTAGGTGATTCCTGGTTTTAATCCTAGCTCCCTTGACCTCTGGAATATCATATTCCAGGCCCTTTAATCCCTTAATATAGAAGCTGCTAGGTCCTGGGTTATCCTAATTGTGTTTAAAAAAAAGAAATTTAACAAGAGATAAAAAATGAAATCGGAATTCAGGAGGAAAAACTTTAAAGGAGAATAAATGACTTAACCAGAATTCAGAGAGAAAATAGGAAGAATCAACCAGCAAACTGCTAAAAGAAATGAAAAAACTTAAGAATGCCATAGCCAGAATCTAAAGCTTCCAAGTTAAAGATATGTGTGTATATACATATATATATACACACACATATATAAAAATTTTATATGTGTATATACACATATGCATATATAAAGATATGTGTGTATATACACATGTATGTATATGTGACTATGTGTTTATATAGACCAGTGGTTATCAACCTTCCTAATGCCACGACCCTTTAATACTCATATGCGGACATATCTGCACGTGGGCAGACCTGCCTAGAGACGGATAGAGGAGCGGTATCTCAGTTCCCAAGACCATCAGAAATATGTGTTTTCTGATGGTCTTAGGTGACCCCTATGAAAGGGTCATTCAACCCCCAAAAGGGTTGCAACCCACAGGTTGAGAACCACTGATATAGACAAATACATGCATATACATACATGTATATTGTATAGGTGTGCATATACATGCATGCATCTATGTGCCTGCATGCATGCATACATACATGTTACAGGTAGCCCATAAGGATCACAGCCAGGATGATACAAAACTATACCACCACTACTCAAAGGAGAGGAAATATTGGAATATATTCTAGAAGGTAAAGAGTAAAAGTTTACAACCAAAAATAACTTACCTTGCAAAACTGAGTGGGAGAGTGGCAAAAGGAAATGAATCTTTGATACAATAGAAGAATTTCAAGCATTCCTGATGCAAAGAGAAGAGCTAAGTAGAAACTTCGAAATGCAAACACAAGAGTCAAGAGAAATCTAGAAAAGGTAAATAGACAATGAGGTGGCTCAGTGGATAGAACCTTGAGTCTGGAGTCTGGAAGACCTGAGTTCAAATGTTGCCTCAGATACCTATAAACTGGGTGACCTTGGTCAAGTCACTTACCTTCTCTCTGCCTAATTCACTAAAGAAGGAATTGGCAAACCACCCCAGTATCTTTACAGAGAGAACCTTGAACAACAACAAGCAAGGTAAATACATTTGAGCAATTGGAAGGAGCTTTATAAATGATGGAAAGCATACATTCTAATGGGGAAAAAAGAACAAATTTTGGAATCCTGATGTCTTAAGTAGCTTAAGTTAAATAAAACAAGCACAGGGTTTGGGTAAGATTTTGTTCTTTTTCTTAGAAAGGAAAGAAAGAAGAAAACAAAAAAATATAATAGGAAAGAAATAAGGAAGAAGGGGGAGGTACTTAATATTTTTATAAAAATAGGGTATATGAGAAGAGTAAATAAACATGGAAGAAGTAGGAAAAACAGGTATCTTGTGACCACTCTCAAAGGCAGCTAGATGGTACAGTGGACAGAGCACTGGGCCTGGAGTCAGGAAGACCTAAGTTCAAATGTGGCCTCCTAGCTCTGTGACCCTGGGCAAGTCACTTCACCTCTGAGAGTTAAAACACACAAACACAACACACACACACACACACACACACACAGAATTTGGTATGGAGATATGTTAAATTCAATATGGGAACAGGCAAGAAAAGAGTAGAGGGGATATAAAAATGGAGAATAGGATCAATTAGGTAATTATAACAAGCAAAACAAATTTCAACTTTGAAAGTTGTTCATAAAGAAGATATTTAAAATAGTAAAGAAAATGTATGATCCCCAGATTGGAATCTGAACTTGATAAAGGGGGTGGGGGAGTACAGAAGAGTAGAAAGAACTGACTTCAGTTATAGATTAGAAGTGTTGATCTACTTCCAACAATTGGTTACTAGTTTCTCCACCTTGTCTTTCTCAGCAAAGTTGGGAGTGGGGGACGGGGAAGGAAAGAATACAAAAAAGCAGCCAAAACAATCCTTAGGGGAAAATTTAACTCTAAATAGTTCCATCAGTACAGAGAAAGAACAAATCAATGAATTGGGCATGCAATTATAAAGAATTAGAGAAGCAATCAATTAGAAGACCCTAATCAGAGAGAATAATGGAAATATTGAAAACCCAAGAAGAAAAGGACAAAATTGAAAACACACACAAAAACTGGGTTGACAAAGATAACTTAGGAGCTGGATTCCTGGGAAAGAAAATTAATAAGATAGGCAAACATTAGCTAATCTGGTCAAAAAGAGAGAGAGAGAGGAAAATCCGATTACTAGTATCAAAGAGGAAAAAGGGAAATCCCCAACAAATAAAGAAATCAAGGAAATTATTAGAAATAAATAATTTTGTCCAATTAATGCTATGAAAACTGATCGCTCAAATAAAATGGATGAATATTTATAAAAATGTAAAATGCCCTGATTAACAGAATAAGAAATGGAAAGTTTTTAAATAAGCGAACCTTAGAAAAATAAAATTTGAACAAGCCAAAAATAAACTCTCATCACTCCTCACCCTCCCAAAAAAGCCTCCAGGACTAGATAGATTTATAAGAGAATTCTATCAAACATTCAAAGAACTATTAATTCCAATACTACACAAGACCAGAGCAGATATCCCTCTCCAAAGGGTACAGAAGGCCTCAGTTGTCAATTAAAAGGTAATACTTCATAGGTAGATTGTCAATATAATTTATCTTCCTTGAAGACATCATTGATATTGCTTCTAACTTCAAGCCCAGGCCTTGATTCTCTGGCCTTCTGACTTCTCTAATGTGATCTGACTCACCCTTCCTCTGTTATCCTCTTGGCCTTGCCATAGTCTCCCAGACTCTGATCTGCCATTACCCTGTACCCTGATTGAATTTTTTTTAATTGACTTCCAGCATTTTTGACCCTTTTATCAACAATGCAGTATTTACAATGCCTACAGTAACTATAAACAGGCTAATATGGTTATTAATCACAAAATGTAACAGGCTCTCTACATGGGGGACATAGCTAGAACATTTATTCAAATACCAGAAAACTGAGTACAAAAACCAGAAAGTCAAAGCCATCACAGTAGCTATGGAGTTGGCGCATGTAGTTAATGCAGTAAACACGCACATTGTCAAGCCTTCAAAATAGAACAGGCTACCTCAGGCAAAGATCCTCCTCTCCTCACTCACGCCAACTGCTCAGCATCCACACAGCTTGCTCCCAGCAGCTCTGGCCCCCCCACAGTTCCTATCTCTAGCAGTCCTCAGCAGGAGTCCTTAGCAGAAATTGCGGCTGCCTCAAAACAAAGAAGTTTGCCCTAAAGCACTGCTTCCAGTCACCACACTGGCTCTAGGTCGGCCCCAGTTTCCTCTTGCCCCACCCTGTTATGTCAGCAAGTTTAAGGGGCATGGAAGAACTTTAAATCCAATAACCATTACAACCCATAATCCACCCAAGTCCTGTGACAATCAGCCCAAACAACCTCTGTGTTCCAGTCCTCATCCCTTCTCTATACTTCTACCTATCTACCACCATCTATCAGACTAACCACCCTCTTCTTGCCCCATCAGGCTGATTCTAGAGAACTCATCCAGGTCAAATACAAAGTCCATGCAGGATAAAACTAGGAGTCCAGATTTTTTTTTTACCCAAGTATCCAAACAATAGCATTTCTTTTTTTAAGAAAGAAAAGTCACTTAAATGAGAATTGTGTTAGCCACTAGGAAATGGCTATTTCCTTCAGGACTCTAGTTTGTCAATGTCTCAAAGTTATGTAGCTGCGTCTCATAAACTCTTTGTTGTTAGGTCATGTCTGACGCTTCATGACCCCATCTGGGGTTTCCTTGGCAAAGATACTGGAGTGATTTGCCATTTCCTTCTCCAGCTCATTTTACAAATGAGGAAACTGAGGCAAACAGGGTTAAGGTGACTTGGGCAGAGTCACACAGCTAGTAAGTGACGAGGCCAGATTTGAACTCAGGGAGATGAATCTTGCTGACTACAGCCCGGTGCTCCATCCACGGTGCCATCTAGCTTCTCCCTCATCAACTTTGCCCCATAGTCAATAATAATAACAGGTGGCATTTACATAACAGTTTGATTCATAGACATTCTCTCATTCATCTGATTCTCACAACAACCCTGTGAGGTAGGTGCTATTTTACCCCCATTTTAAAGGTGAGGACACTGAGGCTCAGGGAAATTCAGTTACTCGCCTGTAATAATACAGCTAGTGGGTGTCTGAGGCAGGCTTCAGACTCATCACAGCGTGAGTCCATGTCCAGCTCGGATGTCCCTCATTGCAAAGCTCTATCTGCTTGCCCAGCGAGCCCTCTCCCTTTAGGAATGTCTGCGTTATTAAGGTCTTTTATCACTGTTACTTGTTTTTGGCATCAATCTTGTAACCCATTTTCCTTTGTTATATAGGACACAGATCCATAGGCAGACAGATCTGGGTTAGAAAAGTGCTTTTACCCCAGAAGGGTCATCTAATTCTGACGTCCTGTCATCTCACAAAACTGTGGGTGGGGGCAAGGTCAAAGATCTACTTAAGAGGCAATGTCCTATACAGCGGAAAGCGTGCTGCATTTGGAGTCAGAGTGCCTAGTTCAGCTGTGTGACCTGAGACCTTTCTGCATCCTGGTTTCCTCATCAGGAAAATTAGGGGGTTGGACTAAAAGGTATCTTCAGCTGTAAATATATGATCTTATCATTTTAGAGGTGTGGCCTATATTTACAGTTACCTATATTTCCAGCAAAGTCCACTTCCCTCTAATATTTTTTTTTGCTTTTTTTTGGGGGGGGGGAAGGTAGGGCAGTTGGGGTTAAGTAACTTGCCCAAGGTCACACGGCTAGTTTTTGTGTTAAGTGTCTGAGGTCAAATTTGAACTCAGGTCCTCCTGACTCTACGGCCCGCGTTCTATTTACTGTGCCACCTACCTGCCCTAGTTCCCTCCAAATTAGTTGAAGCATAATGAGAAGTGTTTCTCTACTGGGTTATAAAGATATTTTAATATCCTGACTTTTAGGTTTTCAAGTCTTATTCTCTTTTGATTAATTAATATTTAAAGTAATTTTTCTATGTCTCTCATGCTCCCACAGAATAAATGTAATCTCTCTGGACCATTGTAAAATGAGGAAGCTGGACCAGATGACCTCTAAGCTCTGAATCTATGACTTTATAATCCTCTGAACACTAAGATAAAAACCTAACAAGCAATACTAACAAGTAAGAAAGATAATGATAAAGAGAGGCGAGCTAGGTAAAATCCAAGTCACGGTCAGTGATCGCACATTTACAAAAGCCCTCGCTGTGTGCCAGGCACTGCACATTCACAGGAATGCTTCATTCAGGTTGATAATGTTCTAGCATTTTATTTCACCTCAGTTTCCCCACAGGCAGACTTTCCATGACTCTTAACTTCAGCAAAGAGAAGCAGAAACTTTTGGAGTCAGGTCAGCGGTCAGAGTTGTCCTTGTCTTCATACCCCTAACAATGGGCTACAAAATTATCTCCTACTCTTCTAAGAGGTGGGTTCTTTTCCAGCTTATCTGAAGCCCGATGAATAATGACCAGATGTCATCTTTTCCCTTAACACAGCTGGGCTCGCTTGTACCTTAGCCTACTTCAGAGGGTTACTCATTTACTTATGAATCTTGATGCCTTCCGTTTTTGTCGTTTTCCTCAAATTATCTAACTTTCTTCTTAATTCCTCTTGGGTTAAACAAATAAGCCGATTGGGGAAAAAATCAATCTGGGAGGGATGGAAATCCTGGGATACTCAGGGCTCCTTGCCCACAGCAGGCAGTAGGAGAGGCTGATGAATGAGGAAGACTTGGGATTGGAGCTCCTCATACTATCCAGAAGTTGGGGTATCTTTAGATAATGCCCAAACCCAAGGGAGCCTCAGTGAACCTGCTAGTGAGAAAAAGCTAAGCCTATAAATTAATAAAAAGCTAGAGCTTCAGGAGGCCCACCTTCCAGCCATGGAAGGAAGAGACTTTGCTCCTCAGGTTCAGTTCTCTTCAAGGTAGAGCACCCTGGTACCACCCCGGATTACTTAACGATTTTTTTAATCTCTTAGATATGGACATATTTTTTGAAACTAAAAATGCAACTGGTAGAATGTCAATAGAAGCACAGTTTGTACATGAGAAGGATGCTCAGACTCAGAAGACTTCACTCAGATCTCTACATATGTCCGACTTCAACTCTGCCTTTTGCCTAGAAAACCAAAACAGCTGCATATCTTCTCTGCCCTGTAGGATGCTAAGAGATTCCAGATGCACTCTCTTCCTTGCAGTCTGACTCCCTCTTTCTTAGGTGGGAGTCTCTTCTCTGATTTCAAAAGGCATCCCCACTTCAGGCTTAAACCTCAACTGGGAAAGAGCAAGCCTGATATCTGGAAGTGACTGTCTGCGGTTTCTGGCCCTCGGAGTCTTGTTTTGCTCCTACGGTCTCTCCACTGAGCCTGGTTACTTGGAGAAACACAGGATCATTTGGGTGCCTCTGTTCCTCTAGGCTTCTGCTTCAGAGAATTGGCTCCACAGCTGGATTGTAAACAAAGCCAGCTGTTCCTATGACAACGGGCCTGGCCTGAGGCCTGGATGACGCCAGACCCCTAGCCTAATCTCCTTTGCTACACCCAAATCTGTTTTGATTTGGATAATATTTGTTGCTTAATTGTTTTTGGTATGTTTTTGTTTTGTTTTGTGATGAATCTCTTTGTCTCTTGGTTGGAAGAGACTAGAGTCAGAATCCCGAGGATATAGGGAAGGATGGATGACACTTGTCCAGGCATGGATTTTCGTGTTTCCTCAATCCCAGGAGCAAGTTCTGGAAAATCCCAATTCGATAAGGAAAACTAACCCTTCCTGGACACACTGCCCATATTTGTAGCAGTATTGATAGCCATTATTGCTATTATTATTAATAATACAGTAGTAAAAAGAAAAATGTTGGGCACCAGAACAGATCTCCTGCTATTAAAAAAATAATGACAAAACTATGGAATTTGTTGGTAGAGCTCTCCTACTTCATGAAAAAAAATGTAAAAATATGAATAAAAAAGCAAACATAACTCAGAGGGAGTAGGGTAATTGTGGAAATATGAAAGTTGTTATCTCAATAATGGGGAAGAGACAGGGAGCAGTTTGTGTGCCAAAACTGGGACCTGTCATGTTTTAGAGGGAATTCTGAAAGTCATACTTCTAAAATACTTACCATGTCATCAGGTTTAGTCCCCAATAATACTAGCTATTCAGACCCTCTCGACTGGTTTTTGAGTGTTTTTTTTAATATACTTATAGTCTTTTTTTTATAAGACTTTAAGTATATAATAATGTGCTACCTACCTTACAGTGTCATTGTGAAAATCTAATGAGATAATTATGGGTAGGTAAGTGGCATAGTAGATAAGAGTGCCAAACCTGGAGCCAGGAACATCTGGCTTCAGACACTGTGCGACCCTGAGCAAGTCACTTAACCCTGTTTGCCTCAGTTTCCTCATGTGCAAAATGAGTGGGAGAAAGAAATGGAAAACCATTTTTATATCTTTGCCAAGAAAACCCCACATGGGGCCATGAAGAGGTGGACGTGACCAAAGAACAATGAGATAATTATAAGGCTCTAAAGAGAGTGCTTTTTTTTTTTTTTGGACTGACCCTATAGTTTCACTGGTATGAGGAACTCTTGGTGAAAAAACCTCCTCCAAACAATTTTTACAGCAAATGTCTCTGACAAAGGCTTCATTTCTCAAATATGTAGAGAACTGAGTCAAATTTATAAGAATACAAATCATTTCTCAATAGATAAATGGTCAAAGGATATGAACAGGCAGTTTTCAGATGAAATCAAAGTTATCTATGACCATATGGAAAAATGTTCTAAATTACTACTGAACAGAAAAATGCAAATTAAAACCACTCTGAGGTACCACCTCATACCTATCAGATTGACTAATATGACAGAAAAGGAAAATTATAAATGTTGGAGATGATATGGGGAAATTAGGACACTAATGCATTGTTTGGTGGAGGTGTGAACTGATCCAACCATTCTGAGAGCAAAAGGGCAACCCAACTGTGCATACCTTTTGATCCAGCAACACCACTACCAGATCTGTAAGCCAAAGAGATCATAAAAAATGCGAAAGGACCCACATGTACAAAAATATTTATAGTGGTTCTTTTTGTAGTGGCAAAGAATTAGAAATTGAGGGGATGCCCATAAGTTGGGGAATAGCTGAACAAATTGTGGTTTATGCATGTCATGGAACACTATTGTGTTATAAGAAATGAGCAGTACGCAGATTTCAGAAAAAACCTAGAAAGACTTACATGAACTGATGCTGAATGAAAGAAGCAGAACCAGGAAAACATTGTACACAATAACAATAACCATGACTGACTTAGCTCTTCTCAGAAATACAATGATCCAAGAAAGAACTGCTAGTCTGAATTCAGATTGAAACATACTTTTTAGCTTTTTTTTCATAGTTTTTTTTTCATTTTGTTCTGTTTCTTCTTTTCACAACATGACTAATATGGAAATATATTTTACATGATTGCACGTATGTAACCTAGATCAAATTGTGTACCATGTTAAGGAGGAGGGAGGGGAAGGAGGAAGGGAGAAAAATTTGGAATTCAAAATCTTATTTTTAAAAAATGAATGCTAAAAATTATCTTTACATGTAATTGGGGAAAATAAAATACTATTTAAAAAAAAAAGTAAAAACCTCCTCCATGATGCCGGATCCATAGGTGCTCTACCACTTAGATTCTTAAAGAGATGCCTAGGGCACTGACAGGCTAATGCTACATTGTTCAAGAGTCACATAGTCAGTATGTGTCAGGGGCAGGATTTAACCCAGATCTCCTTGACTCCAATACTGGTTTTTGTCATAAGAGCATTTTTAATTTTTCTGTATTGGCTCTAGTACAACCATTTAATTAAAAAGTTAGTCATATCACAGGCTGCAGCTTGTAGCACTTAGCTGGGACATCAAACTTAAGCTCAGATTAGTGGTAAAAGAATTTCTGGCTCAGCTTCATGACCACTATTTACTTAAGCTCTCTAGCTAACTGGTCAGTTCCTGCTATTCTATATACAAGAATTATCAGCTTTATTGCCTATAATTGCTGATCAGTTTACCTGATCAAGATCACCTCTTCTACTAGCCTTTGTTTTGTAAATCTTTACCTTCCCCTTTGCCCTCTAAAAATTCCAATTTTATCCATTCTGCCTTGCCCTATATAGGATATTCAAAGATGCTGTTCATTCCCCACTGGTTTTTATGTCCCATGGGACTCTGTTCTGAGAGATAATAAACAAGTTATAAAATCTTTTTGTTGTGAAGTATGATGGGCAGCAATAGTATCAGTAAACTCCTGAGCATTTTTATATCATTCTCTACCCAGCTTAAATGGTACTAGTTCAGTTTGGTACTTTTCCCCTCAAAGGAACTGACTTAGTTGTCCCTGGACTTTCATCATTTTCCTTGGGTTTTGGAGCTGTATAAATATGAGCTAGTAGTAGCAGTAAGAACAATAACAACAATTTCATTTGGCAAACTTCTGTTGCAACGCATCAAAGTATTGCCCCACAGTGTTGCTGTGATGACCCTGGTCCTAACTGAGCACAAGCTCCCAATGGTCCTATAAGACTGGAAAAGCTTCAAATGAGTTCCCTGAGAACTGATGTGCTTGTACCGTGCCCATCCTAATTAAATTTGAAGAGATTCATCAGTAGAAGGTTGGCTGTAAAGTGATGAATTGGTTCAACCACAGCAACTCATGAAGATCCGTCTATTAAGGCAAGTAGGTGGTACAGTAGATGATGGGCTGGGCCTGGAGTCAGGAAGCCCTTAATTCAAATCCAGCATTGGTTACTTACCAGCTGTGTGACCTTGGACAAGTCACTTAACCTCTGTTTGCCTCTTTTTCCTCAAGATAGTTATAGCACCTACCTCCACTGGTTGTTAAGAATGTCGAATGAGATATTATTTATATAGAAGTTAGCACAATGCCCAGTGCGCAGTATGTGCTTTACAAATTCTCATGCTATTTCTTTGGTAGAAGGAATACCGGCAACCATGCAATCAGGAATCTATTGAAGTAGTGATGCTAATTGGCTTTAATTTTTTGGAGGACATGTGACTTTGACAATATGGCTATTCCTTCCACCAACACAAAACAAAGCTCATTCACACTTCTTCTTCTGTGAGAGTCTTATCCATGTTTCCCACAAAACCTCTAGAGGGGCAGCTAGGTGGTACAGTGAATAGAGCACTGGCCCTGGAGTCAGGAGGACCTGAGCTCAAATCCGGTCTCAGACTCTTGACACTTAACTAGCTGTGTGACTCTGGACAAGTCACTTAACCCCAATTGCCTTGCTTTCCTCCCTCCAGAAAAAAAATACAAGTTCATGGACTCCGAGTTCAGTTTTTCAAGTATCTGAAAGGTACCATTGCATCCCTCAGGCTGCCTCTCGTTTCTAATTCTTGCTACATGGCAGACCCACTGCCTTTGCCAGTCACATATGATCTCAATGATGCTCTTTCCACCATTTCTTGTAAGAAAGTCACCACTGGTAACATACTGTATTATATGTATCTCAACCACTTATCTTTCCAGTGCCTTTAGGCAGTGAGGCTCAAATGACATAGAGTACATAAAGCACTTTGCAAACCTTAAAGCAATATATAAATGAATGTTTTTTTTATTATTATTATTGTTATTGGGGTAGGTAAGTGGTTTGAGCTTGGGACCTGAAGTCAGGAAGACCTGAGTTCAAATCTCGTCTCAGACATTTACTAGCTCTGTGATCCTGGACAAGTCACTTAACCCTGTTTGCCTCCATTTCCTCATCTATAAAATGCGCTGGAGAAAGAAAATGGCAAACTGCTCCAAGACAACCAAGAAAACTCCAAATGGGGTCACAGAGAATTGGACACAACTGAAAATGACTGAACAAAAAATACTTTCTTAAAGTTTAGAAAGTCAATAAGACAATAAACATCTATTTCTTAGATGTAAATACTCACAATGAAATTTTAACAATCAGCTCAAAAGTAGTTTGCTCTTGAGGCTATTTGTGATTTTTAATTGTGATTGTAGTTGGTCCAGGATTCACAGTCATATAGATAGCATTATCTGAAAAATGCTGCTATCGAAGCCACAAGATCCTATACAAATGAGAGATTTAGAATCAGTGAAAGTGCTTTTCAATTTCCCAAGTGCAGTACAGTCCAATTGTCTCTTCCAGTTATAAGAATCTGGCCACAGCTCATTATTGTCCTAAGAGATCAGATCAATACACTAATTTGATGGGTTGCTTGTCCAGCTGCACTTCACAATCAGAGCAATAAGGTGTTTTTTTATTCACTTTGTTTTTCCAGTATGAATGATTAGACCAATCTTTTTTGTATTACGATAACTTTTATTTAGGAGATCAGGATTTATTACAAAAATTGCAATTATCACAATATCTGCAAAAAGGAAACATGGTGAAGAACTACACCATCAAGAAGATATCTTTCTTTTGTTCAGGCTTTACATTGGACACCTTTCATGACAGGCATGAGATGCAGCATTGCGCAATGGATGTTGGCCAATTGTTGTCCTTTGTTCTCCAAGAGGACCCAAAGTACATCACTATGCTAGAGGCAAGTTTCAATGTGTCTGACTATGGCTGATCGGACCAATAGGAGCTCTTGGCATGCTCTACCACAGGTCAGGCATGTGTACATTTGGGGTGGACACTCTAAACTTGCACATCCTACGTTTCCTTTGAGCTGTTTCAATTTGCTTTGGTCATAGGGCACAACACTATCTCTGATGTGGGCATCCTATGCTGAGCAGTCCTGTGCCAGTGTCTCCCATGTCACACAATCAAATCATTGACCTTGAGAGTGTCTTGTATTGCTTCTTCTGACCATATGTGAATGCTTTCCCTGTGTGAGTTCTCCATAAAATAATCTTTTTTAGCAAGAGGACATTTTGCATTCAAACAACATGGCCAGCCTATCAGAATTGTGCTCTCTGAAGCAGAGTTTGAATGCTTGGCAGTTTAGTTCGAGTGAGGATCTCAGTACTTTATCCTGCCAAGGTGATCTTCAGAATCTTCCTAAGACAATTCAGATGGAAGCAATTCAGTTTCCTGGCATGGTGCTGGAGACTGTCCAGGTTTCTCAGGCATACAACAATGAGGTGAGCACCACAGCTCTGTAGACCTTCAGTTTGGTGGTCAGTCTACTACCTCTTCTCTCCCACACTTTCCTCTCAAACACTGAGCCAGCTCTGGAAACGAGTACGTTAACCTCACTGTTGATGTGTACATCCCTGGAAAGTACAGTACCAGGGTAAGAGAACTTATCTACGGTATTGAAAACTGCATTTGCTGTAACCAGTGGCTCCACGTATGGATGGTATGGCAGTGGCTGATGGAATACCTGGGTTTTCTTGGTGTTAATTGTTAGGCCAAAATTAGTACAAGCAGCAGAGAGCTGATCCATACCTTGTTGCATCTCAGCTTCAGAGGCTGCATTGAATGCACAATCAACTACAAACAGAAAATAAACTTGAAGTCAAGAAGATCTGGGTTTAAATACTCACCGTGTGACCATGGGCTGGTCCCTTCTTCTCTCCCAGCCTGTTTTCTCATCTCTGAGATGAGGATAATGATACTTGTAGTACTCCCTGGCAGGGTGATCGTGAAGTTCTATAGAATGCTTTGCACTCACTAAAGTGCTATATAAATGTCAGCTATTTTGATGATGACTTTGGCAAATCCCTTGGGTGCACGTATCATCTCCCTCTCTAACGCTTCACTCTCTGTCAGTACCAATTTGACTGTTAGCAAAGTTATTTCAGTAGTCAACGATGTCTTGGAATCTTATGTAATTCTGCTGAAGCTGGATGAAGGCAAGGGGACCCACATTTCTTTTGCCATCTCTGTGAATTGACAACAGGCCCAAGAAAATTTGCAGAAAAGGCTATAGTGGAGAAAATGTGGAGATTCTGTACATGAAAATGATTGCTTCTCACCACACACAGCTGGGATCTAAATGATCCCTTTATGACATGAGGTTGTTCAGAGCTAGAGCCACATGAGAGGAAAGAAGTATGCAAACTTTATTTACAATCTGTTCGTCCCATCCATTCTTCTATTTGGAGGTGAGCAGCTTCAGGCGCCAAGATATAAGCATCCCTAGTGACTCTGCAGTGTCGGGGAAGGGAAAATGGAAGGAAGGAAGGAAGGAAGGAAGGAAGGAAGGAAGGAAGGAAGGAAGGAAGGAAGGAAGGAAGGAAGGAAGGGGAGGGAGGAAAAGGAAAGGGAAGGATAGAAGGAGAAAAGGAGGGACAGAAAGAAGGAAAGAGGAAAAGGAGGAAAAAAAGCTTTTATTAAGTGCTTACTACACACAAAACACTGTACTAAGAGCTGAGGACATAAATAATAAAGTAAGACAATCCTTGCTTCCAAGTGAAATGAAGCAGGAGCAGAAACATTGGAACAGCCAAGGGCCTTGGGAAGAAAACCTAAGAAAAGCACAACCCTGCATTGCTCTATCCATGGGCCTAAGATGGAAAAGTGAAAACCCATCTTTTCATTCTTCAATGAGGCACAGCTGTACATACCTTGAAAACTTTCCCCATCCATACTGAAAATCTATGAGGCATACAGGCATGATGGGGAGACATAGTTAACAGTAACTATTTGCACAAAAGTAGATGAGAGTATCCCTTATTTTCCATTTCACACTATTCTATGCACACATAAAAATCTGCCTTGATTGCATAATGAATGTTCATATCTTTAAGCACTGAGGAAAGAGACCTGAGAGAGTGATTTACTCCAAAGGGGTTTTGAACCGAAATATATAGAACCAAATATAAAAGAACCAAAAATATAATTATATTCAATGATGTGTTGTATTTAATCCTCTAGACCAGGACTTAAAACAACAAGAAGTTAAAACACCACTTCTGAGTCATAAGTTCAAAAACAGTCACTGCCATTCTGAGGCTGGGAATGTTTCCCAGCATGTGCTCAGATACTCCAGGAGGCCAACTCTGCTTTGTACATGTGCAAGGGTTGACTAAAAAGAGGCCTGGGCTAGTAACTGAAGTAGAGCACCACCTGGTGGCTAACTCAGATATTTCACTCTAAGTTAATTCAAACCCCTTGGCTGGATTTTTACGTGTGTTAGTTACCACATACAAATAATATGCCGAGTGAATACTCCACACATGTAAACCACATGTGCATGGTTGCTGTATGTGTGTTTGCTAGTTTTACATGCATGTGATAGAGACCTGTGTACTCATAAATGGTTGGTCAAAAGGATTTATGGTCTTATTTCTTAAAGTTTATATTATTGTTGAGTCATTTCCATCATGACCCCATTTGGGGTTTTCTTGGTAAAGATACTAGAGCAGTTTGCCATTTCCTTCTACAATTCATTTTACAGATGAGGAAACTGAGGCAAACAGGGTTAAGCGACTTACCCAGGATCACACACTGAGTGTCTGAAGCATTTGAAAGCAGGTCTCCTGACTCCAAGTCCAGCAGTCTATCTACTGCCCCACCTAGCTGCCACAAAAAAAAGTTTACATCAGAAGCTCATGATTTGTGATAATAACAACACCAATAATATATTTCATCACCAACAACCCATGCTGTTTTTATTCCGATAACCATGATTCTCTTCACAAGTTTTATGGCATTACCCCTTATGTCAGGCATAAAAAGTTAAATTTAAAGGTTTAGGTTAAAAATGGAAGAGAAACAACATGCACAAAAAGTTAAACTTAAATGCTTAGGTTAAAAATGGAAGAGAAACAACATGCACAAAAAGTTAAACTTAAATGCTTAGGTTAAAAATGGAAGAGAAACAACAAGTCTTGCTAAGATTTGATATCAGGCAAATGTGGTTTTAGTCCTACTGACACTAGCTATGGCATCATGAGCAAGACCTCTCAGGGTCCCCTTATTTTTATTCAAAGCCTCTCAATTGCACTAAGGTTACTACCATCCCCCTGGATCATTCCAGAGCCCCACAGGGGGCAGTATTTCTCACTTTGGGAAACTATGAAGAAGTTCAATTTCTTGTAATTGGGGGGAGTTGAATAAAAATAAGGGGGTGGTAGAAGCATAAGGAAAAAGAAGAAAATTTTGAAAAATCATTTGTGCATGTTTTGTCTGTTATGTAAGAGAGTTAAAGTCATAGTGATTACATTGTTTTCCAAATAAACACACAAAATGCAAGTTTTAACTGATTAGTGGTTAAGTTCGCCAACAGGTCTTAACAAGCAAGTATTGGCAGATGAGTATGTTAGGAAGTCCAGCATGCTGTCAGCAGGAACATATGCATATGATGACTTGTTTACAATATAATACAGTTACATAACGAAATACTGCATCATCAAATGCAGGAAAAAATGACAAATTTACAAAAAATTACTAAATTTAAGATGCATCATCTTAAAAAATATATTTTTATATGTTTTTGAAATGATGCAGATTTTTTTTTAAAAACCATTAAAGAGTTAAAGAAAGTAGATTTCCAGGTGAGTACTCAGTATTTTTTTAAGGGTCAAATAAATTTGGAAACCTCTGATGTAAATGTGAGCTATTCAACTCTGAGAAAGGAACTCTGATCAGCCACAATTCCAGAGGACTCAAGATAAAACATGCTATTTACCTACTCCTAATAGAAAAGTGACAGACTCAGAGTGCAGATGGACACATTTTTTAAAAAGATGGCCAATGTGGGAATTGTTTGATTGATAATCCCTTTTGTAACAAGGGATTCATTTTTCTTACTTTGGGGGAGAAAGTAGGGGAGAGATGGGGGCAGAAGTGACAAGGGCAAGAGGCGTGGGAGAGAATACAGGACCAAAAATAAAATTCCAAGACATTGCTTCAATAAAAGTGAGTTGTCTTGGCTATTTACTAATTTAGATATGAGTTGCTTGTCATTTGTTTTTTGTTCTTGTACATAATAGAACTTTTCTGCGTTCCACACTGTAAGGACTTGGCAGTTCCATGAGACCCAAAAACACCTAGATAAAATTAGCCATATTCTGGTGATTCCAGGAAAAAGCCCACCTAAAGATCAAAGAACCATTATTGAAACTAATCAAGAAAGACCTTAAAGGCAAAAACTTGGCCCATGTATGTCCAGATCCTTAGATTCTGGGTTATTATTTACAGCAATACTAGATTTTCTCACACTTGATTACTTTCACTGTAGCACAGGACTGAATGCAATGGTGCTTCACATAGGTGGTATCAGTGACAAATTCTGGACCCATGTCTGTAAGTGCCTTAAGATCCTCTTTAAATGTAAGTTATTGTTATCATTATTACTGTTGTTGTTGCTATGAAATTATTGCTTTCTAATTATTTCTTATTTCTCTCAAGACTGGAAACTCTTCCTTGTTTTATATCATACAATCCTACCTCAGGAACTTTCTCCCTCTTCATCTCTGCCTCCTGGCTTCCCTGGCTTTTTCCAAGTCTCTTTCTTCCTTAATCTTAGGACCTTTTCTCTAATATAAGCTTCAATTTTTTATATATCTTGTTTACACCTGTTGTTGTTCAGTCATCACCTCCAACTCTTCATGACCCATTTTGGGTTTTTCTTGGCAGAGATACGAGAATGGTTTGCATTTTCTTCTCCAGTTCATTTTACAGATGAAGAAACTAAGGCAAACAGGGATGAGTGACTTGCCCAAGGTCACACAGCTAGCTAGGAAGTATCTGAGGCCAAATTTGAATTCAAGAAGTTGAGTTTTCCTGACTCCAGGCCCAGTGCTCCATCCACTGCACCACCTAGCTGCCCAATTATGTTCCCTCCATTTTAGAGGTCCCCAGTACCCCAGCTCCACTTAACCAATCTACAGCCAGATTAGTTTTTACAATGGAATATTTACTCTCCATTTGCCTTCTGCGGCTCTGCTCAGTTTGACACCCCTTTGCACCTTCCTTTTATGTGTTGTCTCTTCCTCTTAGATTATAAACTCCCTGAGGGCAGAGACTGTCTTTTTTTCTGCATCCTTAAAACTCAGTATTATGGCTGATTCATAGCAGGCACTTGCTGAATGTTTATTTAACTGAACTGAAATTCAAAGGCATAGCAAGAACAAATGCATAAATATTTCTCTCAATGCTCCAGTACATAATCTTCCCTCAAACATCCAAAGGTGGATGGATCAGGTTCACAGTTTAGCTCAGCTCCTATATAACACAATCCCACCAAGCCCCAAGTCCTGTTTATGTGTTTGTATCCTGCCACCTTGGCTTTTCAGGGCATCCCTGCAGGACCAGAAGCAACATCTGGTCTGGAATTCTGGCTCCAGGGCTGCCATGACCTGAAGTCCTGGGTCCTGAAATGCTGCTGCTTGTGCCAACAACTGAAAAGGACAAACAAAACAGACCAATAGCCCGAGTTCATTTCTCAGAGGCATCACTATGCGAGAGTCAAGTTTCAACTTGTTGTTACTGTGGCTGATCCATACAGGCTTGGAATACTTCTACCACACGTAGGGCACAAACAGTCCGCATGAACATTTAGGGTGGAGAGTCCAAATTTGGGCATCCTGGGTTTTCTTTGAGTTGCTGTAGTTCTGCTTTGCTCATAGAGCCCAGCACCTTCTCTAATGTGGGTACACCATGCTGAGTGGTCCTGTGCCAGTGTCTCCCATGTCACACAATCAATTCCAAAGTTCTTGAAACCTTGAGAGTGTCCTTGTATCCCTTCTTCTGACCACCATGTGAGCACTTGCCCTGTGTGAGTTCTCCATAAAATAGTCTTTTTGGCAAGCAGATGTTTTGCATTTGAACAACATGGCGAGCCTATCAGAATTGTGCTCTCTGAGGCAGTTTGAATGCTTGGCATTAGTTTGAGTGAGGACCTCAGTGTCTGGTACCTTATCCTGCCAGATGATCTTCAGAATCTTTCTAAGACAATTCAAATGGAAGCAATTCCGTTTCCTGGTATGGCACTGGTAGACTGTCCATGTTTCACAGGCATTGGGCCTGAAGGGAGATGGGAAAGTTGGAGCCCTTCAATCCACCAGGCTTAGTGAACAGTGCCCATGTAATAAGTGAACAAGACCTTCACCTATGGACACCACCACCATCTCCTCTTTCAGACAGAAATAGACTGTCCCCATCTGGTAGTTTTAAAGACCCTGCCAGTTTGAAGTACACAGAAAACGGAAAGAGACAGTTCTCATCCATAGAAGGAAGATCTTCTCCCAGAAGCAGATTTCTGGTGTCTCCTAAATGGGTGCCTCCATCTTAGATGATATGAATATGGGTTACAGCCTGGTTAGAAGTGCAGTGAGAGGGTTTGGATTAGATAAGCAATCTATAATCCTAATATCCAGTCATTTCTTTTGTATCCCCTACCATGGCAAGGTTTAAGCACAGAATAGGTGCTGAATACAATTTAATTGAATTCTCCTGACTCCTGATCCAATATTGTCTTTCACTAGACCATACTGATGGATGACCAAGGGATCTGATACAGTATAGAAATTTATGTGTGAAAGAGAGAGATGGGAAAATAGGTGAAATGAGGGGTACAGAGATAAAAAGAAGCACACAGGAAAATCTATGGGATACACAGAGGCAGAAGAGTCCTTAAAGGTTATAAAGTCCAATCCCTTTAATGAGCCCTAGAAAAGCTAAGGTCACATGAGCACCAAGGGGAAGATTCAGCATTTTTTTAATCCTTCTTTTCACCCAAGATCAAGTGTGGTCTTTCCACTATTTAGTCCCTAAACCTTTGGACAAATCACGTCCCACGTCTGGGACTCATTTTCCTAGAAACACGTTTTACAAATGAACATTCTATAAATTGTATATGTGCCTACTCTCTCTAGCCTGCCATCTTGCTTCCTGAAGACTGTCTTTAAACACTGTATTGATTGATATCTCCAAGAGGAAGTGATCCCTTTCTTTGCTCAGTCTGTTCGCCCTAACCTTCAGTGGCCAACAGAGGGCGCAGAAGGTCCATCAAAGGAAGACCTCAAAACCACCCAGAAAAAGGAAAGAAAAAAAAGACAGAAGGAAAGCACATTCAGGAGGGAAATGTGGAGAGAAATAAAGAAAACGGGGGTGGGGGACGGGGGAATAGGTCAGTGCTAACAGAAATGTGTGCAAAGAAAAACAAGGAGTCTTTGGCTTCAGAAAAAGCATTCTTCCTACATCCTTTGTTGAGGTGACCTCTCAGTCCTTAGTAATGACCCAGCGACTCAGTCTCACAGGAAGAGTCCTGATGTCCCGTAACATGGGCACTGAACTATTCAAATGGTGTAGAGGAGAAAGTGCCAGGAATTTAGAGACAGAAGTCTTGAGTTCAAATCCCACCTCTAACTTTTACCTAGGTGTCCTTGAGCATATCAATTAATGTCCTTGAGTGGTACCCAGTGACCCCTAAGGTCTCTAAACTAGGTCTTTAAATCTAAGACCCTATCTCCTACTAACTCTTTTGACCTTCCCAAACTAGTGTTCAGTAGACCATTCTTAATTTATTTGCACTACACTAAACATGCACACACGCACACACGCACACACACACACACACACACATCCCCACCATTCTTTAACCTCCTGGCTTCCCCCAACCAGAATTCTTCAAGCCAACCTTGTGTTCTATGTCCTTTGGAAAAGCAGCTGCTTATGGGTTCTGCTCTGGAAACCAAAATGTTGGCCTCCTGATTGGCATTACATTGAATGCAGGGTGGGGTTGGACAGCACTTTGCCCTAGAGCAAGAAATTTAAGAGGTGAAATTTCATCACCCTGCTTTTCAGATCCAGATTCATCTGGCCCAGGTGAGACAACCTCTTCCCATGAACCCTACACCAACTGCCATCCTCAGCTTGGAGGCTGGAAGTGGGTGGGAGGCTTGGAAGTGGGTGGGGACATCCAGAATCAGAAGATCTGAAGGAGGTTAGATCTCCAACACCTACAGGAAACAGGGCCCTCTACCACTGCAACTAGACTTCTTTCCGGTGTTGGAGAGTGGTACAGAGGAGACAGGGGCATGGCTAGCAAAGACAATTGCTGGACCTCCCAGGACCTAACCATGATGTTCTCCTTTGGCTAATCTCCTCCCACACACATCTTTGTGTAAAGAAGGATGGGAAACCATCTGTAGCCTCAAGGCTACATGTGGCCCTTTAGGTCCTTGGGTGCAACCTTTTGACTAAATCCAAGTTTTACAGATTAAATTCTTTTATTAAAGGGATTTGTTCTGTGAAGTTTAGATTCACTTGAGGATATAAGGGTCACATGGCTGCAGATTCCCCACCCCCAGTGTAGAGGATGGGTGAGACCTCACATGAGTTGGATCAGGAACAATTTAAGCTCCTGCTTTCACCACCTGAGACCAGGCCTCGTTGATCTTAGTCTCAAAGAAGGAAAGATGAATGCCCTGGGTGAAAAAAAAGGGAGATAGGGGGATTGTGGTGGTGGAAGAGAGGGGTCAATGAGTAGAGTATCAGACTTTCCTCCTCCCACATCTGCATTTTGGACAGCTCACACATGGCCTAACACAGTGCCTAGCACTGTGTTATTATTATATTATTATCATTTTAAATAATAAGCTATTAGCCTGTATGTCTCCTCCCTTTCATAGTCAAGTTGACAAAAAAAGACTTCTCTATTCCTTCCCTCCACTTACTCTCCTCCCACTCACATCTAAACCTGAACCTGCTCTCTTCCAAGGTGGTCTAGGACATCTTTACTGCCAAGTCCACCGGACTTCTCTTATCCTTCTTGACTTCTTTCTGGCTTTCCCCTGCTGACCCCTCCCCTACTAGATGACCTCTTGTCTTCCAGATTTCCTGATACTGATTTACTCCATCATTATCAAGGACTTACTTCAGAACTGAGGAGTCCCCCCAGGCTCCATCCTGAGCTTGTTTCTCTTCTGTAACTACACCTCTCTATAATAATCTCATCAGTTTGCATGAGTTCACTTATTATTTCTTTTCAGGTAACTTTCAGATCTATAGAGGGATAGGCGCTGGACCCATGATTTCACTGCTATCGGATACTCCCAACCCAGGAAGTTTGTTCTACCAATACAGGTCAGCACCTTTTCTGCAATTTAGAGATTTGCTTAGAGCATGAGTGGCTAAGTGATTTGCCCAGGATCATACAATCATTGTGTGTCAAAGGCTAGACCTGAATTCAGGTCTTCTTGGCTTATGTTGCCATGCTGGACCCAGCCCAAGTCTGTCTTGCTAAGCTCCAGGCATCAATTGTCAGACAGCTTCAATTAGATATATCCCATGTTGCTATTGTTCAGTCATGCTTAACTCTTTGTGACCCTGTGGTATGGTCCACATCAATATTGTCCAGGGGGTTTTCTTGTCAAAGATGCTGGAGTGGTTCGCCATTTCCTTGTCCAGTGGATTAAGGCAAACAGAGGTGAAGTGACTTGCCTAGGGTCACATAGAGACCAGATTTGAACCCAGATCTTCCTGACTCCAGGCCCAACATTCCATCCATTGAGCCACCTAGCTGCCTCTTATACATACCATAGCCATCTCAAACTCAACATGTTCAAGTTACAAATTTCACTCTTATTTTGTTTAAGTAAAACTACCAACCTTCCAGTAACCAAGATTTGTAAAACTCAGTGTTTTATTCAGCTTTCTTCTCCCTCGCTGGCCTCTTCCTCTTCTCCTTCAGCTGCCAAATCTTGTGAATCCTACAATTCTTACATCTCTACCTTTCTCTCTATTTATGCTATCACCACCATGATTCAGGCCCACATCACCTCTGACTCCCTGCTTTCATTATCTCTCCTCACAAGAGATCTTCCACACAGCTGACAAAAATATCTCCCAAAAGGAATTTTCTTCCTAACTGTGTTGCTACTCAGCTTGGTAATCTTCTGTGGCTCCCTATTGCCTCCAGGATAAAATACAAAGTCCTCAGCTTGGCGTTTGAAGCTTTTCACAATCAGTCAGCTACCATTTATTAAGTGCCTACTATGTGCTAGGCACTGTGCTAAGGGCTGGGGATACAAAGATAGGCAAAAAGAAGTCCCTGCTCTCAAGGAGTTCAGTTCTAAAAGGGGAGACAAATACAAACAACTATGTGCAAACAAGATGGATGGATGGATGGATGGAGGGATGGATGGATGGATGGAGGGATGGATGGAGGGATGGATGGATGGAGTGATGGATGGATGGGGGATGGAGGGATGGAGGGAGGGATAGATGGAGGGAGGGAGAGATGGATGGAGGAAGGGATGGAGGGATGATAGATAGATAGAATGATTGATATATGATATGATATGATTAAATTGGGAGTAGTCTCAGAGAGAAGGTACTGTGATTAAGGAGGACTGGGAAAGACTTCTTGCAGAAAGTAGAACTTGGAGGTAGCCAGGGAAGCTAGGACACAAAAATGAGGAGGAAGAGAGGAGGACAGCCAATGAAAATGCTCAGAGTCAGGAAATGGCGTGCCTTGGATAAGCAACAAACAGCAAAGAGTTAATGTCACTAGACCACAGAGTACATGGAGAGGAGTAAGGCGTAAGAATCCTGAAAGGTAGGGAGGGACGGAGTTATGGATAGCTTTAAGAGACAAAGAAAAGGTGTTATATTTGATTGAAGCGACTGGAGTTATTTGAATGATGAGTGGGAGAGAATGGTCAGACCTGGGCTTAAGGAAGATCAGTTTGGCGGGCTGAGTGGAGGATGGAGGAGAAAGAGGAGACCAGGAGGCCAATCGAAATCTATTGTAATAGTGTATGAGGAGGTGTGGAGTTCCCTGGGTGGTGGTTGTATCAGAGGAGAGAAGAGGGAACATAAAAGAGATGTTTTGTTGTGCTGTTCAGTCATTCTGAATTTTTAATTTTGGGTTTTCTTGACATATACTGGAGTGGTTTGCTATTTCCTTCTCCAGTTCATTTTACAGCTGAGGAAACTGAGGCAAACAGGGTTAAGTGACTTGCCCAGGGTCACCCAGTTAGAAAGCATCTGAGGCCAGGTTTGAACTGAAGAAGATGAGACTTCTGGATTCCAGGCCTGGCACACTATCCACTGCACCACCTAGCAACCAAAGAAGAGATGTTGGAAAAGTAGAAATGGCAGCTATCTCTTCATTTCCCACAGGCTACACTCCTATTGACATCTCCATCATGCCCCAACACTAGGTGCCTTCTTTCTTACCCACCACACCCACACTCACCCCCACCTCCATCCCACAACTCTATCTTTCTTTTGCCCATCACAAAGTAAGTTCCTTGCGGGCAGCCACTTTCTTTTTGCTTATATTTGAATCCCTAACAATTAATACAAAGAGCTTGTGGCACTTGGAATCAGGAAAATTCATCTTCCTGAGCTCAAATCTGGCCTCAGACACACTAGCTGTGTGACCTTGGGCAAGTCACTTATCCCTATTTGTCTCAATTTCCTCAGTAAAATGAGCTGGAGAAGGAAATGGTAAACCACTCCAGCAATGTTTGCCAAGAAAACCCCAGCGGGGGTCACAATCGGCCATGACTGAAATGACTTCAGCAACAGTGACTTTGGAGAGAGCAGTTTCAGTTGAATGATGAGAATGGAACCCAGAATGCCAAGAGTTAAAAAAAGAATGACAGGCAAGAAAGTGGAGACCAGCTTGGGAGCTTATTTTACGTCAACCTTCTTCGCATACTCTACACTTTAGTCAAACCAGCCCACTGGGTATTCTCTGAATTTGGCTTTCTCTTTGCCCAGGCTGTCCTTTGTGCCTGGAATACATTCCCCCTCACCTCTCCCTGAATCTTCCAGATTAGGCTCCACTGATTACTTCCTTTAATGATCTCTTTGTGGATTTTTTTCTTCCCTTTTCAAACTGTATTTGTATACACATCTGTTCAAATGTCATAGCCTCCCCATCCCTCAGTAGAATGTAAACTTCTTGAAGGCAAGAATTTTTTCCCTTCTATTTGTATATCCCCAGTTCTTAACCCCATACTTGGCACAGTATGCACTTAACATAAGTTTCTGGACAGAAATATGTAAGACCCAAATCCATTCCCTGTTAATTGGTCAAAGGATATGAACAAGCAGCTCCCCCGCAAAATTGCAAGTTATTAACAGCTATATGAAAGAATGCACTGAATTGTTCATAAGAAACAAAATGCAAATCAAAACAACCCTTTGGCTTCTCCTCATTCCCAGGAGCAAACTGGCAAAGATGTGAATAGTTGCTACTGGAGGGGTAGTAGAAATATAAGCACTCTGGTGGATTGTTAGTGGAGACATGAATTATTTGGGAAAGCAATCTGGAATTGTGCAAATAAAGTGACTAAAATGCTCATCCCCTTTGACCTAGAGATTCCACTACAGGCATTTGCTCCAAGTGGGACATTGATAAAAATAAGGTCCCCACATAAGCCGAAAGATTTATAGCATGACTTTTTCTAATAGCAAAGAACTGGAAACAAAGCTGATGCCCATCAATTGGAGAATGGCTAAACAAATTACAGTACGTGAATATAACTGAATGAATACAGGTACAGTTCATTTTACTGCCTTTTGCTTCATTGTGCTTCACAGATACTGAGATTTTTTACAAATTGAAGTTTGTGGCAACCTTGCATGAAGCAAGTCTGTTGGTACCATTTTTCCAACAGCGGGCGTTTACATAGTCTCAATAACACATTTTAGTCATTCTCACAATATTTCAAACTTTTTTATTATTATTATATCAGTTATGGTGGTCTGTGATCAGTGATCTTTGATGTCACTATTGTAAGTATTTAAGAGTGCCATGAATTGCACCCATACAATACAGAGAATTTAATCAATAAATATTGTGTGTGTTCTGACTGCTCTACCAACAATCTGTTCCTCTGATTCTCTCCTTTTCCTCGGGCCTCCCTATTCCCTGAGACACAACAAAATATTGAAATTAGACCAATAAATAACCCTGAAGTCAATTGATGCCACAGACTTCACTATTGCCTTATTTTGAGAAATTGCCCGATCCAAATAGGGATCTGGGAAAGGTTTTAATTTAGAAAGGCCTAGGTCACTCACTACATCCTGGACCATTGACAGGCATCTTGACCTTTGTCTTGCCACTGGACTTTGATGACTCTGGAAGAGAGAGTGAAGCTTATGACTTTGCCCAGTTCTACTCACATCCAATTCACAAACAAGTTAAGATGTCACCCTTGTGATGTCATTGGTTTTCTTTGAAAAGGAAGGACAAACAATGACAATATGTATTGGAGATAAGAGGAAACATGAGAGAAAAGATGTATATGTCTTGACTTCTGGTCCTGTTCTGGTCAGTCCATCAGGGGTGGGAAACCTGCGGCCTCAATGCCACATGTGCCCCTCTAGGTCTTCAAGTGCAGCCCTTTGGCTGAATCCAAACTTCACAGAATAAATCCTCCTAATAAAAAGGATTTGTTCTGTAAAATATGAACTCAGTCAAAAAAAAAAAACACACCCAAGGACCTAGAAAGCTCATGTGGTACATGAGTCCAAGTTTTACAGAACAAATCCTTTTACTGGGGATTTGTTCTGTGAATTTTGGATTTAGTCAAAGGGCTGCACTTGAGGACGTCGTAGAGGGTCACATGTGGCCTTGGGGCTACAGGGTCCCCACTCCTGCTCCAGGTGAAAGCTCATGAATGATAGACATTCAGACAACCATAATGTCTGAAAAGACATTGAGAAGTTATATGCTGATTGCAGCTCTGACACCAACTATTTCCTTTAAATATGTAGAGGAATATATTCCAACTTTTTGCCCCTAATAGTCTGGTTCCAATATCTCACATACCTTGTACCTATTATGTCAAGTAGATCTTCTCAATGTTCAGTTTAAATCCCTTTGCTGACTTCTGACATAATATTTTTGTGAGAACAATCCAGAACTCAAGACATATGAAAATAAGAATAAAAGACTCTCTACAGGAGCAACTAGATGGAACAGTGAATAAAGCACCAGGCCCTGGAGTCAGAAGGACCTGAATTTAAATCCCGGCCTTGGACACTTAACATGCTCTAGTCATGTGACCTTGGGCAAGTCACTTAACCCTAATTGACCTGTCTCCCCCCCTCCAAAAAAGAAAAAAAAAGACTACAGAATTAAAGGAAGACAAATAATTAAAAGGATATTTGTTAGTAATAATTAAAGCCCACCAATAAGAAAATAATATGATCTCAATTAATACGTAGACTTAATACTCAAGCATACCATGAAGGAGTTCTTTTATCAAATTAAGCAAAATGACAAAATGGGCTTGAAGGAATAAAAGATTTATAATATCAAATGAAATGCTTTAAAAAAAATAAGAAAACAAGGAAAATAGATGACCCACAAATTTGTTGGAAAAATAGTAATCTTCCAAATGATTTCATATTAGTTAAAGTGGAAAAAATACATTAGTAGAATAGATTAGCTAAGCAAGAATAAGAAATAATCAAACTCAAGAGCCCAGCATTAGATAAATTACTAGAATATACAACTGCTAGGGGAAAGACCCCCTGTTTAACAAGTGCTGCTGGGAAAATTACAAAACGACTCGGCAGAAATAAATTTAGACCAGCATCTTATACTACATGTCACCACAAGTTCCAAATAGAAATTTGACCTAAATATGAGAGACTAAAAATGTTTTTTAAATGGAGGAGTCTAAATGGCAATAACTTTTGCAACTCTGCGTAAGGGAGAAATTCTTTGTCAAAGAAGGGATATAGAAGATCTTAAAAGATAAAATATATTACATTAACTTTAAGTTTCTACATGAACAAAATTAATGTCTCTAGGATAAGCATGGAAATTGTCGATTGAGGGGAAAAATCTTTATATGAAATACTTCTGATAAAAGTCTCATACCTAAAATATAGAGGGAAGCAACATAACTATATAAAAATAAGAACATTCCCTAATAAGTAGTCAAAATTTTGCACATCCACATTTCTGCACAAATTTAGAGCCAACTCCATTCCAAATATTTATATAGACTATTTGTACCCAACTTAAAAAAGAACCTTCTGAGCTCATTTTAGTCTTCTCAGCCACATTAAGACACAGTGAACATTGATGCCAACATGATGATGTCATTTAGATCCTCTTCGAGCAAGAAAGATAATAAGCAACAAACCAAGTAGTAAAGGGAAATTATAAGCCCTATGAAAAATTAATTCAAATCACTAATAATCAGAAATGAAAATTGAAAGAATTCTGACATTTCACCTCACACTCAGCAAATTGGAAAGATGGCCAAAGACACAAATCTTATTGACATACAAATCAGTCAAAGAGGTCAGAGAGGAAAAAAAAAAAGGTCTTTGTACAAAATCGTTCATAGTAATAATTTTTTCATAGATGAGTGTGAATAATGAATCGCAAGAAGTGATTACATGTATTTGAATTTGCTACTTGAAGTTAAAATTATGCAAAATACAGTAATTCATTTCAACCCAATGGAATTTGCTGTTCAAATTTGAATAATGTGACCCACTACCCTCATTCACACTAATTGGGACCTAGCTGTAGAAATGAAGGCAATGTTTACAGATTGGGCAACAGCTGATCAAATTGTGGTATATGAATAAAATGTTGTATTGTAAGAAATGATGATTATGTGGAATGAAGAGAAACATGGAAAGAATTGTATGAATCGGCACAGAGAATAGTAAACACAACCAAAAAACCAATTTCAATTACTATAATAATATAAATTAAAAAGGGACTAAAATGAAAAGCTTAATGATCTGTAATTGTAATGACCAATCAGCATGAAAAAGGAGATGAAAAAATAGGCCTCCCTCTTTTTCGAGGATATTTGGAAGATTGTGGGTGCAGAATGCTGTGTGTGCTATTCTTTTGTCTGATTTTCTTTTATGTAAAGGGAAGTCTCATTCAGGGAGGAGGTGAGTAGTGGGGTATATCCTTTAATAACTCTGTTATAAAAATAAAAGGCATTAGTGAAATTATAATTAATTTTATAGGAAAAAAAGAAATTGCCAGTCACTCTAGCCTTCAGCAGCCATCAACATCAAAGCAAGACCCTCTACCAGCAAAAAGATTGTTCTCTGAAGGCTCAGATAACGGTTAGCATTTTTTCTTTGGCAATAAAGTATTTTTAATTAAGGTATGTATATTTTTAGACATAATAGTATTATAAACTTAGAGTGTATTACAGTATAGTGTAAACATAACTTTTATATGTAGTGGGAAACCAAAACCTCATGTAACTCACTTTCTTCAATATTCACTTTATTGCCGTGGTCTGGAACCAAACTCCCTGAGAGAAATAATTATTAATAACCAATGATTTGGGGAGATCCAGAGTTCCCCCCTTTCTCTAAAATCCTAATTTTGAAAGATGAGTCTCCAGAAGGACATTATTGATAATGAGATTAGACTAATTTTCTTATTCAGAGCCACCTGTTCTGCTCAGGATTGAGTAGGGGGAAAAATTCTTTTAATAGATTGCCCAAGGCTGGGAGGTAACTTAGAAGTGAATGATATAACCAAAGTGCAATTCCAGTCCCTCATTATAATATTCATTCTTTCATTAATTGTTAGTCAATCAGAGTTGATTGCCACTCTCAGAACACCCCTCTTCTAATGGCATATATGCCATATGCCCACCATCATGATTGTCTTTGGTCTAATAATAATATTTGGCATTATTAATAAAATAATTAAATTACACAGACATTATGTTTCTTAAACCTTTTTAAATATCACACTGCAATATCTCTGAGGCATGCCTGTATTGCTGAGCTATAAGAAATTGCAAATGTAATGAATACTCACAGAAAAACTTACATGAACTAACACAAAGTGAAGTAAGCAGCACCAAGAAATCAATATACACAATGATTACAACCACATAAATGGAAAAAATAACTTCAAAATGGTTGACAAGGAATGTCTCAAAATCACAAAGCAGCTTAACTCCAAAGGTACAGTAAGAGAGGGCACCCCACACACATACACTCAAAGGTAGGAAGTCCGTGGACATCGGACGTTGCATGAGATTTCAGATTTTTTCAAGGTACTGGTTTTCCTGAATATTTTTCTCCACTTTCCCTTTTTCTTTTCTTTTTTTTTTTTCAAATAAGATTCTTTGTTAAATGTGATGGCTTTCTAGGGGAGGGAAGGGATCACATATAAAAATAAAAATCAATAATTTTTTTTAATCATTGCTTCCCAGATTGTACTGGAAGTCATGAATAATCCAGAGCTGAAGTCTTCCATGCCCTTCTCCCTACTCCGCACCTAGATATCCTAGGATCTCTGAATCTTTCCACTCTGGTCCACAGACATCTTTCCTGAAGCTAGGCAGCTCAGTAGATAAAGCACTGGGCACGTGGTTAGGAAGACCTGAGTTCAAATATGGCCTCAGATACATACTAGCTATGTACATAAACAAGTCACTTAATCCCTGATTCAGTTTCCTCAACTGTAAAAAAGGGAAATAATAATAGCACCTACCTCCTAGGGTTGTTGTGAACATCAAACAGATCATATTTGTAAGACAGTTCCTTTTGTTGAATCCTCTCCCTTTCCCCTCTATCTCCTTGCTACAAGAACAAAAGTCAGTTAACATTAAACAGTTACAGCTGTTTAATACGAGGCTGTTAGGACTTGGTGCTGTCTCCAAACACACCCACAGCTCCAGCCCTGAGCTCTGCCAAATCTTCAGACTTGATTGGCAGACTATATCAAATATGGGTTTGTGTCTAGGTGGCCAGCCATCACTCTCACCAGCTCTAAAACATTTAGCTTTCCCTCCAACACTGGGAATTCAAGTTGTGAAATACACATGACATCTGTAAGGCTAGTGATTCCTAACCTGTGAAGTACCACACCCCATCATTGTTTTGCAACTCCCCTTCCACTTCCTAAAATTTCTATGTATGGAATGGTATGTACAAGAATTCTAGAGAACTGGTTTGGTTTGGTTTGGTTTTTGAGAATAAAAATTCTCATTTGAGTTTCTTAAACTGAGGTCTATGAGGCTTTTTAAAAATATCTTGATAACAGTATTTCAATATAATTGGCTCCCTTTGTAATCCTTTGTACTTTATTTTTTAAAACATTTAACATAAATAATGTTAGTAAATAAAAACATTTAACATAAACATAAAAAGAATTTAAAAACATGATTCCAAGAAGGAGTCTATAAGAGGTGGCTAGGTGGTGCAGTGACTAGAGCACCCGCCCTGGAGTCAGGAGGACCTGAGTTCAAATCCGGCCTCAGACACGTAATACTTACTAGCCATGTGACCTTGGGCAAGTCACTTAACCCCAACTATCCTCCAAAAAGCAAAAAAAAAAAAAAAAAAAGGAGTCTATAGGGGTCCAACCTACAAATAAGGATAAGAGACCCTGAACCACTACAACCTGCCTGATTCTTTGAGCAAGTAGACCCCCGGGTGTCAAATCAGGATTGGAAATTACTGCTAGAAGGAGATGAATAGTTAGATACTAGTGGTTTGGAGGATGCAGGGTTTTAGCAGAATTATCTAAATCTGTGCCTTCTCCACACCCAGACCGGTTAAATTTCTCTGTGTGTTCACCCACCCACATCTATCCACACATACACATACATATATACACAAATAAAAGTGGTTTCCATGTCCCACCCCCACCCTCAATCTTACTATAACTAAAGTTATTTGTGGTACAACCTGGGAAAGAGCAGATAGGAGCCTAAGGCACTGGCAGGAAGGGTGATTGCTGTGGCATTTAGCCTAAGGCCACAGTCACACCTTCACCACAACCTGAAAGGAGGAAGACATGTTCCTAGAATTGGTCTCACCTAGAAGCTACAGGATTCCAGGTTTCTTCAGACCTAGGAATGGCCATGAGCCAGTCTAATTCTTCCCACCAACTACAAGGAGCCAGTTTGCAACTGGCCCAGAGGCACAAAGCTAGTAAGTGTCCTGAGCCTGACAAGAACCTGGCTTTCTGACAAGGGTCTGTTTTCTCTCTACCTGTTTCTTTCCTTCAAAATTCCCCAATTTTCAGACCTCTTGGTGACCACCCTCCTTTACATAACTGTCTTCATCTCATATCTTCTGTCCTCCAATTCTGAGTGCCATCATTCTCTCCACTGTGATCAAATGCCCTTTTGACAAAGAAAAGGACCATTTGACAAAGAAAGAATGGGAGGCTCAGAGAGGCAGCTTGGAGTAGTGGATAGAGCGCTGGATTTGAAATCAGCAAGATCTGAATTCCAATCCTTCCTCAGAAATTTTACTAGCAAAGTGTCTCTGGACAAGCAAGTCTCTGAACTCTGTGCCTCAGTTTCCTCACCTGCAAAATGAGAGGGTTGGATTTGATGAATTCTAGATGCTAAACACTTTGATCCTATGATCCTAGTGATTTGACAGTGGTCACCTAGCTAATTCATGGTAGAGATGGGACTAAAATCAATGTCTATTGACATATAACCCAGATCTCTTTCTACCATACCACACACTTCCTTCCCCTCATCTTCGTGAAAGCCCGTTCAAACTTCCTCATCCAGCCCTGGGTGGTATTCTCTTGTGAAATTCTTCTGTGAGGTTGTCACTGTTGTGTAAGACGCTATTTGATTAAATTGCTATCCAGTTTCCATCCTCTAAGACTCTGAACTCTTCTGCAAGTCCATTTCCCCATCAAGGGGAAGAGGTAGGCCTTCTCCTTGCCAAGGCAAAGCCTTCCACACATGATCCTTTTCCATCCTGTTCTCTCCAGCAGATTACACCCGCTACTGTCCCCACTTCTTCACAAACCTTCACTCTCTCTGATTGCTGGCTCCTTCCCTGCTGCTTACAAATGGGCCTATGTCTCTCTCATCTTCCAAAAACCCTCAGAGGATCCCTCCATTTCTGCTGTCACCCTGTATCTCTACTCTCTTTTTTTGGTTTAACTCCTTGAGAAAGCCATCTACAATAGACGCCTTCACTTTGTTTCTTCTTAATCTCTTCTTAACTCTGGGTGACTTCTGACCTCATCAATGAACTGAAACTGCTCTCCCCAAAGTAACTAATGATCTCTTAATCACCACATCTAATGGTTCTTTCTCAGTCCCCTTCCTTCTTGACCTCCCTACAGAGGTCTTGGACGCTACTGTTCACTCCCTTCCCCTTGATACTGTCCTCTCTAGGTTTTCATGACCCTGCTTTTTCCTGGTTCTCCTCCCACCCGTCTGACCTCTCCTTCTCTGTCTCTTTGACTGGATTTTCATCTAAGTCACATCTGCAAACTGTAGGTGTCCCAAAGGGCTCTGTTTTGGGGTCTCTTCTCTTCTCCTTCTATATTATTTCACTTGGTGATCTCATCAGCTCCCATGGATTCAATTATCATCTCTATGCTGATGACCCTCAATTCTACTTATCCAGCCCCAAGCTCTCTGCTGACTTCTGGTCTCACAACTCCAACTGCCTGTTAGATGTCCCAAATCAGATGTCCTGTAGACATCTTAAATTCACATTTCCAAAACTGAACTTATCATATTTTCCCCAAAGTTCTCCTCTCTTCCTAACTTATTATTGTCAATGGTAGCACCACCCTTTTCAGTCACCAGGGATCGGAACCAAGGGGGGTCATTGTTGACTCCTCTCTTTTTCTCTCTCCCTTCCTCTCTCTCTCTCTTCTTCCTTTCTGTCTCTGTCTCTCTTCTCTCTCTTTTCTCTCTTTTCTCTCTTTTTTTCTCTTCTTTCTTTCTCTCTGTCTCTGTCTCTCTCTCTGTGTCTTTCTATCTGTCTCTGTCTCTCTGTTTCTTTCTGACACTCCAGCTTCCAACTCTGGGCATTCCAATCCACCCACTCTTTTCTCTGCCTCTTAATTCTGGCTTCCTTGACCTAAGTCCTTCAGCAAGAAACCTTTCCTCGTCCTCCTTAATCCTAATGCTTTCTCTGTGATTGTCTTCAATTTATCCTGCATGTTTTCTGTTTGTTTGTGGTTGTTTACATGTTATCTCCACATTAGATGAAGATCCCTGAGAATAGGGGCTGTCTTTTGCCTCTTCTTGTATCCCCAACACTTAGCACACTGTCTGACAAATAATAGGTGTTTAATAAATGTTCGTTGGCCTATTGACAAAAAAATTAAATACCATTAACAAAAAAGCTAAATGGTTTGCAAACCTTAAAGGAATGTATAAATATCAGCTATTATTATTATTGATAATATAAACAATTATACCTATTTATTTCTATAAGAGTGCATGAAAAATTTTATAGCAAAAATTATATAGTAAGACACTCTTCCAGTTGTGACCCAAGACGACCCAAGGCTGAAGTTTAGAGCACCTGTAGGAATTCTGAAATTTTGAAAGTTACTCTTTCCCTTCTGGAGAGCATTCTAAAAAGTAGAGGCCAACAAAAGTCCATATAGTCAAAGCTAGGCTTCTCCCATAGCAATGTGAATCAACGCTTTCAAATTGTGGTGCTGGAGAAAAGTTTTGAGTGCCCCTTGGACAGCAAGGAGATCAAATCAGTCAATATTTAAAGCAGTTAATTCAGACTATTTAATGGAAGGTCAAATTCTGAAATTGAAACTTAAATACTTTGGCCACATGATGAGAAGACAGGGTTCACTGGAAAAGATCCCAATGTCAGGAAAGATTGAAGGCTAAAAGGAAAAGGGGATGGCAGAGGATGAGATGGATAGACAGTGCCAGGTAAATAACCACCATGAACTTGGGCCTGGACTTCAATGGCCCATGAGGTCAGGAAGAGTCAGACAAGACTGAATGGCTGAAGAACAACAACTTTTCCTTCTCCCAGCAGGGGTCAGAATTGCCACTGCAACATCCAGTATTGAGGGCTGTTAATGAATTAACTAATCATGACCGCCAGGGACAAATTCTGGGGCGTCAGATTTTGATAAGAATTGCCCACAGACTCAGACTTGTGAGAAGGGGAGCTGGTTAGGGGAAGACTATGCTTAAGAGGAAGTATTTACTAGGGTCAGACTGTACAGAAATCTTGTTCCTTCTCATAGAAAAGATTTGCAGGCAGTTCTTCAAAAAGCAGTTCTCACCTCCTGCCCCCAACAAGCTTCCTATCCCTAGGGAAAACTCTACCTTCTAGCCTGGGCTTAGTTAAGAAAAAAATAGCAAACAGATATGAACAAAAAGTGAAAAGTCACAGGGAGCCGTGATAAGGTTGAAGATGTCTAGACAGATCCCAGATACCTCAGAGGAATACAGCTATATGCCCTTGGATTGCCACCAGAGGGAATTCTTCAGAAATCGGAATAAAGTGAACACTAGCCCTTTCCATCTATCTGTGTCTAGAGTACTACCATGAGCTTACAATGGAGAGGCAGTATGGCATAATGGAATTCTCCCAATACTGGATATTTACTTAGGTTCAAATCCCAACTCTCCCACATACTCCCTTAACCTTTCTAGACCCCTGTCTCCTCTTACCTGGTCATTAAGGAGGCTGGACTAAAATGACCTTTAATATCCTTTCCAGCTCTGAATCCTATGTTCCTAGGATGCTAGATCAGCAAGGAGGCATGTCAAAAGCTATCATGGGAAATGCTCAGGGATGCCCTGGCATCTGAGCCTAGAGCAAGTTTGACTTAAATAGAAATCCGGCTATTTGAGCAAGATACCATAACCACATTTGATGCCATAAGCATCAAAATTAGTTTTAGGAAAGGGCATCAGGGAATGTTGGAGGCAGCTCAGAGTACTGGAAAGGGCTTAGACTTGGTATTGACATCAGACGCTAATGCTGTATGACCTCAAGTAAATAATATCAAGTCTCTGGGCCTCAGTTTCTGCATTTGGAAATAAAGGGTTTGAATTAGAAGATTCGGCTTTAAAAGTGTAAGATTTGTTAAAAACAAAACCACACATACATATCCAGAGAAATGTTCTCTTAGGTAATAAAAACCTGATCATTATTTAAATCAATGTCTGGGTTTTCCTCCCAGTTTCTGGGTCTCATTTCATGGCAGCTATGGAAATAAAATGTCCTGTGCCATCTCTGCTAGTGCAGTGGCAAAGGATTGCAAATGCTGCAGCGTGCCTGATTGGGAAAGAGATCTGGCACTTCAAGGTCCAGGCTCTATTACAAAGCGTCACCATGTACAAGGACAACCAGTCAGGTTAGAGCCGGGATCAGGTGGGGACCACTTACGGAACCACTATGCTAATGAGCACAGGGTACAGAAATGGAGTAGTCAGCCAGCTGCATAGCATTTCCTCCCTCAGAGAGTATTCTGGAATATGGCTGGATGCCTACCAAGGATTTTTATAGCATTTTGCATCTGCAAATTGCTTTATCTTCAATGCTTCATATAGTTCATCATCACCAGAGTACTTACTCCTAACCTCAGAGATTTGTTAAGATCACAGCTGTTTCTACAGAGGTAGAAACAGAAGGCCTAGAGAGGGGGGACTTGACCTTGTTTCACACAAATCAAATCCCTACCAATTTTTTTAAAATTCAGATCTTACCTCGGTGATCTCAATGGAGAACCTGTCAATTATAGAATTTAAAGCAAGAAGCCTGAAGAGATTATCAAATATTCAGCCTCTTTATTTTACAGATGAGGAAGCTAAGATGGAGATGTTTAAGGACTGGCCTAAGTCATCGGTGGTCACAAGATTACTTCCTTCATTCGGCCAGCACCCGTGCTAGATTCTATAAAGATGAGAAATCTTCCCTCATCCAAAGAGATCCGCAAACCAACAATAAATAACTGACAGTTTATCACAGTATCTTAAGACCATGGAGATCTTAAGACTCTACTAAGTGTGTTAAATAAGGGAGCATCATTTCTATCAAAACTGAGGTGGGGTGGTCCCACGTAACCTCCCAGCAGACACAATTCCCTGACTCCCCATCTGATAATAAGCTACCAGTCTTGGTTCAGACCCCTACTTAAGTCACTTGAAATAGATAGCATTTTGATAGTGCTTTAAGAGGCACTCTCATTTTAATCCTCACAGCAACTTTGTGAAGAAGTGAGATTTATTGAAATAATTAAGATTATTAGTGAGATTATTGCCCCCATTTTACATTCTGAGACTAGAAGCCAAGTCACACAGGTCACACAGATAGCCAGTACCTGAGGAGGGTCTTCCTAACTCCAAGTCCAGGGCTCTTACAGCCTTCAAAATTGCTGACCCTCCGTTTCCTCATCTGTAAAATGAGCATAACACATAGCACTAGCACCCCACTTCTCATCAAACTGTTGGGAGGGTCTTTGTGAGTCTTAGGGCCCAGTACAAATTTATTATATTCATCATCATCATCACCACCATCACTATGAAACTACAGAAACTACACACATCCGAAGTCCGAGATAAGAGCCTAAGTTAATAAAAGAATATCAGGTTAGGAAGGTGAAGTCCCTATCCCTCCCTTCCAAAGTTGCACTGGATGACTACTGGCATACAGTAGATAAGTGTTTGTTGATTGATTATTGATTGGGGAAAGAATAAAAAATTCTGTCACTCCGGGCTTTGCTGGGCGTAGCGGGAGGCAGTGTGGGGGCAGTAAAAGGCGCACGGACGTGATTTGGAGTCATAAGATGCATGCGTTTGATTGAAGGTCTGACACCTGTGTGTCCTTAGGTAAGTCACATCCTCCTCCAGGTCTCACTTTCTCCCCTTATGAAATGAGAGGTTTCGATTAGAATCTAGTCCTGCTAGTCACCAGATGACCTCTAAGGGACCTTCCAGCTCTAAACCCCAAGAGCTCTTCCCCTCCTCCACAGACTGGCCTCAGGGGCGGGGAGGGCTAGAGGTCAGCCCGGGCCAAGGCTGACACCCCCGAGAATGTGCAAGTGTCCGGGTCCCAGAGGGGGAACCTCCCTGCTCGGCTGCCCGGGAACAGGGCGGGAGACCGAACGGAGGAATCCCGCTCCTACTCCTCCCTCCCTCCGCTCCCGGTTCTTTTGTTCCATATATGGGCAAAGCGGAAGCGGGCAGGCGGACGGGCGAGCAGACGTCACGGCGCCGGGTGGGGGCCGCGCTGCGGGGAGGATGACGGGCGGCTCTGACGGCGCCTACGTGTCACCATGGAAACCAAACAGTAAATAGAGGCCTTGCCCAGCCAGACTCCCCAGCTCCCGGCGCCGCCCGAGGGGCTGGGCCTGGAGGGAGGGCCGGAAGCTGGAAAGGGCAGCAGGGGAGAAACCTTGGGCCTTACCTACCCAGGTCGGGCAGGACAGGGTGGGGATAGCCCTCTCCAGCTGGGGCCTCCCAGGTGGATGGTTGCCTGAGCCTTCAGCCTTCCATGTGCTGGGCTAGAGCATGCAGGTCAATGTCGTCTTCCCTTGGCTCCTTGACAAGGTACCAAATGTCTTAGCCACCCCCTAAAATAGATGCTGCGGAATCCTTTGCCTCTAAGCCGGTCCAATACACATTTCCCAAGTTAGGCCTTCTTTTCCCCTAAATAAAATCCCCAAAGGTGATCAGAGACTGGAGATGCGGTCCTATTACGCTCCCTATCCCTCCTCCTTCCCCCCCACAACTTTACCTTTTAGGTGTACCTGCTCAGGGTCCTGCTTTCTTCCCCGATCCAATACGGCAGAAACAACCCTGGATTGGGAGTGAAAAAGACTTGTGTCTGCCTCTCCCACCTCTGTGACCTAACTTCTCTCAGTTGTAAGTGTCACAGACTTAGCTCTAGGGCCCTCCACGCCTGTGAATCTATGATCCTGTGATCCATAACCCATAACCCCTACACGAGTTTGTAGCTAGGCTGGTCAGTGGTGTCTCACCCCTGTTTCACTCTAGAGCAGGGATTTTCCTAACCTTTTTGTGTGTCTGTCATGGACCCCTTCAGCAGTCTGTTTAAGCCCATACATCTCTTCTGGAATGATATTTTTAAGTACATAAAATATATAAGATTACAAAGGAAACCAATTATGTTATCATTGTCTAAATATTTTTTTTAAGATCACAACCCCCAGGCTGGGAACTTCTCCTCTAGTGCTAGGTCTCTATGACTGCTTTCATATTTGTTGTACAGATAGGTCCTTCACTCTTGCACTCCCACCTCCCCAATATGTATCACAGATCCAGTTGGCTAAATGCTCTTTTTTTTTCCTATGAATTTGGTGGATATGTCCTTTGATGTTAGTAATGAAGTTTTTAACTACATTGACTAAAAAAGACTGAAGATGGAGCATTGCCTCCTGTAACCTGACCATAAACAGCACCCCAAAAGCAAACAGGAAGGCAGCTGCAATCTGTGCCACTTACTCTGATTAGGAAGGTGTGTCCTTCAGACACTAAGCAATTTAACTTGGGGCCCCTTCATTTGGGCCCCACTTCTGACGTAAGAGAAAGGACAGTTGAGAAGTGGTTATCCAATGTCAAATTAGCCCTTTATTGGCCTCTTGTACTTCCTAATCACCTTGAACAACTGATTGAAGCAGATCTAAGTGCCATGTCAGCATGAACTAAAAATAAAAAGAGCATATTAACTGAAAGGTCTAGAAACAGAACATCTGACCAGATGTCCATTTAAGCTAGGTAACCTCCTCGAGACAATGACCAGATCCCTTTTTTCTCTGCATCTTCTTGGGGAGCTATAATAATGCTTTCGCAGCTCTGCAGCTCTGTTTATTCCATAGCTGGGAGTGGGGGGGGTGGTGACTGAAATTAATTGGGTTCAGCTGAAATTTTGTGTTCTGTTGACTTCTCAGATGAGGGAGACTCTAAAAAAAAATAAAGATAAATGGTTGGCATCTTTCAGATTTCTTTGAACTGCAAACAGTGAGATTCAGTACTCTTTTCACCTGATTTTCCTTAGACCCATTCACACAGTTGAAAATGCATGATTTAACAATCCCAGCAAAACAGTAGCTAAGATTTTTCTTTTCACTGAAAACTTTTGGGGGGGAGGAGGATACGGTGCTTAGTTTTAGACCAGTGCTTAGTTTTATGATGGATCATTAACATATCAAAAAAAAAGTCGGAAGGGTAATGGAAAGGTGGATGAACGGGTGGGGATATGTAGACTGCTAGATTATTGCCAATAGCATATTTGAGAAGTGGTGAAAAAGGCATGATGACTGGGAGAAGCCGTGACCATTTATATCATGTGACACAATGGACACAGTCTGGATTATTATATTAGTGCCCCTAACATATAAAACAACAGCAATAAAATAGTTAGAAATTTGATACGGTGGCAAGGATGTTGGCACTGGGTTCAACTCTTCCCACACTATGTGTGTAACCTTGGGCAAGACACAGTTTCTACAAACACCAGCTTCCACATCAGTGAAATGAAGGAGTTAGACGTCCCCTGGAACTCTTTACAATTCTAGGTCTATGATTCTATTAGGCCTCTAGCATGTAAATATATCTTTTATGGTGGATTTATAGGAAGACAGGAATAAGAATCATAAGAATGTGTGGAAGAGTTGTGGTTTATGTTACCGGATGAAATACCAGTGATGCCACAGAATTGTTTTGAGTATTGAGGTATCAAAGTAAGAAACACTTGGAACCGTTTAAAATTTATTATTGTGATAGAAACGAAATTGAAGTTTTAGCAGCAATTAACAGGAATGGAGAGAGATTTCTTTTGGTAACTAATTTTCCTTTTTTTTTTTTTTAATTAACAAGCATTTACTTTCTCTTTTCCCCTCTTAACTTTCCCTTCCCTGACTGAAAAATAAGCAAAACAAAACCCTTGTAACAAAGTTATATAGTCTAACAAAACAAATATCCACATTGGGCACATACAACAATGTATATCTCATTTTGAACCTTGAATCTATCACCTCCCTGTCAGGAAGCAGGTAGCATACTTCAGTCATCAGTTCTCTGGAATCGTTAGTCATTGATCAGTGTTCTTAAATTCTAGCCTGTATTTCCAGACTAATTACAAATTACTCCCCTCCACATCAAGCTAAACTAGCCAACTTGCCCTTCCTATTACACAACATTCCATTTTCCATCTTTGAACCTTTGCACAAGCCACCTTCCATGTCTGGAATGTTCTCTCTCCTTGCCTATACCTCTTGGAATCCCTCATCTGAAGGCTCAGTTTAAATGGCACCTCCTTTCAAGAGGTGTTTCCTGATTCCTCCAGTTTTTTTGTTCATTTCTCCCCTTCATTATATATTTATTTTGGATATATCCTATATTTATCTGTGAACATGTCATATCTTCCCAGTAAGCTTTTTGAGGGCAAAGACTCTCACTTCTATATAAAGCACATCAGTGTTCTTAAGAAGTTGAGGTAGAAAGTAAGAAATCTATGATTGCAATCAAATGGACATTTAGTTGGTCATTTGGTTGATTGATTGCCCTTCATGCTCATAGAGAACCAAAATGACATCACTGAGTTGGGGGTCACAAAACAGTGAGTCTGATTGTGGCTGATCGGACCAATAGGAGCTAGGAAAATTCTACCACAGGTGACAAACAGTCTACAAATCCCCCTGCTTAGCAGCACCTGCCACAGAATAAGTACTTAATAAATGTTATTTGATTTATTGATTAGTGCTCATATAAATAGTATGCAGAAGTTCACAAGGGATTTTAAGACAAGTGAGATGATGTTCTGTCTATATCTTGCCCAGGAAAAATCAATAGGGCACATCTATCAAAGATCTAATGTGTAATATAGTATAACTTACATATCTGTGTAAGTTGTTATTTTAAGGAAAATACCATCCAGATTCCCATGTAATGGTAAGGTCACATGGTCTTCCATCCACTTGGTTTTTGTTCATCTCTATTTAGAGGACGTTGCATACACTACTGAGGAAGTGGGTTCCAGTTTCATTTTGGGATGGCAGTGTTTTGTTTTGATTGAGAAACTTTGATGTCTTCAAGCTTCTCCATTTGTAAAATAAATGTTGGGCTAAATGGCCCCTGAGGTCCCTTCCAGCTTTAAAACCCTCTGAGCCAAGCTTGGTTCAGGATAATTATCTGGATGTCTTTATTCAGTCCCAATTGCTCCTGTATCTGCTCTGCGATAAATAAAAGATAACATAATGGACTGAACTGTGAGCATTTTCTCATTTTCCTTCCATTGGAATTGAATGAATGGAAGTTATTGTTAAATCTTAATGACTGCTTTTAGGACAATATCATTATCAAATGTTTCTTTTTTACCTCAATAAATGCTGTGAGTAAAGAAAAGTGAAATGAGGATTCAGAATCTGTCTAAACATAGTCCATAATGACTGTAAGTCCAAGGAGGCATGATTTTTCATTTATTTGAGCACTTTCTCCACCTAAAATAATCTTGAAATATAACATAAGGGACACACAGTTTACTGCTGCATTATGGAGAAAGTCAAGGACTTAGCACATTAGTGTTCTTAAGAAACTTAAGAAAAAAAGTAAGATATCTATGATTGTAATCAAATGGACGTTTGGTTTGTTGGTTAGTTGGTTGGTCGCTTGGTTGGGTTCCCTTCATGCTCAAAGAGAACCAAAGCGACATCACTGTGTTGGGGGTCACAATACCGTGAGTCTGACTGTGGCTGATCAGACCAACAAGAACTGGGAAGGCTCTAACACAGGTGACATACAAATAGTCCATATGAACATTTGGGGTCGAGTTGTCTCAAAATTTATGCATTTCCTGTTTCTTTCAAGCTATTGCAATTCTCCTTTGCTCATAGAGCACAGCACCTTCTTTGATGTAGGCGCTGCATGCTGGGTGGTCCTGTGCCAGTGTCTCCCATGTCACACAGACAATTACAAAGTTCTTCAGAGAAACCTTGAGAGTGTCCTTTTATCTTCTGACCTCCGTGTAAGCACTTGCCTTGTGTGAGTTCTCCATAAAATAGTATTTCAGGCAAACGTAAGGTTGGCATTGGAACAACGTGGCCAGCCCATCACCAACACCACCTTCCTTTTACCAACTATGTAGTGGAGTTTTTCTGAACAGCCTAAGAATAGATTTAATTGTTTACTTTACTGCTCAGAAACCTTCAGGAGCTTCTCATTGCTCACCAAAGTTCAAATTCCTGCCTGGTATGCCAGATCCTCCACAGTTTAGCACCAAAACTACCTTTCCTACTTTATTTCATGACACCCCTTTATCCATATTCTACATTTCGAACAAACCAGACCCATTCACAATTTTCCATTAAACTTGCCCCATCCTTTCCCACCTCCATACCTTTTTTGTTGTTGTTTCAGTTGTGACTGATTCTTCTTGACCCCATTGGGGGTTTTCTTGGCAAATACACTGGAGTGGTTTGCCATTTCCTTCTCCAGCTCATTTCACAGATGAGGAAACCGAGGCAAACGGGGTTAAGTGACTTGCCCAGGGTCACACAGCTAGTAAGTGTCTATGGTGTCTATGGTCAGATTTGAACTCAGATTCTCTTGAGTCCAGAGTTAGTGCTCTATCCACTGCACCACCATGCCTTGTACCTTTTTCCATGCCTGGAAGACATTTTCCCTGACCTTTTCTACTCTTAGCCCAGTCCTGTTTCCATATCTATCTATTAAAATTCAATCATACATCAAGGCCCAGCTCAAAAGCTACCTCCTCCAAGAAACCCTTCCATGACACCCACAGCCGGACTCAGTTTCTACCTCAGAATTCTCGCAGTATTTTGTATTTCTATTATTAATTGTTACAATCTATATTATACCCATACATATTTATCTCCTCTGGAAGAGATAGTGTGCTCCTTGAGAACAAATAGTGACTTACTAACTTTGCATTTTCCTCATGAGGTACCAGCAGTGCACATGGCAGGCCCATACTAAATGTTTGTTGTATACTAAAGAGTCTAAGGCAGCTAAGCGACACGGTAGATAGAATGCAGGGCCTGGAGTCAGGAAGACCCGAGTTCAAATGCAGCCTCAGACACTTCTTAGCTGGGAGGCCCTGGACAAGTCTCTTAACCCTGTTTGCTTCCATCTGTAAAATGGAAGCTGGAAAAGGAAATGACAAACCAATCCAGTATCTTTGCCGACTAACAACAATAACACAAAGTCTTGAATTTTAAAATTGAAAGAGGTTTTAAGAAATTATCTGGTCCAACCTCCTCCCTTTACAGAGGAAGGAAATGAGACCCAGAGTGATAGTGGAAAGAATCCTGGAGTTAGAGCAGAAAATGTAAGACCCAATTCTCCTTCTGCTGGGTGATCTTGGACAAGTCACTTGTCTAAATGTAGACCTCAGTTTCTTCATCTGAAAAATGAGGGGGTTAGGCTAAATAATGCCTGAGGTCTCTTCCAGCTCCAAATTTATCTGTTATTTAGCTATATAATACAAAGAAAATCCACAAGAAAAACTATATTTAATTAAATGAGTACCCTGAAAAGCTAAAATTAATTTCCTTGATTGCTGAAACCTTTCATGTTGAAGTAGAAGGGGGAGAAAGTATAGTGAAGATAGCATTCTCAGTGGAACTGTCATTTTAAATGAACCCTCCTAGTTTTGCTGAGCACGAAGACCAGTAACAAAACAATGATTTAAATCTTTGAACAACCAAAAAGTCAGGGAACTGAAACTGAAGTCTGTTTCACATGGACTTGAAAGTCAGAAAAAATGCAATCCATGACTCTCAAGGAAGAGGCCATCATTATCATGCCTCCTTTATTTGTGGTTTGCATGTGAGAGATCAAGTACACAGGGCTGGATCAACTGGCCACATTGATGATGGTGACAAAGGTCAAGTTCCTCCTTGAGATTATAACACTGCAGTGCAAAAACTTATTTAGAGACCAGCTGACTTGTTCCCTATTAAGCAGTTACATAAAACTTTGCACAACCTAAAGGTTCTTCCTATGCTCTGTCACTGTCTAAAGGTGGACTCCTGGATTCTCAGGAGAGCCCAGACTCTGGAAGGTCCTATCAAGCTGGAAAAGCTTTGAATCCCAGCCTGGGAATGGACTCTGGTGTCTGAGAACCAGCCTAGTTAATTCAAGGGGCTCATCCCGAGAAAGTCGGCCACCGGGTAGTAAATGTTTTTTGGCTTACAGCAGCTTCATGAATCTTCCTGCTTAAGTATTCCTACTGAGGCACCCGGGTGGTACAGTACATAGAGCACGGGGCATGAAATCAGGAAGATGTGAGTTCAAATCCAGCCTCAGATATTTAATAAATTGAAGATAATAATAGCGCCTGTCTCACAGGGTTATTTTGAGGACCAAATGAGACTGTATTTGTAAAGCAGTTAGTGTCTAGCACATAAGTAGGTGCTTAATAAATGCTTGTTTTCCTTCCTAATTCAATTAGGAATTTCAGGCTGCATCAATTCTAAGAGTACTAGTACAGAAGAAATCATAGATCTTTTGATACATATATTGTTTGGGGTTTTTTTTCTTTGGGTTTTTTAAATCTTTTTTGGAGGGGGGAAGGCAGGGTATTTGGGGTTAAGTGACTTGCCCAAGGTCACACCATTAGTACTTGTTGAGTGTCTGAGGCTGGATTTGAACTCAGGTCCTCTTGCCCCCAGGGCCAGTGCTATTTACATTGGCTGTGTCACCTAGCTGCCCCAATACATATATAAATGAACAACCATTATTTTTGTGTGTGTGTGACAAACTTTTGGATTTTTCAGATGTGACTTTTCCTTCTCTTTTAGTACAAAGTGAAAACCAACAACCTTTAATAGTTTGTGACCGATTTAGAATAGTTGTAATGATGGCCCCAGAAGTACTGTTTTCTTTCAGGAGCAGAGAAAGACCATGTGCCCAAACTGCTGCATGACAGAATAAGAACATAAAAGAATAATGACAGCTAGCATTTATGTAGCACTTTTAGGCTGACAAAGCACTTTACAAATATTATCTCACTTACAAAAGCAAAGAGAGCACCGACCTTCAGGGAACGTGGGAGAAACAACGTATATGTGGGAATGGTGGCCAGGGAATTGGCTTGAAAAGTTACAGGGATGGTAAGTGCATAGGATAGAAAACTGATACTTCCTTTCCAGTAGCAATAGCATTCTGGATTTGACTCTGATCCTAGAACTGAATGTGTTGGGGCACTGGGACACACAGGGAACACATGGAGCCGAGGCAGCTGGTGAGAAGATGGGCAAGAGGTAAAATGGGAAGTGGGTCCATGGCTGAATATATTGGTTGGTCCATGTGAGGCACTCATCCAGGGGCCCCAGGATAGGAGTTGTATACTTCGAAAGATTTAAGTCGTGGTGCCTGATTCCAAGAGATAAGATGGATGGTAAGAATATATATGACCAGGAAAAATTATTGAATTTTCTTGTACCTCAATTTCTTCATCTTTTAAAGGGAAGAGTAATGGTATCCGCTTCTACCCAATCTTATAGGGATGTGAGCATAAAGATTAAGAGTAGCTTGGAAAGAAAGTGGCATGTATATGTTATACTGCATAAGATTTATCTTTGAGATTGCTAAGAGGAACCCTTTAAGACTAAAATAGTTTTTTTATACTGTTCAAAAAATTAGCAGTGGGGTAGGTAGGTACAGTATTTAAGAGTTAGAAAGACTTGGGTTTGATGCTCTCCTCAGACACAAGCTATGTGACTCCTAAGCATGACACTTAACCATTCTTGGGCCTCAGTTTCCTCACCTGTAAAATGGGGGTATTGGACTCATCGGCCTCTGAAGTCCTGTCTAGCTCTAAATCTATGACTAGGTAGGATGTGTGTGTGTGAGTGTGTGTATGTCTGTGTCTGTGTGAGAAGGAAGGAGACAGAAAGAAAGGATATTCAAGGAAATGTATGACCAGAAAAAAGAAACCTACTAGTCTAGAGTAAACAATAAGAGCCAGCCAGTACTCCATTGGCACCTATGGAATGTAAAAAGATCAAAAGGTAAACTTTCAACCATCGGGTGGGTCAAAATGGACGAGAGAGAGAAAGCCCGGAGAAGAGAGGAGCAGGATAAGGGATGTATCGTAGCACAAGAGAAGAAATACTAGATTTAAATCGGACAATCTGGGGTTGAATCCACACTGCTATTTACTATCTAACTTGTCTCCTTAGGCCTAAGTTTAAGTTCAATGGGCTTCATTTACTTCTCTATAAAAAAGAGGGAGTTAGACTAGATGACTGCTAATCTACTGCTAATCAACTCCAAATCTATGCTAAGGCATAGATGGATCGAAATCTGCACTGACATACCCATTACAGTGTGTTCCCATGCTGATGAGACAGAGAACTAGGAGAAAGAACCCATGCCAGCAATAACCACCGAGCTTTCATAAGAGAACCTTTACATATCTGTAACTTCATATTTCTAAAAAAAAGTTAATTCTGGGAAGACTTTAATGACTCAATAATGAATTTTTCTCTCTTTGATATCAGAAAGAGGGTTACGTCCCTTCCTTTGGTAATACGTGATTGGAAAACACTTCAAAGTTTCACCAGTCATGGAAAGAGAACTTCACAACATCTGTCGCATTCAACTTAAATGCTTTTATTGACAATGTCTTTGAACAATAAGCAAACAATGCTTAAAATTTCATCCAAATTCACTTTCCACATGTCAAAAGACCTCAAGGTAGAAAAAAATAAAATAAAAATATAAATATCTGGTAATCCATCTTAATAAATAAATTAAAAACACAATAAAAACGTTTTCATGGAAAACTGTTAATGTCAGAACATTCAGACCACCTTAACAATGCATGATCAGTAACATTTACGATGAATGTTGATGTCGAAGAGAACTACAGTACATGGATATCGCTATTTATTTCTATCTACTAGAAAATAAAGTCATATCTTTTCTTAGTTAACATTGGTCATTCTAATCATCAGAACACACTATTGCCAGGAACACAGTAGTTATTGTTAAAATCAGCTGCACTAGATACAATTTGGAAATATCCAGCACCGGGTTAATTCCAATAATGAACCCAATAGATTAGTTAATGCTATGAGAAGACTAAGGAGAAAGAGAAAGAGACACAGACCCAGGCCTGGCTCAACATGCTACTAGCTACCAGCTCTCAGACGTGTCACTGGGAACGATACACACTCCATGCGTTTTGCTACATCTCTGGAAGAGGTAAGGACTCAAGTCCACACGTGGGGATCATTCATGTCCTTAAGGGCCCGTGGCCTGGTTTGATTCACGCACAGATAGTTGCCTTCCCAGGGTCTACAGAAACCAGTGAGGGGAAGACACATTTCTCATTTCTGTAATGTGATGCAAAAGCTCCAGCATGATGGTGGCGGTGGTGGCGGCAGCAGAACCCATAGCTTGGGCTCTTGTCTGTGCCTTCAACCCTCACCCTCACCCTCACCTGCTCTGCTCACAAAGCCAGCAGGGTTGGGGAGCTGAGTGAGTCAGAAGAGGGCTCATTGCTGCTGCTGCCCTTACGGTGAGCTGCCGCACAGCTGGGGAAGGAGTCAGCTTCTGGGTAGGTGAAGACGAAGGAAGACGTATAGGTGGTGCAGGTGGGCGTGCAGGTGACCACTGGGGTGCACAGTGGCTCTAGGTCAGCTGCCACTCCCATGCCCAGGGAACTGCTATGCAGAGGTTCCCAGTCTGCTGCATAGAAGGAACCAGCCAGGTCCATATCAGGCACTGAACGCGCTGCAGATTCTAAGCCACCAGGCCTGGAGGAAGCTGGGAAGAGGAAGTCATCAAAGGGCTCAGCCTTCAGCTCCAAACTGTTGATGTTCTTAACTGGCTCCACAGAGGGTTTCGGTTCAGTCTCCTGCAAGAGGGGCAAGGAGAAAGCTTCCTCTGATTCTGGGGTTGCAGCCTCAGTCAGGCCAACAGTGAGGTCCAGGGAGGCAGCTGTTATTTCTTCGGGGAAGCCCAAATCATCAGGTATCTTGCAGGCAGGTCGATGGGCTGCCAGGATGAATTCAAGCTTTTCCTTCTCCTTCAGCAGATTGGCTATCTCAGTTTGCAAAGCAGATTTTTCATCTTCTAGTTGGTCTGTCTCCTATAAACAATGGGACAAAGGAAAACATAAGACTTCTAGCTCAACTGAGTCCCAGATCTCCCATGGCAGATAGGCAACGTTTTTCTTCACCCCCCAACATCCTTGAAGGAATAGTCAAAGTAGACACCTACCGCCTGGAGTGTGTCAGTCAGTTCTCTTCTTCTGTTACGACATTTGGCTGCAGCCATCTTGTTCCTTTCTCTCCTGATCCTTCTTTTCTCCTCTTCTTCTGGGGAAAGCTAGAAAAACAAACAAACATACATTCAATATTCAGTTACAGTTTTTACAGTAGCACCTCCATTCATCATCCCACCAGTTCCTGTGGCTGCCCCCCCCCTCCTAATAGTCTCTTGGGTGAGGCCATTTCTAACCTGCAGTGGAAGACTGGGTGTGACTTGAATGTAAAATAAGATCCTTAACCAGAGAACAAAGAAAACTCCAGCTTCTGTTACATCAGAGTCCTTCCTTTTTGAATGCCTCATATTTATTAATTTAAAAGTGTGCAATCTATCCTAATCTGCCCATTACATTTCAAATTGTGCTGGGGGTGGGGGGAAGTGATAGTGGTGTTATGCAAACTTAGAAAGGGTCAGTTGTCTCAAGTGCAGGGTTCTGTCTCAGAGCAAAGGCATTCAGAACCAGTTCAATCTTCCTCAGTGTGCCTGACAAGTTACCATCAGCCATCTCAACCCATTAACCCACCACTACCCTTTTCCACTTGTATGAAAGGGTTATGCAGAGATATAGTCACCTGTTCAACTTTGCCCCTCCTGCCAATGCTTTGCCCTCTGCCGCCTGTAGTCTTCACAATACCAGCCCTAGAGTAAACAGGAGCTGAAGGAGTGGAGACTCCATAAGGATGGACTCTGGTCTGGGATGGAGCTACAGAAGAGATGAGGGTGGGCTGGACCAGCCACTGCAGGTCTGGGCTTGTCGATATAGCTGTCACAGTAGGTATAAAGTTGGCACTGGAAACAGCCAGATCTGTGCAGAAATCCTAAAACAAAAAGAAGAAAAAACTGACGTTAATGGGACTCCAGGTTTCAGAGTGGGTGAGGTGCATTCTGCTGCCTGCAAACAGCGACTGCAAAGAAAGAAACTATCTTCTTCAGGAACAGTTGTATTCCTCTTAAAATGTTCTGTTTCCATTTGAAAGGGTCTTCCCATTTCCCCCGAAATGTGCAGCAAACCACTCTCTTCTATCCGGGCAGCGACAGCTCCCGTTATCCCCTTAGCATCACTCACATGAAAGGAGGTTTGTTATAAATATCTCTGACGTCTGCACTGACGCAGGCGCCGCTCCGGAGTCTCCTCAATGAACTCGCTTTTTATCAATGAAACTGCCTTACACACCCTCCCGCTTGCACCCTCCGCCCCCCCCCCTTCCCGCTCCTTTGCTGAGGGGAGTAATCTATCTAGGCAAAGGGAAAGCTGTTTCTCTGACGCCTTCCATCATCTAGGACTATGCTAGCCTTTTTCCGTGACACATTTCCCTTTACGCTTTATCAGATATAAGCAGCAAATAATGCGGGAAACCTGCTGGGAGGGCTGCTAGGAAGTAGAACGCTACTTTCCTCTTGGAGAGTGCCTCTAACAGAAGAGACAAGTCTACTCTGTAGCCATGAAAGGGGAGCAGTATTTTCCTCTAAGTGTGTGCTCAAAACTCCTCATTAAAGCCCGACTGTGAATATTCATAATACTGTCAGCTCCTAAGAATAGTAGCAGCCTGGTTGCCACTCTGCATGAAGGCAGTACCCCTCCTCCTCCCCCAGTCCCCACCGCAAACTCGATCCGAAGGAAACAATCCCAGAGTTGTACGCTCTTCGCGTCGCAGAGTCTCTTACCTGCGAATTGACAGGAGAGCCCATGCTGGAGAAGGAGTCCGCCGGGGAGTGATAATAAGAGAGGCTGTCCCCCGCCGGGGAAGCACTGCTGCATCGGGAGGAAGATGCTTCGTATTCGGTGTTGAATCCTTGGTACATCATGTTGAGATTTGTAAAAACCCGGTTAAAGGGTTGTTGGGGGGCGGGGACAGGTCCGAGCAGTCTGCTTTGCTTTGTATGAGCGCGATCCCCGCTCAGCCGCTCAGTCCCGTTCGCCCCGGCTTGCTGCAGATGCGGTTGGAGTACGAGAGCAAAGCTGCTCCTTTTATAATGATTTAAGAGTCCCAGCATTTCATGAATGAGCCTCACGTCATGGGTAGAATCCATTCCTAGATAGGAGGGGTGGCTCTTTACACTCCGGGCTCCTACGTTGGTCACTTAAGAGTTTCCTTTAAGTTTTAACCGCCTGTCTTTTTTCAAATTATTTTAAACTAAGCAGGATTTTTATAACAGATTTTTGAGAGGAGGCAGGGATCCCCCAAATGAGATATCCCCAGAAAAAGTCTCCCCTAAACTCAAAATTCAGTGTTCCTAGGCCTGGAAACCTGCTGACGCAGATGTCCTAATATGGGAAACATCCTGTGTAAAGGAGGAGGGACTGACGGGAATTGCTAGGAGGCTGTAGCCAACTAGTTGAGGGGTAGGGTAGACCATAGAGCTTTGGGGGGAGGGGAGAGGGGGAAGGGAAACAAACTGATCAAACTTTATCACCTTTCTTTCAACAGGGTCTGAGAGACAGCTCGGTGACTTCTGGGTGTTGACACAAGTGCAGAGCCTTGGATTTTAGGAGATCTGTCCCCTGACCCACACTCAAGCTTAGTACCCAATTCTCTAGTCTTCCCCCAATTTTGCTCAGGACCTGGACTCAGGTTCCCTTGCTTTAAGCAACAGAGTGGTCGCTAAATTTGCACAAGAATACCAGAAAATACAAAAACTTTTTTAAAGAACCGATTGCTTTACCCATGATGAGGGGAGGGTTGTGAAGAAAAGGCGATACCCCCCAGTCATATTGGAATTACTGCGTTTTGTTTATTTTGTTGATAATTGAAGGGGGAGGGAAAATAATAGATATTTGTGGGGCAAACCACCATGAAAAGAGGAATTTGCCACTTTATAACTTGATCCAAATTGGCTCTGAGGAGAGAGAGGTGTACAGTAGGGGTAAGGGGCTGGGGAATGGAGCTCAGCTTCGGGTGGGCAAGGTAAAGCCAGACAGAAGAGTGGGGCAGCCCCTTCCCCTCCAAGAACACTCACGAAAAAAGTTTATCTAGTTCATTTTATGAATTGGGTTCACAAAATGAGCAACCAATAGGTACTTCCAGTTTGGGGATGGGGAGCGTGGGTGGAATAGGGACTCTAGGCTAAGGAAGACGTTTAGCTCAGTGGGCTGGTTATTTCAAATGGTCCGGAAAAATACAAGAAACCCAGAAGTATCTCCGCAGTCCGGAAGACACGAAGTTTCTATTGCGAGAAAGTCGTCTGGAGCAAGCTGTCTGCTCGTGCCAAGACCCGTCTAAAACAGAGTACCGACAACCTCTCTGCTCCAGAAGCAGCCCCAACAACAACCCCTGATTTTTGCCTTGGAAACCGAGGCTCAGCTTGACGACCTTTGAGCTACAAAACTGCGGCGTTTGCTGCGGTGAAAAGCAAAAGTGGGGGTGGTGGCTAGAGGGAAGGAGTGTCTCTATAACCTCCCCCCCCCCCCGAATTCTACATAGAAAACAACTGCAATATTGTTGGTTACAACAAAATCAGAAAACGCCCCTAGACTGTTCTGGTATAGTGGGGGGTTGGGATATATCACGCAGGTCCCCTGGCACGCGTTAGGTCACTGCCTGGATTGTTTAGGGCTGTGCCTGGAGTCTGACAGCCTATTTGCTTCCCAGTCAGTTTCACACAGAAGCCAAAAAGATCCCGGCTATAGATAGTAACAGGAAAGCTGCTGTTTACAGCAACAAACTGGAGCCTGCACAGTTCAAGTATCCAGGCGACCGCTGCAGGGAGCAAGCAGCCCAGGCGCTAGGGAGAACGCAGTGCCAGATCCCTTCTGGGAAGGATGATGGGATCTGTTGGTGCTGTGGCTGCTTCCCGAGGTTTGAGATCATTTGCTAAGTTCAGTGACTTATGGGTTTTTTTGTTTTGTTTTGTTTTGTTTTGAGGGGTTTTTTTGTTCCTGCGGCGGCCGCTGCTGCTGTTGCCGCCGCAGCTGCTGTGCGGTAACCTCCATTCTTAGAGATCTGAACCAAAAGGGAGGGGAGGGGGAGAAGAGAGAGAGGGAAAAGAGAGAGGAGGAGATTCGTGGAACTGGGCCATGTGCTATTTTTGTGATGCTCTGTCAGAGCAAAGGTGAAAACAGAATTTCATCATTTTATGTCACTGTTTGGCTTATGTTACTGAAGCTTTAAACACGGGAGTCGTCACTCCGCACCCCCTTGTTCCTTATTTAAAAAAAAAAAACAAAAAAAAAAACCCTTATTAGAACAGCTCAGAATCCTAAAAAGATCTTGCTCTCTTTTCTAATCCTATCTTCTCTGGACTTTTCTTCATTTTACTGCCCTTGGTCTTTAGAAAGGTAAGTGTTATGAAAGCAGATGTACCTATGATAAAAAGCAGTACTCTTTCCCTTCATCCTTCACTCCCTTTATCAGACCTGGAAAAATTAGGTCAATGTTCCAAATTCCTTGAGTCTGACCTCCCTTTTGATTCTCAACTTGGTCTTACACCTAGTTAAGAGAAAATATGTAATGTTTTCATTCAATTCCCCTTCAAATCCTCTAGAATCAACACTGGTGAAGAATTGTGTCAAGAATTTATGTTCCCTTCCCCTTTTTCTATCATTTTTAAAACAGATGGCAAAAAAAGAGATCTTAGATTCTCTTATGTCAATACTCTCTAGCACTCCAGCATAGAATCATTAGAGCTAAAAAAAGACCTGAAAACCTCATCAGATGCATCCCCTTGTCTCCAAGTAGAAAAACCTCTAAAAGAGAACTATCTTTTGGGGATTTTAAAAAAATGTTATTGATTTCTTTAGTTTTGAAATCAGCTTAATTTCCAAATATATCTTTCCCTACTCCCCTTTTCCTGAAAGCTATCCTCTTTAACAAAGAAAAAAAGAAAGAAGGAGAAAAGCAAGAACTCTCAGCAACTTTTCTTTGCATAGAGAGAATCTGTCACTTTTCAGAACCTAGGCTATAAGTGGTACTTCATCTCAAAAAAAAAACAAAACAGGTCTAACCATTGCTGCCAAGATTTTCTGGACACAGAGTAGTCCCAGTTAACTAGTACCCACAGATTTATCTATTTGTTTAATCTTGACTACTTGTTACCAAGGGCAAGGTTTCCATCAGAAGTCTTGTCTGATTTGGGGTTAGAAATTCCTTGCGGTTCCATGTCTTGTCAACATTAGCATTAGAGGCTGTCCTTTCATCAACCTGCCAAGGGTTTTCTGTTTTGAAGGCCTCTCAGTGTTCTCAACTCCAAGATTCTTTTGGCCATCCATGCAAGTAGAGAGGAAGAAGGAAAAGGCATTGGAAAAAACTCAACCTAGGGGGCAAGTGCTTCTCCCACCTGGCTGCATTTCTGTTTTTAAACCTTTACAACTTAGTAGGACTTGCCAGAGAATGTTTTTGTTGGAATAGCTTAGGGTCACTTCCATACCTTAACAGGGCATCAGAGTAAGACTTTAGTGAAGGTAGAGGAGGATTATCTGTTAAAAATGAAAATGTATTTTCATTGTAGAGTCACATTTATGTATCATATGATGTGGATATAGTTTTACCCTCAAGCTTAGGTTCTTTGAGGACAAGAATAAAATATGTGGCACTTTTCTGGGGTATGATATACAATACAATACATAAAAACATCTTGGCGGCATGATTAAAAAAAAACCCAGTGCATTTGCCTTGCATTATCACATCTGATCCTCAAAACAAAACAATGATCATAGTACAGGTATTATTGTCCACATTGTACAGATGAAGAAATTGAGGCAAAGATTATTTAAGTTCTGCCAGGGGGTCTCAGTCAGGATTTTACTTTTATTGTATTTTATTTTTGAGACTGGGTTTCCTTATCTCTCCAAGGCTGAAAGTGTACAAGCCTCTCATGACCTGACACCAATATTGCCTAGCTTGGAAGCTTTAACCTCTTCAGTTTTTTTAACCTGAGCTGGTTCACCCATCCTTATTGGTAGCCTTCCACTCCCAAGGGCTCAGTATGTTTAGTGAAGACTTAGTAAGGATACCTGATTGTCTTTAATCCTTTGCAGTTCAGAATTCTCAAAATCAAGGGATCCACCATGAGGCTAGATTTAAAGCAGGGTCTTTCTGATACCAAGATACAGACTCCATTCATTACCACTATGTTCCTTCAACATTTGGAGGTGGAATTCATCTTTTTTTTTTAACTCAAATGGGAACCTTACTTGCTTTTACTCATTGGTCCTTTCCTAAGTATATATTTCCCTGTTGCTTCTAAACTCTGGCATTAGAATTAAAGTTATCACACAAAATCAAACTGTTGGTTCAAAAGGCTTTCTTGGGGGATGGGAAATGTTAATTGAAGTCAGTAAGTATATTTTAGCTTAGTGTTGCTACAGTAAGTGAAAGGCTGCTATCCTCACCTCCTACGTAAATGTCTCTGAACACAGTATGCACACAACATGCAGAAGTATTTATTTATTTAGGGAAGTGTGGTCTGGTGGTAAAGGGCTGTGGTCTGAGCACAAGACTTGTAGTCAGAAAACCTCCTTCTGAGACGTTGGGAGAGTTACTTCTCACCAAGCCAAATGGCTTCTCATCCTCATATCTCCAGTTTGTAGAATGGTAACAGCGTTGATAATCTTACCTGGGTTGCCCAAATAAATCAGCTCCAACTCTTTGTGACCCAGTTTGGTGTTTTCTTGGCAAAGATATTGGAATGGTTTGCCATTTCCTTCTCCAGCCATTTTATAGGTAAGGAAACTGAGGCAAACAGGGTTAAGTGACTTGCCCACACATAGCTAGTAAATGTCTGAGGCTGGATTTGAACTCAGGAAGTGGAATCTTCCTGACTCCAAGCCTGGCCCTTTATCCCTCAGCCAAAACAGTCCATGCCATAAGGAAGCCCACCTTCAAACAGTAAAACAACATACAAACAACTATTTGCAAACAAGGTAGATATCAATCAACAGGCATTTTTTATTAAGCCTCTACCATGTGCCTATCACTGTGCTAAGTGACATGGATACAAAAAGAGGCAAAAAACCAGTCCCTACCCTCAAGGAGCTTACAATCTAATGCATATACAGGATATGTTGAAGCATACAGTATAAATTGTAGGTGATCTCTAGGGAAGGAAATAAAATAAATGATAGATTTAATATAACGTTCTGAAAACTTTTCTGAGGATGAAGAAGCCAGAAAGAGCACTGGATTTGCAGTAAGAAGACCTGATACATTCAAATCCCAGCTTTATTTACGTGAGAGGTGTGGGGGGGGGGGGGTAGCTGGAAATTTCAAAATGTAGAATAAGAACAAGAAGTCTGGGCTATTTCTTACTCTTTCGGCCCATAATCAAAATGAAAATCTCCAGTAGTGAATGAGGAAGGAAAAAGCAAATGTCTGGTAATGAACCAAATGAGGAGGCCCCATCTATGAAAGACACATTGTCTGTCTCAAAATGACTGTTTGTTATCGAACTATAACTTATCCAGGCCAAATGCCTGGAGATGGCAAGCAGAATTAGCCCTACCCAGCTTTTTGCCTTCCACACATGCACTAGGACAATGGAGGTCATGGGGGCAAAGTTACTCATCTGGTGTCTCAGAGGGAGAACACAAGGGTAGTCCATGCCTTAAAATATTCTCTCCATAGAATTCCCTCCCCCTCAGATTAATTAAGGCTGAGGATTTGGCCACTTTGGGCACAAATGTGTTTTCATTCTGAAACGCTCTTGGCATCAGGACAAGAGATGATGATTCAATTGGATTCTTCTCCTTCTGCTTGTGTAGTCCTTTAATGAAGCTTTCTATGGCCCTTGGAATATACTCCAGCTGGCTCCAAAGATGCCAGGGTGCCGTTTCTGTTACTGAGACCTATAAATTTCACACTGGGTGTCACAGAATCTTGCAACGTAACTGGCAGGATTGAACAAGAATCTTGTCAGTCAAGCCTAACCTTGGTGACCTATATTTCATATTATTATGAGAACAGTCATGAAAAGGTAGCCCGCCGACAATGGCCTATCTTTGGATGACGTTTTATGACCCTGGTGGATTTTTCTATCAGAATTAAAAAGGAGTTCTACCCATGTCACCAAACCTAGAGGCTAGCAACACACCCTTACTAAGATACCACAACTTTGGAGCTCTCTGACAGAGTGAAAATCCTTTCATAATCATTCTGGGCAGGGCAGGGGATGGATCACGGTTGGTCACATTACAATACATGCTCTAGGGTGGTAGATGTAATTTCCTCTGGCTGCTTATGTTATGCAACAAATTTTTAAAATAATGAATGAAATTACATTGCTTTTTTTTAATGCAGAAATATCCCTACCAAAATCATAGTGGCATAGATTATGGCTCAGTCATCAGAGAATGAGCAAGATGTCCTGTTTGGTTCCAATTCATATGGAACCTTGATGAGCCTCTTTATGGATATATATAACAGAGGGATTGTTCTCTACAGGTATCCTATGACTGTTTCCTACAGATTTACTACATGGTGATAAAAATCCTTTTAATTGGCTGTTGGAGCAGAAGGGAATATGCATGCTGAAATAGGTTCAAATATTTTGGAATGGAAGCTTCTGAGTGAGGAAGTGAGGAATACTTCTACATGTTACTAAAGACAGATGCAAATTGTTCTATCTCCTACCCAGATGACATGTGTCCGTGGCACTCTTTCTTCTTCTTCTTCTTCTTCTTCTTCTTCTTCTTCTTCTTCTTCTTCTTCTTCTTCTTCTTCTTCTTTCTTCTTCTTCTTCTTCTTTCTTCTTCTTCTTCTTCTTCTTCTTCTTCTTCTTCTTCTTCTTCTTCTTCTTCTTCTTCTTCTTCTTCTTCTTCTTCTTCTTCTTCTTCTTCTTCTTCTTCTTCCGTGTTTATCCTTTCCTAATCCTAGATAAATGACTTTCTTGAGATGAAGACATCCAACTGACCGCTAAGATCAGGAGATACGGTAAAGCTAGCCAAGGTCCTACCTACTTTGGAGTCCAAGGGATTGGTGGCAGTAGCAGCTGAATTCAATAAGAAGGAACCAGTATAGCCTTGAGGAGCAATCTGTTTGACTCAAGTAAGCAGTGAACCCACCAGGCAATCAAGACCAATTGAGAAAAGGAACAACATATCCATCAGTTACTTCATACCCAGAAGTGAACTTGGTGAGAACTCTTAAAAAGGAAGCAGACTCCCAGAGCCAGGAAGTATGCATGCACACACCCAGGTTTGGGTGGCAGGGAAGACTTTCTATCAACCACTTTCAATTTGAGTTCATTCTCTTCAGGGACTGAATATGTGCAGAAGGGAGAGTGTATTTCCAGATCCAAGAAAGGGATATCTTCTATCCATAATGATAATTTCTCAGTTGTCATTTAGTTTTGGCAAAACTAGTTGATACCAATTGGCTGACTGATATTGGGGGATTATTTTATAGAGGATCATGAGTTATCATGATTACCCCTAGAACCCTGAGGAGAGAGGAGTCAACTGACTTCTGAGGACCCCACTAACAGTGGCATTGTAGGTTGGGAGAATAACCCTAGAGGAGGTGCTACAACAGAATAAAAAAATCATAGATGTCTAGTTCAACATTCTTATTCTATAGATAAGAAAACCGAGGCCCAACGAGGTCAAGAGATTTGCCCAAGGTCACACAGGTAGTAAAAATAAAAGGAAAACCAGAACCCTACCACTTTCTGATCTGCCTAGAAAAGATATAATAGTCTTCTTCACAGAATCACAGATCCAGAACTAGAGGGATTGTTCTCTACAGGTATCCTATGACTGTGGAGTTCATCTAATCTAATTCTCCCATTTTACAAATGCAGAAAATGAAGCCCAGAGAAATTGCTGACCTGCTCAAGGTCACACACATAGTAATTATCAGAGATAGAATTTGAAACTAGATCCTATGCTTCCCGAGTCAGTTATATCAATATAATCTGGTCATCCTAACTAAAACATTCTATAACATACTGTAGTAGGGATATCATGGTATTTTATAGTATTCTACCAATAGGCTAGAACTCTCTTCTCAGAAGTGAATTTCCAGTCTCAAGCACTACCAATACATTTATATAGCTCATTAAGGTTCACATAGAATTTCATATGCATGAGCTCATTTAATCTGCACAATTATCCTCTAAGGTAGGTGCTATTGCTATTACAGATAAGGAAACTGAGTCTCACAGAGGTTAAGCAACTTGCCCAGCATTGCAGAGTTAGTAAGAATACAAGACAGAATGTCTACTCAGGTCCTTCTGAATCCGAATCCAGCACTGTACTCACTTTGTCTCACATTAATTAACTCATTCTCTCTCAACACAGAGATCTCATACCAGGCAATATGAACATATTGTAAACAAGAATCATCAGAGTTTACACTTTCGTTCATGGTGGAGATTAGTCCAATCCAAAAAGAGTTTGCTAAGCATCTAAGACATACAAGGCACTGTTCTAGGCCCTGGAGACACAAAGATGAAATAAAATATAATTCTTGCCCTCATGGGGCTTACATTCCCTATGGAAGAGTTTTATTCTTTTTCGTTTGGAGATGTTTGGTAAGGCATCTTAACTTGGTTAAAATGCCTCCATTGTCCCTGCAACACAAAGTAGGCTATTTAGAAATCAATATTAAAATGTTTGTCTGGAGTACACACACACACACACACACACACACACACACACACACACACACACACTGAATAGTAGGTATGCAGAATGATAATAGCCAATGGTATGCTGGGAAATATTTAACAACTAGCTCTGTGAGAGAAAAAAAGGTACCTAAGATGCACTTTTAAATTTAACTTATATTATTAATATTTTCTCTAAATCCAAATAATCAGCAAAACAATAAGTCAAGCCCTAATCTGGAGCATTTGCTGATTTCCAAGATGTCAATGCTCACATTGAAAAGTTAACATTCAGCTTTCTCAAGTCTGGTTCTAGCTGGCTCCAGCACTCCCCTGGGAGAGCCTGAAGGGTTAACAAATTCTCAAAATTGAACAGACCCATTTCTCCTTATTCTGGAATTCTATCCATCCCTTGCCAAACAACCCTGAATTTCACAATTTCATTTTCTAGTTACCAGACTGCATAGTAATTCTGGTCAGGCAGAGGAGGAATTTCAACCAGGACATCTCCCAAGATTCATTCTTTCTATAATTCACTGAGGAAATTAAATGCTTATAATGACAATTTTCTATTAAGAGGGAAAAAATTCCCATATGAAATTAATATTCTGACTGATCTTTTCAGTTTAATAGTGTTGGGTACCTAGTTGAGGCTTAATTAGTATTTACTGATTGGTTGAATCTATAAATCAATCAATATAAATGAATAAATATCATAGTGAATATAATAAACATAAATCAATCTATCAGCAATCAATTGGCCTAGATATAGGAAGATTTTTTTTAAATGCTGCAATTAGTACTCTCCTTGATGGCTCTACTTTCCAGTCAAATTAGATTCGTAACTATATTCCATCCAATCCTACCATCATCTATCTCCACGTTTTCACAGATCATAAAACGTATTCTCTCTTGAAGTCTAAGGAGATATTTCTTTTCCTGTAGGTCTCATTTTGGTTCCCCCACAATCCTCCTTCCCCTATCCTCCCTTGGTAAGTGTTCTGTATCTCAAATTTTCAAAGAATACTTTGTCTGGATCTCACTTCTGCTTAGAACACCCTACCCCTTACCATTCAATAAGGAGACAGAATGCTGCAATGGAAAGAACACTGGATTTGGAGTCAGGGGACCTGGATTAAAACATTGAAACACCTATCTCCCAGGCTTGTTATAAGGACCAATAGCACAATGCATAGTATATCACAGTGGGTCCTTGATAAATTCTTGTTTCCTTCCTTCCTCTCTGGACTTTAATTTCCTTATTTGTATGTAGTCTGTATTTATCCTCCTTGCCAAGGACATTTTATAGTTGGGAACAAAAGTTCTGCTGTATGAGATAGAAATTTATAGGTCTTTGATGCCTCTCCTGAAAGCAGAGAGTGTGGAAGTAAGGGTAGAGGGGAGTTTGGCAAAATATTTCATCAGGATCAAGAAGGGAGCAAGTGCCCTGACTTTATACCAGGCTTCCCCACAATGCAAGAGTGACAACAGGGAGGAGATGGAAGGGACATATCATCATGGCCATGGCTGCTGCTGCTGCTATTGCTGCTGCCATATCTGTCTAGGACTGGGAAGAAAGAGGCTGAGCCCATAGTTTGGCTGGAGTTGGTGAAACAAGAGCAAGAAGCAAAGGCATAGATATTGAGAGATCAGGGTCAAAGGGGGAAGCTGGCTGTATGAAGCATAAGCAGTCTCTGTGGCCATCAACCACCAAGGCCAGATGGGACGGCTGAGATCCCAGAGAGAGGCAAGTCCAGTCAGTAAACATTCATACCAGTGACATCCCTCTCCCTACTCCCTTCCTGGCCCAGAAAGCCAACGTCTCATAGGCTCTTTCTATGCTTTAAGTTTGTTCATAATTCCTGGTTTAATTGGTTCACTCACTGTAGCTAAAATATGATTGATCATAACTTTTTTTGATTTGTGTGTTTCATTATTTGTGAACAAGGGGCTGCAGAAGAGACAACAGTGACTATTTTGGTATAGGCAACACCAGCTGGGGACTTGAGACTTATATGAAAGAGAATAATATTGATTTATTAAGTTTAATAAATGTCCCAAAGTGGGTAGAGCTAGGGACTGGGGGTTTTGTCCATAGGCAGAAGCAAATCAATCAACATTGTTAGCTGTGGGTCTCAGTGCTTTCTCCATTTTCCTTGAGCCCCCCATCCTCACCCCCTCTCCATCATACACACACAAATGTGAAGAGAAGTCCCACCACAGGGGTGAAGTTGGAATGATGATTAGAGAACAGGACATGCCTGATGAGAAGAGAAAAGGAGTGTCTGGACCAGGTCAGTAATGCCTAGCTTTCAAGGGTGGGAGACTGAGAAGGGAGGGAGAGTTCCTTTCTTTCATTTTTACCTTCAAACATACATATAAACCTACAAACCCTCATAGACAAAAGCTACATGTGAAATGAGGAAGCTAGATGGACTGGCCTTTCAGATCACCTCTCTGTCTAAAATAATCCTTGACCTTACCTGGGAAATTGTGCATAGGTATACCCCTCTAGTGTGCTGTAAGTGCCGTGAGGAAAGAAATAGTTGCTTTTCATATGGTGCCCTGAACATGATACAATACTATTATACACAGTGTCCCAAAAGTCTTGGTGCCATTTAAAATTTACAAAGTGCTTCTGAGCCACCAAGGCTTTTCAGACACCTTGTATAATGAATGCATGGTACGCGTGCTGCCTTGCTTGTCAATAAAATACGATTGCTCCTAATTTCTTTTGCTCTGTGTGCTCATAGGCATTTATGAACCACCTACTAGGTACCAGGTGCTGTGATAAGCAAAAAGAAGATAGTGTCTGCCCTCAGGGAGCTTACAGTCTAAAGAGGAGACAATATGTAAACAAATATATACAAAGCAAGCTATATACAGGATAAATAGGAAAAATTATTAAAGAGAGGGAATTAATTAAGAGAGGAAAAGCACTAGAATTAAGAGGGGTTCGGAAAAAAAGCTTCCTGTAGGAGGTGGGATTTTAATTGGGACATGAAGGAAACCAGGGAGGTGAGTAGTTGGAATGGAGGAGGGAGAGAATCTCAGGCATTTAAAGAATTTTATTTTCAGCATAACCAGCGGCCTGAATTTGGTGCTGACACCCTGCCTGCTGATCTCTGGGTAAGACAAAAATTGCATCTCTCCCAGATGTTATTCATTCACAGGTGGATGCCACTGTGGAGGCACTTTTAGTGAAATCATGTTCCTAATCTGTGTATTTGTCAGTAAGATTCAGTGACACTTAAGAACAACACTGTTATCATCTCACGGATAACTAGATACCTCGGAATACCTTGACCCCCTGCCAGAATGGGAGGGTCAGCAAGAGACATCATGCGGTTTTTTACTCTGTCCAATGAACGTAGGAAGCCTTCCAATCAGATTGGCACTTTGGAATGCAGATCTGTATGCCAAGGATAATGTTCCCTTAGATGCTCTTCTGTAAAACAATGTGATATGGTAGGGAATGCACAGGCTTGGATTCAAAAGATTCAAGACACTGCTCTTTCAGGTACTAGACCTGGTCTCAAGGCCGCAGGTTTCCCACCCCTGTACTAGAGTAATTCTCTGAGACTCGATTTTTTCATCTGTCAAATGGAAATACTGACTCTATTTCATACAGTCGTTATGAGAGAACTGCTCTGGTATATAAACATGAATCATTATTAATATCTGATTCCAATCAAATAACTCTGTGTCAACTCAATAAATGGCACGGCTTGGAACTGGAAAGAAAATGAAATGAACATGGTATTGCCTGAAATTTAATGCCACCAGACTGGTTGGCATTGAGAAAACTGAAGGTGAACTGAAGTCCTTCATTCAACATTCGGCAAACATTTATTTAGTGTCGGTAATGTAAATGTATATGGCACTTTAAGGATGACCGAGCACTTTGTAATAGTAATAACTATTTATATATTGTTTTAAAGTTTGCAAAGTGTTTTATATAGATTTTCCCCACTTCAGCCCCACAGTGCTTTGGGGTAGGGACTGCTGGGATTATTGTCCTATCCCTGCAATTTCACTGGTATAGGAACTCCCAGCATGAAAACTCCCTCCATAGATGCAGAGCAGCAATTTGCCTATAATTTAAGATAGTAAAATTCATTATTGCTGAGCTAGAAGTGACTCCAGAGATAATTTAAATCCATCCCTCCTCCCCCCAACATGGGGGAACTGAAGCCTAGAGAAGTTAAGTGACCTAAGGTCAAACAGATATTAAATGGTAGTGCTAAGGTCCTCTGATTGCAAATCCATGGCTTTTGAGACTTTCCTGGAGCAGTGGGAGATTGAATGAATTGCTCATAATTATATAGCTAATATGTGTTGAAGACAATACTTTAGCTCTGGTCTTCTTGACTCAAGGGACAACCCTCTCACCACTACACCATATTCTTATCCCGACTTACCAACAAGCAAACTAAGGCCTAAGTGGTCACATAGCTAAACAGCATCAGTGGCAGGATTTAAATCCAGGTTTTCACAAACCACATCCTGCACATTATCCAACCTACTGCATGTGTAATCATATTCATCTGGGTGCTCTATCTATCCTTCTGCCAAAACAACAAAACACTGATGCCGTATCACCTAGAAGCAGTTCCAAAGCACAGTTATCTTGGTTTTTGTACTTCACTTTTGGCCTGTTTAGGTAAATGGTCACTGAAATCCATTTTAAAAATGAATACATACTTTCTGGTGTAGATAAAACATATTTAAATTAAGTAAATCTTCAATTAGCTTATTTTAAATTAGATGCTGGGCAAGAAAAACCCTGAGGTGCTGATATGGGATTAATTTATAAGCATTCTTATCAGACAGTCACACCCTGCTTGCTTTTTTCCATTGGTGCACAATTATGCTTCAGGGCAGAAAGAATTTTCTCATGCTTCAAAATAGTATTGTCTTAGGCAATAACCATCAAAAAAGTCATCTACAGGAGCTCAGGTTGATATGACACCATTAGTGCCATCATCTCAAATGGCACAGCTGAATCAACTACCCTGCTTAATGCAACAGGACAGAATGAAAGATGGTGTGACACCAACCCACACCGCCAAATGCAACTCTCCTAACACTGTTCAGCCCATAATACTAGTATGCCAATTCCTTATCTTCCCACTCCCACCCCCTGCAAATTGCAGATTGCAATTTTCTAATTGGTGCTGCCAAATTTGAGAGATTATACCCAGAGTTTAAATTGCTCCCTTACTCTTATCACCACTACTCCAAGAGGATCAGTCGGTCAACAAGCATTTATTAAGCTCTTAATATGTAATAATCTCCATTGTAAGTGCTCCTTACTGAGAGTTCATAGAACCCTGAGATCATAGACCTAGAATCGGAGAGGGACCTTAGAGGTCTTAGAGTCTAACACCTTAATTTTATAAATAAACTGACTCAAAGAAGCTAATGTTGTATCCAGAGTCACACAAATGTTAAATGACAGAGCTGGCATTCCGTCCTCTAGAGTCTCATAACTACAGAACCGATGCCCATCCCCACACATCCATCCCCCAAAATTCTTAACATCAAAACCAATCACACGTGGTCTGCCTTGTCTCATGTTTCAGTTCTATGATGAAAAAACACCATAAAAATAAACATGTACATCCTAAGTCAGACTCTTCAAAATTGGGTTCATGCGCTGTCTCCTTTATGGAGTCTTCATTAGTCCTACAAACCAGAAATGATCTCTATCTCTCCAAGCTCTCGTTGGTACTTCCCTTATTGCATTTTCACAACCTGACTCTTATCATAGTTAGTTGCATATGTGTCTTCTGCTGTGTGCTCACAAATAGTAAGAGAGTTGTTTTGGTGGGGTATGGATTGTTCCATATACTCTTTGGCTCTCAAATTGTGATTTGCATTATGGAGAACCTGGTGGTTGATTCATTTGACCCATTTAAGATTATAGAGAGGGGCGGCTAGGTGGCGAAGTGATAGACTTAGCATACCTAGAGTACCGGCCCTGGAGTCAGGAGGACCTGAGTTCAAATTTGACCTCAGACACTTAATGCTTACTAGCAAGTCACTTGGGCAACACTTGGGCAAGTCACTTAACCCCAATTGCCCTGCCTTCACCCCTCCAAAAAGAAAAAAAAATATTATAGAGGGCTAATTGTAGAGTGTTGAGTCTAATGATATACAAGCCTTTGGAATCTCTCCCCCCAAAAAATGCATCGTAAAACCCAATAATGGTTCCAGAGAAGAGATCCTCTCAACAACAAGGCAAAGGGCCACTAGAGTAGAATGTGTATATGCAGATATGATGCTATATGTAGAGTATATATCTATGCAAAGCCACTGCTGTAGCAGGTATTTTTGCTTATCTGTTTTTCTTGGTCACAAAGAAGGATTTCGTTTTGAAGACGTAAGGATGAGGAAGAAGGAATAACTAAAAATGTCTCTAATGTTAAAAACAAAAGGCATCAATTAAACTTTTTTTTTGCAACACATCTTATTTTATAGCAACTTTTCTTTAAAAAGAGGATGATAAAAGAATTGAAATCCATAAACCATAGATTACATACCTAAATATATTCCTTTTCTGAACTTCAAAAAGACTTTGTAAAAGCGAGGCTGAGAGTAACAGAGAATTCAGCCTCGGGCACTTTAGGACAAGCTGGAAGAATAATGAATACTCTAGTTACTTCCTCTAATGGCAACACTTCTGCAGGTTCCATCTATGTCAGGAGAATGCTCAAGGAAGTGCATGCTGTATGCTTATGAAGCCCTAGCTTCACACAAACATTTCTTTCTTTAATGATTTGCTCTTTTGACTCCACTTGAGGCTATTATACAAGCCATATCAGCATCTGCCCACCTTTGGTTCTTGTAAATATTATGTCTATGTAAAACTATGTGAACTATTTCTTTGTTGCTATAACCAAGTGCATGAACTGGACAGTGCAATTTACTGATGAGAATTAGAGGGAAAGATCTTTTTTTTTTTTTGTAAGTTTTAAAATCAAGCAGAGAAAATTCGAAAACAAAGAGAATAGATAAGTCCAAGGATTAGGAACCTGGACTTTAAGTCTATGAAGATTAATTGTTCAGGCCAAAGAACAAATTTATACTGGCATATTCCTAAAGGTCCTTTGGTCCATTGTTATGAGAATGAGAGGTTAGAGTTCAGTTCTCAGAGAACAGATGGCTTATATCCTAGTTGGTACTAATTGTTCCAGAGAGTGAAAAACAAGTGAACTTGAAACTCACAAGCCAATAAAGAAGGACAATCTCAATTATTTCTGAATTGAGAGTCAACCACAGTATACCAAGACAGGGTTGGTCAATGCCACATAGTCTAATGCTTAATGACTTACTAGATTGTAAGCTTCTTGACGGTGGAGTCATCACCACATACCTCTCAGACTTTCAGAATGAGTATGGAGGAGGAGAAAGAGCACTGTACTTAGCCAGATGATCTGTGTTCAAGTCCTAGTCCTAGAATTCATTAGTTAGGTAACATTGAATGTCACTTAGCATCTCTAGCTACAGTTCCTCATTTGTAAAATGGAGATTCATTCAGCATCTGAGTGACTACCAAGTGCATGGCACCATGGTAGATGGTATGGAGAATACAAAGCAGAACAATTAGACATAGCTCCTTACTCTGGAGTAGCATGCAGTACAGTAAGGGACAGGAAGTATAAATAAATTATAATAACTTAAATTTTTTAAAGCCACTTATGTACATGGCATCTCCTTTGAGCCACATGACAGCTCTGTGAGAGAACTAAAAGAACTATTATCTCCACTTTACAGATAAGGAAACTGAGGCTCTCAGCCTCAAAATGACTTTGCAGGAATCACACAGCCAGTAATAAGTGTCAGTCGGTACTTGAATCCAGAACTAGCGTATCTTTTCCTGAATTGACTACAACTACAGAAAAGTATTATAATAAAGGTGTAGGCCACTTACTGAGATCATCAGGGAAGGCAACAGCAATTGAAACGGGCCTGAAAGGATGGTTTTGATTTTGACAGGCAAAAATGAGGGGAAGGGTATTCCAGGTACAGAAAATAGTGTGAAGAAAGGTGTGGAGGTGGGAAAATTCAGGATATTCTCAGAGAGAATAATACTTTTCTTTCTCTGCCTTACTTTATCAGGTTATTGTGACAATCAAAGGAGACAAAGTAGAGGATGTCCCCAAAGAATTACTTTGGGGATACCCTGTACATGAAAGCACAAGGTATAATGATAATCTTTGTAACTCTAGCTCATAGAACCTTGTACATAGTAGGCATTCAGTGAATGTTTGGTTACAATGATTATTGTTATCAGGCTGTAACAGTTATTGATGGATTTTGTTCTCCTTGGTGAAGCAAATGGTCCTCTCCATCCCCAGGATAAGTGAATCCTGCAACTCCCTCAGTTCAGCTGACAGGGAACAACTTCCGGGAGAAAATTTGCCTGAAGAGTCTCTATTATGCATCTACTAATTGAATTCTGTATTGAGCTTTTACTCAGCTTTTGTTACTGTCCAGTGTGCTGGTTGCCTTGAGTTCACATGTCTTTTTCTCAGTTCATATCTAGCACTTCCACTTCTGATAAGGGAAATTATCATTAACCAAAAGAACAAGAAGAATGGACCAAATATCACCTAGGATGCTGGTTAAACCTGTTCTTCTACTACATTTTTAACCTGACTTAGATACTAGTTGGAAGACACAGTTGTTCCCTCCTCTGGGAGCAGAGCCAGTCTTTGGCTTACAATCCTTTCTGTTTCAGCATGGGTCAATCAGTGAACCCATTCCTAGGCCAAACAGGAATTGATTGGGGTGGGTAGGGCAGTGGTCCAAGGAAAGGACAAGCCATCTGGGGGGGAAATTGTATATGCCTGAGTAAGTCGGGCTAATTCCTAGGGAATAATATCAAGCATTATATTCATGTCACCAAGAAGGCATCCTGGTGAGATTATTATTATCCACTAATCATTCAGAAAATGTTGATGAGCAGGTGAACAGTTTAAGAGGTGATCAGTCTGATTCGAAATAGTAAGGGAAAAATTTAAGCAAGCCAGACTGAGCGATTGAGTTAGAGTCAATAGAGGAGGGAGAGAAAAGACTTATAAAAATGAGCTCCATTTCCTGAAGTCTCAAGCTGAAAAAGAACCATTTTCTGTAAGAGACCTTTCCCATTCCCCCCCTTCCTACCCCATGCTACTGCTTTTCCTCTACTGATTATCTCTGGTTTCTCTTGTATATCCCATCTGCGCATAGTTATTCACATTTTGTCTCCCCGCCCCCTTCCCCCAGGCCAGATCATAAGCTCTTTGAGAATAGGGCCTATCTTTTGCTTTTTTTTTGTTTCTGTGCATGTATTGCAGCGCCAGATAAATATTAGGTGCTTAATAATGGAAGCTGACCAATTGACTGTGGAATTTATGTTAAGGGCAGATTTGATAAAAAGACAATTCTCTGAAATGTATGTAGATAGATAGAATAACTATCGGCTGGGCAAGGCCATTCCAATCAGACTTGGACATTAGGAAATCTGTGAAATCAGTGACATTTCTCTTTGGTGTACTTATACCTCCTCTTTTTTTTTTTTTAAATAGAATCTTCTTATATTCTTTTAGTACACTTTGTCCCAAACACAATCAGGCATCCAGCATTCCCGTGCTGCCCAGTCTTTTACTAGTACCTAGCAGAGTGCCTTGAATGTGATAGATATGTTGTTGAATGACTGTATGAAAGGGAGAACAATTCACACTAAATGTTAGAGAGCAAGTATATTACTCTAATTGATGTTTTCCAAGTTCATGATAATGGAAAAAAGAAATCTTGAAACAATAAAATAATGGTTTCTCTTTCTAAGAATGTTTGTTTTAAAATAAGAACTGTGAGGGAAAATAATTGAATTTACTAATAAGGTCATTTCAGAAAACAGTGGAAGAAATTTTCGTTGATGTACCCCAAAGGACCCTTCCCTGAACCCCTTAAGTCACCCCATAATAGGTACTCATCTGTTTTTATATGGGTAAGAACCTTGATGCTTGATGTACTCCCCTAATATGAGATTATGAATTCCTTGAGAAAAGAACTAATTGGGCTTTTTTTTCCTTTTTTCTTAGCACAGTGCCTAGCACATAACTGTGGTTGTGGTTTGCCCTTTGTTCTAGAAAAGGACCATGACATCAGGGAGATGATGACATGACTTGCATTTGACTTTGATTTGACTGAGGGAGGGCTGTGCAAGGTCACCAGCCTTACTTTCTCCTCCAGAGACGTCTCAGTCCATTGGCCAGATATTCATGAGGACGACTAGAGATCTCATGCTCTGGATCACATAGGCTGGACAACAATAGGTCTCTACCCAAGCACCACTTAATGGTTATATTTTGGGTACTCCGGGCTCTGAATAAATGTAAACAGTAATTGTTTCTCTTTTGGCCAGCAACTCTGAGAGTCTTTCCCTCCCAGTTGGATTTTTTTATTATTATTAAAGGGACCATCCCTTCACTCACTTCTTAAAGAAACCTTTTCTCTGGATAGAGTTGCCTCACTCAAAGTGAGAACTTGAAAAGACCTTAGCTTAAAAGGGTCAAGGTCTCCCACTGCATTCTGGGTCATCTCCAGTTGTTCTGATCACTATCTGGCCAGTGGACCCAGATGACTCTGGAGGAGAAAGTAAGGCTGGTGACCTTGCACAGCCCTCCCTCATTTAAATAAAAGTCAATTTCAAGTCATGTCATCATCTTCCTGATGTCATGGTCCTCTTTGAGAATGAAGAACAAACCACAACCTGTGAGTAGTCTGAGCTGCCTGAATGGGGATCCAGCTGGCCAGTTCCAGTTGGGCAACTCAGCTCCTCCTCCCTTCTCCTCTCCCCTTACCCAAGGGTGTTCTGCCCAAAGGAAGGTCAGTTTTAATGGCTGAAAACTGCCTAGTTAACTGGCACAAAGTAGGTGCTTAATAAATGTAAGTTAACTAACAATCTTACCACAAAAAAGTTGGATGCCTTGGCAGTCTCATAGAAAAAGAAATCCATTTCACTATGTATACAGTCAAAGGCCCCATGCCCCCCAATTCTTGGAGCAAGCCAAAAAAGACAAAGACAACCAGGGATTTCAAGAGTCCAGGCTATCTTTGTCTGGGAATTCACCTCAGCCTGACATTTAAGGCCCTCCACAATCTGGCTCCTCCTTGCTTTTCTAATCATTTCATACCACTCCCTTCATGAACTCATTCTAACCAAAGGAATTGCAGCTGTTTCTCGAACCCAACACTCCATCTCTCGTCTCTACACAAGAGTCCCGTGCCAAAATACCCCCCATGATTTCCAGCTCTCAGAATCTTCATTTTTTCAAGGTTTGGCTCAGACCTATCTCTCCTCTGTGAAACTTTCCCTGGTCCCTGCTGTTCTCCCAAATCTTAGTGTTCTCTCTTCAATTTACCTTGTATCATATTTATCTATACACATGGTGTTGTCTCCCCCATGAAAAAGTGAGCTCCTCAAGAATACTTCAGTGTGAATGTGCTTTTCTATGTGTATAAATACTTTGAGGGGGGAGGGAGGTAAACAGGGTTAAGTGATTTGCCCATGGTCACACCACTGGTCATTGTCTGAAGCTGAATTTGAACTCAGGTCCTCCTGACTCCAGGACCAGTGTTCTATCCATCTATCACCTGGCAGCCCCCTGCGTAAGTCCTTATTAAATGCTTTTTCATTCATTCATGAATTCACACATTCATTCATGTTTTATTCCCTTGACAGAATGTGAGCTCCTGGAAGAGCTTGTTTTTATCTTTGAATACCCAGTGTCCATTTTACAGATAAGGAAATTCAGGCTCAGAGAGTGACACTCTAAGTTACATAATTAAAAATGCAGTGACAGGATTTGAATATAGAAGTCACTGGGTTCTAAATAACTAGACTTTCCTCCACTACTCATTCCCCTCTAAGCTGCACTCCAGACTTTCTCTGCCATGGACCAGAAGCCTCTTCATCCGGTTGCTCCCTGGAATTCATACTTTGGAAGTACCCTCAGCTCTTCTCTGTTTCTGATTGGATGACTCTTCCCAGAATCTCCATTTAAGGAGAAAGTCCAGGCCCTCCAGGAATGGAATGTCTCATTCCTTTCTCTAGGAGGAGTCCTCTTCACTTCTTCTACTATGCCTCTATACCTTCTTCTCCTCCCTGTCCTCTTTTTAGCTTCCTTTTATGTGTTTCTTGTCTTCCCCCATTAGAATGTAAGCTACTTGAGGGCAGGGACTATGTTTCTTTTTGCTTATATGTGTATTCCCAGTTTAGCACAGTGCCTGGCAGAGTAAACACTTAATAAGTGCTTGCTGATGGACTCCTAATAAAAGTATGATAGAAGTCATGGTCCATATCCTCAAGGTACTTACAACCTAGTCGAACCTAGTATAACATTGAGAACCACTTCTAGGCCCAGGGCTTCAGTACTGCACTAACCCCTTCTCTCAAAGAGGCCTCTCTGCTCTAGACCCATAACATAGTTCAGACTGGTTTCACCCATAGAGGACATCCAGTCTCTAATCCAAGGGGACCTCCTCTCCTTTTTCTCATGTTCTTTGGCTCTTCAGCCCTAGCCCAGGGTGCTGGTGATGATTTACTTCTAGTTAGGCTGTGACTCATGCCTAGGGTTTCCCTATAAAGGGGAGAGTAAAAAAGTACTCAAAGCAATATAACTCAGATAAGGGACAGGTATTTATTTCCTACACACACACACACACACACACACACACACACACACACACACACAAAATGCTAAAGGACACAAAGGACTCACAGAACACATTAGCAGCCTTAGCACAGGATGGTGGAACAATAGAACTATTGTTAGAGTATGCTAGCAGGCTGATAGTAAACCTCATCAAGGCATAAAGCATTTTGCAGGACTGCTGATTAGGCATTTTGCATTTCATCTCAGTTCTTCAATGTTTCCCTCAGAGTCTACATCTTGTAGCAAGGCCAGGGCCTTGGGCTCCTCTTCTTATCAATGGTTTCCTTCCTTTGATGAAGAAACTTCCCTTGCTTCTAGACAGCACCACTTTAGACCCAAGACCTCAGGACCTCTAGAACTTATCAGATCATGTCTGAGCCTGCACACTTCCACCTTGAGAATCACTTGAAAAAGAGAGCAGAAAGCAGTAAAGCCAGTCAGGTATGCAGTTGATGTTCATTTATGAGTTGTGTCCATGTTCCACATGGGAACAACTGTGGGTTGAGGAGAAAAAGCATTGTCCATCCTCCTCAACCTGACAAGGCAGAGAGTGCTATTTGCCACATGGAACAGTTGAAGAAATGAAGCTGGAAGCAGTCTCTCCTTTAAACTGCTATGGGGAACAGGAAGGACCAAAGAACCACTTGAGATTTTCAGTGTCACACTAAGGAGACAAGTCCTTTCAACACTAATTTACCATATGAAAAGGAGCAACCAAAAAATTCATCAACTCCAAAGGGCCCAAATGTTGAGTCACTCATCTGGTGAACCAGAGAATGTCAGAGAATATCTATACATGGTCCATACAACCTACATTATACCAGCATAGTGTCTTCCACATGGCAGATACACAATGTTTATTGAATTGAACTGAATTAAATAAAAGTATCAGTTTCCTAAATGTAGAATTAGAAGGGACACAGAAATCATCAAGTCCAACTTCTTCATTTTCCTAGTGAAGAAACTTAACCAAGATTGAAGGATGAATGAGTGAATGAATGAACGAATGAATGAATGAACGAAGGTTTCTAAAACAAAAACTGGATAACACAATTCTTTAATTGAACATTTGGGATTTCCTAAGTACTTCATAATCATTAATGGTTCTTTGTACAACAATCATATGAGGGTTCTATGTCTCCCTTTTCCCCCATTTTACAGATGAGGAAATAGGCGAGGGAACTTACCTGACTCAACCATTTACTAAGGTAGTGAACAGCAGAACTGCAAGATGAAGTCCCCTTAGTATCAATCGCTTCAAAGTTAACAAAGCTTAAACTGCCCTGGGGTGGGGGGGACCCCACCACAAAACCCACAAGAGACACAAAGGGACAGAAAAGTATGTACTAGTTCTTTCAATATAATTTAAAAGCATATCAATTAGTCATGCATTTTTAAATCAGAAAGAACAAACTCAATTCTTGCCTCAAACACTTAATAGCTCTGTGATCTCAAGCAACTTAACAACTTCTCTGTGTCTCAGTTTTCATATCTGTAAAAGGAGAATAAGTAATACCTATTGTACTTATTTCACAGGGTGGTCATTAGATGCAAATGAGATTAAATATGTAATCCCTTGCAAATTTTAAAGCATTATCTAAATGTCAGTGGTTACATGAGACTAACATGGTATTCTCTAGCCTAAAGACAGTTGTTAATGAACAGGGGACATAAATAGGACAGGGATCTGACAGGATTTCAGCCAAGAAAACCCCAAAGGGGATCACAAAGAGTCAGACGTGACTAAAACAACAACAAATATATCTGTAGAGGGTGTCTCCTCACTAGCTGTTCAGGACAGATGTGTGTGTGTGTGTGTGTGTGTGTGTGTGTGTGTGTGTCCCCACTATGGAGGACAACAGTTGTCAATAACTTCGTTGACTAGTTTATGATCTTCATGTTCTCTTGTGACCTTTCTGAGAAACAGGGATTCACTTGCAAAGTAAATGAGGAAACTCCTTCTATAGATTATGACAGATGAGTGACTGTTCTACAACTTCATAGATTTAGAGAGATGCCTGGGGCCCTGAGAAGTTAAGTGACCTTCCCATTTTGACACAGTCAAAATGTATAAGAGGTAGAATTTCAACCCACATCTTCCTTAGTGTAAGACCAACCTCTCTCTATCTCTCTATCTGCTATGAGAAAGACAGAGAGAGAGAGAAAGAGAGAGAGAGAGAGAGAGAGAGAGAGAGAGAGAGAGAGAGAGAGAGAGAGAGAGAGAGAGAGAGGAGAAAGGTATAAACACCTTTTTGACATTCTAGTGACACCTACGGACCCCTTTCTCAGAATAGTATTTTTAAATACATAAAATAAAATATATAGGATTCCAAAGGAAACCAATTATTTTGTAATACTGTTATCAAAATATTTAAAAAAATTCACAGACCCCAGGTTAAGAACCCCTGTCAAGATCCCACATGCCCCCACCTTCCCAGAGATTAAGATTTTATTTACCACCTTGCCTGGACCTTGCCCCTACTCTGAGGCTATGTCAGAAGAAATGGCTTGTATTCAGTCTGGTATCAGACTTATTGGCATCCATGCCAAAGTTAATTCCTGTTTGGGATGATGGATGGTATGATTTACATTGCTTCTCTTTCTTAGATAGGACTCATATTCTGCTAATGAGTATTGGAAAAAAAAAGTGTTCATTAATGTACCCATCCAACTGCCCAGAACAAAGGAGAACAGGAGCCCACTTCTCCTTATTGTCCTAGAAAGCCTGACCAGTCACCACTACAAATCAGTGAGGGAGGTTATAAGAGGCAAGTTGACTCAGCATTGCAATAGCATTTTCTCTGGGACCAGGTCCACTTGTTATCGGTGAGGTCCTCATCAGGTCCTGAGGCTCAGGATCTCTTATGCTAAATGAGAGATACCTTTTCAGAGTTAACAGGAAAGGTCTCTGGCACTGATGATTTCAAGCTAAGTCTTTCTATCCTTCAATAAATACCTCCAGCATCATAAGTGTCTCTTGAGTAATCATTTCCATTGTCTTATAATTTGAACCTGATCATGATTGGCTGGTCCACCAGGCTGAAACACTCATAAATGTGTAGGAAACAAGTCAACATACTTGAGAGGAAGAAAGAGCTCTGGAATTGGGAAGACCTAAATTTGAATATTGACTGTATTATTTATAGGCAGACAAGTTACTAAGCCTCTTCCTTATCTGGCAAATGGAAACAATAATATATACATACATACATACATACATACATACATACACACACACATACACACATACACACACCAATAATCCCTGTACCTATGATTATAAATGAGATAATATACTATATATAAAATATTCTACAAACATTAAAGGGCTATAGAAATGCCAGTTATTATTATTATTATTGCTCTAACAATTATACCTCCTAAGACTATGGAGCTGGGGTACTAAACCCTTTCCAATTCTCCACTAAGGGGATCATCTGCTATGGACCCACACAAAGACTGACCAAGTACACACCTTGGAAAAAAGGGTTCAACTCCTTTTTCACACTTTGTGAATCATTATAATTTCACCCTCGTATCCCCAGGGAAGACTTGTTTAAAGCTTAGATTTTCTCTCTGGTCTGGTATCTCCCCAAAGGAGAGAGCAGAAAGGTACTTACTATACAATGTAAATCAGATATAGGGCAGGTAATTACTTCCTTCACACAAAAGAAATGCCTAAACACAAGAGTTTCTCATAAATATACATCAATAGAAACTTAAACAAATCAAAGCAATAACTACAGTTATGCCCTCCTAGGAACTCGATGCGTAAAAATATGATGAAGCTTGGCTCTGCATTGCTCAAACAATTCACAAACCAGGCCAGGGGTGGTGATATGCATTCCCATGCATCAATTCACCTTTCCACCGGTCCCCTCCATCCAAGGAACCTACAATCTCAAAATTCTAGAATTCACAAGGTTATCTCCAAAACTGGATGTGTATCATCTTATGATCACTGTTAGGTTACCTATGATTGAAGAAAGGGAAACACAAAGTGGAAAAAGTAGCTGGGTCTCAAGACCTATCTCAGTTCACTGAACTAAATACCTACTCTAGAGGCTGTGTGGAAGCATCTGTGGGTAAAAAAAAAAAAAAAAGGCAGCAGCCAGGGGCCTACTTCATCCCCAAAGGTCCCAAGAGTTAACCTAATATACAAGGGAGGTCTTCTGGAAATAGGCAGGTTCCCTGTTCAAGTAAATCTGGTCTCTATTCTTGCTCCATACTTCCTGCCCCACTCCTCCCCACAAAAGCACTTTGAGAAAATGTACACTTAATACTCTTAATCTTGCCTTTTTAAGTCTGATTGAATGAATGGTGTAAATATTGTTTTATTATTCCTCTTTCTGAGTAACCCAGATGCTTTGGGGCTCAGTGCCTGAAGCATTCTGTTTGGAGGAAAACATAAAGGAGGCTGATAGAATTAGAAGAAAGGAAGAAAGGGAGATGTTTGATCATCTACAAAAGACCTTAGACTGTACTTTGAAATGTTGCTGGGTAGCACAAGAATAGAAGTTAGACTTGCCTGATGATTGACTATATTTACCTGGCAAACAGTAAGTACTGGCTGTCTTTCCTCCTTAATCAGAAAGAAGTTTATTGTGATAAGGGACAGTCAGTGCCCTTTGGTCCCACTTATTTATAGCAGAAGTCCAGCTCCACTTAATTTCATCCACAGCCAAATTAAAAATATGCCTGTACATGTTGTCCGAGTCTTTCAACTTCCTTCCCCCCAAACTTTAAGGGCAAAGATTTATTCATATTTATCTTCAATCTTCAACACCTAGAAAAGTGCTTGGAACACAGTAGGCACTTAGGAAATGCTTTGTGATTGAGTGATCTAGCACAATCTTTTTAAAAAACTATTGTTCCTTTGTATCTAAATTATTTTCTAATTAAAAGAAAGTGGCTGGTAACTAAGAAAGGGAAGCAAAATATGTGTTTGTGTGTGTATACACATATATAAAATAGACACATACGTCTGTATTTGCTTTTTTTTTTAAAAGCATTATCTGGTCATCTAAACCTTTAAAAATACCTTAGGCTTGTACATGCATGAGCTAGGGATTTGTTACATCTTTTGGCAATATTAGCAGAGGTTATTAGCAGGGATTCTAGAGTGCATATTCTTTTAAGGATGATTCATTTGAAAGTGGAGATTAAACCCATGGTGGGAAGGTGGGGAAAGGCACTTTTATTTGGTGATACTAAACGTTTTAGAGAACTTGCAATTACAAAAGGATATTAGTGTAGCAGACCTTAATAACAACAACAAAAAGAATGGTAAGGGCCTAAACTCTGCTTGTGTACTTCTGTACAGACTTCAAAAAATCTTTTGGAGAAAGTAGTATCGCCCTGGTTTTTTAACTGGAGTAATGAGGGTCAAAGGGAAAAATAATCCGACTCTAAATCTATAAACCTCAAGTAACAACGCACCCGCCTTGAGTTTCTTTGGTTTGTGAACAGGTACCTGCGGGGTATGAGTGAAGGTGGAAGATGGACAACAGCTTTTTAAAGTTCATTGGCAAAACAGACAAATCATGCACTTTTGTGTGACTGACCCAGCCCCAGCCCCAGCTCCATCTAGGGAGTATTAGCGGGAGAAGTCGGTGCTAAATTCTGGGATTTGGCAGTGCATCTGATCCTAGGGTGTGTTTGTGGGGAGCTAACACCGAGCTCTGGGGTGTGCCTGCAGCCTGGGGCCTTGAAAGGCTGCTAAACCCCAATGTGGGGCTGGTCAGGGAGGGCTGTGCCGTACTCTGAGTTGTAATCGAGGCATAAGTCTAGACTGTACTCGGGGCACGTTTTCTCCTGGATCCCACACTCGGCACCACGTACAGACCACAGCCTCCAAGATCTTTTTCGAGAAATAAACAAGTAGGAGACAAACAACCAAAACAGCAACACAGTAGAGAAGGAAATGAAGCTCCGCCCTTGGAGGCTTCTGACCAATCAGGAACCTGTTGCTGGGGCCCGGAGTTCAACCACCTGACGTTCCCATGGAGACTGGGAACGTTTCACACTAAACACGGGGAGACGTTGACGTCTATGCGTTATCTCCATGGAGATGGATTAAGCAAACGTCATCTCCCTCCCCTCCTCCACTCCGACAGCCGAGGGAACGACGCAGGCGGCGCCGCCGTCACGTGCTGAGGAGGCTCCGAGAAGGGGGCAGGGAGGCGGGGCCTGTTGCTATGACGGCTGCTAGAGCTGTTGTTGTTTGGAGCCGGAATTAGAAACTGCTGAGGCGGCAGGGAGGCTAGACCTGATTTTGGAACAGTTTGTCCCGCCCCCAGGACAGCGAGGGTTCCCCGGCCCCTGGAAAGTCAGGACACCCCCCAGGCAGTTACAGCCACGCCCCAGCCCAGGCTCCCTGAGCCAACAGCTTTCCCAGCTGCGGGAAGCTTGCTCGGGACCCGGGGAGCCCTCCCAGACCACCCGTGGTTGCTAGGCAACAACCTCTCCCCCCCCCCCCCCCCTCACACACAACCAGTCCTCCAGATCCTTCTTCCTTCCCCCTGGACTGGGGGGGGGGGGCAGGGGGGGGTTACAGTGCAGTGAAAAGCTCTGGATCTGGAGTCAGAAGAATGACCTTGGGTTCAGCCTGGGTGACCTTGGGGCCAGTCACTTAATTTCTCTGAAACTGTTTGCCCGTCTGTAAGATGGGCCTGTGTGTTGAACTAGCTTGAAGCCTTAGATCCCTCCAGCTCTAAACTTGAGCTTGAGAAAACCTGTCACCCCACCTGAATAAAGAAACTAGATACCCAGGGCATGCAGGGTCATGATCCTCATTGCAGTGTTTCCGGATGTGCAACCAGAGCAATGTCCTTCCTAGTATCTGGAGAACCTCATCATTTAAGGCAGGGGTTCTTGACAACTTTCATATCACGACCCCGTCAGGAGTCTGGGGGAGTCCATGGAATCCTCAAAACAATTTAAAAATGCATAGAATAAAAAACATGAGATTACAAAGGAAACTAGTTTTATTTAAATCGTTATTACTATTATCTATCTCTATTATCTAAATAGTTCTCTATCTCAATTATACATACTGCATACCTCATTTAGGAACCCTGGGTGGTTCAGTGGTTAAAGCCAGGAACCTGGAGTCAGGAAGACTGAAGTTCAAATGCAGCCCCAGGCACTTACTGTCTGTGTGACCCTGGGCAGGTCACTTAACCTCTGCTTTAATCCACTGGAGAAAGCAAACCACTCCAGTATCTTTGCCAAGAAAACCCCACAGACGGTAATGGCTAGGTATGGTCCACAAGAGTCAGAAGCAACTGAACAACAACATGTTAAAAACTCTTGGTGTAATGGAAAGAGTTTGTGATTTGGAGGTAGAGGACCTGGTTCTTCTCCTCGTTCTGCTGCTTGCTGCCTGAGCAACTTCCAGCAGTGACAGTCTGTCTGGGCTTCATTTTCCTCATCTGTAAAATGAAGGGTGCTTCCCATTTCTAAATCTATGATCCTAATATTAAGAAACTACCTTACAGAACCCTGGGATTGAGAGCCCAGAGTAGACTCAGAATGAGGTCTTCCGACTTCACCACCAGTGTGCACTTTCCACTGCACCACAGGCTGAAAAACAAACCCCTATCAGTAGAATCAGAAGCTTCGCCTTTTCATTTCCCAAGTGTTAACCATAGTAGTCTATGGCATAGCTGAAACCTCACAGTTTTGAGGCCACAGTTTTCTTCAAACAACTCTGGAAATAAATATGAAACCAATCAATCGTTGATGGGAGGTTGCAGGGGCAGATTATATATAAACAAAACCCTATAGGAAGTAGAGATGTGATGACCGTATTAAGCTGCCTACACTAAACAGAATGTAACATCTAAATGACAAAAGAGAAAGTCTGTTCTGTTTTGTCATCAAATGTGATCATTTTCAGGTAGGAGATTTAAATTTCTGACTTTGCATCCAGAGAAATACCTAATAAATGGAAGTATGTATAGAATCGTTTTATATATATATATCTTTTGTATCTAATGGTAGCCATCTCAAGGGTGGGGGAGGGAAGGGAAAAAAGAAATTTACATAATAATTTTGTTATATAGCTGAAAGGAATAGTAAGTTGTGCATAGTAGATTTGCAGTTTCATGTGTAATCTTTTTATTGTGCTATATTATAGCGATGCTTGTTTTATGTCATAAATTAAAAATAAAATTTAATAGTGAAAAAAATTCTGACTTTAACATTATACTGATGTTGAGAGGTTTGCCTCTAATCCATAACAGTCATTAATAAGTTTAGGCTAGGAAAATGGGAGGGGGGGGGCTTGAGACTTAAAATAAGATTTAAAGATGCTGAAATAGAGGCTTTTCCAGATGGCAAAGAACTGCGGAGATAAAGGTTCTTCTACTGACGTTCAAAACTGTACAAAAGAATCAGCTGCTAGATTTCACATCACATTTGACTTCACACTCAGCTCCCTTCCCAGTTTGTACTCATGGTGCCTAACCCAATTCCACTTCTTCATTCCTACCTACAATAATGCCTATTTCCTCCCTCTGGCTTTTCAGCAATCCCTCCTGCATACCTCTTTTCTATTTCCACAAACCAGCCCTCCCAGTGGTACTATTTCCATTTTTCACCACTAATCCAGCTCCTTCTCTTTCAACATGCCCTTGCTTCATCCTCTCTGACCTACCTATTACTCACTTCCCCTGATAACCTGTCTTCTGAAATAGTTCTCCCCTAACCCCCTTTCTATTGTACTGCCACTCCCAAGTGTTCTGGTCAATACGCCAATTCAATGCAATTCAACTTGTATTTATTAAATATGTTGTGCCAGGTGCTATCCCCTGCCCTCAAAGAGCTTCTGTTCTATTGTCAATAGTCCTCCAATCCACCCTTCTTCACCATAATTTTTGGTTGACTGGCTGATACCTTATGAAATACTTAATAAGCTTTTGGTAACACAGGCTGACATCATTTTAAAGCTGTGTATTCCCCCAGAAGACATTACAGATTTAGACTACATTCCCAAAGCTATTACTGAGCTTATTTGTTTAGACTTTTGGGGAAGGGGAGACTGCCTGAGTCTTTTGGGTTCAGTAGTCTTTTAAATTGTTAAAACAGACTACATAAGAAATAGCAAATTAAAAATCCTCACATCTTGGAGGGAGTAGTAGTAACAACAATAGCTCACATTTCTATGCACCAGACGCTTTATAATTATTATCACGGTTGTGATCCTCACAACAGCCCTGAGAGTTGGTACAATCAATATACCCATTTTACAGATGAGGAAACTGAGACAAAGATTAAGTGATTTACCCAGAGTCACACAGCTATAAGTGTCTCAGACCAGATTTGAACTTGGGTCTTCATGATGAGCAGCTATGTGACACAGTGGATAGGATAGTTCAAATCTGAACCCAGACACTTACTAGCTGTGTGACCCTGGGCAAGTCACTTTACCCTGTTCATCTCAGTTTCCTCATCTATAAAATGAGCTGAACAAGGAAATGGCAAATCACCCCAATATCTTTTGCCCAGAAGCCCCCCAAAAAGGGGCCACAAAGAGTTGGACACTGAAAAACATCATCCCTGATTCAAAGTCCAGATCTCTATTCATTAAGTTACTTAGTAATGATAATCTTGTGCTTGATGACCACTCCAGGTTGTTCTTACTGCCTGATATCCGGCATCTCTCTCTTAGATTAGAAGACAGAGGCTTTCCAAACTAGTTCCAGAAATAAGAAAAAATCATAATTGCCATAATTGGCAGATTCAATTGGCAGTGCTTGGAGCGAGGTCTGGAAGGATTTGTTTATTGTTTCAAAAAGAGAAATAAGGAAGTGAGATGATTTATCCAGAGGTACAGATTTAGCCTAGTCAACTATAGAAATAAGTTTAACCAAAGGAGAAATGGGGTAGTATTTTCCCTCATGCCATCCCACTCCAAGTATGGCTTAAATTAAAGTAAAAATGCTTTTGTTGTTCTTTCGTTTGAAAGATACAATCTTTCCATTAAAGGTCCCTTGATCTATTCTTCATATGCCAATCAAGAATGATTTCTCAAGCAAACAAGAAGGATATGGTGTGGAAGGGGAAACACCAGCGTAGAAGCTTCCTTTTGTCTTTCCAGAGGCTGATTCTGGTCCCATTTCACCATGCTCAGCAAAAATTAAAATCAAAAAAGATAACTGCCCATCCTTTGTGCATTCCTATTTGAGGTAGGTTTGGTTTACGGCAGATTGGCAAGTCTCAATGAGAAGGTTATAGGCCAAGTCAGCATGATCTGTTAGAATGCTATTGAAATGTGCTGATTCTACCAAAAAAAAAAAAAAAGGACACGGAGCCAACTCTACCTCCTGGGACTAAATTAAAGATTTGTTCATTGGCCCATGATACACTGAGGCAGTGAGAGACATGCCCCTGAACACACCAAGCTGAACCAATTTCTGGAAGGTTCTAAACAGCTGAAGGACTGGGAGGGCGCTACTGCCAGGGTTCCCTGGCTACCTGCACTGCTTTCTTTACCCAGACTTACTTAAAGCTGCTGCTCAGTGCTGGCCCCTCCTTCAGCCCCTCCTTCCCCATCCCAGGCCTTGGGAAGAAACACGTCCTGCACGAATTCCTTGTAGCCTCAGATGTCTTTAGGTGGGTCTGTGTGTTTTATTAAGTATATTAGCTCAAGAGTTCCATCCTTGACAAGTAACATTACTCAGTTCCCATGGGTGTGTAGGGCATTTCCAGGTGATCCCAGGCCTTGGAAGATTGGGAAGACCTCCTTCCCCTCCACCCTCCTGAGTCCTTGCAAAGAGAACCATGTGAGTAGCAATAGGTTTAGACATGCCGGAGGGTTTCTTGTTGGACAGGAATGCCCATGGGCCACACCTCTCCCAGCCCTTTGAGCACACCATCTTGTCTGAACATGCAGAGGCGTAGGTCGCAGTACCAGGGAGGGGGCTCTTCTGTGTCTGGCTCCAACAACCAGTTTATTATGGCGATTCTATTTGTGTTCCCTCTGCTCTATTTAACTTGGCAGTCGGGCAGGGAAAGGGCAGCAGGTTCACTCTGGTTTGTACCAGGTGGTTCCTGCAGCCACACCCATCCATTAATGCAGGCAGCTTACACATGGGGATGCCTTTACCTGAGGGCCCTTAGTACGTCGAGGTAAGGTGTGGGAAGCATTTCCTTTTCACTGGCCAGCCAGGTGTGGCTTACATTTCACCTATTTCTATGTTACTAATATCATTCAAGATATAGGGAAAAGAGCAGGTTTAGCCAACATCTCTCTAATTTCCTGGGGTCAGATACAGAATAAGGCAGTATTAGCCCCTACTACTGTTGACCAATTGCACCAGGAATGATAGAAACCTGGGAATTATGCCAGACTTTTTTTTACTTAGCAATGTTCTGAGTTTTCATCCTGTACCTTCACGTAAATTTTGGAAGGAGCTACCTTCTAGCTCCAAATAACCCCATATTATAAACTGGAACTCATCTAGAGCAAGGATGACCTAGAAGGGTCTTAGAAACCATTTCATATTGATGTTGATTGAAAACACCCTGTATGTCCAAGAGAAGAGAAGTTTTGAAATGTAATTGTTGTCTTTTAGTATTTAAAAGGCTGTTATGCAGAAGAATTGAGTTTATTCTTATTCTATGTACCTCCCTAGAAGAGAAATAGGACCAAGGCCAGAGGTTAGAGGGAAGCATGTATAGTCTCAAAATAAGAGGGCTTTCTAACAATTCAAGCTGTCTGAAAATAAAATGGGCTGCCTTTGGAGATAGTGAAGCTCCTTGTCCCTGGAGATATTCAAACAGAAGCTGGACAAACATGTGTGGTTACTGTTGTGGAGACAATTCATCTGCTGGGTAGGAGGGTCAGTTAGATGACCATCAGGATTCCGTCCAATTCTAAGGTTCCATAATTAGCAACAGTAGCAATTTCTTAAGTTCCTACTACATACAAGACACCTTACCCGAAGTACTATCTTGATCCTTCATTATGACAATGGGGGTGACCCTGGGTTCTCAAAGGCTATCCCAGAGGAGTATAAATTTGGGCAGAATGATTCAACAACCATTTATTAAATGCCCACTATGTGAAAACCAAAATAGAATAATCCATACCCTCAAGGAACTTAGGCAAGGAGTTCTTAAACCAGGCTCCAGAGCATTTAAGAAAACTTTTGATAACTGCATTTCAATGTAATTAGGTTTTTTATAATCCTGTTTTATTTTATGTATTTAAAAAACATTATGATGAGAAGGGGTCCATGAGCTTCCCCAGACTGTCCAAAGATTGTGACACAAAAAAGGCTGAGAACCTCAGACGTAGGGAATAAAACCTTTACACAGATAAGTAAATATATAGCTACTTGAAGACATGGAGAGTAATGTTGGATGGTGGAAAGGAGGTTAAGAAAAAACTTCTATCAGAAGATCCAACTAAGCTGAAAAGTGGACTTTGTCTATGCAGTCCAAAGACCAGTCTGACCAGTTTTAGACAAAGTTAGACTGGCTGCAGAGAGATGAATTTTTGACCGTAACAACTTGGGACCCTCTCCCAAGTCACAGAGGAGTTAGGATTTGTGGTGTAGAGGGAGGGGGGAGAAGACACAATCACTCCAGTGGTGAAGCGTATGTGAGGCCTTAGATTAGAAGCTGAGGGAGATGCAAAGATAAACATCCCTTCCCTTAAGGAGTTTGTAATCTAGAAGGGAAGACAAAAAGTATATAGACTCTTTGCTCTTAGCCCAAAGGCTGAGATACTATAGATGTATGTAAATACCTGTGATAACAAGATAAAAAATAAGTGTACAAAGGCCTAATGAGAGGCAGCCTCTGCTGACACATAGTGGTTAGGTGGCCCAGGACAAGTCATTTAGCCTCTCCATTTCCCTTTAAGGCTGAACTAAGTTTCCTATCTGCATTGGTAAAAGAAGTGTCTTCACCTGGAATTTTCTCTGCCTGTCAAATAACAGGTTTTGTTTTCTTTGGGGTTGGTTTTGTTTTTTTTTTTTAAGAGCTACAAACTGCCATGACAGTTCAGAAAAAAAAAAAGATAGATATCAATTTCAACTGAGGGTATATAGAAATCTTCTTGGTGGAGGGGTATTTTAGCTGAACCTTGAAGGAGAGAAAGGTTTTCAAGAGACAAAGATGAGGGGGTAGAGGAAGAACATTCCAGTGTTAAGGAATAGTTTGGAAGCAAGAAACATTCAGGGAACTGCTGGAGAATGGAATAAGTTGGGGGAGGGGGGAGGAAGAATAGTAGGAAATAAATGGAAAAAGTAGACTGTGATTCTATGAACTACCCTGGTCAAATATTTTCCTCTCATTAGTCTTTAGTGACACCTATGTCTACCACGTAAAGTTAGAAATAAAACATCTAGAAACACGCTGGGTTCTGTAGATCCTTATTTTCCTTACGGGCAAGAACAAATGACCAGGTGTGCTATGATGCTCATGTCCTGTGATGAAATAGCATACTGTATAGGGTGTGTACTTCCTTCCCTACATTGTCATGCTGAGAACTAACATAGCCATGCAAGGGATTCTAGGTGTAACTAACCACATAGAACAATCAAGGCCTCAACTCTCCTTTCTTAAGAAGGCAACCCTGCCCTAGGCAAGCATATGTTGAAACTCATCAGAGGAAAGACAAACCCGGAGCTTTGTTACTTGGCCACTCTCCATTTAGCCACCAGAATATAATGTACATATAGGAGCCCCTCTGGACCACTCCCCAAACTTGTACTCACATTTGCAGTTTGGATCCCCAGAAAATGACTGCTACCGTGGGTTATAGGGTAACCCTGTGGGTGTCTACTTCTAAAACTCAATAGCTCACAGTGTGCTTCTTTTTAACAGTCATGTGTCCATGTAAAGAGTGGCCTCAAATTTAGAATATGATGGCAGTGAAGCATGTGCCTAGGATAAATATGTGGCAAGGGCAATTCACAAATCTTTGTACTAAAAGGCCTAGAAGAACTTCCTTCCTTTATAGAGTTCTCAGACTGAATTGTCAGGGCCTGTCCCTCTCCATACCATAGCTCTCTCTCACCAGGGGTAGCTCCATCCACATCTATCTGGAATGTATGCCTCTGTTCCCTACTGGATACATATGTTTTTAATGGTCAAATAGCTCCCATTAGAAGCAATATGGACCATAAGAAGAAAAGAGAGAAAAATCCATCTCCCTCTTGTTGTGGTCATAAGCAACTCCTAGCCCCAATCTCTCCTACTCTCGAGTTTTTTGATGGAGTAAATGAGTAATTAGATGGTTCAATGAATAGATCATCAGGCCTAGAGTCAAGAAGACTCATTTTTCTGGGTTCAAATAAGTCACTTAACCCTGTTTGCCTTAGTTTCCTCAACTGGAAAATGACCTGGAGAAGGTAATGACAAACCACTCCATTATCTTTGCCAAGAAGATTACAAATGAGAACACAAAGAGCTGGACAAAACTGAATAACAACTGAACAGCAAATGTTCATCAGATTTTCAGACAACACAAAAGTGTCAGGAATACATAACACAGTGAATGAAAAAGTGAGAATCTAATGGGATCTTAACAGACTAGGGTAGGAGTTCTTAACATTTTCTGTGTCATCGAGTCTTTGGGCAATCTGATGAGACCTATGGACCTATTCTCAAAATCTTGTTTTTAAATGCATAAAATAAAATGTATGGAATTACAAATGAAACCAATAATATTGAAATAAAGATGCAATTTTTTTCCCATCCACATTCATGGACCCCCTGATCTATCCATGACCCCTGGGATGGGGTGTCTATGAACCCCAGGTTAAGAACCCCTGGGCATTGGGCTAAATCTAATAAGATGAATTTCAATAGGGACAAATGTAAAATCTTACATTTGGATAGGAAAAAAATCAACCTCACAAAAACAAGATGGGGGAAACATGAATAGTTAGCCACTGACTTACAAGAGATCTGAGGATTTTAGTGGGCTTCAAGATCAATAGTCTTTTTGGCAAGTAGACATTTGGGATTTGAACAACCTGGTCAACTCATCATAGCTGCACTCTGTGCAGTAAAGTTTGAATGTCTGGCAGTTTAGTTCAAGAAAGGACCTCAGTGTCTGGTCCCTTAACTGGCCAGGTGATCTTCAGAGTCTTCCTAAACCAATTCAAATGGAGGAGATTCCATTTCCTGGCATGGTGCTGGTAGACTGTCCAGGTTTCACATGCATACAACAAGGAGGTCAGCACAATGGCTCCATAGACCTTCAGTTTGATGGTCAATCTAGTTCAAGGGTGGCAAACCTTCAACCTGGAGGCCCCATGTGCCCTTCTAGGTCTTTGGGTGTGGCTCTTTGACTGAATCCAAGTTTTACAGAACAAATCCTTTTATTAAGAGGATTTGTTCTGTGACGTGTACATTCAAAGTACCACACTTGAGGACCTAGAGGGCCACATGCGGCCTCAAGGCCAAAGGTTCCCCTCTCCTGATCTGATAACTCTTCTCTCCCACACTTTCCTTCCAAGCTTCTCAAACACTGAGCTAGCTCTGGCAATGAATGTGTCATCCTCATTATCAATGTGCACATCCCTAGAAAGTATATTGCCAAGGTAAGCGAACTGCATTTACTGTAACCAATGGTTCCATGTATGGGTGGTGTGGTACTGGCTGATGGAGTACCTGTGTTTCCTTGGTGTTAATTGTGAGGCCAAAATTAGCACAAGCAGCAAAGAAACATATGCTTGCCTAAATACCATTTTATGGAGAACTCACACAGGGCAAGCACTCACATAGTGATCAGAAGAAGCAATGCAAGGACACTTTCAAGGGTTCTCTTAAGAACTTTGGAATTGATTGTGTGATAGTTTGAAACACTGGCACAGGACCTCCCAACATGGCGTGCCCTCATCAGAAAAGGTGCTGTGCTCCATGAGCAAAGCAGAATTGAAGTAGCTCAAAAGAAAGAGATGTGCAAATTTAGAGAATCCACCCAAACACTTACATGAACAATTTGTGCCCGACCTGTGGTAGAGCATTCCGAGCTTATCTGATCAGCCACAGTCAGACACATTGACTCTAACAGAGATATTTTGGTCTTCTTCATGAATGAAGAACAACAACCAACAACCCACCAAGTTCAGTATGAATCAGCAATAGTCTTGGGTTGCATTAAGATAGTCCTGCCTACCTGTAAGTGTTGATTGTTACATGGTAGGCTGTCCTTATCAGACCTTATCTATCAGTTCTGGGCCCCATAGTTTAAGAAAGACATTCATAGGGAGTGCCCACAGGAGAGCCATTAGGATGGTGAAGGATCTTAAATCTATGAAGTAGGAGATATTCTAACTGGTTGAGGGAACTGGACAAGTTTAGCCCATGGGTCAGGGTAGGAAGATCTCAGAAGTACATGATAGCTGTGAAGAGGTATCTGAAGAGCTGTCATGTCAAGGATGGATTAGATCTGTATTATTTGGCCCTAGAATGCTTAAAAGAGGGCAATTTTAGCTTTATGTTAAGGAAAACTGAATAAGAGCTAGAGCTGTATAAAAGTGAGATAGACTTCCTTGAGAAGTGGTAAGTTCCCCTTCCCTGGAGATCCCCCAAAAGAATCTGGATAGGAGGTTTTGTTATAATGGGGATCCCTTTGGTCTCTGAATTGGATTAGATGGCTACTGGAGTCCCTCCCAACCCCCCAGTTCTGTGGTTCTCCGTTCTCCTTCTCTGCTCCTAGATGCCATGACTGATAGAGAGGGAAGGAAAGAAAAGAAATCCCCTCTAATAGCTCCTCAGAGTTTCCCTGTTTAGACCCAATAGATATGGCTAATTCATTTTCTCAGCCAATAAAATAGTTCCTTTTTTTGACTCAATAAGAAAGAGTCTAATAAACATCTAATAAACGTCGAATAAAGGGATTGGGATGTAGATGCATTTTAATTACACATTAAGAATTCTGCACATTGGACTTTGGTGACTGTGTGAGCTGAGAGGTGAGGGGAGGGGGCTAGACTGGGGAGGAAAATAGTATAACCACCTCTCATACATATACTACAAGCACCAGAGGGATAGAACTGCTTTCTAATGGGTATATGGGGTACAGATACTGAAGAATGATGAATATTAAAATAAGATGAATAAGTTTACTCAGCAACCAGCCTCTTTAGAGGAAAGTTCAGTTCAAATTAGTGTTAATTTGGTGATTCATGAACCCTCTAGATTTTAGAGGGACTCAATCTGGGGTTCCCAAAATTGGTGTTTTGCTATCATATTTCAATACAATCAGATTTTTATTTTATGCCTTTAAAAATGTTATTCTGTGAAGTGGGCTATAGGTTTCATCAGATTGTCCAAGAGGTCCATGACACAAAAAAGTTAAGAAACTTTGCCTTAGAAGGTAAAATTACAGATAGAGTCTAGAGTTTCAAGTTTCAAGTCTAATGATCTAAGATTAGGTCTAAAAGTGAGATTTGGAACAAGTTGCTTTGACTTTCCTGGGCCTCAGTTTCCCCAACAGTTAAATGAAAAGATTGGAACAGATAATCTCTAAGTTTACTTGCTCTAAAAGCTGATGAAATCTAGGATTCTAACTTGGCAAACTAAGAGACAGAGTATTGGGCTAGCAGTCTTTGGGGAAATTATGTCAAGCTAATTTTCCTAAGGGAGAGAGTTTTAGTGAGTAAGGTTGAGAGGGGAGCCAGAGTTATTAATTTGGTAACAGCTGCAGATAAATTGTTGTCCATGCATCAATCAGCCCTTGATATTGAGTACAGAACATGTTGAAAATAATGAAAACTAAAATAAGAATTGAGTAACAGAATTGTATAAATTACCAATGAAGAGGAGGGATATAACTCCCTTCCCTTTGTTTACTTAAAACTTTTACCTCCTTTGGCATTGTCTTCAGCCTAACCAGGAGCTACATAATTTTTGTTTTAATTTTTATGTAACTTCCAAGATAAAATGACAGAAACTCACATATTTTATAAATATAAACTGCTGATCATGCCAGCTCCAGATAGAATATAAGGGACTTTGAACAGAAGAGAGACAGGGAGGAAAAGGAGGGTAAAGGTGAAGGTTATCTTATTTTAAATTTTTTTAAAGTCATGTATTACCTTTGAAATCTCTTTTTTTTTTTTTGCTTTCTGGAGGAGGGAAGGCAGGGTAATTGGGGTTAAGTGACTTGCCCAAGGTCACACAGTGCATAAGTGTTAAGTGTCTGAGGCCACATTTGAACTCAGGTCCTCCTGACTCCAGGGCCGGTGTTCTGTTCACTGTACCATCTAGCCACCCCTTTCCTTTGAAATCTCCAGGAAAAAATCCTCAAGAGGGTCACCTATAAGAAAAACAGTCTAATATATATGTGTGTGTATGTATGTATGTGTATGTATATATATATACATATTCATATATATGAAAAACTAATTAATTAGCTGCCATGCAGTTATAGGGTTCTGATAAGTGGGGCAGCACATTTAATACTTAGAGTACCTTTTTTCAGTATCCCCAGTGCTTAGCCTAGCAAACAGTAAGTGGTAGTTAATTGATTGATTATGCATTTGTTATTTTCTGGGTCTAATATGTTGCTTTGAACTTGTGGTTTATTACAGAACTTTATAGAGACAATAGAATTGTCTTTATCTCTTTGTCTCTGTATTTCTCTGTTTCTTTTTTCCCTTTCTTCTCTCATTCCTTTCCTCTTTCTCCCTCCTCCTTTTGTTATAGTGTCAGTAGTAGCAAAATACCTGTTTACTCTCTCTTCGAAAAGTGAAAAAGTTAGACTAGTCTCACTCTCCTCCCCACTGAACCATCCTACTCTAGTGGAAAAACAAACACACAACGAGCTCATTCTCTCTTCTTGCCTTTTTCATGCTTATTCTATCCAATCAGTTCCTGGTAATTTGGGGGGGGGGGCAGGATTTAAGGCAATTGGGGTTAAGTGACTTGCCCAAGGTCACACGGCTAGTTGTTGTGTTAAGTGTCTGAGACCAGATTTGAACGCAGGTCCTCCTGACTCCAGGGCTGGTGCTCTATTCACTGCACCACCTAGCTGCCCCCAACTCCTAGTAATCTAAACCTTACCTGTCTATTGAGATCCATCTGAAGTGTTTACATAAATCTGAAGCCCACACTGATTTCCACTTTATCTGAACTCCCATAGCACATTTTATCTGGATACTTCTCTTGGCAATACATTAGATATTCATTTGTATTTTTATTCAAATGTTTTGTCCATCTGTCTATCTCTCTGTCCACACATATGTATTATCTGCCAGCTAGAGGATAAGAACTATGTGGGTCTTGTATTTCTTTGTTATCTTCCATGGTTTCTAACAGGTTGTTATGTAAATAATAAATATTTAACTTTAAAAATTGTTGGAAGATCATTGAATGAAAATCAAAAACAGTTATTACAAGTCTGGTTTCCAGAGATCCTTTTCAGGGGTGGGATAAAAAATGAATCCAATTAATTTTAAATGCAATCATTCTAAAGCTTCCATAAGAAGGTTCACTGTGATTATTCAGAATGAGTTCCCTTGCACAGTGCAAGAATTCCACATTTGGCCAGGGTTTTATTAAGGTAAAATAATGATATATGAAATGATTGAGAGAACATTAAACAGCCAGTGGCCTACAGTTGCTCAGATATCTCTTTTTACCCTATTATGGGGTTAAGTTTTGTTTTTACTTGTGGCCAGGTCGGAACCCCCATGGCGTCTTCCTATGGAACTCAGAGTACCATTGCGGGGGCTCTCTTTTCCTTTCTTTATTGAGAAAAGGAAACAGGAAATAAAATGTAAAACCCTTCAACCGTTAGTGTCACACCAAGGTTGTGAATTTAACCACACCCAAGTCAGGAAATTAAAGTACGGTCTCACACTGATGTTCCCTTTCTTTCATTGCCCACGCAATGTTTTTCAGATTTGGGTTAGGTAATGTACATGAAAGAAAGGTCTGAACTCTGGGTAATGGGTTGACTCCTGTGCTCCTTGATTCTGGCACAAATCAGCAAGCAAATTTAGCATTAAACTAACATATTCATCACTTACACCACAACAGGGGTTTTTAACCCACAGTCTATGAACTCTTAAAAATACGTATTTGCATAAAATACATAAGATTCAAAGGAAACCAGTTATATATACACACACATATATGCCTATGTATGTGTAAGAGTGTGTGTATATATGTGTGTATGCACACATACGAGTGTACACAGCAGGAAGAGACCTTCAACATTATGTAATCCAACCTTCCTATTTCCATTTTACAGATGAGGAAAATGAAGCCCAGGGAAGTTAGGTGCCTGCGGTTAGAGAAAGACAGCGGCTAACAGAAATGAGATTCAGCACCGCTCCGCCTGAGAACCTTCAGTGGTTCCCCCGCCTACAAAATAAAACCCACGTTTAGCACAGCACCCTCCATCTCCGAGCCTCGCCCCACCTCTCCAGTCTTCTCTTCCACTTCCACTGCTTTCCTTCATGTGCCACGTGCACCAACCAAACTGGACTGTTCACCATTCCCTGAAAACTGTAGGTTTTCCCATCTCCGCACCTTTGCTCATTCAACAAGCACTTATCAGTCCTCTACTGTGTGCAAAGCATTGTGCTCTCTACTGGGGAGATAGATAGATGTGTATGTATATGTATAAATGCATGTAAGTATTTATACATATATATGTGTTTATATGCATCTATACAGCTGTAGCTCTCTATATACATCAACATATGTGTGTCTATATAATGGATCATGATAACTAACATTCATAGAGTCTATTATGTGGCAGGCACTATGGGGCTGTACAAATGCTATCCTGTGAAGTAGGTACTGTTACAAGCCCCATTTTACAGATGAAGGAACTGAGGCAGGCAGGTTAAATGACTTGCTCAAGGTAACACAGCCAGATTTTAACTCAGGCCTTCCTAATTCCCAGACCAGCATTCCATTCACCATACAACCTAGTCAGTCCATAGGCACATAGATATGTACACACGTCGATGCATATACACATTATATACCTCTGGTACATGCATAGATACATACATGTGTATATGTATTTGTATGTGTGTATACATACATGTATGTAACTTGTGACTCAAAGTCCATTTGCAAAAAACTTTCCTCATCAGTGGAAAGTTATTATTCAATTCTACATAATTGTCATTGGGAGACATGGATTATTCACTGCTTCATGTCCAAGCACATGGCAGAGTATTGAATAGTCAATCTCCACCAATGAGGAGAGTCTTATGCAAATGGATATTGAGCCTCAAATTAGATATAGATACAGCTATAGAAAGAAATACAGCTTATATAGACACATATAAAAATATATACACATGCAGAGAAAGAAGAATAGAAACAAAAACAAGATAATATCTACCCTCAAGGTAATTAATTCTACTGTTCTCTTAACCTGGAACGTCCTCCTCTCCTCTCCTCTCCCCTCCTCTCTCCTCCCCTCCCCTCCCCTCCCCTCTCCTGTCCTCTCC
>CM053598.1:189215806-189243441 GCA_028646575.1 Pseudocheirus occidentalis
CCTCTCCTCTCTTCTCTTCTCCTCTTCTTTCCTCTCCTCTCCTTTCCTCTCCTCTCCTCTCTTCTCTTCTCCTCTCCTCTCCTCTCCACATGTCAATGGCCTACTGGTTCATACAGGTAAAATTCAAAATGTGGCCTCTTCCATCAAAGATTACAATTTCCAAGCTAGATGTCATTGATCTTCTCTCTAAAGGAGAAATACTTTGTACCTCTCTTATAGAATTTTTTAGCACACATTTGTCTTGTACCACAGTTATTTTTTTTAAACCATAGTAAAGAGGTTAGTTCAAAATTTGTAGAATTAGGCATGTCAGTCATGCCCTTGGTAACTCTTTAAGAAGTGAGACACGCTATCAAATAGAAGGCATCAGTTGAAGTAGCCCATAGCTCTGAAGAAGAGGACTTCTGGAGGAGGAGCTGTAGAAGAAGAACCCAGCCCTGAAGAGGGAATCATTCTTTGCCTGGGGTAGTTCCGCCCCACCCCCCATCCCCCACCCCACACACATTGGCCATGATATCTTAAAGTGCAGCTACTTTCCCAGTAGGAGACTATACTCAATAAGAAGCAAGTCTAAGAGTCGACAAAGGAGACATTTTTAAGGAATGTGAGTTTTGTGAATCAAGAACAGACCTAGCTCTGGCTGTTGGGAGTGGAACTATAAAGAGTATCAGGCCCAGATTTCATCTGAGCAATCTGCCCAGCAGAGATGGGTACCCAGGGGAGGAGGACAAGAATATATAGAAAGGGAAGAGAATCAGTACCATAGGTGTGAGTTACCTGGGCCATGTTCCCTGCATGTATATGTACCTCTTTATGTGTGTGCCTAACCCTCCTACTGGTGTGGATAGTTGTGGGAGAGTATTCCCCAAGTTTATGAGAAGAATGTTTTGTTCCTATTGTTTTTATGATGCCATGTCAGTAAATGCCTTTGCTTTGAGCTAATTGTATCTTCTGGCTGATAATTAAAGGTACACATACTAGATGGGGCTTGTGAACTATGGTTTGGGGAGTATGGATTCACAAGTTTCACCTGCAAGTGTGAGTTAGAAGGGATGCCAATTTCATAAAAGACCTGACACCTGAACTGAGCCTTAAATGATTCCTAATCCTAATGATTCCTAAACGGAAAGACGAAAGAGTGTATTCCATGTGTAGTAGAGGACCTATGCAAATCTGCTGAAGCAGAATTAGAAAGTCAAGTTCAGAGAACAGCTTGTGGTTCTGAAAAACAGAGTAAATGGAAGGAGAGCTACATGAAATAAGGGTGGAAAGTCAGACTGGAGCCAGATAAGCTTTCCACTGAGAGTATTTTATAAGATTCCTCCGCTCTATAACATGACAACTTGATATTCCAGCTATTAGTGGCTAATGAAGTCTTTAAAAACAGAAACCAAAATGACTCAGCCTCTGTTTTGAGTGGGCTAAGGAAGGAAGAGGGCATCCATGCCTAGGTTAGGCAAGGACTGGGAACAGGATAGAGAGACACAAAAGGACCCCCAGTGGAGCTAGTATAGGTATAATGGGGGAAAGGAAGAAAATCCTGAGTGTGGCTTCTAGAGCTGCTCCCATTCCTGTTGAGGGTCCTTTCTTTATATATGCTGCTAGTTTTGTAATATTTTGCATGGTAAACAGACTATAAATAGTATCCAAATTTTCCCTATCTCTGTGACCTGTTTCAAAAGGCATGTTTCTGAGTCCTCATAAACACACAAAATAATACATATAATCTCCTTAATAAACACACTATAGAGATTCTCCCCCATGATCTAAAATATATTGATCCTTTCTTTACCTCATTGCCATCAGATAATTTTTTTTTCCTTTTCCGTAAATGGACCAGCGTCATCTCTTTCAAAAGAGCTGCTTGTATTCACTGCAGCTGTTCTGGGATTGTTAAAATTCCAACTTGAGTCAATGGCCTTACATGCTGTCATTGGACTCCTCTGCTGCACGTTTGTGCATGCTCTCTTTCTGAGGACATGCAAGTCAAGATCCATTGCCCTGAAAACGAACATAATTTGGTTTGAGATGTTTGAAATTCTGAAATACATTTATTTTTCTGGTTGCCCCATAACATGTTTCATAATCTCGAACCACTGACCACCTCTAAGAACAACAGATAACAGAATTAGGATTTGAAAAAGAAAGGAGAAAAGAAAAAAAGCCTATGTCTTTTTAGAGGGTGTGATCAGCCCATAGAATGTGTCGCCTCAGAAGATCACAAGTCAGCTTTTAGTACTGTAATAAAAACATTCGTAGCTAGAACCTGAGATAGTGTAGAGTAAGAAGATCTGGGTTCAAATTATGGCTATGAAGCTTGTTTCCCTGTGACCTTGGGCAAATCACTTAACCAATCAGCCTCAGTCTCCTTATTTGTAAAATGAAGAGATTGTATTAATTGACCACTGAGGTCCCTTCAAGTTTTAAATCTATTATGATATGGTATAGTTTTGCTCCCATCTTAGAAAAACTGATAGATGAACATCCGAACTTCAAAATAGATAAACTTTAGTGCCCATTCATAGTCTAAGAAGGACCATTATGGCATGATAGGATTCACAACCGAATTCAATTTAAAATAATATGTCTCATAATGTATTTATTATACATAAAATCTATTTTAACAGGACTAATTAGGACCATGGGCAGCTAGGTGGCAGAGTGGATAGAGTGCTAGGCCTTAGAATTAGGAAGGCTCTTCTTCCTGAGTTCTCAATTGGCCTCAAACACTTACTAACTATGTGACCCTGAGCAAGTCACTTACCCTGTTTGCCTCAGTTTCCTCATCTGGAAAATGAGTTGGACAAGGAAATGGCAAGCCACTCCAGGATCTTTGCCAAGAAAACCCCAAATGGGGTCACAAAGAATTGGACATGACTGAAATGACTGAACAGCAACATTTAGGACCACATCTGTTGTGTAGTGAGATATAAATTATGTAATTACTTTCTCAGGTGATCATGAGGAGACAAAGGAATCACAGACACTCTGAGTTGGAAGAGTCCTCAGAGGTCATCTAGTAACCTTTATCCAATCAGCAATTGCCTTTCTGATAGCCCTGACCAGCGATCATCCAACCTTTCTTTGTAGCTCTTCCAGTGATATGTTTTCTGTTTTTCTTTTGGTCAGGAACCCTGAGGATCTTCCCCTCCCAGTTTGATTTTTTTTCTTCCTTTTTTTTTTTTTTTTTAAAGTAAAGGGCCATCCCTTGAGTAACTACTTAAAGAGGCCTATTCACTGAATGCACATTATCTCACTCAAAGTGAGAACCTGAAAAGACCTTAGCCTAAAATGGCTAGGGTCTCCCATTGTATCCTGGACCATCTCCAGTCATCCTCATGAATATCAGGCCACTGGACCCAGATGACTCTGGAGGAGAAAGTGAAACTGGTGACCTTGTACAGCCCTGCCTCACTTAAGTCAGTCAACTACAAGTTATGTTATCATCTCCCTGATGTCATGGTCCTCTTCAAGAATGAAGGACAAGCACAACCTGTGAGCGAATGGGAACCTACTACCTCCCAAGACAATCCAAGTCACTTTTAGACTATTCTAATAAGAAGTTTTTCTTTATATCCAGCCCAGATCTGTCTCCCTGTACCTGTCACCATTGCTCCTTCTACGACCAAGCAAACTATATCTAATACCTCTTCTACATGACAGGCAGTCCCTCAGATACTTAAAGGGAACCATCAGTTCCTCCTAAGTCTTTTCTTCTATGGGTAAATTTGGCCAGTTCCTTCAGCTGATGCTTATATGCCAAGATTTCTAATCTTTTCAACATCCTCATTATGCCCCTTTATAATCCTCCATTTGAACAAATCAATAGCACCACAGAATTTCAGATTCTGAAGAGACCTTAAATGTCATTTATCTAGTTCAAACTTATCTAGACCCAACTTGAAGCATGAAACTCACCCATAATATCCCCAAGGTACAAACTGGGGGGTGGCAGCAGGGAGATAAAAGCAAGATTGGAGGTTGAGGAGGGTTTGGAGTTGGTGCTAGGGCATTACTGGGAGACACAAAGTAGAATATGCCAGAGCAGAAAAATTCAAGAGTGTTTGGATAGCACTGCTTCAAGTCCAATGCCTATTGCCATCATCAGGGGAAGAAACCCCTGTGGCAACTGCTTCTGTAGGTGCTATAAATGTTATGAGTGAAAATGACATTAATGAAGTGGTATTACCATCAGTTTTGCTGATGGATCATGAGATCTTTCCATCTGACTTAAAGCTGAAACCTTTTGTATATGTCGTCTGCCCCATTAGAATGTAAACTCCTTGAAAGCAGGGTCTATGATACTTATCCATTTGGACATTCAGTACTTAGCATGTGCTTTGTATGTTTCGTTGTTCAGTCATTTTTTCAGCCATGTCCAACTCTTTGTGACCCCAACTGGTATTTTCTTAGCAGATACTGGAGTGGATTACCATTTCCTCTTACAGCTCATTTTCCAAAAGAGGAAACTGAGGCAAACAGGCTTAAGTGACTTGCTCAGGGTCACACAGCCGGTAAGTATCTGAGGCTGGATTGAACTCAGGAGGATGGGCCTTCCTGATTCCAAGCCCAGTACTCTATGCCACCTAACCGCCTAATTTATATGCTAGTAAGCAGTTAATAAAAGCTCTATTCATTCATTCAGCATAATTAACAAATACAGTCAATGCTCATGCACATGGAATCTCCTGGAGATCAAACTAGAGAACAGAAAGTTAGCAATGCAGGGCTGCCAGGTTCAATTTACTTAAGGAAAGAAAGAGTGTTTCCCATTTCCTGTTCTTCCTGCATAGCTTTTCATGAGATATCTTTTAGGACTTTCTTAGATTTTCTCCAAAGTATTATTAAATGTCGGCTTCACTCAAGGGTTACAACTTGAACTGACTGATCCGTGGGGGTTGGATCTGCTGTGGCAAAAATTTTTAGTGCTGAGTTCACCAGGTTCTGACCTATCTGGTCTCTAACATTGTTAGACCAGGACACAGGAAGGATCTAGTCTAGATTTCCATAGTAAATCTATGAGGCTATCAGCATCATGGTAACAATTCAACTGACAGTTCTAGTTTCTTGGGGAGAAATATGAGAGATGAATGGAAGTCCCACCTTCCTTTGGTGCCTTCTCCATATCTTTCATTTGGATTATCTATCTAGAAATTGGAATCACAGACTTCTTCTTTTCCTCTCCTTTCTAATTCTTTCAGTTTCCTATAGTTTATATATAGATCAGTCACAGAGCCTAGCTAGCATTGGTTTATAGGAATCTTCATGGAAAGAAGTTGGATTGGTGATGGTTAGGGCAATGCCACTTTCAGCATTGCTTCCCTGTTCTCCTAATTGGCATTGTTATGATACTATTCCATTGAAAAAAGCCTAAAGGAAAAGAAACCAGAATAGAAAGAGGCTTAGAGACTATGCTTGGGCTGCTTGAGAGAATTCAGAATATTTATCCTGGAGAAGAGAATCGTGGTATCTGTCTTCACATATGTGAGAAGTGGCCATATAGAAGAGGAATTAGATTCATTCTGTTTGACTCCTAAGTTATGAACTAGAAGCCATAGGTGGAAGTTGCAAATAAACATATTTAAACTTAATCTAAGAAAAAAAACTTTCTAACAATTAATTCTATCCCCAGGTGTAACTGACTGCTTTGGGAGGTAATATTTCCCCTAACTGGAGGGGAGGTTTCCCCTAACTTTAAGTGGAGGTCAAATGAACGTTTGTTGGGAATACTGAAAAAAAATTCCTTTTCAAGTATGAGTTAAACTGGATAATCCTTCTCCAACACTGTTTACGGGGATTCCACTGTATCATACTAACATTAAATACTCAGTATAGTCTGTGTTGATGACAGCATAGCTGGTGTAGGTGCAGGCAGTGAGGCCAAGAGCAATACTGTGGTCAGACCTAAAGCTATATCCTTTTTCCATCTATTCTAGCCTCTAGAAAATAGCAAACTGTAAATCCATTAGTATCTTCTTCAGAATTAGACTACCTATGAACTAAAATTGTTCATTTTTATCCCTATTCTGCCTAGAATCATCAAGTATAAAAATATTATTTCTGCCAAAATACACTGGGGCAATTATTTATAAAAAGATAACATGAAAAAATAGCATTCATTTAAACCAGTAGTTCTCAAACTTTTTAGTCTCAGAGCCCCTTTACACTCTTAAAAATAATTGAGGATCATCCAGAGAAAGAGCTGTGGAGTCTGAGCACAGATTGAAACAACTACTTGCTGTATTTCTTTTTCTTGTTTTGTTTAGTTTCCTCTTCCCCCCTAATCATTCCATCAGTTATAATGCTTCTTTACAATCTGACTAATGATTAATGTGAAGATCTTTGTAGATCCTATATCTGAATTCATGCTGCCATGATGGGGGGGGCAAAGAGGGGGAGAAAATCTGAAACTCAAAGGACTATGGAACTGAATGTTGTAAACTAAAAGTAAATAAACAATTTAATTTTTTAGAAAATAATTGAGGATCTCAAAGAACTTTTGTTTATGTGGGTTATAATTATTGATGTTTACTGCATAGACATCAAAACATCTTTATCATTATTATGAAAGTGGTTTTTATGTTGCAGACCTCCTTGAAGGGGGTTTGGGGATGCCCAGGAGTCCCTTGGACTCCTATTTTACTAGGTACTCCTTGCTACTTGGCCACTGCCTTTAATTCCAAACTAGAAATTGATCCCATTCAATGTCAAAGCTGCTTGTGTATAATTGATGAAACCTTTTGGAATGAAAGACACTACATGCATTGCCACACCAACAGCAGGTCCAAAACATCAATTGACAAAGCATTGGATCACGCTTTGAGACCTGCTGATCTACACTTTCTTCATATTCATTTTCCTTTCTCTATCCTGTCCCTCCTTTCCCTTTTCCACTAGCTGTCCATTTCTTTGACCTCTAAAAATGCTCAATTTTTCAATTGTTCCTAAATGATGGGTTCCTATTTTTATGTCTTTCTACACATAAAACCCCTCATTGATTCTTCTCTCTGAAATTCCTTGGGAGTTCTTTACCCAGAGGGAGAAAGAAGGAAAGTATTGCCTTTAATGACTCCTTGGAAATAGCTAAATAAGAAACATCATAAGAGCAATCTGAAAGTGAAGTTTCTAGAAGCCTATCTAGCACCAAATAAAGTCTCACATAGGAGCGAAATCAAAAACAAATCAAAATCATGAGCAACATATCCATGGCTCCCTTACTATTGGACCACTAAAGAAGACTGAACCAAATTTCATTTCTATAAAGAGTATATAGGCTCCATTTTATGATTCAAAATATGCAGGACAAGCAGATTGTATGTGTGATGTTCATACTTTTGAGAGGAGGCACTGATGGATTTGGGAACTCTTCTGGGTAACTTTCAGTCTTAAAGAATTGCCTGAGGCACTGTCATGCCCTCACGGGTAACTGAGGCAGAGAAGTTTTAACTCTGAATCTCAGTAGCCAGGAAAGACTTTATTCTAAGGATGGTTCTCAATCCACTCTTCTAGAGTGCCTTTCAATGACCGTACTTCCACTCCACCAACGCTAATATTGGGAGACAGGACTAATATCCATGTATACATGGGAAATCTAGGTTATATTAGGCTTTTATTAAGTATAGTTGTATTTTATTGGGCATATGAATTTCTCAAGTTATGTAATAATGAGCTGTATTATATAGGGGATCTTATTACACATGATTGACTTTAGCAAAGCATCTTTCCAGCACAATTGTCAATACAACCAGAGGCATAAAATCTAAGGGTTGCCTGTTCCCTGAGGATAAGTTTCATAGTTCTGTGCTTAGGAGTAAGTGACGTCTGAAATACCATCTCCCCCTCACTCAACCCACAGCCAAACACACGCTTTTTCATACTCTGGTGGATGCTCCTTGCTGCCTGGCTGCTGCCCTTAATTCCAGACTAGAAATTTATGCCATTCAACGGCAAAGCTGCTTCTGTATAATTGATGAAACCCTTCAGAGTGAAAGGAGCTACTGAAATAGAAATTCATATGTCACACCTACAGTAGACTCACAACAGCAACTGACAAGCATTATCTAGCTACCCTAACATGCATATGTGCACATAAATCTTTCCTCTTCCATCACATACACATTCCCATCCCCTAATTTGTTCATAATTCCCCTATATTGCACTCCTTCCTCATATATCTGTGTTTATATACATGTATATAGAGTACCCTCACCACCCTGCCCCCTCCACTCCCCCTACCCCACTTCTCCTTATGCTCTCATTACCACACTTCATTCTCCCAGAGCAAGGGTGGGAAGGTCTGAGAGATGACACATTGTGACAGAGAGCGCAAGAGTGAGGCAGAATTACAAAGCAATGCAGGTCATGGCAATAGGCTTTATATAACCCAGAGCCAGAGAGAGAACCAAAATAGCAGCTTCCCTGCTGCTCAGTTAGTCTCCTCCATCAAATGCGGATAAAATTAGAGCAGGCGGTGACGCGCACCTGCGTCTGCAGAGGGACTCCAGGGAGACAGCGAGAGCTGGGCTCGCAGCTCCGCCACGGGCAGCCAAGACTGCCAGATTTTTCAGATCAAATCTGTCAACAGAGTTCTGTGCGTGTGTGAGAAGTGGGGGCGAGAGAGGGGGGCTGTCTGCGTGTGTGTGAACCCCATCCAGCAGGAAAACAGAGCAGGTAGTGAAGAGGGAACCAATGGTAGTGTTCAATCCTCTGATGCTTCGGGAATGATGCTTTTGAATTCTTCGGCTCCTCAAAAATCAGACAGAGCTGGTTCTTCTATGAGCTTCTTCTTCACATCTTCTTCACCATCTTTACCCTGAACTCCATACCCTAGCTCTGTACCTGTACACATAACTCTAAGAATCCATAAACTGAAAGCGATTGATGTCTATTGAAAAGTGTCCCTTTTAAGGCTGGGTGACCACATATTCCCCCTTTCCCCCAAATTCCTTCTTCTCTCTCAAAACAAAATGAAAAATACTCACATGAAATTCTGAAGACATAGCTTTCCCCAAAGGAGTAAAGTGGAAGATAAGGCCAAATGAGTATGAATTTACAATTCTCTTGCCTATGTCAACACCGTAATTTATCAATCTTGCTCAAATGTGTGATAAAGAAATGCGTTTGAGCTGATTTTACCAGTCAGTCAACAAGCCTTTGGTCTTCTACCAAGTGCCAGGTATCTTGCTAAGTGATGGGGACACAGAGAAAGGGGAAAGAAATGTCCCTGCTCTCAAGAATTTACAGCATAATGGAGGAGACCACATACAACCACGTACAGGCAAGACGCATGCAGGATAAACTGGAGATCATCTCAGAGGGAAGGCACTAAGACTTGAAAGGACTAGAAAAGGCTTTTTGCAGAAGGTGGGACTTTATCTAAAAAGTGATGGAATCCAGGAAAGTTAGGAGATGGAGATGAGAGTTCCAGGAATGAGGCACAACCATTGACAATACCCAGAGTCAGGAGACAGAGTGTCTTGCTCAAGGAACAGAAAGGAGACCAGTGTCATTGGATTACCGAATATGAGGATGGGGTGAGGCGTGAGAAGACTGGAAAGGTAGGAAAAGACCTATTTATGAATGTTCAAATTCAGAGGGGTCTTTCTCTTTGTGGGGGAGGGGAAAGCACATCCTAGAAAAAAATTGGATTTCCCCCCAATATATGAACTCTAACGAGGATCAGTATTTATCACATTTACCCTTATGTACAAGATATGAATTCTAGAGAAAGACTGATGTCTAGGAAAATTATTTGAAGGAAAAGCTCCCACCCAAGTATCAGTTTCTGAAATTTCCTCATTAGAAATGGATTCCTCTGAATTCTTCTCATTGTAGTCCTCTTTTAAAACCCAATGACTCCTGAGATGGTAAATGGTTTTTTTTGGGGGGGGGAATTGTATTTACTTAGTACTTAATTTTTCCCCAGTTACATGTAAAAACAATTTTTGACATTTGTTTTCAAAACTTTGGGTTCCAAATTCTCTCCTTTTCTCCCTCTTTCTCCCCACCCCCCATTGAGAAGGCAAGCAATTCTATATAGATTATGTATGTATAGTCATGCAAAACATATCAATAATAGTCATGTTGTGAAAGAAAACATGGACAAAAAAAACTTAAGAAAAATAAAGTGAAAAAAAAAACCTCAAATGTTGCTTCAATCTGTATTCAGACCCCATCGGTTCTTTCTCTGGAGATAGATAGCATTTTTCATCCTAAATTCTTCAGAGTTATCATGGATCCTTGTATTGCTGAGAATAGCTAAGTCATTCACAGCTGATCATTTTATAATATTACTGTTACTTTGTACATGGTACATTTCACTTTGCATCAACCAATATAAGTCTTTCTAGGTTTTTCTGAGAGCATCCTGCTTATCATTTCTTATAGTATAATAGTGTTCCATCATAACACAACCTTTTTAGCCATTCCCCAATTGATGTACATCCCCTCAATTTCTTTACCCCCAGAGGAGAGCTGCCATAAATATTTTTGTACATATAGGTCTTTTTCCTTTTAGTTTTCTTTATCTATTTTTAGTTCAAATTCCACCTCACTTACTAGCCATGTGACTGTGGACAATCATTTAACCTCTGTTTACCTCAGTTTCTTCCACTGTAAAATGGGTACAATAACATCTGCCTCAGAGGATTGTTGTAAAGATCAAATGGGATAATAATATTTATAAAGTCCTTAGCACAATACCTGGCACATAGTAGGAGGCATAGAAAATGCTTATTCCCTTTCCTCCTCTTCTTGTTCCTTATCAAAGCTTCATATCATCATTTGGGGTCAAGGATATTTAGTAAGTGACTTTCACTGTAGTATAATCTAGCTTAATTATTTACCATCTCTGGGGGCAGAGCCAAGATGGTGGAGTAAAGTCAAGGTCTCACTTGAGGTTTCCCCAAACCCCCTCCAAATATCTGTAAAAATTACTCTAAACAAATTCAAGAGCAGCAGAACCCACAAAAAGACAGAGTGAAACAAATTTTTTGCCTAAGACAGCCTGGAAGGTCAACAGGAAAGGTCTGTTGCACCAGGTTGAGAAAGGAGCTTAGTCCAGCACAGGCCAGGCCAACACAGACAGGGTCCCAGCAAACCCAGAACAGGCCTCAGGGAACTGAATTACTGGAAGCTGTTGTAGTTTACAGACTTCTCAACCCACAAACACTAAAGACAACGTGGAAGGTTGGTAATAAAGGTCTGTCTGATCTGGGAGAGAGAGGAGCATGGTCCGTCCAGCCCTACCCCCAGCACAGCCTTAGCCTCAGCAAACCAGGAGCAGGCCTGTGGAGTGACTGAATAAGTGACAGTGGCAGCAGTGGTGGTCGCAGCAGCAGGGGCTGCTTCTGCCCACAGACAATAAGGGGATTGAACAACTGGTCAGAAGGAGATTACAGGGGTCTCTTTGCTGGCACTGAGTCAGGACTCTGTTGCTTTGCCCATACTTGGATCCAGGTCGCAGTCCTGGGTGGCAGTCCCAGGGCGAGGAGGAAAACTAAAATAGCAGACTTTGTGGGAGCAGTGGAGGGGGGTACCCTCCTCATAGTTCCAGGACAGAAAAGAGTGCAAATGGTCACTCAAACTAGAGCACAGGCCAGGAGAGGAATAAACACCTCTGCTTAGATCATACCACCTTGGAGGAGCTAAGAACTTAGAGGTCCCTAGAAGTATCTCTGAAAACAGCTACATAACCCCTCCTTGAAGCTTGGATAATCAGAAGCAAAACAGTTTTGAGGAGGGAGAGGGTGAAAGCAGGGAGAATAGAATAAATGGGAGCAGAGGGAAATAGGATAGAAGGAAATACAGTTAGCAATAGTAACTGTGAAAAAAAATTTGAAGCAAATTTCTCTGATAACAGTCTCATTTCTCTAGCATATAGAGAACTATGTCAAATGTATAAAAGTAAGAACCATTCCCCAACTGATAAATGATCAAAAGATAAAATCAGTTTCCACATGAACTAAGTAATTAAAGTTATCTACAGCCATATGAAAAAACTGGATTGTTGTATTGCTGAGAATAACTTTTATTGTCATCCCAACTTTACAGATGTGGAAATTCAGGATGAGAGGAGCGCTGTGAAGTCATAGAGCCAAATTTCCTGGGTTCAAAGCTAGCTTTCTTTTCACTTTCCAAACTTCTTTCCAAACTGGTCTAAGACCAACCTGAGTTGAAACTCCTCAGCTACTTGGCCTTTCACAAAGATCAGGAATTTCACAGCCAAGGGATATTTCATGCAAATTTCCCCAGGCTCCAATCTAAAACCTCTTTGTTATCGGGTGGCTCTTCTTGACCCGGTTTATCTAGGTTGTTTGCTAATTCTCCGCTAGATTTCACGTGTACTTCTATAATAACTAGCCTAATTATTTTCATAACATGGTTCTCATACTCTGTAATAGAATTCCTCCCAAGCCTAGCCATTCTAACAATACCATATACTCCATGGTAACATTTCAGTTGTCATCTATCTGGCATTGCAGCTATCCAGGCAGCACTAGGCTGAGGCTACAAGGGGTGGTGATCTCTACCAATCCCTGTCCTGTACTGATCCTCACAGTTTGCCCTGGGTTACCCATCTCATCAGTAGGGGAACAAAGCTCCTCAGAGTTCCAATTTCTTCTCCTCACCCTACTCCTGCCTCAGATTCTCAAGGAACGATGTTATGTTTGGCACTTAATCTGAGATGCCATTCTATGGAAAAACTGTTTTCCAAAATGGGAAGGAAGCAAAAAAAGATGTCCATAATGCAAATATGAATCAATACGTAAAGGCTGTTTTATTCCCATACATAAAGTGGAAACTAAGAAATAACAAATCAGAGAATTACTCCAATCGGTCAAGAAGCTAGTATTTAAGTCTTTTGGGTAGTATTATTTGCCCTATTTGCCTTACAGAGCTGTGAAGATCAAATGGAATAATCTATGTAAAAGTGCTTTTAAAATGATAAAATACTGTATAAATATAATGGATTATTAATATTAATAACAACAATAAATTTAAACCAATTAGCAAAGGACTGACATCATAAGCATCACAGATTTAGAGGTGAAAAAAACATGAGAGGTTATTTAGTCCAGTGGTGTCAAGCTAAAATAGAAACGGGGGTCACCAATCCACAAACAAGGATTAATTAATTAATCATTTCTAATGACTAATTAATAAGCCTCATATTGACTGTTTTAAAATGTAATATTATCTATGTTTCATTGTAATTTTTATTTATTCATTTATTCCCAGTTATATATTCATATGATGCTTTTATACTTAGAAGTGTTTTTGGCTTCATGGCATTTGGAGGCCTCATCTTTGACAACTGGATCATTGTGCGCGGTGTTTTCTACTGTTTACTCATATTTTCACCCTCAGTTCTTCATTTGGAACTTTGTGCTTTGGCTGGCACAATCTTGGATGAGTTGGCTAGGCCTTGTTTGGTCTTATCTACTCTGTAATTTGATGCTAGTACCTCTTCAGGTATGTTTACATGCGGTCCCATTGGTTTTCCCAGTTTCTGACGCTCACTAGCAGTGTGACCCTAGGCAAGTCACTTCACTGCTTTTGCCTCAGTTTCCTCACCTATAAAGTGGTGATTATAATAGCACCTACTCCTGGATATAAGACAATACTGGTAAAGCCCTTAAATAGTACCAGGCACATAGAAGATACTTAGTAAATCATTGTTCCCTTTCCTTTCCTTCCCTTCTTCCCCCATTCCCACTTTTGTTTTCTCCACACCTACTTATACTGGCCAAGAAGAATTCATTTGGGTCAACTATAAATTTATGCTTTCTAATTTCAGTTGGGCCCTCATTGCTATAACAAAATCCTTTTAGTTTCCTCTGAGTCTTTATCACATGTCCCATAGGGTATGTTCTAAGTCTCTTCTCTCCTCAAGCTGCCTATATACATTTCTCTATCTATCTTTTTCCTCAGCAGAGAACCTTGCCTCTCACTTTACTGAGAAAATAAATTCCATCCATCATTCACTCCTTCTCTATTCTGTATCTCAAAACCCTCCAACATCCCCTAGTCTCTGTTCTTCAGCTACGGGTTTTTTTGCACTGAATATGGTGATTTTATTGATGGTACACAATACAGGACTCTAGGCTTCTCCCCCTACTACAGGGGTGCTTTGGAACAAGGATGTGAATGGGACATGAGATCCCTAGTATAGGAGCATAGGTTAGGAACGTGGGCTCCCGAGTGGTGGAACAGGTCTTTTTGGATGGGGATGAAGATCCATGGCTTTCCATTTTACTTCTTGGAGGCCATGTAGACCATGAGGTCTACTACACGGTTGCTCTAACCACATTCATTGTCATACCAGGAAATGAGCTTGACAAAGTGGTCATTGAGGGCAATACCAGTGCCAGCATCAAAGGTAGAAGAGTAAGTGTTACTGTTGAAGTCACAGGATATAACCTGGTCCTCTTTTTAGCCCAAGATGCCCTTCAAGGGTTCCTCTGATGCTTGTTTCACCACTTTCTTGATATCATATTTGGCAGATTTCTCCAGGCGGCAGATCAAATCCACAACAGATACATTGGGAATAGGAACACGGAAGGCCATACCTGTGAGCTTTCCATTCAGCTCAGGTATGACCTTGCCTACAGCCTTAGCAGCACCAGTACAAGCAGGAATGATGTTTTGGGCAGCACCATGCCCATCACACTACAGCTTACCAGAGGGACCATCTATTGTCTTCTGGGTAGCAGTAATGGCATGGACTGTAGTCATGAGTAGTCCTTCCACAATGCCAAAGTTGTCATGAATGACCTTGGCCAAGGGGGCCAAGCAGTTGGTAGTGCAGGAAGCATTACTGACAATTTTAAGGGAATTATCATATTTCTCATGGTTCACTCCCATCATGAACATTGGGACATCAGCAGAAGGAGCAGAGATGATGACCCTCTTGGCTCCAACCTTCAAGTGAGCCCCGGCTTTTTCCACGTTGGTAAAGACTCCAGTGGACTCTACAACATACTCAGCTCCAGCATCTCCCCATTTAATATTGGTGGGATCCCGTTCCTGGAAGATGGTAATGGCTTTTCCATTGATCACCAGCTTCCCATTCTCAGCCTTGACAGTGCCCTTGAATTTGCCATGAGTAGAATCATACTGAAACATATAAACCATGTAGCTGAGGTCAATGAAGGGGTCATTGATGGCCACAATGTGTACTCCACTTGAAGTGAATGCAGCCCTGGTCACCAGGCACCCAATATGGCCAAATCCGTTGACTCTGACCTTCACTATCTTGTTTAAGGGATGTGACTGAAGCAGCAGAACCTGGTACTGAACTTGGGAGAAAAGCCACCTCAGCTACAGTTTCTGAAGAAAAAATGGCTATTATTCTTGCCAAGGCTAACCCCTCAACTTGTGCCGTTAGTCCCATCCCATTGAATCCCGTTTCCTCTGGCAGCTTGCCTTTTCAATCATCTCCCCTCTATCTCATCCCAATCTTTCCTTTCCTCATGGCTTTATCCCTACAATCTATAAACATATGGAGATCTCTTCTACCTTAAAAAAAATAAAATAAAAATTTTCACTTCATTCCATTGTCCTTTCAAACTATTATGCTATAAGTTCCATCCTTTGGAAAGGCAAACACCCAGAAAAGGGGTCTATACTTGGAAGCCTCTACTTCTGGCTGACATATCAAACCCTTGCAATCTGGCACCTAACCCACTGCTTTACTGAAACTACTCCCTTCAAGGATTCCAACAGTATTTTATATGCTAAACCAGATGGCCTTTCTCATTGCTCATCATTCTTGACCTCTTTGCCTCTTTTGACACTATAGACCACTCCCCCCTCTTTCACATTTTCTCCTCCCTTGAATTTTATGATAATACCTTTTTCTGTTTCTCCTCTTACCTACTAGACTGCTCCTTCTTAGTCTCCTTTGCTGGAACACCATCCATCTCCTACTCTCTAACTTGGTCTCCCATGGTTCTATTGTAGGCCCTCTTTTCTCTAAAACCTCTTGTCTATTCTCATGGGTTGGGCGTGCAATTAAAAAATCCGGAAAAAGAACAAATTAAAAATCTCCAATTAAACATCAAGTTATAAATTCTGAAAACCAAAGGAGAGGTAAATAAAATTGAAATTAAGAAAACTATTGAACTAATAAATAAAACTAAGAGCTGGTTTTTATGGGGGAAAAAACACAATAAAATAGATACACCTTTGGTTAATTTGATTAAAAATAAAGAAGAAAACCAAATTAACACTATCAAAAATGAAAAGGGCAAATTCACCATCAATTAAGAGGAAATTAAAACAATAATTAGGAACTATTTTGCCCAACTGTATGCCACTAAATTTGACAGTTTTAGTAAAATGGATAGATATTTACAAAAACATAAATTATCCAGATTAGTGGAAGAGGAAATAAAATACTTAACCCCATTTCAGAAAAAGAAATTGAACAAACCATCTCTAGGGCCAGATGGATTTACAAGTGAATTCTATCAAACATTTAAAGAACCACTAATTCCAGTACTAGATAAACTATTTGGGAAAATAGGAGAAGAAAGAGTCCTACCAAATTCTTTTTATGATACAAATATAATGCTAAGAATGGGATAATGCTAAGAGAATGGGATAACTAAACCAGGAGGAGTCAAAAGAGAGAAAGAAAATTATAGACCAATTTCCATAATGAATATAGATACAAAAATTGTAAATAAAATATTAGCAAAGAAGTTACTCTCATGGGTTCATTTATTGTGTCTATATGGATGACTCTCAAACTGTGTGTCCATCCCCAATATCACTCCAGAATTTCTGTTGAATTGTGAGTTTCTTGTGGGCAGGTACAGTCTTTTGCCTCCTCTTTTTAACCTAGGACTTTGCATAATGCCTAGTACGTAGTAGGTTTATTTATAAATATTTTTTCACTAACTGACTGAACTTCATTTTTCTATCACCAACAATACTAACTCTTATCAACAGGCTTTCCTGATCCCTATTGTTAATATACTCTCCCTCCTCAAATTATTTCATATATAATTTATCTGGGCACATGTTGTAGCTATCCCTCAATAGCATGTAAGATCCTTGACAATGTTTGTCTCTTTTGTCTTTGCAGTCCTTGCACTTAATAAATGCTTCTTGGAGGGTGTGGAGTTAAGCTGAATTTCCTAAGGAGTTTGGACAAGTGATAGAGGGAAATTGTGATAAAAGCCCAGACGACTGCCTGAAAAAAAGAAGTGAGAGAAGCATCAAAAGGTAGATTGAAAGCAGGAGTTTGTAACCCGCAGTCTATTAGATTTCTTGAAAAAAAAATTTTATACCCATATTTTAATAACTTTAACTTCCTTTTCTCCTTTGACCCAACAATACCACTTCTAGGGCTATATCCCAAAGAGAGCATAAGAATGGGAAAAGGACCCACATGTACAAAAATATTTATAGCAGCTCTTTTTATGGTGTCTAAGAACTGGAAATCAAGGGGATGCCCATCAATTGGGGAATGACTAAACAAGTTGCAGTATATGAATGTAATACAATACTATTGTGCTTTAAGAAATGATGAACAGGTAGACTTAAGAGAAATCTGAAAGAAAACTTATATGAACTCATGCTGAGTGAGGGGAGCAGAACCAGAAGAACGTTGTACACAGTAACAGCCAGGGTGTGCAAGGACTGATTCTGATAGACTCAGCCCTTCTCAGCAATGCAAGGACCTAAAACAATTCCAAAGGACTTGTGATGGTAAATGCCATTCACATCCAGAGAAAGAACTACAGAGTTGGAATGCACAATGAAGCATACTATTTTCTTTTTTGTTTTGTTTTATTTTTTCTTTCTCCTGTTTTTTCCCCATTCGTTATAATTCTTCTATGCAACATGACTAATGTGAAATTGTATTTAATTGCAATGTATGTGTAGAGCCCATATCAGATTGCAAGCCTTCTTGGGGAAGGAAGGGGAAAAAAACTTAAAACTTATGGAAGTGGTTGTTGAAAACTAAAAATAAGTAATTTAATAAAAAATAGAAATACTAATATAGTGCTCTTTGATATAGGCCCATCTGCCCCCAAAATGTAATTTAATAATTACCATTAATAATTAATTTAGTTAGTACATTTCCAAGTCATTTCCAGCTTATAGAGAAAGGTGTCCAAACTGGAGTAGTCTCCTCTCTGACTTCAAGCAACATTTATAGGAACCTTGAATAAGGAAAAGATATCTTGAAATACAATCTGGATCAACATTCTAGAGTTAAGAAAACAAAACCCTTAAAGGTTTTTAGGAGACTGCTTTTAGGTGGAACAGTAACCAAAGCCCTTCAGGGTTGTAGAGGATGATGAAGTTAAATTTGGTAATTACTCTTAATCCATTCACCTAATGAAAGGTCTTTTTAAATTTTCTTAATTTTTGTTCTGATCTATTCCGTCTTCTAAGTGGCTTTTCCTCCAAGGGGCTTTTCCCATGAGTTTAGAAAGAAAGTACTATTTTGAAAAATTATTTTAATTATTATTTTAAATTATTATTATTAGAAGAAAATATTTCTGTTATTTTCTGTTTTACTGAAGAAGAGGTTTTTAAATATACTTCCATAGCTTGGAAATCTTAGGAATTTTATTTTATACATTTGAAAACATTATTCTGAGAATGGATCCATAGGCTGTAACAGGATTCCTGATTTAAGGCAAAACGTTACTGGACTACAGTTTTCTGAGTAGTGCTCTGGCCATACCTCCTACTTTGTTGTTTTCATTCAGTCATGTCTGATTCTTTGTGACCCAACTGAGGTTTTCCTGGCAAAGATACTAGAGGTAGGTTCCCATTTCTTTCTTCAGCTCATCTTACAGATGAGGAAACTGAGTCAAGGAGGGTTATGTGACTTATCCAAGGTCACATAGTTAGCAAACATCTGAGTCAGACTTGAATTCAGGAAGTCTTCCTGACTCCAGCCCCAGCGCACAATCCACTGTCACACCTAGCTGCCTCTCACCTCCCACTTCAAAATGTAGGAAAAGAATTCTTGCAGGTCTTAGCACCATGTCTGGCACATTGTAACTTAATCAATGTTAGTTGATTGACTGATGGGGAGAATCAAAAGCAGACGACCTCAGAAGGAAGATGTTTTGAGGAGGGAGGGTACATTGGGAAATAGCCTTTTTTTTTTCTCTTACTGGTGTCCTGCTGCTGCTGCTGAACCCCCAAAGAGGCCTTGGGACCCTAGAATTTTACAGAATCACCTCTTCTAAGGAGGAACTCCCATTCTTTTATTATTTTATCACTTTGTCCTTCTTAGGGGCTCTGTGAGGTAAGTAGGAATAGTCTAGACCATTCATATTTTCCTCCTTTCTCAGACACCAGAGTTGGGAGGGGCAAAGAGCAAGTCTAGCAAGAAAATCAGGAGTTAGATAATAGGTCTGAATGGAGATACAGGAAGTCTAGACCATAAAAGTTCCAAAGGCTCCTGACACATAACATTTTGTTTTATGATCCTCAGTGGGGACGTAATCCATCAGCCTAAACCAGGATCACAAGAGGGACGTTTGTCAGTCCAGATCCGGCAACAGAGTAAACGAGAGCTCCGTGAGACGAGGAAGAATAAATAAAACAAGGAGCTTTGAGGGTAGGCCCTTCATTTTAAAATGCTCGTGTACCATAGTCCCTGCCTTTGCACCTCCTGGACCCCTCTTCCCCTTCCCCTGTTTCTTGATTTAAATCATTTGAGTTTCTGCCAAAGGATGAAGCTGACTCACAGTTCCTTGATACAGCTACACACCTTGCCTTATCTCATGTTATTGGTAATCAGATTGACTATACCTAGCTGGTCTTCTTCTGGTCTGAAAGCTTCCCCAGACGTAGGCATGCCCCAATTAAGAGTTTTTGTCAGTCATATCCCTATCCCTTAGCACAAATCCAGGCATGTAGAACATGTTTAATAAACGCTTCTTGATTGGTTGAAAATAATGCTTATACTTGATAATCTGGTGTAAATGAGTCTGTTATTTTTATTATTAATTATTTAATATTATTATTAAATATCATTATTTAGTAATACTTAATGTTAAGTTATTAATATTTAATATTCTGTTATTATTATTAATGATAAGTTATTATTAATGAAATGGCATTTTGGAATATTCCCAGATCATCTAACATGGAAGTGCCCTGAGGATCTTGTTTGGGCATTCCCAGATCTCCAAAGTTGGGTGCATCTTCCTTTAGGGTACTAGAGAATCCTGGGAGAAAAGTGAAATGTAACATGCCTGGCCTTCCAGGTAGTATGGACCAGAATGGTCATTTGCTAAATTAGTAGTAGTAGTAGTAGTAGTAGTAGTAGTAGTAGTAGTAATTATTGCTGGTGGTAATGGTGGTGGTAGTGGTAGTATTAGTAATAGAAGAGGAGTAGTAGTAATGGTGATGGTGGTGGTGGTAGTAACAGTAGTAATGTGGAGGTTTAGGGGTGCTGGAACCCTGAAATAGTGACCTGCAGGTCCTACCCAAATGAATTCAGCCCAAGCCTTCTTTCAGTCAAAGAAAGACAAGGTTTATAAAAACAGCAATAAAAAAGTAGACTTGATTCTAAAAATCTGCCTTATTGGCTAGACTCTTAAAGAATTTCAGCATTGGTGATGCTTGTATAAACAAGTGGGCTGTATTAAATCTGGCAACTTTAATGGAAACAAGATGGATCTTATATACGGAAAGACTGTGGAAGGGATCTAGCAGTGGTCCAGTAGTCTGGGTGACCGGAGGAGGGTCTAGGGAAGATCTTGATGGAAGTGGCCAGTAGGCTGGAGTGACACTAATAGTGGTCAATCTAAGACCTGCACTAAGAGAATGGGGTCTAGATAGGATCAAGGGTGGGAAGTGGAGGGGGGGGGTAAAGAGTGTGATCTGGAGGTAATAGACAATAAAGGACTGGGCTAGGTTAAGGGTAACAGTATAGGCCATAATGAAAGGCCAGTTGAGAGGATTATAGCCTTAGGCAAGCACCATAGACTTCATCTAGAGGAAAAATTCAAGGATAGTTCAAGGTGGGGTTTTTTCAGGGCCATTTTTCAAATGAGACCCAAATTCCTTTGAGGTAAGGGGCAAAGGTCTCCCCATGGGTCCATAGTAATAGTAGTAGTAGTAGTAGTGACAATAGCTCAATTTGTATGTAGCCTCCCATTTTACATACCACTTGCCTATTCCGTGTGACAAAAGTAAAAGTGTTATTATCTTAATAATAGTAATAATTATAGTATTTAAATAGCACTTTCCAAAAAGGGGCAGCTAAGTGGCACAGTGGATAGAGCAACTAGCCTGGATTCAGGAAGACCTGAGTTTAAATTTGACCGCAGATGCTTATTAGCTGTGTGACCCTGGGTGAGTCACTCAACACTGTTAACCTCAGTTTCTTCATCTGTAATTGAACTCAAGAAGGAAATGGCAAACCACTCCCAGTATCTTTGCCAAGAAAACCCCAAATGGAGTCACCAAGAGTTGGCACTCAACTGAAAATGATTGAATAATAAATGACATTTCAAACGTTATCTCATTTTGTCCTAATAAAAACCTTTTTATCATCTACATTTTATAGAAGAGGACACGGAGGCAAGCAGAGGTTTAATAATTCACTCAGGCTCATATAGGAAAGTCCAGTGCTCTGCCCACTGAGCCACCTACTTGCTTTCTACAAATGAGGAAATTGAGGCCCAGAGAAATGACTTGCCCATGGTTATATAGCTACTAAGCTGTGGACCCAAGACCCAAGCCTAGGCCTCTTGATTTCAGGTATGATACTCTTTCATAGGTTCCCAAAGTGGGCAATACCGCCCCCTGGGGGGCAGTGGAAGGATCCAGAGGGTCAATAGCACCCTTAGGTGCAATTTGGGGGTCATTAAATAAAAATAAGGGAGTGGTAGAAGCATAAGGAAAGAAGAGAATTTTGAAAAACCATTTATACATGTTCCATCTATTATGTTACAGAGTTAAAGTCATAGTGATTACATTATTTTCCAAATAAACACACAAAAAACAACTGAGAACTGATATACGTAACTGATCAGTGGTCAATTCCACCAACAGGTCTTAACAAGCTAGTGTTGGAAGGTGAGCATATCACGCACTGTCAGGAAGTCTAGCATGCATGGGCAGGAATATGTATGTGTAAAGACTTGTTCATGATACAATATGGTTACATGATACAATATTGCATCAACAAAATTTCAATGCAGAAAGACCCCACAAATTTATAATAAATTTTTAAATGTAAAATGTCATTTAAAAAAATATATATATTTTTTTTTTCTGAAATGATGGAAATTTTTTTAAAATGTTAAAAGGTTAAAGAAAATAGATTTCCAGGGGGGAAATTTTTGAGTAATTTTTTTTAAAGGGGGCAGTAGGCCAAATAAGTTTGGGAATCTCAGTAGACCCCACTACTACCCATAGTAAGGTTTCAGGAAAGTACTGTTTTTTTTCAAATAATAAAAATTCAAATCCAGCCCCAGACACTAAGTAACTGTGTGTACCTGGCCAAGTCATTTAACCTCAGTTTCCTCAACTGGAAATTGAAAACATAATTACACCACCTCCCAGGGTTATTGTGAGGATCAAATAAGTCAATATTTGTAAAGCACGTGACTGGCACACAGTAGGCACTTAAATATTTATTCCAAATCCCCTTCCTTTCCCCTACTGAAAAATGAGTTGGTCTATCACTTGACAAAAGGGACAGAAGAGAGATTTTTGGCTATGGAAACTGAAGAACAGGAAAGGGCATTTCACAGAATGATCTTGTCACTCAGTAATAAGGTTGTTCAGCTTACTAAGCAGTACCCTAGAGTATACAACTGGTCTTACTTGTAGGAAGATGGGATGACTGTGATATGGTATGATTTCAGGAATGCTGGGAAGTCCCATTGTCATTTTTATCTACTCTGGTCTAGGTGTTTGGTTTTATCTCTAATTCTTGACATTCTTTTAACTTTTATCCCACAATTTGAAGAAAGACTCAAAATGCACATTCCCTTTGGAGAGGAAACCAAGTGACTTAGGAATGATATTATTTCCATTCATGAGAACAGGAAATAAGGAACAAGAAGGAACTTAGGCACCTGGAAAGGGAGGAGAGAGGAAAAGGGAAGGAAGAAGCTACCTTTCTGATTTCACCCAGCACTAGCCTTCTTATTGGCTTAAGACAACACTTCCTTAAGGGTCTGGCAAACTAGTTGGAGTGCCATGCCACAGACCCTACTGACAATTTGTCTCACTCTGTTGCATAGATCTTACACTTTGGGTTCTTCTAGCAGACAGCTCTGGTACAACTGAAGCAATATTTTCATCAGACCAGTTTCAGGGGATCTGGGGCCCAGAGCTCCTTGAATATGCAGATTTTCCCATCTGGTGTAGGTTGGAGAGACATACAGTAAATATATATATATATATACATGTGTGTATGTATATATGTATATATATATATGAGGGAAGCCATGATTGCTATGATTCTCCCCAGTCCAATCAAGTAGCTCACACTAGGACTCCTATAGAAACCTCCAAATCCTGTTCTTGTTATTGTGAATATTCTCCTTTTATTTTGATCAAAACAAGGAGTTCAAGGTGCTTGTTCCTTCTCATCATGTGGACAAACCCATCCCGAACCCTTCTTAGGTAGCTTGGTGGCAACAGTGGATAGAGTTTTGGTCCTGAAGTCAGGAGACCTGCATTCCAATCCAGTCTCAGATACTTACTGTGTCCTGGGCACAGAAGGCAATTAACCTCTGATTGCCTCAGTTTCCTCAAATGTAAAATGGAGATCATAATAGCATCTACCTCTTGCAGTTGTTGTGAAGATAAATCAAATGAGATCATATTTGCAAAGTATTTAGCATAGCAACAGCCTCATAGTAGGTGGTTAATAAATGTTTGTTTTCTTACTTCCGGTATGCACTGAGATCATCCCATTTTAGTTGGCTAATTTCATAGTCCCCACAGAATTTGTCTTAATAGCTTAAGGCCAGTAAGTAACAATGATCGTGGTTCTGGGTCCTTTCTACATCACCAATTTCCTGTCACAAAAGGGGCAGCCTAGAGGGACAGATCACACCCCAAACCTATTCTTAATGCCATTTGAAAGATGACAAAGTAGCTCAGAGACATCACGGCAACTGAAGGTAACTAGTGATAGAGGGATTTCAACTAAAACTGAGTTCTGACTCCCAGACCTGCGTCTGTCCTACCTCACCAGACTGGCTCTTGTACGAGTTCAGCAGAATTTCAATCTGTTTGAAAAATGGCATTATCTTAATTTCATCAACAAATATTTAGCCCTCTAATGTAGCAGAGAGCAATGAATTGGCAGTCAGGAGATGATGTTTCAAATATCTCTGTGACTGTGGACAAATTTCTTAACCCTTATAAGTTTTTGTTTCTTCATCTGTGAAAGAAGGTTATGTAATACCTAATTCAAGGTCTGTTTTTTAAGAAAGTGCTTTGTAAATTGTAAAGTGCCATAGAAATAGGAGTTATCATTGTCATAAGGAAGGAAAGAAGGAAATGTTCACTAAACACCTACTGTATGCCAGTCACCATGCTAAGCCCTTTAAAAATATTATCTCATTTGGTCCTCATGATAACCCTGGCAGGCATTATTATCTCCATTTTACAGTTAAGGAAACTGAGGCAGACAGAGGTTAAATGACTTGCCTAGATTCACTCAGCTAATAATTACCTGAGGCTGGATTTGAGTGCAGGTACAGAGCTCTATCTACTTAAGAACCTACTGAGAACCTGAATAGGTTATGGCCTATGAACACCCACTCATGAAATCCTTTATCCTTAAAATATCCTTGAAATATTTTTAGATTAAATATTATTATTAGACCTATTGATTTTAATTTTTCTTTCATTCATTTTCTAATGAGTAGCCCTTCCTAACCTTTTCTGTGTCATGGTTTGCTGAGGCCTTCTCAGAATGTTCTTAGATGCATCGAGTAAAATACATAGTGTTACCAAGGAAACCAACTATTGTGAAACACAGTTATCAAAATAGTTTTTAAAAAACAAGTTTCTAGACCTCAGGGTAAGAACCCCTTCTCTGGAGTAATATCAGGACCCGTGCTTTATGCTTTCTGAAATCACCTCAAACTGAAAATTTGCTTCAGCTATAGCCCATTTTTCCCCACCCCCAACCCATACATTGTTCATACAAAATGATACTTCAACCCAAAAATAAACTTCTGGGGTGCTTCTTCCCCAAAGGGAAAGCAGAAGCTCCTATTGAATACAGCGGGAAGGGTGAGCTCCCTGTCTAGACCATCATCCAAGGGGAATTCTACCCACACAGTTCCCCATGGAAATCCCCTAAGTCCAAAGTAACTGCTGACTCAGGCTACCCATTTTAATGACCAACTCAACATGGCTGTTTAATAGCTTTGACCTCACATTCCCCCTTCTATCTTCCCTCTGCAAACGAGAAAAAGGCAAACTCTTAACTGGAGTTTCATTAGAAAGTCTAAATTGCCCAGAGGCAGTTTTGGGGCTCTAAACTCCTGAAATTCCTGTGAGAATCGGCCCAGGTGAGGAGGTACTGGTTTTTGCTGAGTTTCTATGACAGGCAAAAATGTCCTTTCATAGCATGATGGTCTTTAGAACTGGAAGGGACTTTCAGAGATAATCTAGCTTGAGAATCATAGATCACAGAACCATAGATAACAGAGATGCAAGGGGCCTTGAGGGTCACCTTGTGCAATTTCCTCATTCGGCAGATGGGGAAACTCAGGCAAGCTGTCAGCAAGCATTTTATCCAGTGCCTACTCTATGCTAAGTACTGAGGATACAAAGAAAGGCAGAAAATAGACCCTGCCCTCAAGGAGCTTACAGTCTAATGGGGGAAGATAATGTGCAAACAACTGTGTACAAACATTACGTGTGTATATATACATATATACATACACACATATACACACACATATATATGTATGTGTGTATGCATATACAGACATGTGTATGTACAACATGTGAGCAGCCAGGTGGCACCATGTATAGAGCACCGGGCACTACAGTCAGGAAGACTCTTCTAAGTTCTAATCTGGCCTCAGACATTTACTAGCTGTGTGACCCTGGGCAAGTCACTTCACCCTGTTTGCCTCAGTTTCCTCATCTGTAAAATGAGCTGGAGAAGGAAATGACAAACCACTCCATACACTGTTCAAACAAAATGGTGGGACATGATTTAAAAATGACTGAATAACAACTGTATACTATACAGTGTGCATGTGTATATACATACATATACACACAGATGCACATATGTAGGTATGTATGTAAACTTTTCTTAGTGTCCCTTAACACTACTGCCTTCCCTCTGAGATTACCACTTCCAAATTTTTTTGTGTGTATGTATATAGACAGTGTATATATATATATATATACACACTTATACATATATGCATATATTTATATATAAAATATATATAACACATAATTATATATAAATATAACATATGCACACACACAAAAATTGGAGGCAGTAATCTCAGACGGAAGGCATTGGCATTAAGGAAGACTAGGAAAAGTTTCTTGTAGAAGGTAGGATGTAAATGGAGACTTGAAGGAAACCAGGAAGGGAAGACAGAATATTCTAGGCATGGAGGTCAGTGAAAATGCTTGGAGTTATGAGATAGACTCTCTTGTGGGAGGGAGAGCCAGGAGGCCAGTGTGACTGGATTACAGCATACATGAAAGGGACTAAAATGCAAAAAGACTGGAAAGATAAAAAGAGGTCAGGTTATAAAGGGCTTTAAAAGCCAAACAGGGTTGTATATATGATCCTGGGGGTAACAGGGAGCCACTGGAGTTTATTGAAGATATTTATTGAAGAGAGGGGTGATCTGCGCATTAGGAAGATTACTTCTATAGCTGAATGGAGGAAAGACTGGAGCAGGGTGAAATTTGAAGCAATAAGACCAACCAATTTGAGACAGGGAGACCAACGCAAAGCTATTGTAATTGTCTAGGATCGAGGTGATTAGGGTCTGTACTAGGATGGCAGTGTCAAAGGAGAGAAGGGGGGCTATATAATAAATAGCTCTTATGCAAGAAAGAGACACAGAGGACTTAGGTGGCAGAACTGGCATTTAAACTCAGGTCTTGGCTTCATGCTGCAGCAATACAACTTCTCAATACAACAATATGTTTCTAATGCCTTCATTTTACAGAAGGGGAAACTGAGACTCGGGTTGATGAGCAACTCACCCATGGGCACATAAGTAACCATCTTCTTGTTGTTGTTGAGTTGCTTTATCCAGTCACGTCAGGCAGAGATATTGGAGTAGATTGCCATTTCATTCTCCAGCTCCAAAGGTAGTCTATAAGGAGAACAAGAATTGGCACCCAGATCTTCTGATTCAGCATTCTAAGCAGTTCAGTCCTACAGATTTTAAATTTTGTATATATGAAATCAGTAGAGACTGTCTAAGGAATTTGCTGGAAAAGATCAAAAGACAAGAGTAAAAACTCTGGAAATAGCTGAGCAATCTAAGAACTGGTACAGCATTTCAAAAATGTGAATGAGTAGGAAGATCTGCATGTGGGCTTTATTTTCATTCATGACAAAAAAATTTTTATATGGTCCCCAGAGAAAATGGCTGCAAATAAGACAGCGAATCTTAAAAAACTAA
>CM053598.1:189243941-189274654 GCA_028646575.1 Pseudocheirus occidentalis
GTATTCCATTACATTCATATACCACAACTTGTTTAGCCATTCCCCAATTGATGGACATCCCCTAAATTTCCAGTTTTTTGCTACCACAAAGAGAGCTGTAATAAATATTTTTGTATATATGGGTTCTTTTCCCACTTCTATGATCTCTTTGGGATACAACCCCAGAAGTGGTATTTACTGGGTCAAAAGGCATGCAATTATTATGCTGATGATTCTTAAAGCTACCTATCCTGTCCTAATCTCTCTGCTGACATTCAGCCTCACTTCTCCAGCTGCCTTTCTTATACCTCAAACTGGATGTCCAATAGATATCTTAAATTCAGTATGTCCAAAAATGAGCTTGTTATCTTTTCTTCTAAACCCTCTTGACTACGAAACTTTCCTATTATCATTGAGGATACTATCATCCTCCTAGTCCCCCAGTCTCATAACTTAGGAGTAGTCCCTGAGTCGTCCTCACCTTCACCCTCCATATCTAATTTTTGCTCAAAGTCTGTCCATTTTTCCTTTGTAACGTCTCTCAAAAATGCCCCCTTCTCTCCAACACTGCCACCACTCTGTTGCAGGCCCCTATTACCTCATTTGAACTATTGTGATAATCTGTTGAAGGGTCTTCCTGCTTTGAGTCTCTCCCTATTCCAGTGTATCTTCTATTCAGTCACCAAAGTGATTTTCCTATATAGGATATTAGAGCCGGAAAGAACCTTACAGACACCTATGTCAATCCCCTCATTTTACAAAGGAAAAAAGGACAAAATAGACACAAACATAAAGCTAAAGCATTCGGGCAACATTTTTCAACCTATGTTGAGCCTACCTTTTCCTTTAGTTTAATAAATATTTTTGAAGCTCAGTTACTTCTTAGAAAACTAAGTTGGTTCTGGTGTCTCAGGCACCATTTGCATGGACCTGCAGGGCATCATTTGCCATGATTTGAACTAGCCCATCAGGACAACCAGTGGGAAAAATAGAAGTTTGACTTGGCTCTGGGCAGCATGCATTCACAGTTCAGTAGCTTTCAGAAATTTCAGTGCTGGGTGTGTTTGTTATGGAGACTTACTGTGTCGAAAATGTGTGAGAACATAGGGCTATTCTAGTCCATGGAAAACCTGGCAAAGTGACAGTCCATAAGTCTTTTGCAAGCACTACATACTTCATGCATGCAAACAAAACAAGGTGTCATCTAGGAGTCCTGACACCACTTTCTATTTGAACTTATTCCTAAGATTTGATAAGAAATATTGCAAAGACTATAGATATGATTCTACGTATGAGTATATTGTGAATACTTAAAAGTTGTACGTGATAATGCAGAGTTACAACAATTTAAAGATAAGACAACTGAATAAGAGAACACTCAGGAAAAAAAATCTTCCCTGAGGATTTTGACAAGAATCAATAGGACAGTGAGAGAACATAGAAGGATATAGAATAGCTGGATATTACTTAACCTAAACTTTATCCTACTGATGCCAAGATGCCAAGGTAGATTCCCTACCACCACACCCACCACCATGGCTGCCACAAGCACATGACGGCTAAAGCATAAATCCTGTATGGGCAAGCCTGAGCTTGGATTAGGGCTGCCTCTTCTACATTTCTTCTTTCCTGATCTTGGGTGAATGAGTACCCATCTGAAATGAATGTGTCCAGGCTTGGAGGTGACCTTGTGAATTCAAGAGATCCTAAATTCCTGGGTTGAAGCCAAATGGCAGTTAGGGAGGAGTTCCCAGCAACCACTCCAGTGTTCTTGGTGAAAATGGTCACTGGTAGATGTTTGGACAATGCAGAGCCAAGGCAAAACAAAAAATACCTGATGAGCAGTCCTGAAAACTTCTTAAAGTTCTGATTAGACTTAGGTTTCAATCTCTCAATGAACAAATTATGGAATACAAATGTAACGGAATACTACCGTGCCACGAGAAATTGTGAAAAGGACAGTTTCAGAAAAACCTGTAAAAACTTGTATGAATTGATACAGAATGAAGTGAGAAGAATCAGAACAACGTATTCAATAACAACTACATTACAAAGGCAAATAATTTTGAAACTGATCAACACAATGACTAATAGTGATTGCAGAAGACTAGTGATGAGTAGGCTTTGAGAAGAGGATGGCCTCAGTGTGAAGAATAAGACAGATGTGTGTGTGTATGTGTGTGTGTGTGTGTGTGTGTGTGGATATGGCCAATGTGGGAAACTGTTTTGCTGAACTATATATATTTGTTGCAAAAGTTTTGTTTTGTTTCTTTAATGAAGAGGTAGATTGGGAGGGAAAGAGGATAGACTTTTGTTAATTGAAAAAAAAATTAATTAAAAATTTTTTAGGTATCAGCACCCTGGGAGACTGCAACTATAATTATAAGTTATTACAGAAAGGTTTTGTTTTTGTCAAATGTATGCTTCTGAATGTGAACTATATTTAACATTCCTTCTGTGTGTCAGAAATAAATACCTGTCCCTTATCTGATTCACATAACATACCACAGATTTTTCTACTCCCCACTTTTGGAGATACCCTAGATATGTACCATAATTTAATTTGCTCTAAGTAAAATTGTCTCCCGGGTGCTAGGGTGGGAGACTTCATGAGCCTAAAAGTGTGATAAGAGGGCAACTAGTCATTCTCATTAGAGACCATGCTTCCTTCTCCCTCCTTTCCTTACCCTTCTTTACACCCCTAACCCTCACCCCTACCCCTGTTGAACACAGTCAAATGCAATACCTGGATCCCCCTAGTCAAAAGAATGGCACTGTATCCCAGTCACTGTGGTCACAGCCTGGTTCCTCAACGTCAGACATATAACAAAGGGAAATTCACAGTAGAACACATGGAAGCCAGATTAAGCAAAATGCAACACTGTACTGAGAGTAAAAGAAAACAATTCATAGTTAATTTTAAAATTTGGAGACAGGTCACTTTGATCATGTAGGATTTATTCCAGGAATTAAAGGATGGTTCAATATTAGGAAAACCATCAGTATAATTGATCATATCAACAATAAAATTAGCAGAAGCCATATGATTATCTCAATAGATGTAGAAAAGGCTTTTGATAAAAACAACATCCATTCCTATTAAAAACACTAGAAAGTACAGGAATAAATGGAGTCTTCCTTAAAATAATTGATAGCATCTATTTAAAGCCATAAGCAAGTATTATATGTAAAGGGATAAGCTAGAAGCATTTCCAATAAGATCAGGAGTGAAACAAGGATGTCCACTATCACCCCTCTTATTCAATCTGGTACTAAAAATGTTAGCAGTAGCAATTAGAGAAGAAAAAGAAATTGTAGAAATCAAATTAGGCAAAGAAGAGACTAAGCTATCACTCTTTGCAGATGATATGATGATGTACTTGGAGAATCCTAGAGAATCAAGTAAAAAACTACTTGAGACAATAAATAGCAAAGTTGCAGGATATAAAAAAACCCACATAATTCCTTGGTATTCCTATATATTTCTAATGAAATCCAATAGCAAGAGAAACCCCATTTAAAGTTACTGTAGACATTATAAAATATTTGAGAATCTACCTGCCAAAACAAACCCAGGATCTATATGAACACATCCATAAAACACTTTTCACACAAATAAAATCAGATCTAATTAATTGGAAAAACATCAATTGCTTGTGGCTGGGTCAACCTAATATAATAAAAATGACAATTTTACCTAAATTAAGTTACATATTTAGTGCCATACCAATCAATCTACAAAAAAAATTACTTTATAGAGCTAGAAAAAATAGTAACACAATTCATTTGGAAGAACAAAAGGTCCAGAATATCAAGGGAATTAATGAAAAAGAAATGCTGAGTAAAGTGGCCTAGCCATACCAGATTTTAATCTGTATTATAAAGGAGCAGTCATCAAAACTACTTAGCACTAGCTGAGGAACAGTGTAGTCAATCAATGGAATAAACTGGGTACATGAGACTCAGCAATCAACGACTATAGTAATCTACTGTTTGATAAACCCCAAAACCCTTGTTTTGGGCATAAAAATTCATTATTTGACAAAAACTGCTGGGAAAACTGGAATATAATATGGTAGAAACTGGGCATAGACCATTATCTAATACCATATAACAAACTCAAGTCTAAATGGGTGTGCGATCTAGGTATAAAGGCAGATACTATAAGCAATTTGGGAAAGAAAGGAATAGTTTATCTGTCAGAATTATGGAGAAGGGAGGACTTTATGACCAAATAAGAGTTAGAGAGCATTATAAAATGCAAAATGAATAATCTTGATTACATTAAATTGAAAAGCTTCTGTACAAACAAAGCAAATTGGAAAAGAATTTTTACAACCAGTGTCTCTGATAGAGGCCTCATTTCTAAAATATACAGAGAATTGAGTCAAATCTAAAGGAATACAAGTCATTCCCCAATTGATAAATAGTCAAAGGATATGAATAGGCAATTTTCAGAGGAAGAAATTAAAGATATCTATAAGCATATGAAAAATGCTCTACATCACTGTTAATTAGAGAAATGCAAATCAAAACAACTCTGAGGTACCACATCTTACTGGTCAGACAGGCTAAGATGAGAAAACAGGAAAATGACAAATACTGGAGAGGCTGTGGAAAAATTGGGACACTAATGCATTGTTGGTGGAGTTGTGAACTGATTCAGCCATTCTGGAGAGCAATCTGGAACTATGCCCAAAGGGCTATAAATAAGTGCATACCCTTTGACCAAGCAATACCACTTCTAGGGTTATATCCCAAAGAGATCATAAAAGTGGGAGGAAGAGCCATATGTACAAAAATATTTATAGCAACTCTTTTTGTGGTAGCAAAGAATTAGAAATTAAGGGGATACCCATCAATTGGGGAATAGCTAAACAAGTTGTGATATATGAATATAATGGAACACTGTTGTGCTATAAGAAATGAAGAGCAGAGGAACTTCATATTTACCTGGAGAGACTTATACAAACTGATGCTAAGTGAGAAGAGCAAAACCAGGAGAAATTTATACACAATTACAGACAGACACAATGTATGTGTGACAACCAGCTTTGATGGACTGGACTCTTCTTGGCAATGAAAGGTTATAAGACAACTCCAAAAGACTCATGATGGAAAGAGATGTCTAGATTCAGAGAAAGAACTAAAAAGAACAGAGTTTGAAAGCAGATTGAAACAAACTACACGCTCTCTTCCTTTTTCTTGTTTGGCTTTGTTTCCTCTTTCCCATTGTTCATTCCATCAGTTACAATCCTTCTTTACAACCCAACTAATGCCTAATGTGAAAGTATTTGCAGATCCTATACTTGATTGCATGCCGCCATGGGCGGGGGTGGGGGGAGACAGAGGAGGAAAAAATGTGAAACTCAAGGGATTGTGTGACTGAATCTTGTATAAAAGTAAACAAATTAATAAAGAAAAAAAAAGAAACAAATTGGAGACAGGGATAATTCTCGATATTTTCTTTTACCTGGGGTAGGCCTAGTGATTCTTATTCATAACCTTGCTCCCCTTCCCTTACTCTCCTTATTAGCTGCAGTCGTCCCTTAGCTAGTGATAATGGCTAGAGGAGCACCTCTAAATCCTTTTCAGTCTATAGTTCCATAGGGGTGAAGGTGATGACTAAGGTGAGGAGTAGAAAAGAGGATAATTCTTCCTGCCAGGTACTTACTCATTCAGCAATCTTCCCATCCATATCTCACAGGAATTTAATATATGTGTACCGATGAATCTCCCAAAGAAAAAAAGAGAGGGAAAGAGGAAGAGAAGGAAGAGAGAAGGAAGCAAACAGAAAAGCAGAGAAGTGAAAATAAAAATACTGAAGAAGTAATGTGGCTTAGTAGAAAGAGTATGAGAACTTGGACATCTGGGTTCAAATTTTGCATCAGATACCCATAAGCTACGTGATCCTGAGCAAGTCATTTAATTTATTGGAGGCTGAATTTCCTCATCAATAAAATCAGAGTAATATTTTAATACCTGTACCATCTGTAACACTGGGTTGTTGTGAGGAAAGTACTTTATCAAACCTTAAAGCAGAATATAAACACGTATTATTATTATTATTATTATCTCCACCTATGAACTTATTGTTCTGGAGAACCCCCACTAAAATTCCCATTACCTAAACAGATCAGCAACTCCTCTCTCTAACTTGTAGGCTGAGAGTTGGCTATGTCATTGAATGGTTAAGCAACGGTGACATAGTCACTTTGTGTGAGAACCCAAACTTGAATCTAGGTCATCCTGACTCCAATGCCAGCTTTCCATTCATTCATTCAGTCAGTCTGCCTCTAATTTGTGTGTGTGTGTACACAGGCATATATGTATATATATATATATAAAAGTATAGACATATGTAGGTGTGTGTGTATATATAGAGATATCTATATATACACACATATATAAGACAAGTTGTAAAGCAGATGTTAGTCTGCTTTTGTAGAGGAACTTCCCTATAACTTTGAAATCATGGATGTGGTTTAAAACATACATATGGGGTGGCTAGGTAGTGCAGTGAATAGAGAACCCACCCTGGAGTTAGGAGGACCTGAGTTCCAAACTAGCCTCAGACACTTAACACTAACTAGCCGTGTGACCTTGGACAAGTCACTTAACCCCAATTGCCCTCCAAAAAGCAAAAAGAGAGACAGAGAGACAGAGAGAGAGAGAGAGAGAAAGAGAGAGAGAGAGAGAGAGAGAGAAGGAAAGAGGGGGTAGGGGGGAGGGAGGGGAGGGATTAAATGGCCTCTGAGGTCCCTTCTAAGACTCACTGATCCTGTGAGCATAAAGCTTGATGAAAGATTCAGAGGTAATTTCGTTCAGTTGCTGGCTCTGTTTTATTCTTTCTTAAGGTGAAGAAGTGATAGCATCCCACAAACTAGTGGAAAATTATCTGACTAGGCTCTGGAATCAGTTGTGATCTCGACTTGATCAATAATATTAAATAATGCCTCTCTGATCCATACCCCATCTAGGTGCTAAATTCCCAAGCACAGATCTGACCAAGGTATTCCCTTCTTCAAGAAGTTCTAGTGGCTTCTAATTGCCTTTAAGATTAAAAAAACAAACTCTTCTATTTTGCATTTAAAGTTCTTTGCAATCTGGATCCAGTCTATATATTTTTTATTTTTTAGCTACTCTGTACTACTTACTGTTCAGAGGTTGTTTCTTGTACTTTGAATGAATTCTTCACCACTTAACAGGCCTTGAGAGAGACAGTGCAGAGCCAAGGTAAAATGTACTAATGCCTATTCAGCAGACGTGTAAACTGCTTCATGTTCCAATGTTTAAGACTCAACCTCCTGGGAGAGTGAAACGATAGTTATTTCTGTGGCTTAAGTCTCTCAGTACACTGTTGTGATAACTTTTTGATTAATATTTTTTCTGTGTGTGGAGGAAATAAAATACCTATCCTATACCTGTATTACATTGCACAATGAGTACTTTTCTAGTCCTCCTTTTGGGGAGATCCTAGTCATGAGTGAAACCTAAACTTTAAGTAAATCTGTCCCCAAAGGCATTGGGATGGTGGTAAAAAGAACCAGAGTGTGAGAAAATGAACCTGACTCTTCTTTTAGTTGGTCAAGGTCCTCCATGTCTATACCATGTACTTGGTCCAGAGTCTAAGTACAGGAGGGGGGAACCTGCAGCCTTAAGGACACATGTAGTCTTCTAGGTCCTCAAGGCCCTTTAACTGAATCCAAACTTCACAGAATAAATCCCCTTAATAAAATTATTTGTTCTATAAAACTCAGACTCAGTCAATAGTCTGTACCCAAGGACCTAGAAGGTCACATGGCTTTCCTCAAAGCCACAGGGTCCCCACCCCTGAAGAGGTTATCAGACAAGTATGAAGAAGAGGTCTAGAGTGAGTAGAGTGGTCAAAGTAGTTGGTAGTCTAACAGCAGAATTTCAAAGTTTAGGATCTTGGAAATGGTAGTTCTTCAAGATGTTGATATCCAAGCTGGTGTGTGGCTGGTGTGGGGTGGAATGGAGCAATGGATTAGGGTGTTAAAAGCATTGCCACCATAAATATTGAAGACCTTGAAGATGGTAAGATACAGAACGGAAATGAAGACTGTGAGCCAGGTTCTAAGGTCACTGAGGAAATGAAGAGGTTGGTAGATGACAGCAACAAGCCCCAACTGCTCCAGCCTGCATTGCTATCCCTCTTCCTTAAACTTCTAAAGCACTTAGAGTCTATGCCACAAAAATTAGCATTTTTATATACCAAACCACAGGATATTAAAACTCAAAGAAGCCACGGAGATCATGTAATTCAACTCTCTCACTACACAGATGAAGAAACTGAGGCCCAGAGTAGTAAAGGTACTTCTCTTTAGTCACAAAGGAAACAAAAGAGCTGGGATCCAGGCCAGCATTATTTTTTTGACTCCACATATATTCCCCTATATCAATTTGATTCAATTCCTTCAATAAACATTCATTAATCACTGGCAAAGGGCAAGGCAAATCATTCCACTTTCTTGAAATTGATTCTTAGATCAATTTTAAAACTCTTACACAAAAGTCCTGTTCATAACAGCATGTATGAGCTAGTACAAAAATGAGGTAAACCCAGATTTTGATTGTTGCACTCATGGTGTCTTCCTAAATGCTCCCTTGGCTCCTGGGATGTCACATGATGTTTGATTAGCTAGAGTCACAAAGCATTGTCTCTGTATTTAGTAGCTGCATAATTCACAGGACCCTATACAGATTGTACAAGATAGCTTAGAGATCACCAAATTTGACCACCTAATTTTACAGATGAAGAAACTGAAGCCCAAAGTGCCTCATACACACAGTAGGTGCATGACCCTAGGCAAGTCACTTAACCTCCGCTTCCACATCTGTATATGGAGGATTACAATAGCACCTACCTCCCAGCGCTGTTGTATTAAATGACTATAAAGCACTTATAGTGCCTGACACATTGCTATTACCATTATTACTATTACATTTACTACTAAGCCAAAGAGATGGGATAAGAACCGTATCTTTTAATTCCAAATCAGTGCAATCCTAAACCACATCATGCTGCTTTGTCTTGTAATGTCTAATTGTTTTGCATGTGTATTTTGTTTCTCCTCCAAATAACTATGAAATCTTTAAAGGCAGGAAGCATGTTTTCTATATGTCTTGCATGTTTTTCCTCTATGGTCCCACCACCTCCTCATGCCAGTACCTAGCATATAAACAAAGATCCACATCTCCATGTAGCCTTCAATTCTGTCCTTTTCCCTTTTCTTTGCTCAATCAGAGATAAGGTTGTGTTAATGATCTTTAGGTCTTTTACCTCTGACAATTTTGCTTTGGACAAATATGGCATTTAATCTCTAGCACAGAGACTCTAATGATCCTCTTCCCCATAACTGAGTACTCAGATTTGAGATGCACTTTGAGCTCTCTGGAAGCCACAGTTCATAATGCAGAAGTTGACCATCTGGAGAGTTGACAGCATTGGTTGTGGTCTATGAGACACCAAATCCTGGAGAAGTACCTCTTTAGAAAAGTTATTAATACTTCCTTGGTCCATGTGCCTGGATGAACTTTGGCAAGGAAAAAACGGCTCTCATGTGCTTGTGGAGAAAGGTCCTCTTTCTCCTTCCTTCTTCAATGCTTCCTATTCCTACCTCTTTGTTAAGAGAAGTACCACATGCAGAGAATAGTCAACATACAAATGAACCATGTATTTCAGGATGTTGTTTGAGGTATGTCATATATGATTAGGGGTACGTGGGGTGTGGGGGAAGGAAAAGATTTTATTTTCTTCTACCCAATTCTTTTAATATTTTGTTTAACTCCCCTCTCAGGACTTTTTTGATGATTCATTTTTGGAGGCTAGAAGGCAAGGCAGTTGGGGTTAAGTGACTTGCCCAAGGTCACACAGCTAGTAAGTGTGCCAGGTGTCTGAGACTGGATTTGAATTCAGGTCCTTCTGACTCCAGAGCCGGTGCTCTATTCACTGCCACCTACCTGCCCCAGTGATTTTCTAAAAACTCAGGTATTCTTAGTGATATCATTCAGCAATGTTACGACCAGAACTCTGATCCTGGTGATTTGTACTTGCTGGCTTTAGTATATAGGGCAGGGTCCTGCTAATTTATCTTCAGGACATAGTGTAGATAGCACTGATGAAGTACAATGAGTACCATGCAGAATTGGCACATATTTCATGTTTCACACCTAGAAAACAGAAAATCTATCCTCATGTGAAACCTGGATAGGAATATATAGATCTTATTTTTCAAGTAACAGCTATTTGTAGAGTTGAGGGGGGTATACAGTGGATGTTATATGTCTTTCCTTTAGATATGAACATCTTCACTGACATTCTAGCAGAGCAAAAGGCACAGATAAAAATCATAAAAGCTGTGTCAATGAATATCAAAGAAAGATACCCAGTCAGTCAATCAAACCAGAATCTCTAATCAATCAAAAAGTATTTATTAAGTGCCTACTATGTGCAGGCATTGTGCTAGACACATAAAATAAGTAATGTGGGAATTAAAAACTAAAAACCAAATTAGGTTTACAAAAACACATATGTATATACACGTATTAAACAAAGTACACTCTGAGTATATATTAGTCTAGGTTGAAGTTAGGAGACCAGGTTTTCATTCTCAGCTCTGGCACTGACTCACTGCATGGTTTGAGGCAAGTTACTTAACTGTTTTAGGCCTCAATTTCTCCATCTGGAAAACAGAAATTAAAATAACTGAAATAATGAGAATATGAAAATTAGAAAATTCACAAACTTCTTGGAGATAAAAGCAAAAACAGAATATTCAACTCGCTAAATATAAATAATAAGCTTCCATGTTACCCCATTACTTCAAAACCCCAAATTACCAGGAAGATTCTGATTTATTTAGCAAATATTTAGTGATTTCTCCTCTCATTATATAAAGCACCTCTTTTACAAAAAGGTAAAAGATTCTGCCATTCAGAACCTTACTCTATAGTAGTCACTAAACAAATTACTACAAAGACTTTTTCTTTCTAATGCTAATGCTTATGTAAGCAAAGACATATAATTAAAACAAGAGCACTAGTGGCAGAGAGGAGTTCATGGTTTCTCAGTGGTTGACTGACATGCAGCTTCCCTGTGCAACCCTGTCTGGTTCAGAAAACTGGAAAGCAGTGTGAAAGAAATTAGGTTAAGATCAACATCTCATACACCCACATAAAGCTCCAAATGGATAAATGTCCTAGATATAAAAGATTGTATCATAAATTACAGGAAGAAGGAAAAAGATGCCCTTCATAACTATGGATAGATGAGTTCATGACCAAATAAGTGATAGAGAGAAGGTAAAATAGAAAGTGACAGAGAAATAAAATATAAAATTATAATTACATAAACTGAAGGTTTTGCACAAGCAAAATCAATGCAGTTCATATTAGAAGGGAAACAGTTAACTTGGGGAAAAAAATCTTTGCAGTAAGTTTATTTGCTAAAGGCCTGATTCTAAGATATAGAAGGAACTGATATAAATATATTAGAAGAGCCATTTCCTGACAGATAAGAATTCTTAGAATTCAGGAGGCATTCTCCCAAAGAAACAGTAACACGCAGAAGGTTGTACAGGAACTTACAATAAAAAAGACAACAGTTCAAATCCTATCTTATTAGCTATGTGACCCTGAACAAGTCATTTAACTCCTCTGAGCCTTTCTTCATCTATGAAATAGGGATATGAAAATAATGCAATACATAATTGAATAAAAAATAATTTAACTCACATTTGTGAAAATCAAAGAAGACAACATAAAGTATTTTGCAAACCTTAAACAATCAGCTTTTATTATAGGAGCAATAATACTATTTTGAACGGCCTTGAAACCTAACAAGTAATAATAACATTTCAATAGTAATCCCCTTTAAGTTCTACATATCCACATACTTTCTGTAGATTAGCCTTTCACCTACATACATATATGTGTGTATATGTGTATACATACATACATATATATACACACACATACACACATACACACACATATACGCCCCTAATAGACTTTCACCTATACCTTCACAAATACCTTACAAATAGACCTTTAACCTACACACACAAACACACATACACCTTACAGATGGCCCTACACACAAACACACCTTGGAAATAGACCTTTCACCTACACACACACACACACACACACACACACCTTATAGGTGGGACTTTCACCTACACATACACACACCTTATAGGTGGGACTTTCACCTACACACACATATCTTACAGGTGGAACTTTCATCTACACACACCCCTTATAGATTGGACTTTCAACTAGGGACATAAACCTAGAGATGGAACTTTAACCTACACACACATAAACACACACCTTACAAATGGCCCTACACACAAACACACCTTAGAGATGTACCTTTAACCTATACACTCACACACACACACACACACACACCTTATAAGTAGGACTTTTCACAATGGACATACCCTAACCCTAGAGATGGGACTTTCACTACACACACACACACACACACACACCTTAGAGATGGGACTTTTACCTACACACATATCTTAGAGGTGGGATTTTTCACCTCCACACACCTTATAGGTGGGACTTTCATCTACACACACTTCATCTACATCTATCTTATAGACTAGACTTTCAACTATGCACATAAATCTAGAGATGAGACTTTCAACTATACACACACATCTCATAGATGGGACTTTTCACCTATACACATAAACACACCTTAGATATGGACCTTTAACCTACACACAAAAACACACACACATACTTTATAGATTGGACTTTCAATAATGCACATACCCTAGAGATAGGACTTTCACCTACACACACCTGAGACACGGACCTTAGACATGGGACTTTTCACCTACACATATACACACACACACCTTAGAGATGGGACTTTCACCTACACACCCCTTATAGGTGGGACTTTTCACATACGCGCGCGCGCGCACACACACACACACACACACCCCTTAGATATGGCACTTTTACCTACACATACCTTACAGGTGGGACTTTTCACCTACACACACAAAAACACACACATACACATACTTTATAGATTGGACTTTCAATAATGGACATACCCTAGGGACGATACTTTCACCTACACATACCTGAGAAACGGGACCTTAAACATGGGACTTTTCACCTACACACACACACACACACACACACACACACACACACATACACAGCTTTTGAGATGAAACTTTCACCTCCAGATATACACACATACCTTAGAGATGGGACTTTTACCTACACATACCTTACAGGTGGGACTTTTCACCTACACACACAGAAACACACACATACACATACTTTATAGATTGGACTTTCAATAATGGACATACCCTAGAGATAATACTTTCACCTACACACACCTGAGAAACGGGACCTTAGACATGGGACTTTTCACCTACACACACACAGCTTTTGAGATGAAACTTTCACCTACACACACACACATACCCCTTAGAGATGGGACTTTCACCTACACACCCCTTACAGGTGGGACTTTTCACCTAACACACACATCCCTTAGAGACGGGACTTTCACCTACACACCCCTTATACGTGAGGACTTTCACTTATACACGCTCCCGTAGACACACCCTGTACCTGGGACCTTCGCTTGCGCACAGATCCTATACATGGGACACACTCACGGTCACCCACAACCTCCCCCGTTAGCGTGCTTTCACTTCCACACTATCAGGCCCTGGGTGCAGGAAATCACAGCGCGGCCGAGCGCTCTACCTACTCCTGCCAAGCAGACGGACTGGGGTCAAGCAGCCCAGCCTCCGGGGCCCCTTCCTGTCCCCGAAGGCTGGGGGGGCAGCCGGGTTCAGACGCGGGCCCAGTCGCTCTCCGGGTCCACGAAGACTCTTTCCGGTCCTCGCTTCCTCCCTGGGACTTTTGGGAGCTAAGTGGCATCAGGCTACCCCTCCTGCCTAGGCACCATCAGTCCTCCCCCTTCCCCGACGCCCAGCCTCGAGCCTGTATCTGTCACCCCGCGCTCCAGCACCGGCTCTAAAGCCCGCTCTCTGGCGACGTCTGGAGCGCCTCAAACACAGCGCCCCAGGCCGGTACGGGTGAGCAGCTGTCGCCACATAGTCAGCCGCGGCGCGCAGGGCGGGCTCTCAGAACGGCTCTGTGGCCTTTTCCCATTGGGGCTTGGTTGCCATGGTATCAGTGACCCTAGAACTCTCGGGAAAAGCTTCCGGAAATTAAAGAGCAATTACTTCCAGGGTTGCCCTTACTAATCATGGTGGATGGCAAACGTCCACAACGCCAGGAATGCAGGAATTTAAGGGACTAATTCGCATTTAGTCCACTTCAGCACATTTAGTATACTCTTTCTCGCGGTTATCAGTGTTTTGTTCTGGCCCAGTTTCTCTCCAGGTTTCCCCCAACCGCCGTCTGCCAGTCTCCAAGATGGCGCCAGAGGCATCTCGGTGTCGGAGGCCGGTCCCATGGTCCCCCGGTTCCGGCGCGGTGGAGGCCCCCGGAGCTGAAGCGATCGCTAGCACCATGTCCCAGTTGTCTGACCCTCGTATTCCCCGCGGCCCCGGCCAGCTGGTGCTTCTGCTCCTGCTCCTCCTCGGCCCCAGCTCGGTCCTTACCATCTCCTTCCACCTGCCCGTCAACTCCCGCAAGTGCCTTCGAGAGGAGATTCACAAGGACCTGCTGGTGACGGGCGAGTACGAGATCACCGACCAGTCTGGGGGCGCCGGCGGCCTGCGAACCCACCTCAAGGTGCGGGGGGTCAGCGGGCCACGAGCCCACTAGGGCGCTCCCGCGGTCGGCCATGGACTCCGGCCGCGGTAAAAGGGTTGGGCGGGCCGAGGCCTAGGCCTACGGACTGGACCAGGCCCACGGGGATCACCTGGGGCGTGTCACTGGGGCATCCCTTCACCCTGCTTCCTCTTCCTTTTAAGGGAACCCCGGCCCGAAGGCAGGAGCTAGACAGATTAACAGAAATGCCCCCATTCTAACCACCCTGGGACAGGCCCGGCCCTTGTCCCTTCTCTCTGGGATCCAGGGTCCCAGTCAGACTGTCACCGAATTTGGTCTCCAGTGGCCCGTCCCTTGTGATTTGGAGAAGTCCCGTGCCAAGGAAGCACAGGAGGCTCCCAGCTGGGTGTTCAATTCCCCAGCAGGATCACTATTTGCTGCCTGCGGAACCTTGAGACAATCATTTCACCTCTCTCAGCCTCAGTTTCCTCATCTGTAAAAAAAAAAAAGGGGGGGGGGGAATGATCCAGATTATCTCAGAAATTCTTTCGAGCTTTAGAAGTGCAAATTGAATATGACCTAATTAAAATGGGGATTTTCATCTAGATTTATGGGGACTCCCATTCTTCAGGGAAAGGAAACAGGGTTTACATTTTATTTCTTAGTGTTTTGGGAGGAGAGTGGTGAGATTTTGACGTTTCTACATCTGGATTAGAGTGTGTCTTCCCCTTCTAAATTTGACCATACAGAAACAATAGGGAACCTTCCACGCCATTTATCGTCTAACTTGTGCCTTAGGCTGTCGGCTGCCATATGGTAAGAACTGTTCAGTCTTGAATGCTGTTGAGGGGGTCGGCTCTGTCCTGAAGGCTGTATTCCCTCAAGTTTGATATAAGTCCTCACTATAGAATGGAATGGGCCACAGGGAGTCTTTCACACACCCCTGCTTGTCACTGTTTCTTACACTGAAAGGGTAATGGTAGCAGAGGTTAAGTTCACTTTATTTCCAGAATGTTATGATTAATCATCTAAGTAACAAGATTGGAGTCAGCAAACTGGAATCCATCCCTGGATTTTGATAACACTATATTTGTACCTCTAATTCATTTAGCATATTCTACTCTATACTGTATCATAGTTATTTTTATGCTAGTTTTAGTTCCCTGACCAGATTTCAGATTAAGAGCAGGGATCATATTCATCTGTATAGTTCCCTCATCATCATCAAAATTCTTTACACATAGTTGGCACTCATTGATTAAAATGAATGAATCATTCCTACCCTCAGTAACATTTTTTAGCTATGGGTAGTTTACTCTGCTTTTTCATTTCATAATGCCTTTTTTTTTTTTTTAAAGAAGAGAGCTTCCCTGTAAGCAAAGCAAATAATCCTAGGGCAAGGCAATTCTTTTCACTTGTTTCAGAGTCTTACCACTTAATTTTTCAAAGTTTCTGTGAGATAAGACCAGACTTATATCTGAGGTCTTGGTACCCAACCTTTGGTTTAAAACTTCTTTATTTGAATTTATCATTAGGCTTAAATAAAAAAACCCACTCACCATTCCTTGTTCTACCTTCTGTTACAGATGATCTTTTCTTCAGTTACTATCCCACCACAAACTTTGTCCCCACTAGACAGATCAAGAAAGTGACTGGGGAGAAATTTTAGAGGCTCAGATATGACTCTTTGGGGTTCATATTTCAGACTTTAAAGTGAAAATTTATGGATATAGCATCTTATAGACTCAGAAGTTTAAAGCTGAAAGAAACCTTAAATTCATATAGATAAGAGTTGTCTGAACAACTGTTGTGGTCTGACCCACAACAGTTGTGAGTGTAGCCCAAACCAGGCTGATTAGTAAATGGGAAATATTTAACAAAGTAAGTAAAAATATAATAAAGCACAAATAATAGTACATTTTAAAACTAAATCAGTATGTAGCCCACCAGGGTCCTTATGTACATATTTGTGGTTTGTTTCTATTTGAGTTTAATATCACTGCTCTGGACCAACCCCTTCACTGTACAGATGACGTAACTGAAGTTCAGAAAGGTTAGTGACTTACCTCAAGTCACAGAGTTTCTTAGTGGCAGAGATGGTGGGTTTTTTATGTCTCGCCCTATAATTCTGTGAGTACAAGATCCCTAACTAGAACAATAACAATATTTTGAATTTACCTGTTATGTAATTACATATTGAGTGAGTCTACTGCCAAGTGAGTCCTGATCCCAGCTTATTTACTTACTGAGATATTCCAGGAAATGGAGCTAATATTTCTCAGCTATACATTGGGGAATGGTAAAATGGCACTTTGTCACAGGGCTTACTGCTGAATAGAAAGAAAGGTTGTTTAAAAAAAAAAAAGATATCTTGTACAAAGAAGACTGTTATGGGCAAGGACCTTATCTGATCTTTACTCTTAAGTAGTAGGATACATCTTAGGAGTGCCCAGCTATTTCACAGGAAAATTTTAATAGTATCTTCCCCGTCTTGACTCAAAACTGAGTGGATAGTCTGAATCTCCTATTCTATTTGAAATAAATCTCTGTGGCAGTGGCAGGTAAGGGATACTTTTGACCGCAAAGAATTCGAAGTATTAACTTTGTGAATTCAGAATCCCAGTGTTGTACTGAGCAAGGAAAGCTTTGCTGTGGAGACTTAAAGGCTTTCAGTTTATAGAGTCTCTAATTTTTCTAGGCCTGGGCCAGAATGCTCCCTTTTGACTACATTGTGTGTCTGTTAAGTGGTGCTAACCTAGACTGGAGGTCAAGTAAACCAATGCTTACTTCAACCCTCTAATTTTAGTCACAATCAGACCCGTTTCACTAGCCACCGTGGGCATCTTGTCATCTCCCTCCTGTTCCTGGGAGTTGAATCCCTTCCCCCACCCCCTCCCTAACTTTTTACCCCTTGATAAGAGAACAAGAATTAAATATCTTTGCTACTGGAAATGGTGAGACAAATCTCCTGCTTTATAGCTCAGCTTGCATATCTTCCCAGCTGCCTAGGTCAAAGATCTCTTGCTTAGCCATCACTCCCCAATTTGTGTTGTATCTTTCTAGTAGAATATAAGCTTGAGGTCAGGAATCATCTGTCTCATTTTTGTATTTATCTACTTGCTGCCCAACACACAGAGTTTAATATCTAGGCCTGATTTCAGTATTACAGGAGACTCTCACTGTAGATCAGCACCTTCTCTGGGGTTTTAGATCACTAAGGGATTAAGTGACTTGCCCAGGGTCACACAGCCAATTTTGAGGTCTACCTACTGCCTTGTGCTGGATATGATATTCAGTAAGTACTAATCTAAGCTATAAAGTCTGCAAAGCATTTCACTTAGATTGTTTCATTTTAGGCTTACAACCACCCTATGAAGTAAATACTGCAGGTATTAATCCCCTTATTTTGCAGATGAAAAAAAGACTCAGAGCAACAAATTGAGTTACTTGGGGTCTGCTCAAAAACTAGTTAGTGGCAGAGGTGGAATTCAGACTCAGATCTCATTCCTCTTAGTTCTTTTTCCACTACACCACACTCTGGTCCCATTCTTTTAGACCTGTTGTTTGAGTAGCATAAGCCAAGAGCAACAGATTGAGTATGTCTGCTTTTGGATTCAGGCAGATGAGTGGCTTTTGATGCCCAAGGCCTGGAACAACCTCTCTGGGATAGAAGAAAATTGAGTTGTTAATTAGATGTAAGTTGTAGTTTAGTAACCAGTCAACAAACATAAGCAGTCTCTGTCCTTAAGGAGCTTATGTTTTAGTTGAGGAGACAATGTGTACACAATTGTATGAAGAACAAATATATGAAAAGGATAAATTTCTTATAGCAGGAGGTCAGAGGAGGTGAGGAGATCAGGAGATACTTTATGAAGATGTCTCTCAAGCATCAGAATCAGTAGTGAGGTGGGATTACATGCTAGACATGGGGACCAGTCACTGTAAAGGCATGGAAACTGCAGATGAAGGGTTCCTTGTTTGGAACAGCAACAAGCCCAGTTTGGCTGGACCAGACAAAAAAGGAGTAATGGTGTAAATTAGGGCCAAATTGGGAAGGGTTTTCAACAAAGAGTTTATATTTGATCCTGAAGGAAATAAAGAGCTACTGGAGTTGATTAATAGTAGAATGACATGGTCAGACCTGCATGTTAGGAAAATCATTTTGACATCTATGTAGAAGAGGAATTGGAGAGGGGAGAGACTTGAGGCTGGGAAACCAATTAGGAGGCTCTGGAAATACTCTGGGTGAGAGGAGATAGTCTGGTTCTAGGTGCTGGCTGTGTGAGTAGAGAGAAGGGGAATGATTGAAATGGTGGGAAGTGGAGAGACAAGATTTGGCACCTAATTGATTGGTGGAGAGTGAGGGGGAAGAGTAAAGAACCCAGGGATTTGAGGGTGGGGACTTGGGGACTTAATGCTTTTTCAAGCAGTCATATTCCCATTAGGGTCATCAGTTGGAGCCTGCTTGTCCAATTTTTAAAAATTAGTTATGAAAGGAAATAATGTATGTGAAATTCTTTGTAGACTGTAAGTTCTGTATAAATTCACCACACCTTTACTAACCTCCTGCTGTGTGCCAAGCACTGTGTTAGACACTGACTACAAATTCCAAAGTGAGATAATCCTTTCAAGGAACCCAAATTCTGCTACATGCTGCAGGGATGCTCTGAAGTCTTTTATATCTCATAAAATTTTGTATTTATGGGGTAGTTCTGTTCATCATTTATATTGTGTTAAATTAAGAACTGCACTGCGAATCAAAATAAAGAGAATTTTAATTTTTCTATTAGATGAACTTAACAGGATCCAGAGATAATTTACTTTAAAAAAAATTATGGAATAAAACAAGCATTTTTCTAACATTCTATAACATTATTATTTAAAAAGATGATAATTTACTTTTTAAAGTGCTTGGATGAAGTACTAGCCCAGGTTCAAAGGAAGACTGGGTTCAAGTCCCACCTCTAATATACATTGGCCCAACAAACCTGGACAAGTCACTTAGCATTTCAGGACCCCCATGTAACTCTCTTAAGTTGCAAATCAGGTGTGGCTCTGCATTGCTAGAGGCATTTTTTTAAACTATGTATTTCATTTGGTCCTGTTCAGAAAAAGTGTTTGCTGTCACAAAATTTTGGTCAGATAGATATCAGTCAATCATAAATAACTGCAAGAGCTAGAACTGCTTTTGGGTGGTCTATACTTGTGAAGTTGCACTTCTGTGAAAGACTTTACAGGTTGTACTTATAGATATATCATCACCGAGGAATTGAGACTGATTCTAATCCAAATCTCTTGTGAGTTATATATTTCATTCATCTCTCTTTAATAATCTAATTGGTGCAATACCCAGAAGTCATCATTTCCCATAAATGCTAATTAACAATATGTTTTGCCAATGAAGTGATCACTTGTGTTGTTCACATGTAGAACCCTAATAAACAACAGCCAAGTGGCTTATAAGTAGGAGAGCTAAACAAATGACTTCAAGAGCAGCCCATGCCTGGGTTACTAATACTCCACCATAAGACCAAACTGAAGTGGTGTGGCATATGGGAAAACATTGGTTTTACAGAATCCATTTCACCAAAAGTTATAAATGCTCTTTTTTTTTTAAACTGTAATTTTCAGACAATTTTTATTTGGAGCCAAAGTATTTCAACTTATCACAACTGTCAAGTATACATCTCCCCCATGATATTGTCAAGAAAAGGCACTTTTGAAGAAAGAGAACGATTCTTCCTGTTCAGTCCAGAAGCAGAATCATTTGTTTTTATTGACATTTTTCCTGAATCCTAAATTTTCCTCCCCGTCTCCTTTCATATTCTAGGGAACTTTAACATGGATATTGATACCTACACATTTCCCATAGACTACTTCATTCCTCTGCTATACACAGAAATAGTTTCACCCTTGATACTCCTATTTCCCATAGCCTCTAACTCTGAAGTTCCTTCATTTGATTATCTTTTTTCTTTCCATTTTTACCTATGATTTATGACTCTTAACTTTGTTCTTTGTCCTCACTGTGACCTACATTCCCTCCACTCCTCATTCCCAGGCCCTGAGCCTTAAACTGTTTCTTCCCTTCCCTAACTCAGCTCCTTGGTAAACCAACTCATATCAAATCTGCTACCGCTTTTTCCTGTCTCCAGTTATACCTTGCCAAACCCCAACCCTGGATCATTGATGCCATCTCCTCCCTTTGCTCCTAATCATGTACTTCTGAACAAGAATTTGCTTACTCCATTCGCTATAGATTTATGTTATTGCACCTTAAATTCATGTAGTGAGGCAAATCAATTAGCCCTTCCACTATTCTAACCTTTTCTTCCCCTCATCTTTTTCATAGTACTTCCTCCTCTTCCCTTTGAACTAAGAACTTTGCCTGCTACTTCACCAAAAAATGGAGGCTATTTAGTGAGAATACCCCCTTTTTCCTACTTCTCTGTCATTCAGACAAATTCCCTCACTCTCTCTTCTTTCACTCTGGTCTCTGATCAAGAGATGGTTCTTCCAGCCAATTCCTTTATTTGCACCTTTGTCCCTATCTCCTTCGGACCTTTCCAGCAATGGGCTCCCCACTGTCAACTCCATGCTCTTATCTTTAATCTCTATCTACTGACTCCTTCGCTGCTTCCTGCAAATATGCTCATGCCTCCCCCATTCCCCTCATTTGATCATTTAGGTCCTCATCATAGATTTCTGATTTGTCTCTCTGCCTAGGGGCTTTCCAGTTCAATATCACTTCCTTTTTTAAAAAAAATTTATCACAATTTTTTTTTGTAAATAGTATTTTTTTCAACATTCATTTTTATAAGATTATGAGTTGCAAATGTTTCTCCTTCGCCAAGACAGCAATGATGTAGTTTATAGATGTGCAATCATGTTAAACATATTTCTACATTAGTCATGTTGTGACAGAAGAAACAGAACAAAGGGGAGAAACCTCCCCCAAAACAGTGGAAATAAGTCTGCTTCACTCTGTATTCAGACTTCATAGTTCTTTCTTTGGATGTGTATGGCATTTTCCATCATGAGTCTTGGAATTATCTTGAATCATTGTGTTAGCTGAGAAGAGTTAAGTCTAGCATACTTGTCAATATCACTCCCTTTGCCTGAATTCCAGTGACACCTTTTTCCTTCCAGAATCGAATAGAATTCTGTTTGGCTTTTAATGATTTTTATAACTTAACTCTGCTTTTTTCAGTGTTCATGTCCTTTACTTCCCTCCACACACTCTACCATCTGGATATATAGACCATTCCTTAAAGCATAGTCCTATCTCCTGTACTGTATGTATGTATGTACTGTATCCCTTGCCTAGAATGTTCTATCCCTTCACCTCCGCCTTTTGAGTTTTTCTGACTTCAAGAATGATTCCAGCAAGACTTCCTTGACACTCTTCCTTCCCAATCCTCTGCCCTTTACATTTCATCTAACATACACACACACATACATACACATACATACATACATACATGTCTTGTGTGTACCAAGTTGTTTATGTGTTGTCTCCTCTATTAGGATATAAGATCCTTGAGGGCCAAGACTAGTTTCTTTTTTCTTGACTTTGTATACTCATGCTTACCATAGTGCCTGGCATATAGCAGATGCTTGAATTAAATGCTTGTTGACTGACTGACTGACTGACTAGAGGATGAATGAGATAGGAGAGGGGAGGGAAGGGCCCTTTCACAATATTCTATTTGGACTCCTGGTCATTAGACTTAGGGACTTCAGTGTCCTGGGGGCTAAATGGCTTAAAATACTAAATGACTAGTTTTCTTTTGCCTTTTTACAAACAAGTTTCTAAATGTAAATTAAAAAAATTAACACTTGTACTTCCCTTTCCTCAAAAAAAAATTGCCTTTTTATTATTCTTTCTTACTCAAAAAATTATAAAAGCAAAGAGCTTTTATAGAAGAAAGAAAGAAAGAGCTGATAGAAAGAAAAGACATACTTAGATCTTTTATGGTTTGAATTTGCCACTTATTTCTTTGTGTTGGCCCTGGAGGTCTTCTGGAGTAGAACTTCTAGGGAAGTGGAACAAATTTAAAACATTGTCATTGGTGTGTTAAAGCTTGTTCTTTTTATATGAAGTGCTGACTAGTGCTTAGTCCCACGGTACAAACTCTGTGTATGCACACACTACATGGCTGTTCTGAAAGTGGAGTCCTCTATGAAGTCAGCCAGCTGACCAAGGACCAGAATTTGAGCTCTCATAAGCTTCAGGGCTGAAGGAGGTTGATGTCATCTGCTTTATCCTGGGTCCCCACCTCATTGTTCAGTGTAACCACGTTCGAATCAAAGGGATGGTTGTTAAGAAAGAACAAGGCTTTGCTTGTGACTGAAAGGGTCATGCTGAAGGTTTTTTACTGTAAATAACTTTGGAACAGAGTAGAAAAAAGGAAAGAAACCAACATTTGATCTGGCTTCACCCCCGCAACAGCATTGTCTGGGCAGCAACTGGTCTTTGTTGCTCTTTAAGCTGGTCTGAAGTGACGTATTGTCTATGTTTGGGTATTGTAGCAAATGCTGATTAAAGCTGGGAGAGCTGCTTCTGGCCGTTATTTTACAAGTGCCAGGAAAAATTCTATTTCTGGTTTTGAACATGTTTGTTGTATAGAGTGTCTCCCAGCTCTTGATCATATACTAGTTTTAGTAGCATTTCACTTTGTGGTGCAAAGATGAATTATGTTCCTGGGTTAAAAGCATTCGATGTTGTCATGCACTACTACTGGCCTATCTGTGCCAAATCTGACTTTCCCTATGGAAATAAACATATGTGGAAGTATAATTAATGGTTGGGAATGTTGGCTGTGGAGTCAACGTTAAGTATAAATTAATCGTGGTGGGGACGTTGGATCTGGAGTCAGAGGATCTGAGTTCAAATCATAGTTTTGTCACAATACTGGTTTGACCTTGGAGAGCAAGGCATTTTATCTTCTCCAGATCTTACTTTTCTTATCCACAAAATAAGGAGGTTGAGCTAGATGGTCTCTAAATATCCTCCCAGCTCCAAGTCCTGTGATCTTGATGTTAAGAAACAAACAGTTATATTGGATGATTTAAAAAACAAGAATTGAGACTCAGGCCCTCAGTGCATGGGGGTTACATTACGGAGAAGAAAGATAGGAAGGAAACCCAGAATCTCAGCCCTTGAGAAGCTATCATAACTGACATTTATGTAGCTCTTTAAGGTTTTCAAAGCACCTTATACATATTATCACAGTAATCAACTAGGTGAATACTTGGAAATGTTATCATCACTTTACAGAGGAGAAAATAGGCACAGATAAGTGACTTTCCTATGGCTTTCCAGAGCTAGAGAGTGTCAGAGGCAGGACAAAGGCCCAGGTCCTTCTGACTCCGGCACTGTTTCTACCATCCTACATTCAGAACAGAGTCCCTTCCTTCTATAGCACACTTGACAAGGGGACGCTTGCTTGAGGATCTTTAAGGAAGGGGAACTCCTGCTTCCATTTCTATTTTGCTGGCTCTGATGGTTAGGTTCTTGCCCCCTACGTCAGGCTTATATCCCCTCCTTTCTGTCCATTGCGACTTGCAGCGGCCTCTTAGGTCAAGAGAAACAAGAATATCCTCCCTTGAAATGACTCTCATGAACCCTTCCACACTGCTTTCAGTAGTCTTCATGGCTTGGCCTTGAGGCCCTTCGTTGTCTCAGCCATTTTCTTTTGGCCATTCTTAAGCTTACCAACGTACTTGTTTCACCGTGGCCTCCAAAATTAAACATTGTTCTCGCTAGAGCGTGGCCAGAGAGACTATACCGCTGCCCTCATTCAGGATGCTGCTCGCAGTGCAGACGACGACCAGATGAGCCTTTTTAGCTGTTCCTCTGGATGCATTTTGAACTTGTGTACACTAACACCCGTCAGACCTTTTTCAGACATGCTGCCTCTTCGGCATGATTCCTCCGTCTTAGAAGTGATAGGTCCATACTTTGTTTCAGCTCCGTTATCTAGCTTTTTCCTGACTTATTGCGCTTGATAGGTCCTAGCTAAATTGTAAGCTTCTTGACTACCTGAGCTTTATTTTACAGTTACTTTTAAAGTCAGGATCAGATGAGGGACTCATCTTTCTTGACGTTTTGTTGTTGTTGCTTTGGGGGTGGGGGTGGGGGGGAAGGAGGACAGGGCAATTGGGGTTAAGTGACTTGCCCAAGGTCACAGGGCTGGTAAGTGTTAAGTGTCTGAGGTCACATTTGAACTCAGGTCTTCCAGACTCCAGGGCTAGTGCTCTATTTATTGCACCACCTAGCTGCCCCTCCTTTCTTGACTCTTAAAGAAAGAACTTGAAAGACTAGTACAATAGAACCTTGCCTGGGGTACCTAGGAGGGATTTCAGTATGCAAAAGTATAGCTAATCTAGTTCCCCAGATAGATAGCCTGTCCCATCCACTTTTTACTCACTGATACAGCTCTTGGTTTTTTGGGTTTTGTTTTGTTACGGTTGCTTTTCATGGGCATTTCACCATGAATTTAGTCATTTGTGGCAATTACCTGCACCACCCCAGTATGCAGCAAAAGAGAGTAGCAAAATTAAACAGGGCTGGGCAGCTGTATGAGAAGGTAGCAAGCAGGGCAGTTACCTAGGCCTGTAATAGGAGAACGTGGGAAATAGGATAAAATGTAATGTTTATATAGATTTATCCTTTAAGTTGAATTACCAGAAAGGAGTTGATAGAGCTTACCCTGACAGCTCTGAGAAATGCCTTCATGGAGCCTCTGTCCCCATAGAACCCACCCATTTGAATGTTCTCTCTCATAAGGAGAGAGTTTAGAGTCTTCAACTCTAGTTGAAGATATTGTCCACTGTGTTAAGTATCCTTTAAAGAAAGACTATCATTATAAATGTCTTGCTGGAGTTTAATTTCATGAAACATTTTGCCTATGCTGATGAATTTGTTTGCTTTCCATCTGAAAATGAAATCTATGCAATTCATTGTTTCCTTTTTTGCCTTAGTTGCCAGGAAACAGATAATTGTATTGCCCTAGTACCTGCTCAGTTCAGGTGCATAGTAATACTCACATGCTTCTTCACCTGGATTTTCTTCTGTTTTATTCTCATGTTTGTTTTTTGTTTCATAGGAATGCTTCAGATTGCTCTTTTTTTCATTAATGATTAGGCTAAGGTTTGCAGAGTATGTCATTTTCTGTTGCATCTTGGGCTTCTTTGCATTTTGGAATACATTATTCCATCCCCTTCTGCAGTCTCTGGTGCATGCATACAGATCTCATAGAATTCAAATTTCAGGCAGCTAAGTAACACAGTGGGTATATTGCTGGGCCTAGAGTCAGGAAGAATTTAGTTCAATTTGGGCTTTAGACACTTAACTAGCTGTGTGACACTGAGCAAGTCAGTCTTCGCCTGTTTGTCTCAACTGTAGAATGGAGAATAATAACCCTACATTCCAGAGTTGTAAGGATCACATGACATGTGTGTAAGACACTTAGCACAGTACTTGACATGCTATATAAATAAGTTGTTTCCTTTCCTCTGTACTTTATGGTCTTTTGTCTTGGAATTTGAAGTATTGGGTTTTATTCTGAAAGCAACTTTGTGTTCTTTAAAGTTGTGTGCTTTGTTTTCTGTATTCAGAAGTCCTTGTTTTTCTTGTATTATTTCTTGAATTGTGGCGTTTTGGATTTGTTATGAATTTGTTTTGGATATGTTATTTTGTGGTTTTTTGGATTGTTATGAATATGCGTAAGTTCTTTCTATGTGTCCTTTCTTCAAATCAGTGTGTTTTTTGCTTTTATCGAGATCATATGTTCTTTTAATGTTATTGGTTTTTTCTTCTTTTTCCCCCCCAGATTGTCCTTCATTTAAGTATATTTGTATTCCCAATCTGTTTTCTACTTTTTTGGAGAGACCATTGTGGATGCAAATGTTTCTATTCTGCATATTATTTCTGATTGTGCTACCCATAAATTCTGCCCTTTATTCCCTTGTGACTTCTCTTAAGATTCTCATTTTTCTCTTCTGTGATTCTTTGCTCTCTTGAGAATCCATAGGGTTCCATGTTTCATCAAGTGTGCTTTGATTTCCTTTGCTTTTCAATGTCTGTTTAGCGAGGTTTGTGATTTTGTGAATGTTTTGATATTCATCTTCCCTCCTACTTATAGCATCATCTGTTGATTTATCTGCTTCTACTCTTAAGGTTTTTTTTATAAATTAATTTATTTTTAGTTTTCAGTATTCACTTCCATAAGTTTTAAGTTTTCTCCTCTCCCTTCCTCTCTCCCCAAGATGGTGTGCAGTCTGTTAAGGCTTTACATACACATTCTTACTAAACAATTTTCACATTAGTTATGTTGTACAGAGGAATTTGAATGAATGGGAGGAACCATGAGAAAGGAAAAAGCAAAATAAAATTTAAAAAGAGAGCAAATAGTATGCTTCAGTTTGCATTCAGACTCCGTATTTCTTTCTCTGGATGTGGATAGCATTTTCTATCATGAATCTTGTGGAATTGTTTTAGGTCCTTGCATTGTGGAGAAGCGCCAAGTCTGTCAAAGTCAATCATTGCATAGTGTGGCTCTTACTGTGTACAATGTTCTGCTTCTGCTCACCTCACTCAGCATCAGTTTGTATTAAGTCTTTCCAGACTTTTAGGCAGACTGAAGTCTGCCTGCTCATCATTTCTTATAGCATTACATTCATATACCACAACTTGTTCAGCCATTCCCCCAATTGATGGGCATCCCCTCGATTCCCAGTTCTTGGCCACCACAAAAAGAGCTGCTATAAATGTTTTTGCACATGTAGGTCCTTTTCCTGTTTTTATGATATTTTTGGGATATGCCCTAGGAGTGGTATTGCTGGGTCAAAGGGTATGCACATTTTTATATCCCTTTGGGCTATAAAATGCTCTTCAGAATGGTTGAGTCAGTTCACAACTCCACCAACAATGAATTAGTATTCCAATTTTCCCACATCTTCTCCAGTATTTATCACTTTTACTCTTAAGTTTTTGATAAATGTTCTTGAAATCATTGGTAGTTTTGATGTTTTTCCTTCTCGTTTTTTGACTCCTTACCCTTGGGTAGTAGCTTTGCCACCAGGGTTAGACCCCAGTGCTGCCCTAGCTCTTAGAGGAAATTACTTAACAGTGGTCTTAGACCTACCCTGATCCAGGTAGGATGGGTGGGATAGGACTGTACTGGTCTCAGCTGAATTTCATTCCCCTTTCCTTCAGGCCTGGTACAATGATGCTCACTAATCTCCTACTGTAGTTCCTATGTTAGTTCACTGACTAATTCTGCAGGAATGCCCCAGACAGAAGGGAAGCATGGTCTCCCCCCTTGATACACATATAGGCACACATATGCACACTCACACAAGTGTATGGGCACACACAGACATATTCCTGAGGTTAGGTGGAGTTGAGGCTTTCTGCTTGTTGTAACAGGACAGTGAGGGAAGGGCGAGAATAGGATGTGCTTGGCAAAAAACTTGGAGCAGTAGGGAAATCCCTGAGTGTCTCCCAAAACACAGTCTCGAGAACTGATTTGTGGGCCTTGCCCTGTTGGGCTTCTTCCTTTCTTGTCCTGTGTGTACAGCTGTAATTGCTTAATCTCTGTTACATAGTTTTGGTTTGTTTTGTGTGAGACTGGAGAGGACAGGAGAAAATGTTTAGGCTTCCCTCTGGTTGGTCAAGTGGCCAACTCCTCTGTATCTTTCAGTTTTTTTCTTGAATATTTTGCTAGTGCTATGCTTAATGTGAAAGTGTCTACAGATCCTTTTAGAAGTAAGGGGGAAACAAGTCTTGAATGAATGAATGAATGAATGGCAAGGGATTTGGGAAGTGCCAGGGAGCAGAGCTGAGCCAGATAAAGCAAAACCCAGAAAACTTGAGAGCTCCTTGCAGAACAGGTCAAATACCAGTTCTTATCTCTTCTGTTTCCCTCTTTCACTTTTCCCCTCCAATAATCTGTATTTTCACAGTTACTTAGGGTGAGTATTCACATTACAGCACATTCTTGACATCAGCTACTCTGCAGGTAGCAATTAGCACATTTTTTTCTTCCTACCTTTTAAGTTGTGAGCTTTGGTTGACTTTCTCCAGAAGGTGTTATTTTAAAATAAATCTTTGTATTGCTTTCAGGATATGATATAGGAGAAGCAGAGTAACTGGACCCAATTTATAGTTTAATCTCACTTTCCATCCAAGCAAAGGTTAATATAATGCCTCTATAACTGATATAACTATAACTTGAGAACAGTTTTTTTTTTTTGACCAGAAGGAAAGAATAGATAATCCCTTTGAGGGTATACTACTCTATACATAAGAGGCAGAGGGAGAAATTACCTAGAATATTGCTGGGTATGTTATCTGAATAGCATGTAAAAAGAAAATACAAAATTACCAAGTTGAACTCCTGAGAAACTGGGTGACCTTCTCAAATGATCTGTAGTTAGAATATTGTCATTAAAGAAAATTAAAAACAATCATTTTAGCCTGTTAGCCTTTGCCAGTTCTGGTTAGTCACCAAACTTGGCCCAATTTCCTACTCTCTAATTTCAGCTACCTGCTGGTTTGCCAAGGAGTAGGGAGCAGGGTAAGGAATTTTGAGATCTGTGGCTTGATGTCTAAGTAGCCTCGGAATGCCATGTGAGATTCGGAAGAGCCTACTGAATCAAGGAACAGGAAATCTCTAGGACATGTAAGAATTTTACACCATCCATATTAGTTAGCAGGGCCTCAAAGGTAATGAGTTGTCTGACTTCAGATTTCGGATTTTAAAAATTAATCATGAGAGACATGTATGGTGCCAGTAGTTTTGTCAGTTTAAGAATGTATGGGGAACATAAAAGTGAGGAGACACCTTTGGGGAATTATGGTCATTATTAGACACACCATTTTGGAATTACAAATTCCTTGCTAATAAAAAGGTACAAGCTTGAGTGGGAATGGAGAAACTTTTTGCCTTGTACTATTTTTTTTTTTTTACTACTTTAAATGTGTGTGTGTTTGTGTGTGTGTTCATGACTGTGTATGTCTAAATTGTTTTTTTTAAAACATCTGTATCACTTCCCAGTTCTTTACATTCCATGGGACCCTCCCTCAAAACAAAAAAAAGTAAAGTTAGGCAAAATGAACATATTAGCTGTCTGACAACATGGGCTACATTCCACACCCATAGTTAACTGTCTGTTCAGAGGAGGGGAGTGTATTGCACTGACCAGAATTTTTATGTTTTTCACTTTTGCTTCCTTACATTTTTATGTTGGTTGGTTAAGGTTATTGTGTAAATCATTTTTTTAGTTGTATTTTCTTTGTTCTTCAGAAGTTCCTAAAAATCTTCTCAAATTTGTTTTGAGTTCTTCATGTCCTTGAAACCCTTCCGCAGATTATCTTTAGTTGCACAGGTGATGATGGTAGAGGGTTGTGACTAGTGTTCTTCCCACAGTCAATTTTTTTTTTCACAGTCATTTTATAGTACCTCCATAGCCCCCAGGTAACAGTGAAAGTGTCTTTCTTATGTTCATCTATTTCAAAGAAGGAGTTGTTTGTACTAAACTTGAGTCTGCCTGTTAAAAAAGGTTTCATTGTCCTTTAGGAAAATTAGGCCAAAATCACCCAATTCATTGCTTACACAAAATATGAACAAGTCATTGACTTAGTCGTTGGTACCTTGGAGGTTAAGATTTTTCAGTCCTAGGGGTGGCTCAGGGAATAGAACACTGGCCCTGGAGTCAGGAGAACCTGAGTTCAAATCTGGCCTCAGACACTTAACACACTTACTAGCTGTGTGACTTTGGGCAAGTCACTTAACCCCAATTGCCCTCCATTAAAAAAAAAAAGAAAGAAAAAAGAAAAGAAAATGAAGATTTTTCAGTCCTCCATTCTAGATTGTTGCTCTCCCTTTCTATCTTTTCCCCTGTATTCTTTTATTTCTACCCTCCCTGTCCATGTTTCTTGCTTCCTAGATATCTATCACCATACTAAATTA
>CM053598.1:189275154-189296763 GCA_028646575.1 Pseudocheirus occidentalis
TGCAATTTGATATAAGCTGAACATGCACAATTATATTGAACATATTTCCACATTAGTCATGTTGTGAAAGAAGAATCAGAACAAAGGGGAAAAACCACAAGAAAGAAAAAAAAGAGAAAATAGCATGCTTCGATCTCCATTCATTCAGACTCCTCCATAGTTCTTTCTCTGGATGTAGATAACATTTTCCATCATGGGTCTTTTGGAATTGTCTTAGATCATTGCATTGCTGAGAAGAGCTAAGTCTATCAGAGTTGGTCATCTTCACAATGTTGTTTTTAACTATGTACAAGGCTCTCCTGATTCTGCTTACTTCACTCATTATCAGTTCATGTAAGTCCAGGTTTTTCTGAAATCTGCCTGCTCATCATTTCTTATGGAACAGTAGTATCCTATTACATTCATATACACAACTTGTTCAGCCATTCCCCAATTGCATATCACATGTTTTAAAGGGGACCTTTTGGAATATTTTTGGAAAGCAGGAAGAGTATGCCTATGCCAATTTTCAACTCATCTCAACCTTATTTCACTTGGTTCATTTGTTCTAGGTCAGTGACTTGACTTGGTGAGGAGATTAAATCTCTGTTTAATTTTTTTTCCACTCAATAGCATATCCTTAATGCATAAGCCATATTCGTTTACTTTTAGATATTGCTTATCACTATTCAATCATTATCACTTTCCTAAAGAACTAAGCTAGTACAGTGATCAAGTCTAAAATACTAGTTTTTATACAGATGTACTTTGGGAGAGAAACTGACTTTATTTAAAGCTTTGGGTCTTAGCTGTTAGCTGCATTCAAACTGGGATTTTCATCTCTGTTCAGACTGTAGAAATCAGATATCCTTACTCACCTTTTAGAATTTTCTTATTCTTGAGGGCAGGAAGGTGATATCTGGTGAGAACAGCTAGGTTAGTGGGAACAGCCCTATCTATGTACAAATTTTCACCTTCTTGAATTATTTCTGTATAAATTTGAACTTTTGTATTACCAAAACATTTGATTCTGGGGTGATGGAAGGATGGCATTAGACTGGATCCCAAAGTCTTGCCATTAGGTGCCATGGTACTCTTGCCCAGACAGCTTTTTGGGTGTTTTGCCCCTAGCACCAACACCTCCAAACTGAAGAACCTTCTGATCAGTTAACGAGCCTTTAACAAAATGAAATAAATCCTTTTCTTAGGAGCTTAGAGGGGCAGAGGGGGTAGAGAAAAAACATCAGTAAACCATGGTATTTATGGAACAGTCGAATCAGTGCTTTCACCTCTTCAAATTGTTACACATTTGCTGATTTCACAACTTTTATCATGTATCCAAGAGTTGGTTAAGCAGGCTAACTAGTGTTCTGAACAGTTTCCAAGATTCCTAACTTCCTAACTTTGATTGGGCTCTAGGCATGCCTCAGATTATTCCAGCATTCCTTGGTTATGTGGGTGTTGAAGCATGGAGAATTCAAAAGGGATATAACAAAATTTTGGTTTTTTTCAACGTAGGCTGCCTAGCAAGGGAGGGGAGCCATTTTTAATGCGTTAATAAGAATCTTTTTAATGTTTACATTCATTTAAAAAAATGAATAGCAAATTCCCTCACTCACTTAGAAAGCAAGTAATTATATATTATATATGTGAAGTTATGCAAAAATTTCCATAGTAGGCATGATGAAAAATAAAGTGGGAAAAATGCTTCAATCTGTACTCAGAGTTCAACAGTCTTGATAGAGTTTCTATAGTAACTTCATGAATTAAAATTGACAAGTTTTCTATTTAACAGTTTCACTAAATTTATATAAATAGAATCTTGCTTTTAACAAGTACCACTATAACATGCCATTTGATTCAATGAATCTTATTTTGATGATACTTACTTTAAGCATTAATGTCTGAAAAGATGTCTTTAAGCCTCATACTGGCACTGGCCCCTCCTTCCCCCCCCATCCCAGGGGCTCCTCCTATAGAGCCAGACCCATTGAGAACACCTGATTAACCCTTGTCCTACTGCAGCTCAGAACTTCAAACCCAAGGAATCCGCTGTTCTCAGTCTTCTCCAGCAGCAGGGATTAGATTACAGGTGTGTGCTACCACACCTGGCATACTCTTAAAATTTCAGCCTAAGAAGGGAACTCCTCTTCCCACCACCACCCACTTGAACTCATGAGAGTTGTGGGATATTTGACTCTCTAGAAACCTCAAGTTTTTCCCCTTGCTTTGGGAAGCCTCAATTCCAGGGTACCATTCTAAATCTGGAGTAACTATATAGGTCACTGGGGAAGATAAAGTTCAATAGAGAAGAATTCATTAACTATCCATGAGCTTGGCTATGAGCCCTATCCATAGTCTTTGTTGTGTATGGTAAAGTAAATATCCCGTTTCCCCCCCCCCCCCTTAAAAGGAAATTGTTTAATCATATAAAATGGACAGTGTTATAGCAACTTTTCAGTGTGGTAGGAAAACCTGTGGAAACTGCTAGTCTCAGTATATAGTATAGTTAGGTTGACAGGAGAAAACTCAAATTTTGCAAACAGGAAACTACCTGGACTTTTTGCCTCAATCCAGAGCCTGTTTCTGGATGGTTGGATAAGCCCTAACAAAGACAAGTGTAAGCCACTTTCCATGGTTAAACTTCAGAAATAACAGGGAAGGGTTTCTACTGCCTGTTGTTCCCCTCCAAAACTGCGTTTATCATCTACTCATATTTTCTTTTGCAGATTACAGATTCAGCCGGCCACATCCTATATTCCAAAGAGGATGCAACCAAAGGGAAATTTGCCTTCACCACTGAGGATTATGATATGTTTGAGGCATGTTTTGAGAGCAAGGGTAAGTGACCAAAGAAGGTTCTTCCTAGATAATAGGTGCTTTCCCCATTTTTGGCTAGTTGTCAGAGAGGCAGGGAACTCCAAAGGGCTCACAAAAGTTAGGCAGAGCATGAACTTCCTCTGTCTTGGATGGCTGTGAAGAGGAAATGAGATCTGAGCATCTACTCACGTAAATAGAAGCAAAAGTTAGCCAATTAGGCCTCTTTCCTCATGTGCACTAACTGGAATTGCTCCATGAGTTCTATGACGTACCTTAGGTTGTATAGCTAGGCCTGATTTTGGTATAGATGTCCAAAAAACAATACGTTCACATTCAGGCACAGTTTTTATCTGTAATTTGGAACAAGATTTGATACATTTCTTTCATCATATGATAGAGCCAGAAACTCCTTCTTTTTATTTTTCAATTAACTGACATTTGTTTCCTCTGCTCCCCAAGAAAAACAAAATTCTTGTAACAAATATGCATAGGTAATCAAAACAAGTTCCCATAATGCCCATGTCCAAAAAATGTAAGTCATTCTTCATCCTGAATCTGTCACCTCTCTGTCAGTAGGTGGGTAGCATAGTTCAGTCCTCTGGAGTCATGGCTGGCCATCCTATGCCTTTAAAAAAAATCTCTTATTGAGAATTTTTGTTTTCACACCACTTATATTTCCCGAGATAGCTTAACTCCAGTTCCCCAAGAGCCATCACTTATGAAAAAAGAAAAAACAGTTCAGAAAAACTAACCAGCACATCCCCCAAAGCTAACATTATATGCAGAGGAAGCCTTGGTTTTAAGATTTTTTTTAGCAACTCGTGCCCCCAGATTCATTACACTTTCCTAGACTCAGCTGGGAGAGTGACTCTTGTCCAGTTAGTGGCACGTGTAGCTTCATTAAGCAGGTTAGAGTTCCTGGTAGCTCAGCCTAGCACTGGCTGCAGCTGATCAGCCTCATCCCTGCTTAGCTTAAAAGCTAATGGGGATATTAGCAGTGATTAATAGTTTATATTTCTATACACCTTTCCAGAGTCAAAGTACTTTACATATATCTTATTTAATCTTCATAACAGTCCTATTAGTAAGTATGATTATTGCTTATTTACAGGTACTGTAGGAGCTGAATCCCAAAAGAGCCTATAAATGTTTTGCTCAGTTCCACACAGCCAGTAAATGACTAAACAAGGAGCTGCCCACTCTGCACAGTTAGTGCTTTTCCCATTGTATCATGCTGGGAACTGACTTTTAGGTAAAGAAGTGAAAAGCTACAGAACTTTTTCTCTGGTGTTAATAGACACTAAACCCATTGCCTACTAAATATTTCCGGTTACTATCATCTTAAATGTAATACATTTCAAAATTCCTTATATTTTTCAAACTGGCTCTTTCCTGCCATCCATATATTTGTCAATGGCATCATCTTTTTCTCCGTCATGATATGCTTAAAATATTGGAAGTCATCTTGGTCTCCTTCCCCTTTACTGATTATATCAAATCCATCATCGGTTCTATTAATAATTCCTTCAAATTTTTTATTTTATTTGTTCTTTTCCATTCTCACTTTAACCATCTTAGTTCATGTCCTAAATATTTCATGCCTGTATTTCATTAGCCTCTTGCTACCTTGCTTTAACCCATCCTGCAAACCATTGCCAAATTAATCTTCCCCAAACTACTTTCTTCAACCTCTTCCAACCCTAAATCTTGTGATACTAGGATCATGTTATTCCCCTGTTTAGAAACTCTTAGTGAGTTCACTGATGCATATAGGATGAAGTTATAGAATTAAAATATTTTAGACCTAGAAGTCTGCCCTAAGCCTGGGATTTAAAGGGCTTTCACTTACTATGTTATTTCAGTGTTCCACAGGCAGCTCCAGCTAAGCTCCTGAAGGATAGGCACTGGGTCCTATATTTATTATGTACTTCCTACAGTCCTAGTGTAGTTCTGGGCACATAAGAATTCAGCATACAGTTATTAAGCATTGTGCTAGGTCATGTACTTACAGCAGTGACAAAACAAAAAGAAACTAGGATGTATTAAGAAAAACAAGTTAGAGGAAGAAGAATTTAATGGAAGTTGGAGTTTAGGGTGGAAGACACTTTTAGAATGAATCGTTACATACCCTACAGAAAACCGTTTTCAGATTTGTTAATATCTGATACCACATAGACTGAAGTCTTATCTTTACAAACTGATATAATGCTGGAAAAGGTTTTTTAAAGTGGGGAAACACTGAACTTTCTAGGGACTGTGTTATCTGGAACCAGACATGGCAGAAGGCCGTGGTTTTACTTGTGGTTAATTCATGTTATGCAGTGGCACAGTGGGAGATGGTGAGAAGAAACTGTTAGGCAGAGGATGTCCTGGGCAGTTGAACCAGGTGCCTTTATGAGCTGCTTGGATTTCATAAATCCTTAAATGAGGAAGGGGAAATGGAAAAATACTGTTATATCTCCTATAGGAATTGTGCTGATCTCAGGATTGGATAGCTAGGTTTTGGGGAAAGGTCCTTCCAAAGCAGTGGTTCTCAACCTTCCTAATGCCGTAACCCTTTAATACTTGTATGTGGGCAGACTTGCCTGGAGACCGATAGAAGAGCAGTGTCTCAGTTCCTAAGGCCATCATATGTTTTCCAGGGGTCTTAGGTGACCCCTGTAAAAGGGTCATTTGACCCCCACAGGGGTCACGACCCACAGGTTCAGAACCACTGTTACAAAGCATCAGTACTTACTGATGGCATTGGGAGTCAAATATTCAGCTTGCCATTGAAAGCTTTCTACAGTTTTATCTTAGCTTGCCGATCTGTTATCCAATGAACCTCCTGTCCTAGCCATGTTTGATTCTTTATTGTCTTCTGAATGTGTTGGACTCTTTCTCAGCTCTGAGCTGTGTCTACCCTTCCCTTCTTTCATTCCCTTCCTAAATGTGTCCTACCTCCCCCAACTTGAGTGTCCTCCCTATTCCTTTCTAAATCCTCTCAGTTCTCCCAGATTCTTCTCAAATCCTGACTTCTTCATGAAGTCTTCGCTCCCTCCGTTGATCGCTGTTCTCCCTCCTCTGACCTCTTGTAGCATTTATTGTTTATGCCACCAATTTTGGCACTTTATCCATGAATCCTTGAGTGCAAGCATCATAGCCCTGGCACATAGATTATCAGTAACTATTTGTTGAATTTACCTCCACACTATTCCTAGGACCAGCTCTTGTTTTCAGAGGATGTGTTCCCTACAGCTTGGTTGGCTTTCATGGTATAATAGAGAGAACATTGGACTCAGTCAAAGCCTTGATCCTAGATCTAGATCTGGAGGTCAGTGAGTATGATCTCCTCATTTTACTGATGAGAAAATTGAGACCTGAAGATTAAGTGACTTGTCCACAGTCAGCGGCATCCTCTCTGGTTGTTAAAGAGAATTTGAACTCTGGTACTTGGACTTCAAACACAGAATTCTTTCCACTCTGTAGGTGACCTACCTTAGGTGAGATAATATATGCAAAGCACTTTGTGCTATATAAATGTGAGTTATTATTTGATGTCTGCTATGCTTTATGGGCTGCTGGATTTCAAGGTCTCGGATCACAGAACCTTCTGGTTGCCTTTTGCTTTTCACCTACTTGATAAATGAGGAAAGAATTCCATTTCACCACTCTGGGTCGGAGATGAACTTTTTGTTAATATGAGTATTGTTTTGTTGATCCCTGCCATCATAAATAGACCTCTTCTTTCTGAAGAACAGAGACCTTCCTTTGCAGTGACATCATCACCAGATCAGACATTGTAAAGTCTTAGATTTCAAGTTTGAAGGGACACTCAAGGCCACGAGGTCCAACCCCCTGATTTTACAAATGAGAAAACTGAGGCTAAGTGATGTGCACACTGCTGGCGAGTGTCTGAGACAGGATTAAGCTGACTCCATGCTCAGACTGCCATCCGCTTTGCCTCCAGGCTGTCTCTATGCCTTTAAGTTGTTCTAAATTTTAAGGGTTTTGATGCTATTTGTAAGGAGAGAGATTTCTGTTGTTTTGTGGCCACAATACCTAGATTTAAAATAGAGCATTGCATGGTGGAATCTCTGGTTTCTCAGCTTAGTGTCTTTATTGACTGTGTTATATCTTATTTGAAACATATTAAACCTCTGTGAGCATGGTCTCTCTGGGGGAATTTGTCAGTGCAGTTCCTTCACATGTGTAAAATGTATGTTTCTGCCTAAGCCCAAGGTTTACCACCAGCTGATTTATCTCCCACCTAAATTCAGATTGTTTTGACTTCGTGAGCTTTATTTCACATTCCCGTATTTCTGTGTTGTTTTTTTCCCCTATTCCTCTACCACCAGCTGCAGTATTTTGTGTCTTATACACTTAGTACTGTTTGCCAGCAGCCTGTTCTCTTTGCTTTCCGGAGTCCCACACAGATCCAGGCTTTGTCTGGAGTGCCTGTGATTTTAGGCAGAGACGGGAATTCTCTACAGCTGAGTAGGGGGAGGGACTGCCTGTTTCCCTCTATTGAAAGGGTGGGGGCAAGGAGAGAGAGTGGGTGGGTGATTTCCTGGAATGTTAAATATTCCACACAATGAATCCTTTCATTTCGTTTCCAGGAACAGGGCGGACACCTGACCAGCTCGTGATCCTGGACATGAAGCATGGGGTAGAAGCGAAAAATTATGAGGAGGTACGTCCTACAGTGATACCCAGTTAAGTAGCAGCCAACTATGCTACTAGGACTCTGTGACCCACTAAGGCTAGTAGGCTGTGCTTTGCCCAGAATGCTGTATTTTTCTCAGCAGTCACATGACAGCCAGCTGTTTGTAATCTGCTGTCTTACTGATATGGAAAGTTGGTTTAGTAGTCTTAAAAAACATTCCAGGCTTGGTTGCTAGCCAAAGAGACTCTACTGACAATCCTTTGGAAATGTTGGGGTGATAAAACCCTCATATGCTTGCCATTAGTTCTCTTGAGGCAGACTTCAAATGCGTATACTTCTAATTTTAAAAGCTGGAATTTGTTTCTGTGTTGAAGTCCAAGGCTGGGAAAAGTGGTTTGTTTTGGCGTTTTGAATTCTAGTAGAGCTGTTTTCTTGGAGGAGTGAATTCAGTGCTATTTCATCTTGAGCAACAATGCTCTCTGAGGCACAAAGGACAGAAATCACTTTTGTTGAAAAAAATATTAAACACTAAAGGTTAGAAAACTGAAAAATTGTAGGAAACTAGTTTGGTGATAAATGGCAGTGAGATGCTGATATAAAACTGTGGTAGACCCACAAACAAGTCATTGCACTTGGGGGTGGAGGTTAGTTGCATATAATGAATGAGGCATCACATCATAGAACAAAGGAGCACAGAGATTCATCTCTTCTCATGAGGGCCCAGCTGGAAGACTTTGGAGGTGGCAAAAAGGATTTACTAAAAGTAGAAGAGACACAGGGGAACCACAAGGACAGGAGATATTAATCTCTAATGAAAAGAATATATTTTATTTGGCTAAGCAACAGTTTAGGCTATGGAAAAGAGGGGGAGAACAGGAAGTATAAATTATTCTTGAAGACTCTAAACTGAGGAAGGATCGTTGTTCAAAACCATTTACAGGAATTTGTAGGAGGAGTGTAACAAAGTGACCAGGAGGTAAGAGATGGAATAATCTTATTAGGGAAATCGTGAGAGCTTCTGCCACTTGAGATTTATACCTTTGAACTGGACATTGGAAGGGAGATGCCCCCTGGCATGAATGAGAAATAAAAGTGAACAATTTGTTTTTGAAACAGGAAATTGTCAAGTGGGCATGGTAGTTCTTGAGATGTTTCTGCATTTTTCTATCCTGGGCCCCAAATAGTTTGTCTTGTTCAAATGAAACCACTCTAAGTTATTTGTCAGTAGTAAATCCAAGCTAATGTTCCAGCAGATGCTCCCTGAAGACACTGGATTGCTTGCCCCTGACTACATTTCTGATCAGTAGAAAAGTTCAAATTTTTGTTTTTCTCCAGATGGTTTAAGAATAAAGCAAAAGATCTCAAGTCTTCACAATCCCAAAGACAAGGAACTCTTAATAAAGTGAGGGAGGATTCGAATGTTTTCTAGTTAGTAGTGAGTGTCTGTGTCCAGGTCTTTTTCCTTTTAGTCAGATACTAAGCAGGTATCCTCAAAGACATGCAAACGAGCTGACTGTGATACTGTGAAGGTACAGTAATTTTTCTGCCTAATCTCTTCTTCTGAATTATAGCAGTTCCCAAGGCAACACTCCTAGATTTTTATAACTTAAGCAACAGGCTTTCATCTGGGTTTTTGAGTTACAGTTCAGGCTGATCTCTTCTTTCTGTGATGGATGACTATTTTACTGGCATCAAATAATATTTATTAGGTGTTTAGTAAGGCTTTTTTTATAGCCGTTTCTTTTGTTCTCTAAATTAGAAGACATATAGATGGTACCATTCATTTTGGTGCCTCTGTACCTCTTGTAATTTCAATAAACTTTGAGCCTTGTCTGTTAATATTGGGAAGAAGGGTTTTATGTCCTCTAATTCCTAGTTAATCCAACTGGGGAATCCCTAGTAGAAAGGAAGCTGCCACTTTTTCTTTCCTTACTTCCTGCTTTGCATTTCTGGCACGTCCTCAGCTTCTCCTCAGCCTGTCTTTACGTACTTGGTTACAACATAGTTCAGTGCTTCTGCTTCCCGATTATGAAACTCCTCTGCCCCAAGATGGTATACCATTATTGGGGCTCATGGAAAACGGGAACTTAGCAGTGACCAGAATTGGGTCGTTGTGATTATTAAAGAAGGAGTGGTTGTGTTGTGTCCCAAAGGCTGCACTTTTATATAAGTTTTTGCCCAGGCTCTCTTGTTCTTTTTTTTACAGACAACTGTTGAATGCAGTCTTTAGAAATAATGATAGTTCATATGCAGTTTTCCTATAACATCATGAGATCAGTAGTGTAAATACTTTTATCTCCATTTTATAGACAAGGGAATCGAGGTTCAGAGAATTTGTGATTTGCCCAGTGTACCCAGCTAGTAAGTATCCAAGTCTGGCCTCAAACCCAGATATATGCTCCTAGCAATCCTATATGGTGGGTAATCCCCATTTTATAAATGAGGAAATTAAGTTCAGAGAAGTTAAATGACTTGTCAAGGTTCACAAAGCAAATTAAAGATCAGGAATTGAGCACAAGTCCTCCTAACTCTAAGGCCGTGCTTTTCCCACGACATTATACTGTTACTGCTATTCCTGTTTATTGGAGCCAGGATGTGACAACATTTGCTGCTATCATGTACTAGAATAAAGTGTGAGGCCACGAAAAAGTGGGAGGAATTAACTTTCAGGAGCCCACCCAGATCCAGGCTTTTTTTGGAGAACTCATGTTTTCCTGAGATAGCTGATGATAGGCCTTAATGTGGTTGGGAGTCATTAGACAAAAGGTCAGAATCTTTTGAGTCTGTTGTTGAAATTTAAGAAGGTGGTACATGCTTAGGCTTTTAATCTTCTGATACTCTATACATCTCCCCCTTCTTTGAATTCATACCTTAGCACTACAGTTTGAAGCTCATCCATCGGTCATCTTTTGCAATCTACTCACAAGTCCCTTTTGTCAGTTTCTCCTACATGGTCAGATTATATTGTGGGTCTGTTCAAAAATGAATTCAGCACAATTAAGATGAAATATTTAGTTCTCCTGCCTGAAAAGGTACAAAGCTACCAATTTGATGTTTATAAGGAAAAGGATAGCAGATAGCACTTGCACTTGCTCTTGATTTCTCAAGTTGCTTTTTCAAGGAGAGCTTATCCATATGTCTGACTTTGTCTTGAGATTTGCCTTTCAATATCTTGCCCTTTGCTTGATTCATGTAAATTAGCATGTTTCTGGTACTTTATATATTTGAGCAGGAACTAATGCTGATCGAGTACATTTCTAGGCAAGATGGTAATTCCTTATCAAGAAAGCATTGATTAAAAGGAAAACAATACATAAATTGCTTTAAATTTTAATGCTTAAACCCTCAACCCCATTTCTCTCACACACCTCCCAAATCATGATAGCTTCTCAGGAGGCTAACATCCTACTTGTGGGCTCCTCAAGAGAATATAATTTTAGAACACAGAACAGAAACGCAGTTTCTTGGTTTGAGCGACAGCTGAAGACTTTCCATAGCTCTCTTCCCTAGTATACTTAGCAGGGAAGGAGGAACTATTGTTCTAAAACACCAGGACCAAAATCTGATATTCCAGAAAGTGTCAAATTTCATTTGAAATATGAACATTTGCAGAACTAATTTTGCCACCATTAATTCTTGCAACATCAATAGACAGGCCTTTGCTTTGTTTTGTTTTCCCCAGACACAGGTAAACGTGCATGGATTTTGTCCATAAGTATATTTTGTTTCTGTTTTTGTACAACTTGGGCTTGTGTAGTTAACACTTATTGCTGTGGTCTGGAATCTGTCATAAGAATGTTCTGCCCCTTTCAAAAGTCAGTTTCAGACTGATGTAATGCTTTCATTAAATCTGGCTTGTCACAAAGAAATTTCTTTCTTAGGTCTTGATGCTACATGAGTTCGGAAAAGAGCTTTATGAAACTTTTTAGTGTGAAATCTAGAGACTTTCAAGCTGTCTTCACACATCCTCTTTAAGAAACTATTTTTTAAGGAATTAACACCTTTCTTTGGTAGAACTACTTTCATATAGATTGTACTGAAAATACTTTAGATTTACAACATCACTAGTAATAAAGAAGGCTTTGATTTTGGACAATGGAGAATTCCACTTTTGCTGAATTGTGAGGGAGTGGGAAAGGGGATAGTTTTCAGTAACTAACAGGTAACTTCTGTGGGGAGATAGTGTGGTATAATCATAGGTTCCAGTCCCAGTCTGTTTGTCAGTCATAGGACCATGATAGCAGAGCTTAGTAGGTATTTGTTGCTGAATTGAATTCTCCATGGTGTAAAATCTTTAGTTTAGGGCTTTAACAATCGCAACAGTTCATCTTCTGTACTTATGATTCACTATCTTAAGACTGTATTGTATCTTTGGCTTTAGGTTTCTGTGGTTGGTCTCCCTACAAGAGTCTACAAGACTCTCCCCACTCCAGTCCATCTTCTATTCTCACAGTGATCTTCCTTAAACTGCAGGGGACATGCGCGCACACACGCACGCATGCGCACAAACACACACACACAGACACACAGTAAATTCTAGTGCACTCCCTATCCATCTCCAGGATCAAATATGAAGGCCTTTCTTTGACTTTCAAAACCCTTAATCTACACCTTACACTGCCCCACATATTCTGAGATCTAGTGACACCATCTTCAAAGACACTCCATCTCCCAGCTCAGTGCATTTTCACTGTCTGTCTCCATACTTAGAATACTGTCCTTCGTGCTCACCTCTGCCTCCTGGCTTTCTATCAAGTCCCAGCTAAAATCCCCCAATCTAAGAAACGTTTCTTGATTCTTCTTAATTAATTCTAGTACCTTCCCTCTGTTGATTATTTACAATTTATCCTTTATAGAGTCGTTTACATGTTATCTCCTCCATTAGATTGTGAGCTCCTTGAGGGTAGGGACTGTCTTTTGCCTTTGTATCCCCAGCATAGTGCATGACACATTGTAGATGCTTAATAAATATTCATTAACTGACTAGTTTTACTTCCAATATTTGGTTTGGTATAACATTGTTATGATAGTGATACTGATGTTACACATCCTGCAAAAGCACAGTTTTCTTTTGTATTGGTCCTGTTATAATGCTTCAAATGGCACAGTGTAACAAAGTGCTTGCAAAGCTGAAAGTTATGTACAAATGTTAGCTACTGCTAGTATGGACTTGTAATAAAAAGTTAAATAAGCTACTCTGGAGAGGAAGAACAACTGAGAGGTCCAAGTGAGGGATATGCTAGGATAGTGATAGAGAGTTATTGTGTATTCATTCAGAAAGCATTTATTAAGACGTCCTTTATATATCAGATCTCTATTAGACATGCTAAATTGTAGAAATGCAAAGACAAAAAATAAAACAGCTCTTGCCGTCTATTGGAGCCAGTCAGTGAACATGTACGTTCCCACCATGCACCAGTGTACGGTGCTAGATGCTAGAGAGGTTTTGTTTGACATTTTACATTACTGTAGTCAATAAACTAGATAATCATCATTATTATAATTTTAATCTGAAATGGTTGTGCATTGTCTTGTATTTTAAGTAGGAACGTTTTATTCTTCAGAGGTGATTTAGGTCAACAGTACTGTGTCAGCAAGTCCACTGTTCTTTCTTTCCCAGATTGCAAAAGTGGAAAAACTGAAACCCCTGGAAGTTGAGCTTCGACGCCTGGAGGACCTTTCAGAATCTATTGTTAATGATTTTGCCTACATGAAGAAGCGAGAAGAAGAGATGCGGGACACTAATGGTGAGTAGTAGTTAGTTTTTCCCCAGGTATCTCCTAGAACTTTAAATGCTGGTCTTAGACTTCGCAGAACCTCATAAAATTCACTGGGCCAGCTATAATGAAGTTAAAGCTGTTCACTTCTCACATGTTGATTTGCTGCATGTGAACCAGTAGGAATCAGGTAGGAATTTTGCCACTTAGACATTTTGACTCACTTGAAAGGCCTTTTCCTTCTAATTTCCTTCTAACTCAGTCATCTAATTTATTACTAATTGAATTAGTAGTAGTAGAATCAATATACAGTGTTTATTGTATTTCTAAAGATTTTACAAATTTTTTTTCTTGTTCCTTGCATCATACTGTGAAATAGATTAGTATAAAGGACGAAAATCTCAGTCCTCATGTAAATAAGGTAAAACTTTGCAATAGCTTGTATTTTCGCCACAGCCAGTTGACTGCTCTGTCTGTTTTAAGTGTAGGCCAGTCTCCCTCCTAGTAGAGAAAGTGAAAGGCACTTGAGAAATGCTTCTATACAATCAGGTTGTTAAAGAAGATGATGTATTCCCTTGAACAAAAAAATAAAACAGAAACAGAACTTTCAGAAAAGATCTGAGGTAAAGGAAGGGGAATTTGACCCTTGTCAGTAAGTTAAGAAGTAAAAAAATGACACTTAGAAAAGGGAAGGAAGAAAAAAGGGCAGGTGTACGTTGGATTTAAAATATAATTTTAGGCTCTTCCTAAGGAGATAACTGGATGGCTGTCTATAGTCCAAAGAATGATATAGTAGAAGCACAACACTTGTGAAGAAGTCATCCAGTAAAGAGTAAGGAAGACAGAAAAAAATGTAGTGATTGGTGACTCCCTGCTCAGGGATTCTGAGGAAGCTTTTGACCTGATAACAGCAATAGAGAAGTCTGTTGTCTTTCTGGGGCACAGATCCAAGGCATAATTAAGAATTTTCTAAGACTTATAAAAACCAATGACTAGTATTCACTGCCTGTGACACACTTGGGCATAAATGATGATGCCAGAAAAGACCAAAAATCTATTGCCAAAAGTTATGAAGTCTTGGGCAAGACACTGAAAACCAAAGGGACACAAAGTTGTGTTTTCATCACTGCTGCCTGTTGAGAGTAAATGAGACAGAAGATTTGGGAAGTGAACATGTCTGAAATGTCTGAGAATGGGATTTAAATTTCTGGGACGTGGCATAAAATATAGAGATGGTGGACTCCGGGGCAGGAATGAAGTATTATCTAACAAAGAATGGCAAAAATATAAGATAATAGCAACAACATTGTATTGAAAACAGCTTTGAAAAACTTAAGGATTCTGATCAATGCAATATAACTCAATGGGCTAATAAGGAAGCATTCTGTCTACCTCCTTATAGAGGAATGAGATACATGTGTCTCTTTGCTTTATGCTTATTTGTTATAAGGCTTATTTTTTTTATCTGGGTGAGGGTACATGGGGGATAGAGGGGCTAGTGATAGGTTTACTAAAAAAGGGGGGGTGTCAAGAAGCATTTTTAAAAACATAGAAATTAACTGAAAGATGCTGGGGGGAAAAACACAGACAGGCAGGACATTTTTTGAAAGTGACGTGTTGAATTGATGTACAAAGAATATATTTACCAAGTGCTGCACAGATCACATCGAAAAAGCTTCAGGCTAAAAAATGGATGAAATAGAAAACTGCAAAACTGTAATCCATCCAACGTGCATGTAGCATAGCTGCAGTGAAGGAAAAGGAAAAGGAAAAGATGCCTAGAAGTGTACGAAAAACAGAAATGCAAGGAGGGAGCCAGTAGTAAAATGCTTGTTCTCAGAAACAACACATACAAATGCCCAGATTTTGGGCAGCAAGCAAGGGGAACTAAAAATCCTAATGTAAGATAGGAAATTTGACTTCCTAAAGTCTCCACTGAGATTTTGTGGAATATAATATATGACTTGAAATATGGCCCAAATGTTAGCACTGTATATTAAGAGGGAAATTTGTGTCATACTCTAGGAAGCATAGTGGGTAGCATTTGAGTGAAGATCAGAGACATGAAAAACACAGACAATTTTATCATGGGACTGTGTTGTAAATTGCCTGAATTTAAATAGGAGCTAGCTGAAGAGTTCTAAAGCTTGGCACAGAACCATGATATAATGGTGATAGGAGACTTCAGTTATCTAAATATCTTATGGCACTCCTCTCTGCCAAAGATAGAGGAACCAATAGCTTTTTGACTTGCCTTAATAAGAATCTCATTCTTCAAAAGATGGATGCCAAGAAGGCTAACTTTTATCCTGGATTTGGGTCTCGTTAATTAACAGGGAGGAATTAGTGTCTAGGCTGGGAATGATGGGTGAACCTTGACAAAAATTGACGGCCATCCTGGGCATGGGCTATCATTTGGGGAAGCAGATTTCTAAGGGTTTAGAGAAAGGATAGACAGGATCCCCTTTCTACAGGGGAAGTCAGCTCAGGAGCAATAGGAAACTTTGAGGAGGAAAAATGGAAACCTGTCTGAAGTGAGATAGTTGTGTATGCCTAGAAAACCTACAACCCAATTTTAAAATATGAACAGAAGATAGGAAGTAAGAATGTGTAACTGATTGGATATAATACTGTGGTCCAATAAAACTGAAGTTAGGAGGTTCAGAGCTCAAAATGAACTAAGGCTGTGAAGGAAGAATAGGACAGGACAAAGGTTTGAGAGGTTTTTAAGCTTTTTAACAGGGGTATGATCAAAGATCAAAGAAGGGATAGGTCCCTACTCCAGATGAATGGGTAATAGTTGACTATTATGGTTGTATTATATAACATTGACTATTATAAGAGTTGACTCTGCAGAAAGCAGAGCTTCTCCATTCTTATTTTGGCTCTGTTTCCTCTGCCAAGTAGAATGGTCTTTGCTCTAGAAACAAAAGTTGCTATCAAAGATTGACTACTTAAGATAAGAAAAGAGAAAATAAGAGAGCTCTTAGCTAACCTTGATGGGTTCCAGTCCCCTAATCCAAATCACATCCTCTGCTACTGGAGGTTCTTAGTACTAAGCCATTGTCAGTGATCTTTAAAAGGACATGGAAAATGGGAGTGGACTGGCAGACAGGAGAAGGACAGATGTCCCAATTTTCAAAAAAAGAGAACAGGTCCTGTAAAGTACAAGCCAGTGACCTTTGGAATTCTGGAACAGATCATTAAAGATCATTAGTGAACTCCAGAAAAGGAGTGGTGAGTGTACAGCCAGGTACGGCTTAACATAAGTCGACCATTCTTTAGACCTCCTGCTCCTATCTTCAAAGGGGGCTCCACAAGGCCCCATCTCTACACCTCTGAGGTAGAGCTAGGACCCCTAGCACTGGGCTGCATTTCCTCAGCAGCATCTGCATCTGCCCCCACTTGTCAAATTTGTGTAATGCAGTTTGGTGTAAAGTGATCTCTCTCTCTGTCTCTCTCTGTCTCTGTCTCTGTCTCTGTCTCTCTCTCTCTCTCTCTCTCTCTCTCTCTCTCTCTTTCTCTCTGTCTCTTATACACACACACACACACACACAGAGTCAGCATGGTTTCATCAGGAATAAATCATGCCAGACTAATTAATCTTAATTCCTTTTTTTCAGAGTTACTAAAATAGCAAATTAGAGGCATACCGTAGTTACAGTTTACCCAGATTTTAGCAAATTATTTGATGAAATAGCTGATGGTATTCTTGTGGAAAAGGTTTAAATATTGTAACAGTCACTTGGATTGTCTTGTTCACCATGTTTACAAATGACAGAAGTGGAACGGATAGCTAAAAATCTTTGCAAGCTAGAACATTATGCTAAATCTTAGGTATATGCTTGGGTTCAAAAGAACTGTCAGAAGCACAAGAAGGGGAGACACAGTTAGATAGAATTTTGTCTGAAAAGATCTCTAGGAGTGATTAGTGAACTGTGATCTTGATGAGAGTCATCCTTGTGATAATGGGAACTAAATAAGCTAATCATTCTTGGACTGCATTGAGAGGCATTGCTTTCAGGATAAGGAGGTGATTATTTTACTGGAGTCAGATTTCCACCATCAGATTCAGTCCAGAAAGCCATAGTTTGGGAAGGACATTGATGAATGAGCTGCAAGATGTCCAGAATGGGGCAATTAGGATGAGAAAGGCCTTGACTCCGTGTCATAAAGTGAGAAGTTGAGGAAACTGGGGGTGCTTAGAGACTACTAAGGGAAGATACGATAAATGTCTTCAATTACCTAAAGGGCTGTCATGTGGAAGAGAGATTAAACTTGTTCTGCTTGGCTCCAGGTTGCGGAGCAGGAATAGTGGGCATTAGGTACAAAGAGGGAGATTTTGGCATGATATCCAGAAACAAAATAGGCTGCATCTGGAGGTGGTGAGTTCTCTTTCATTGGAGATCCTTAAGCAAAGGTTCTATGATCATTTCTGGTGTGTTATAATGGGGCATCTGGATATCACTGGACAGAGAGAAGCCAGGTGGCACAGTGGACAGAGCACTGGACTTGCGATCAGAAAGACCTGAGTTCAGACACCGCCTTGGATAGCTGCTTTGTGACAAGTCACTTCACCTCTGTCTTCCTCAATTTCTTTAGCTATAAAATAGGAATACTAGCACCTACATCTCAGAGTTATGAGAAGCAAGTGTGATCATATTTGTAAGGTGCTTTAACATAGTGGGTAGGACAGAGTAGCATACCAGTAAATGTTTTGCTTTCTTCTTCCTGGGTATGGATTGGATTAAGATCCTTCTAACTTAAAAATTCTGCATCTTTTTTTTCTATGTATTCTGAACACTTTAGCACAGTGGGTGGCACATAGTAAGTGGGAGAACATATGCTTAATATGTTTTTTTATTGTTTAATATGGTCCCTTTTTATACATTAACTAGCTGAGATTAAGTAATCATTTAAAATCATGTAATTAGAGATAATAGAATTTAAATGCTTCTTTGAGTCTTCTGCATAGTTTATAGCCAACTGAGCTTTTCTACTTCCATTTCCAGAAGGACATGTTTACATTTTTGTTTTTTGTTTTTTAGAGTCAACAAACACCCGGGTCCTGTACTTTAGTATCTTTTCCATGTTTTGCCTTATTGGATTGGCCACCTGGCAAGTTTTCTATCTTCGACGTTTCTTCAAGGCCAAGAAGCTAATTGAATAACGAGGCAATCCTTTTCCACCCTGTCTTGCAGCCAGGAGGACACCATTGGGACATGCCTGGCCTGAGCCACACCACAGACAGCACATTCTATCTGCTGACCCTGGAGTTTTCTTGTCAGAACTGGCCTCATTTGGGGTGGGGGGAATGGGGAACCACCTAGACTCCAATGTAGGCCAAAAGGGAGACTCTTTTTAACTTGCTGGGTAGTGGGGGGGTTAGGCTGGTTTTGCAACATTGGAACTATCATTAAGGCCACCTATGATAAGAAATAGGTTTCCCAGATGCTGAAGTCAGCATTGCCACTGGGTTTCCTTAGAATGATCTGTTTCCCTATGACTTCTTTCCTTTTCCCACTCACCTGTTGGCTTGGACTTCCACTCTAGTTCTGTCACCAAGATTTGTATGACCATATCGACCTTGCTACAGAATGACTTGCTGTGTTCTGATTGTCCTGTTTGTTTTTCTCCTTTGAGGTTACTTTAGCAGTATGACTATTATATTTTAGCTGGAATTGAATTTAGTAGGGTGACTTCTAGTGATATAAAAATCCAAGAGTTAAGGAAAGATGGATAAGATTCTTGATAAGATTCAAACCTGGAGCTGTAGTTCCATAAAAAATTCACAGCTGGATACAGAACGAAGTTTTATGCACTCTGCCTCCTAGATTTCTTAATATAACCTACAGAAGCAAAATTGAATAACTTTTCTTACCTTAGCTATTTAGTTTCCATATTTTTATGCTGTGTTTAGGAATTTGGTTTAGTGAGGTTTAAAATTGTACAACTGGGAGCATCATGAATAAAGTAGGTCCCAATAATACATGGAGTGAATGCAGGGCCAAAAATCAGTGTGGGATTGAAGAGGGAGTAGAGGCCATTGTCAAATGTGTTTATGTATGTACGTATAAGGAAGAATATAGTGACCATGTTCTTACAGTTGTGAAAAATAATACTGTTTTCATTTTGAAATAGGATTTCTCAGTTGATCCAGGGTTTGGAGGAATATGCCCTTTATGTATGTAGTCTGAGACTACATCACTTGCCCAAAGTTCTGTATCTACTAAGCATGCCCAAATAATTGGGAATTTGGAGGATTTGTAGCTCCTTTGTCTTGCAAACCAATTTCTAATTAAGATTTCTTAAGCAGCAACTGGAAGAACCGTCCTCAGTCATGTGATTGATTTTCTTTATCTGATATGGGGAGTAGCATATATGAAAGAATTGAGAGAAAAGCCTGAGATAAGAGGAAAGGGACTTCCTTAAAAGAAAGGGGAACTGAACAATATTCCAACTGGACAGAGTGATAACTGTTGAAGCTTTTGGAGGCCATTTGTGTGAATTCTATTATGTGAATTCAATTGTGGTAAGTAGTGCCACATCACCGTCTGCTGGTGAAAGCTATGAGTTTTCTGCTCCTGAAAATCCAGAGTGATCATCTCAGTCACAGTGTAGCAAAAATCCACAGTAAAAACAGTCATCGGTCATCTACAGTATTGGGATTTTCTAGGGCTAAAAGTCAGTGTCCAGAAGGAAGAGAAAAAGGTAAATATTTGTTCAAGGTACATTCCACAGAAGTTTCGAGGTGAAATGCTAGCATATACCATCAGGGCTCCCTACCGAAGCAAAATATGTGACAAGCTATTCACTACCATTCTCTGATTGCAATATCCTTCTTCCTTGTCTTAACCATGGTACTCACCGAGGTGATTATGGTATCATTTGACAATGTCTTTCTTTGAATTTGTAATCCAGGCAGGAGTGAGAAATCTTCATTTTATTAACTCTCCCTATCCCCTGTTACTTTAGAACCCTTGATTTGTCTGTGCAATTTGAAATTCTCTTTTTTCCCTTTTTAAACCATGCTGGAACTTTCTCCAGAACCTTCTGCTTTTATTCTAAAGCTAATTCATATTCTGCTTGCTTTTATCTAAGAATTAATTTACTTTGAAAGACTGGTGCTAGACTAAGTCTTCTTAGAAAATAAGAGCATATTGAGTTCTCTGCTTTCTCTCTCATGAGTATATTCAAAATGACCTCTATAATGTAAATGAGGTGGTAAGGTTTACAGTCAGCTTTACTTGTACCATGGTCATAAATTAAATGCAATTCTTGTCATAAAGCTGTTTTCACACAACTTGTTTTATAGGAAAGAAGCATGTGGGATTTGTACAGATTTACCTGTAAGTATTGGATTGGGTATTTTTGTGTAAATTTTCTGAAATAAAGTTTAGGGGAAACCATTTTAGTTGTGCGTTTATGAGTCTAGTATGTATCCTTGCCAGTTTATATGGTTTTATTTTTGTGAGATTTCTTTGGTTCTAATGGGGCACATATACATAGGTACATACTTACATGGATTGTTAAGGGGAAAAGTATTGCTTTCATTAATTTCAAGCAAGTCTGAGGAAATAGGTAAGCTACTAAACATTGAATAATCACGCCATCTGCTGTTATATTGGATAAATCACACCCCTCAAGATCTGGAAATGTTAACCCTGCTCTAGATGTAGTAAAACCACAGTGGACATAGCTGTTGAAAAATTACACCTGCATTATTACATATACTATGTTGTGTCACCTGGAAGACTCAGAAGATACCCTTTAAGCTGAATTTTCCCTTCAGGAAAAGTTCTTCTCATGTGAATTGTTACTAGAGACTTTTTTCTCTTTTCCTGACCAGGTAACAGTCCCAAAGCATTTTTGAAGTCCTTCCCTTAACAATAATCTTGGAAATAATGCATTTGTTAATTAATGTTAATTAATCTCTCCTTAAGATCAGACAATAAAAGTTATACATGACCTTTAATAACCTGAGAAGTTTACTGACAGGTAAATAGTTCCATATCAGATTATTATTCCTACATAATGAGTAACTCAGTATTCCTACTCAGGAGAAGATAGTTTTCATGGTGGTGGATCTCATTTGCACTTATATTCTCTATTAATCACAGCTAATGCTTCATAATTTTCAGTTAACAAATTTGATGGGCTGTTCAAATAAAAGACTAAATTGTAAGTAAAGGTTCTTTTTTTCCCCTTTTCCATGTGAATTTGCAGAACTAATGGAAGGTAATTTCTAGGTTTTCAAGAAGCCTATCTCTGAATTATATATTTTTATAAGCTTCTGACTATAGGTAAATGCAGTTATTTCACTCTCCTTTCATGACTGAAATCCACATTCCCTTATCCCTTGATAAGTTTAAATATAGTACAAACTAGAATTTGGCCTTTAGAAATGTCTGAAATGCAAATGTTCTCCCTAGACCTCTTTTTTTTTTT
>CM053598.1:189297263-189323286 GCA_028646575.1 Pseudocheirus occidentalis
AGAATAGAACAAGTAGGGGGCAGAATAGGAAGGAGGGAAATGTAGTCAGTCTTGCACAGTATGTCCATTGTGGAGATTTTCTACACAACTACACATGTATGGCCTGTCTTAAATTGCTTGTCTTTCCAATATGGGTAGGTAATGAGGGAGGAAGGGAAAGAATCTAGAACTTAAAGTTCTAAAATCAAATGTTAAAAATATATATTGTTAACATTATTATTATTTACATGCAACTGGGAAATAAGATATACAGGTACTGGGGTAAGGAGATCCATCTTGCCCTACCGAAAAGTCAGAGGGGTAATGGGGAAGGGTATAGGAGACAGCAGATTAGGGGAAGGGGTATACAGTGGGATCGCAGTTTTGGAGTGATGGGTAGGGGAAAGACAGGGAGAAAATTTGTAACTCAAAATCTCGTGGAAATAAATGATGTAAACTAAAAATGAACTGAAGTTTTAAAAAAATTAGACCAAGTAACTGTCCTACCCTAGAGAAGACTTTTGGGGTTGTGATCCCCACCTACTAATATTTGAAGGGCTCTCGTGACTAGAAAATTCCTAAGACACTTCCTAGATCTTCAGATTCAGGGGAAAATCTTGATTCTAGAAGAGTCAGGAAATATACCCCAAGACATTTACTAGCTGTGTGACCCTGACTTTCAGAGTTGAGATATACCATAGGAGCTATCTAGTCCAGCAATTACATGAAAAAGAATTTCTCAACAAGAAGTCATCTAACTTTTTCTTAAAGACCTGTGATCGGGGGAAATGATACTTTGAGGTCCTTCACCTTGTTCTCTCCACCTCTCTCCCCCACACCAAATTAAACATAATACCCCAATGTGATCTGACCAGGACAGAGTATAAAGAATGATCGCCTTATTCCTGGAAGCTATGCCTATAAGAAGCTATGCCCATCCCTCCACATAGCCTAGGATCATGTTAGCTTTCTTGACTGCTTTATTGCACTTAATGACTCACAATGAATTTAAAGATCCCTAAAGTTCTTTGATCCTTTTCAGATCAACTACTTTCTAGCCATACCTCCTACATCTCTGAAGTATAAAGTTGACTTTTTTGAACCCAAGTCAGCTTTGTACATTCTAGCCTGCCAAGATCTTTTTGAATCCTGACTCTCATCCAGTATGTTAACTGTGCCTCCTTATGAACCATATTCAAGTTAGGACCAAGAACAGCTATCTACTGGAGCCCTCCCTCCAAGTTGACATCATAACTATTAATGACATTCTTTGGATCTGGCCATCCAGCCAGTTCTGAATCTACCCAATTGTACTATAATTTAAATCAGGGTAGGCCAAGAGAGGTGGAGAATTTTAACTGGATTTAGAATTTATAGTTTAGAAGTTGAATGCCATCCAGTCTAGGACCTCATGTGGTTTCCTTAATTACCTTACTTTGGCATATTATTTCTGAATAATATTGTGGTCTGGAATATGTATCACCAGATAAGGAGATAAGGAGGGTGATAGGAAGGTAGATCCTAGAATCAGGTGTAAGGAATCTATTAGAAGGAAAAGGACAGATAATTAGGAGTTTAGAGGTAGCAGACTTCTGAGTCTAAGGAGTTAAGCTGGCTGAGGATCTAGAATACCACAAGGCTTAGTTCTTTCAGTTAGAGTTCATTGATCAGTCAACATTTAGAGACAAGGAACAAAGATCAGGGATCTGGTCCAAGGAGGAACTGATATTATAGGAAATTGCCTGCTGTCTGTTGCTTGGTTCATTACACATATTATACCTGTATTTTAGCAAAACCATAGAAAGTTGAGTGTCTGTTAATTGGGGCATAGCTAAATAAACAGTGCCAAATGAAATTGTGAATATGAAGTATTCATAGAAACATGTTAAGATTTATATGACCTAATGTGAAGTGAGCAGAACCAGGAAAACAATATACACAGTGACTATGACAGTATAGATTAAATAACATATAATAGTAAAATGAAACTGAAACAATGATGTCAACCAATGTTGGCACTATTGAAGAAATGAAGAAATACAGCTCACACCTTCTGTTAAAGAGACGATCTCTCAATACGGAATGTTGTATATACAGACAGACACTTGATGCGCCAGTGGGTTTTGCTTAGCTTTCTTTTCTCATTGTTATAAGGGGAGCATCACTGCAGCAGAGGAAGAAAAGGAAGATACATAGAGCCAAATGCTCAGTGAAAATAAGTTATGAATAGCTTAATGATGCTTTCAATAATCAAGTATCTTTAAGCATCTACTGTGTGTCAGGCACTGTGTTAATAAGCACTGGGGATATAAGTACAAAGACTGAAAAGATCTCTATTCACAACAAACTCACATAATGAGGGAGATAACAGACATATAAATAAGGATAGAATATAAAAACATATACATGACAAATCTATGTGTATACATATAGATGCACATACATAGACACAGAGTAGTTACATACTAGGTAATACGAGAGGTAGGGCAATAGCATTTGGTGGAATCAGGAAAGGCTTCATGTAGAAGATGGTGTCTGAACTGTATCTTTAAGGTAGAGAGGGCTACCATGATATAGATGTAAGGAGGGAGTATGTTTTAGGAACTGGGGATAATCCAACTCTTTATCCAGCACTTTCCCTCTACACTGTGGCCACAGTATCCAAGTATATCTGTAAGATTACTCAGTTAAAGACTTTAGCTATAAATGTGTCCAAATTTAAAAATATTTATGAAGGGAGTAGTTAGAGCACTTAGGGTATCCAATGCTTTTTATGTAGTAGATGCCTAATAAATGCTTGGTGATCAATTTGACTTTTGTGTATGTGAGTTATTTGAATTGAGTTTACTTTAAAATAATGTTTTCAAGCTATGACCATTTCGTTCGTATCTTGGGAATAATTTATATATACACACATATTACATATTTATGTATATTTTTGCTAAGAAATTATATGAATAATGGTATTGAAGTAAAAAATGTTACTTGGAAAAAGGATTAGAGCACTGGACCTTGAAATATAGAACCTACTTTATAGTGTGCATATGGATGCATTATTCTGCTCTTCTGCATGACATGCAAATAATTTACATTTCTGCCTTTTCTATTCAGTGATTGTCACCCTTCCTGCCAGTTCTGCACATCTCGCTCTCTCAGCTTGCTTTGTCCTCGTGGAAGTGGTATTTGTTTACTTACTAACTGGTTAGATCTATAATTTGAATTAAAGCTCTATCTTTGGCTGCCAAAATTCTGTCATATGGTTCAACATCAGAAATGAAAATGGTTTTTATCAATGGAAACAACATTTTAAAAATGTATTACCATCTGCTTTATCACTGTAGCCTAAGAATCATGGCTCCTTTCCATCTGACCTGCCGCTGAAGCTTCCTATGTATTGTCTCTCCCTATGTGAGCTCCATATAAGCAAGGACTATGTAGTTTTTTTTTGTTAGTATCCCCAGGGATTTGCACATAATAAGCACTTAATAAATGCTTTTTAATTCCTCCATCCATCTAATTCATATCTCTCCATCTTTCCCACAAAAATAGCATTAGAAACTTATTGCTTTGCTAAAACATAGGTAAATGATATTTATAGCATTTGCCTTATCTACCAATTTAATGACTACATTTCACATTCCGAAAAGGAAATACATTTATTCAGGATGGTGGTTCCCCCCCACACTTTTGGAAATAATAAAAAAAAAACCTTAACAGACATCAAATAAAATAAGCACTTTCATATACTTTCATATGCACAGAACAGAACAGAAATTGAATTGTACATGAAAGTACAAATATCTATTATGTACAGCTTGCTTTTCTTTTTAAATATATGACAAATTCAATATGTTACTTTCAAAGCTGTCCTGCTTATCTCTGGTTCCTTCTGGCCTTGCTTCTGTTCTTCTTTGGTATGTTTCCAAAACATGCTTTAAGAGCCTCTTTTTTTTTTTTTATAAAGCCCTGTCTCCACCTTTCCTCTGCCTTTCTACCCCACATACTTAAATTGAGAAAAAACACAACCAAACCATTGTAACAAATACTAATAATCAGGCAAAATAAATCCTCACATTGTCTATATCCAAGAAAATACATCTCTTTCTGCTACTTGAATGTATTGTCTGTCAGGAGATACGTAGCATGTTTCATCAATAGACCTTTAGAATTGTGGCTGATCATTGCACTGATCAATATTCTTAGGTCTTTCAAAGTTGTTTGCATAATATGTTCTTGAGGTTCTTGGTTGACTCAAATAACTTTCTTCTAAATGGCTACTAACTATCCCTTTAATGTGTGAAGTCACTGATTTCATCTGGAGGAACAAAAGGTCAAGAATGTTAAGGGAAATAATTTAAAAAGTGGGATGGAAGAACTGTTAGATCTCAAATTATAGTACAAAATAGTAACCATCAGAAGTATTTGGTATTCAACTTCGATAAACTGGACTCTTCTCAGCAATGCACAGCTATAAGACAATTCTACAAGTCTCTGGGTGGAAGGAGATGTCTACATTCAGAGAATGATCTAGAAAGAACAGAGTTTAAATGGAGACCGAATCAATCTACATGCTATTGTTCTTTTTCATGTTTGGTTTTCTTTCTTTTTCCCATTGTCCACTCCATTGGTTACAACCCTTCTATACAACTAGACTATTGTACAATGTGAAAGTATTTGCAGATCCTATATTTGACTGAATGCTGCCATGGCGGGGAGGCAGGGAAGGGAGGGGAGAAAATCTGAAACTCAAGGGATTGTGGAATTGAATCTTGTAAACTAAAAGTAAATAAACAAGTCAATTTTAAAAAAAAGAAAAAGTAAAAAAAGCATTTGGTATTGGATAAAAAAACCAGAAAATTACTACAGCAAAAATGATTCTCTTAGCAGAGAGAATGGGCATTGAGTTGAGTAACTGTACCATCTCATCATTTATCATCCTACCCACGAAGGGGGTTGTTCAATCCCTTCTTTGATCCTACTTTTTTCTCAGTATGACTTAAAAGGAAAAAAAAGCCCATGCCACCACCCCACCTTTATCCTCTGCATTATCTTTGCCTGGCAGCTTTGGCTCATTCTAACCCCATTCTTACAGGACCTTGATATGTTCTTTTAATCATGTTCCACTACTTACATTTGTTTCTATCTTCCCTAAATGTACTTGCCTTTTTTTAAAAAAAAACATTCTATGGTGATAGATCAATTCCCTTTAGCTATTTCTGTCTAAAGAATTTCTGCTGCCAAGCCTTCCATCTTCTGGGGCTGACTTCCCTTGTAGAATTTTATTCTTTGGGTTCCTACCTTCTCTAATTCCTTTAAATCTACTTTCCTAAGATCCAGGATAAGTTTTAAAATCTTTTTTCCCTAAGATCCAGGATACATGTCATATTACCTCTCATCTTCTACTCTTCTTTCACAAGTGGTCATTTCCTCACCTCACCGATTCGTATCACTTCCACCCCAACAAACCCTTCCTCTTCGCTGGTGAAAATCTAATGCAGAACAGAATTTCCCTTTGTCCCCTCACGTAAAAGCTCCACAGTCAGGACTGTTATTATTATGTTTTGATGTTAAAGCAGCTCAGCTAGCTAGGGAGCACAGGGGATGGGAGCACCGGACCTGGGATTCCAAATTTGAATGCTGCCTCGGACCACTCTCTGCGTGATTCTTGGGACAAGTCACTGAGTCTCTCAGACTTGTTTCCTCACCTGCAAAATAGGGAAGGAATAATAGTTCCCAATTCACAGGGTTGCTGTTAAGGATCAAATGAGCTAAGTTATATACATGCTATGTAAATACCACCTATGATAAATGATGATTTCAGCCCAATATAAGGAAAAACAACCAACTAGTCCAGGCCAGTGTCTGACCCATAATAGACGCTTTAATAAATGTCTGTTGACTCGATTTATCAAACATGGAACGGGCAGCGGAGGGATACAGATGGTTCCGCTTAAGACTAGGAGGTCTGAACTGTGAACCCATAGATGTCTGGTCGAAAGAAGCTGCTAACAATAACAACGTTATTGCTAACAACATAGTTGTAGCTAACAGTAAGAACTGTCCGATAACAAGGTTGCAGGCTCCTAGGTGAGGCTAAGCTCCTCCATCCCCTGCTGAGGTCCCCGTGGAGCGGGCGTTGCAGGGGGGGGGGGGGAGTTGAGCTTGGCTGAGGTGACCTCCAAAGGTCCCTCGTATCCCAACAACAGCTGCAATCCCTTCCTCCTGCCCCCACTTTCACTTGTCCCAAAGTCCCAGCTGCTTCGTCTTCTAGATCGACGCGTTCTCGTAATCACCAGGGTGCCCCAAAGTGTCTGCATACCCCTCCACCAACGCAGACGGGCAGGGTAAGGACGCTTGCCTCCCCTAGTTAGGAAAGACGACGACTGTACAAATTGGGGGAGGCGGCGAGGAAAAGGCTCGGGACCGGAAGAGGACACAAGTACTTCCGGGTCAGACGCAGAGAGGGCCATCATGGAACCCCGCGCATCTTCGAGGCTAGCGGAGCTGCCGTGCGGTCGCTGAGACGCGGGCATCCGCCGCCGCCACTCATCCCGGTTTGGCCTTTGCCGGGGCCTCCCCCCACCGCCAGCTCCCCTGTCCAGATCCGTCCCCTTCCCCTCTCCGGCCCGGCCGGTCCCGGCGAAGCTGCCTCCGCCATGTCAGTGCTGGGCGAGTACGAGCGACACTGCGACTCCATCAACTCTGACTTCGGGAGCGAGTCCGGCGGCGGCTCCGTGTCCAGCCCCGGCCCCGGCTCGGCCGCCCGCCCGGGTGGCGGCTTCCCGACGGAGCAGGAGGAGTTGCATTACATCCCCATCCGCGTCCTGGGCCGGGGCGCCTTCGGGGAGGCCACGCTGTACCGCCGCACCGAGGTAGAGCGCAGCTGGAACCCCGACCCCCGGCCCGTGATCCTGCCCTTCCCCCTTCTCTCTCCCGCTCCCCTCCCCTTCTAAACAGCGCCTCTTCTAGGGGTAGAAGCGGAGGCTCTTCATTTCTCTTCCTCAGTTTCTTCATCTGTAAAATGAAAGAAGCTCCACGACATTATCTCTAGAGTCCTTTCTCAACTCTATCTAAAAAGAAAACAGTCACCCAGTCCTTCCATTTCTATTAACGCTTCCCTCCCCGCTCCTTTTCTCCTCTCCCGTCCCCTTTTCTTCTTCCTTTTCCCTCTCTCCATTTAGTATCTCCATTTTAGAGATCATTCTCTTCCTCAGTTTCCTCATCAGTTAAATGAAGGAGCTCTGCTAGATTTCCGCAAGAGTCCTTTTCAATTCAAAAAAGGGAATTTCCCCCAACCTTTACCGTTCCCTTCTCCCTAATTCTTCCTTTTCCCCCAGTCTTTCCCTTCATCCCTTTTATTTTTTTTAACTCTGTTCACTACTTCTATTCCTTCTCCCTTTCCTATCAGTTATCCCCATCCTATAGGTATAGAAAGGGGACTCTTAATTATTTAATCTCCCAGTTTCGGCATCTGTAAAATGAAGCTCAGCTAGACTATCTCCAGTCCTTTCTCAATTATTAAAAAGGAAAAAAAAAATTTTATGTAACTATTCCCTCTCCCATTTTTCCCCTGCACCTCCTTCCCCACCTTTTCTTGTCCCCTACCTTTCTTCTCTCCCTTTTCTGTTACCTTTATTTCTTCCCTTTTGTAGAGTATTTTTACCTATCTAGTATCCTTTTGCAACAGGGGTGGGGACCCTGCAGCCTGAGGTACATGTGACCCTCTAGGTCCTCAAGTGCAACCCTTTGACTGAATCCAAACTTCACAGAACAAATCCTCAATAAAAAGACTTGGATTCGGTCAGAAGGCAGCTCTTGAGGACCTCTTAGAGGTCCATGCAGGTTTCCCACCCCTGCTAGCACCATCACATCCTGACTAGAACTCAACAGCAGTTTAGTATTTATCAGATTTCATGGGCATGGTCCCTGGTGTCTTCTTCCCTATCTGGCTTTCACATCACCGTCACTGGGAGACTAGTGTCATTAGTTATCTGCCATTTTGGTAAAGTTTGAACTAGGACATTGATTGTCATGAACGTCTGCTATCTTCCCTTCCCACTAATTAATTTTTCCTTCCTTTCATACTATCCCAAGTCTCTAAACAGCTTTTTGGTAGTATATGTCCAAAGTGACCAGATCTCTCAGTATCCTTCCCAGCCTTATGCCTTTCTTTTGCAGTAGTTCCTCTCTGATACTATCCCTCCCCCCCCCCCCCAAAAAGGCGTTGCAATTATTGTTCTTAAATTCTAGCATACCCACCACCTAGGACTGTTCTTGAAGGCCATTGGGAACTTCCAGCTGCTTTAGGATTCTGGTTGGTTTCTCCTGCAGTGCTTAACATAAGAAGCCTGTACCCTGCATTGATGACTCAGAGTCCTAAAGTAAACTAAGGACTTTTGGTTGTACTCCTGAAGCCAAATATTACAGATCCAAAGAAGTCCAAATTCTGAACACTTAAACATTTATCGATGACATAAATGTCTTGGAAGCATTATGTATTTTCTTCATATTTCTCTGTCTTGAACGTAAGCCATGTTGTGTGTTTGTAAAATTTAGAGCCAGTTGGTGGAGCCTTAAGTAATTTAGTTCACTTTATTCATTTGAGGATGAGGAAACTGAGACCTTCAAAGTATTAGTAAAAAGAGGAGTCGAGGTAGAAGAAATATGTTAGTTGTTTAGAAAGGTTTCTCCCCCCCCCCCCCATGGAACTTTTGGAAGAGGCCCATAAATATCCTCTATTCATAAAGCAGCTTTTTGTGAGAGGATTGCAGAGATGCTTTGAAAAATATTTAAAATGTATTTTTCATTTGTAAGATATTGTTATTTCTCTATTTTTAAATTTGTTTTCACTGTAAGCTTGTTGGGAGATAAAAGGTACTATCTGACCTATGTCAGAATAGGCTCAAGAGGCCAGTAAGACTTGGGTTCAAGTTCTGTCTCTGACACATAATGGCCATGTGACCCTAGGCAGGTTACTTAAAATTCTTGATGCTTTAAGCCAGAGGTGTCAGATTCTGTGCAGACAGCTGGCAAGACTACCAGAACCAGATTAAAATATCATCAGGAAATGCAGTATGTTAATTTGTGGTTTTCTAAGACAATGTGCCACTACAGTGATCCATATCTTTTTGATTTGGACACCATTGCTCTAAGCAACTCTCTTAGACTTGTGACAGAGAAAGTACCACTCTACATTGGTCGAGTTTCCTCATAGAGTAGTTAGTTCCCTATGTGATTGAAATTGTAGGTTCAATTCTGGTCTCTAACTCACTTTAAGGCAGTGGTGTTGAGCTCAAGTATAAATAAATCCCTGTTGGCCATATATTGACTTAGAAAAACCACAAGTTGACATCTATATCGTATTGTATTTTTATTTTGTTAAACTTTTCCCATCTACATTTTAATCTATTTCAGGCCTGCTGCTGTGTGCAGCCTATGAGTTTGACACCTCTGCTTTAAAGTTTGAAAAGCCTTTTCTTCAGAACAGTCTCTCATGAGGCAGGTAATACTAGTACTATTTATTCCCATCTTATAGATGTAGAAACTGAGGCTCTTCATCCCTCAGTTCCTCAATTTCCTCATCTGTAACATGAAGGCACTCAGCTTTATTAGAGTCCTTTCTCAACTCTGAAAGCTTCTAGAACAGATGAATTTTTTAGCTTATTACAGGAGCAGTTTTGGGGCAGGGGAAGTTGTGAGAGGAGTAGCAGATTACTCATTCCAGACCTAGGGAGTAGCAGGTAGGCTTACACAGCTAGATGTAGGAGTCAGTTTTAGAATGAAAAGGTAAAGTGAGTTTGTACTTAAGCTACAAGCTGAAGAGGATGACAGAGCCACTAGCTTAAATTGTGTACCTCTTGAACCTAATCTGATATTTTCATACCATTAAGAAGTTGAAATTAGAATTCTTAAATGCTCTCTTAACAAATATAGTGTATGCAGAGTGCTTTGCAGACCTTAAAGGGGATGTAAGTGCTAATTATTATTACTTCCTGACTCCCTATTACCTCTTATACCACCACTATTCCATCACGATTGTAGTATTGTTCTGTTAGATCTTTGAATTCTATCCTAGTCCATGTTTCCTACCTTGTTCCAGATGTAGACCTAAATTTCATAAATCAGCTAGCTTACCAAAGTTTTTTGTTTAATATTTTCTTTTCCCTAACCAAAGATTACTAATACAAGTAATTAGATACAGTCTCTGCCTAAAGTCTGTTTCATTTCTTTTAAAGGAAAAAAATGAAATAAGCAAATGTCCATCTGGCCTTTCTAGGCTTGTGGATGCAGATGTGGATTCATTGACTTCCAGGAAAGAAGAAAGTATCATACTTATGTTACTATGTTGTAGGATGACTCATTGGTTGTGTGGAAGGAAGTTGATTTGACCCGATTGTCTGAGAAAGAACGTCGTGATGCCTTGAACGAAATTGTTATTCTGGCTCTGCTACAACATGACAACATTATTGCCTACTATAATCACTTCATGGACAACAACACCTTGCTGATTGAACTAGAATATTGTAATGGTAAGCACAGATCTTAGTGACACTTCCTCTAGGATGCTTTTATTGATTGAACAAAAGAACTGTCATCTGTAATACGGAGTTTAAATGTTTTGATGAGAAGTAATCTGGTCCCCGGAATGTTTTGAAATGATAGAACAAAAAAAAATGGGACTATTGATTGTTTCTGTGATTATGAATCTCTGCCCCGGTGTCATAGCTTTGTCTTTGAAGCATAGTTCTTAGTTAGTTTTTTTAGCAATTTCTGTTTCGGCGCATGACACTAATCTCCACCAGAATTCCATTTTAATCCCCTACAGTTTACAAACCCCGAAAACAGTTCTGTGAAATAACATGAAGAGAGTACTTGTAACTGACAGTGCCAGCAACTTCATACTGAAGTTATTTCCCATCATTTAATAGAAAGGATGAAATATACTTTATAACTTAATAACAATCCTGTCTCATGGTTTTAATCTGAGTTTTCTTGCCATTTGGAGATGGCTTCTTTACATTCTTGTAGAAAGTCGTAGTATTATGTTTATTGTTATTTAGATTCTACTTTGTGTTCTCTACATCACTTCATACAAGTCTTCCCATATTTGAATTTGCCATTCCATAAGGCCCACTGCATTTATAGACCACAGTTTGTTGAGCAGTTTCTCGGTCATGGGCACATTTTTTTGCTATTACAAAAAGTGCTGCTATGAATATTTTTGTGCAGATAGATCTGCTCCTGCCAGATATCTCCCTTCTCTGGATATCCTATAAACATTTCAAACTTAGTGTATTCAACCTTCCACCCCAACCTCCCCTATCTACTTTTCCCCTAAAATTCCTCCCCTAAAATGTTTCTCTAAAGAGAACTTCCAGCCTCAGAATCATCCTTCACTCTCCCCTCTTTCCCATTCTCCGTATTTAGTCATTGACAAGCTTTGTCTCTTGTACCTCCTCAACATTTGTTTCATCTATCCCTTTTCCTCTACTCATAGAGCCATGACTTTAAATGAGGTAGCGAGGTGACACAGTGAATAAAGTGATGGACCTAGGAGAAACTCAAGAAAACCTGAGTTCAAATTCAGCCTGTGACCTTGAGGCAGTCAGCCTCCATTTGCTTCAGTTTCATCATCTATAACAGTACCATCCCAGGGTTATCTTGATCAAATGAAATAATATTTGTAAAGCATTTAGAGTGCTGCATACTTAGTAAGTGCTGTATAATTGCTAGTGATTAGCCATTGTTATTATAAATTCATATCCTCATCACCTCTCACTGTAAAAGTCATTCTGTTTCTCCTTCTCTAATGCATCATCTAATCCAAATAACTGCTAAAATAAGGTCATAGGTCCTGAAGTCCTGGATCCAGCTATGTTACTTCCTGCTCAGACTTTTAGCAGTTCCTCATGGTTTATAAAGTAAATTACGAATTGCTTAGCCTGAAATTTAGGGCCCTCCATAAGGTGGAAGGCTATTCCACCTATTTTTCCTACCTTATTTGTTATTGTTCCCTTTCATGAACTCTGCATACCAACCAAACTATGCTACCAGCTGTTCTCTGAACTTGACACTGCCTCCTGCCTCCATACATTAGCACAAGCCATTTCCCAGGCCCGGAATGTACTCCTCACCTCCATCTTTCAGAATTCTTGGCTTCCTTTAGTACTCAGCTCATGTGCTACCTGCTTTGTTTCAGCCTTCTCTCATCTACCCGGTTACTAGTGCTTTCTTTAATAATTTTTTGTACTATATTTATTTATATAGTACATATATGTTCAAGTTCATTATTCCTGGAGAAGAATGGAAACTTGTCAGTGGCAGGAACTGTTTTCTTTGTGTGTCTGTTATTCTTAGTGCCTTACATAATAGTAGTTACCCCGTACATTTTTACTGAGTCGGAGTAGAAAACCAAGAGTACAATTTTGTAACTTTTCTTGCATAATTTCAAATTGTTTTTCAAAATGGTTGAACCAGTTCACTGGTTCCACCAACAATAAATTATGTGTTTTCTCATTGTCCCTTCAGCACCGAATTTTTCCTTTTTTTTTTCAGTTTGGTAACTGTGAGGCAATAGTTCAGAGTTATATTAATTTGAGTTTTTCTGATTATTGATTTTAAGCACTTTTGTATGCGGTGGTATTTTACTTTTCTTGTTTTGAAAACTATATCCTTAGACATTTTCTGTAGTTAGGCTCAATTCTTAATCTCATAGATTTTCACCAATTACCTCTAAATTTAAATATAAGACTTTTATTAAAGATGTTTTGTGCAAGGATTTTTATTCCCTAGTCTATAATTTCTAGCTGCAATTATTTTTATTTGTACAAGAGTTTTGTATGTATATGTAATGAAATTAGTCTATTTTGTCTTTTTTTTTTTTTGCTTTTTTTTGGGGGGAGGGCAGTTGGGGTTAAGTGACTTGCCCAAGGTCACACGGCTAGTTTTTTGTGTTAAGTGTCTGAAGTTGGATTTGAACTCAGGTACTCCTGACTCCAGGGCCGGTGGTCTATTCACTGCGCCACCTAGCCGCCCCTATTTTGTCTTTTATATCTGTCAGTTGGTCATAAATTCATCCCGTAGGCATGAGAGCACTTTCCTTATATTCTCCTCAACTTTATAATAGTATGACTTCATGTCTTTAGTTCATTTATCCAGTTTCCTCTTTGTTTCATTTGTCAGTATAGCCAAATAATTCATTATGTATTGATTAGCCTGTGAGGAAATCCTCAGTCTGGGATCCTTCCTTTTGCTGGGGAGATTCGGGAGTTAAATTATTTTCTCTCAGTCTGTAAGTTCTTTGAATACAGGGCTCTCTTAACCTGAACTTTGTTATTTCCCCAGTGTATAATAGAATACTGTATACAAAGTAGGTACTTAATAAGTATTTGTCTTGTTTCTTTTCCCTCCTTGGAGAAAAGTCTTAAGACATCTTTTCAGACAGTTTCACTTTTTGTTTGTATGGATTATTCTTGATCCCAATCAGACTTAGATCTGGAAAGTTGTGTTTTGATTTTCTGAATTAGTAGAAATTGCAGCAAGTTAATTCTTCACCATGATTAGGATAAATGAAAGCAAATGGTAGTGTTAGTGAACATTTTATTTGCTAAATTTCAAGAAATTAAAGTTGCAAAGTTTAGCTAAGCTTGAAATACGATTTAGAAATGCAAGTAGAAAGTAAGGCAGTCTTTATAGGGAAATGTGCAGGAGAGAGGTGATCAAAACCACTTACTCAGTGGGAAGAAGATAACTTAGGTAGCAATTAATGATTGGGGAGAACTTAAGGAGTTACCCTACATGCAGAAACATTTTTCACTTAGCAAGGAAAAAAGAAACTTTGTTCTGCTAAAAGGACCTAAGTATGTCAAAACATCTCATCAGCAGAAAAGATTGGTAAAGGAACATCAGAGGAAACAAAATAAGTGGTGTTGATCATATCAAAGCCTGATTGAGAGGAGCTCTTAAGATCCTTTCCTCCTTTAAATGTTAGAATCAGTGTGACCTGAATTTTATTTACTGTATCCAGTATTTTCAGTTAAGGATCTTTTGTACTCTCTCATCTTTTCTAAAAACATTACTTTTGCTCTTTGGGCAGTTAAATCTACTTGTTGGGGTAAAGAATCCTTCTTTAGGGCAACTGTGTTATGTGGAACCTTGGTATTTATGCAAGGTGCATTTTAGTATTTGCCTTCTAAAATGTTAAATATGAAATTCTATACATATATGTGTGTATGGCAAATTTTTCCAGTGTGACAGTAGACTTTATTCCCTCTATTTTGAATTAAAATTTCCTTGACTCACCCACCTATTGTAGGGATATTCCTCAGTTTCCCCTAAGTGGTATTTATCCGTCTATATGTTTTCAGACCTAAAGCTTTCCATAGTTTGGGAAATGCTGCCTGAGAGAACATTTTGATAAAGTATTTAAGAAGTGAAAAGCCAAGAGATGTTGTTTCTTGTGAAGAAGCTTTGAGAGCTCTGCCTTTCCTATGTGGGTGGTTAAAGCACCAAAAGATAATAAAGGAGCTAAGCATCAGTCTGTTAACTAAGCAGAGCTTTTCTCTAAATGTTTTTTTTTTTCCATTGTTTAATTTTAGGAGGAAACCTATATGATAAAATCCTGCGTCAGAAGGACAAATTGTTTGAGGAAGAGGTATTTCAGATTAATATGTAGGGGGCAAGAATTGTTCTCTAATAATTCTAACTTCCGGGATTCTTTGCTTACGTTTGCTCCCCTCTCACCTGCTCCGCTCAGTCTGCTGTCAGAGCCTTTCTAGGTTTGGGATATTCAAGAGACTAAAAGAGTACAGTCTCTCATGAAAATGAGGGCTGACTCTAACTGCTTTTAAATTTTTCCTCCCACAAAATGATGCTTTATGAGCTCTCCCACGCTGCATTTCTGCTTACTGATTGCTCTATAGCTCTCCTTAGAAACCTGCTTAGGTTTCTTGCTAGCATGTATCATTCCAAAAGTTCACAAAAGTCTGTGTCACTGGTGTACTTTGTAACTGCATTAAAGTTATTTTATGATGGTGATCTGCCTTTGCCTTCTGTGTCTGCTGTTCTATCACTTACTACTCAACAAGAAGGACATTTACTTTGACTTGAAACCCAGCTTTGGCAGCAGCTTCTTTTGTATTTTCTTTTCAGTTAATTTATTTGTTTCAGTATAAAATGTAATTTCTTTTGTGTCTGTAGATGGTGGTCTGGTACCTATTTCAGATTGTATCAGCAGTGAGCTGCATCCACAGAGCTGGGATACTCCACAGGTAATGAATGAGAAGTTCAAGAAACTGGGAACCCAATGCTTTCTTAAGCATTTTTTGCTTTCTTGGTAGAGTAGTAACAACTTTTTCCATGGAACAAAATTTATTTATTTATTTTATTTGCTTTTTAGAGGGCAATTGGGGTTAAGTGGCTTGCCCAAAGTCACACAGCTACTAAGTGTGTCAAGTGTCTGAGGCCAGATTTGAACTCAGGTCCTCCTGACTCCAGGGCTGGTGCTCTATTTACTGTGCCAGCTAGCTTCCACCCCCCCCCCCCCCCATAGAGTAAAAATTAGAAATGAAAGAATGACTAATGGTGGGTGTCATCCTTAGTTCCTGAGATTAAACCATGTTTGTGCTATAGACACATCTTCCTAATAAGCTAAGTACTAATTAAGACTATTTATTAGTGTTCATTTGCTAGTGAAAGCTATAAACTTTAGAGTTCAACAAATTCGTGAACATGTGCCATGCTTGCACAGGAAATTGTGTTAGGTTAATTAAAATGCAAAGCAGGTTATGTTCTCTGAGCCACTCAGACAATTAGAAAGCCCTATTCTTTTGTGCTTATGCTATTTTTGTTCAATTTACATAAAACATTCTTGTTTTTCCTGTTATGACAATCTATATTGTCATTATTTCCTAATCAAGGAATAAGAAGACCGTTTTGAGACCATGTCCAATTTACAGACTTTTATTGAGTGAATCATTAACCAATAAAGATGAATTATAATAGTCTTCTTTTTGATACTTGTTGAGTGGTGGTTGTTGCATGCTACTTTTTTTCTCAAAACAATTAGTTTTATTACAGTGAATTGTACACATCTTTCCACAAAGGAAGCCAAAGAATGAGCCAGATGGAGCTTACTTTAAGCTGATCATATAGAAAACATAGTTAGAAATGTAGCCTGTGTAGGCAGTGATCGTAACATGCTTGGCCACATTGCTTACTGAGCCTTAGAGTCTCTTCCCCTTAGTGTGGTAAAGACCCTGAAACTAATCAAAGGTAAGAGAGTAAAATGACTTTCTTGTCTCTTGCTCAGAAGTGGCTTTTTGCCAGAAAGTTGTGCTTGACAAGGGCAGCTTAGCCTGCCGGGACCAAAGTGACCTAGAACATGGGCTTTATCATCTTTCTCTCCCACCCTTCTTTTAGGCATTCATTGGTGTAGGAGACATTCCTATGCTTTGAAGAGTTTAAGGATTCAAGTTATTTGTTCCTCGTTTGGGTATTAAAATACAGTGTGTTAAAAGGTTGATAGTCATTGCATTGAGACTTTGACTAGGATCTCATAAGAAGATCTGCGTAGTAATAGGATAGTGCTTGCACTGCTTCAGTAGTGTCACTTGAATGGTTACTTTGAACTCTAAAGAAAGAAAATAAAAAAGAAATTAATACAGGGATTTAATATGTATCACTTCTTTTTCAGAGATATAAAAACTTTAAATATTTTCCTAACTAAGGCAAACCTGATAAAACTTGGAGATTATGGGCTGGCAAAGAAACTTAATTCTGAGTACTCCATGGCTGAAACTGTAAGTATATATTGCCATTGTCTTAAGTTACTGGTTTTTCCCTTTTCTTTCTGCTGTAAGATACAGGAATTTTGCATCCTCTGTCTATGGCATAGACTCTGTGCTATCTAGGTTCTAGACCTAGAATTGGAAAGGACTTTAAAGGCCATTGAGGTAGCCCCTCATTTTACAGATGTGAAAACTAAAGCCTACAAAGGTTAAATGACTTGCCAAAGTCATAAAATTAGATGGGCTTTGAACTCAGATTATCTTCCTCTGGCACCAGTGCAGTGATCTTTCCATAGCACTACACATGTTTCACAGTCCTCAAGCCAGTGTTTAGTAATAATTCATCCAGAGGCAAATTTTTCAGAGTCTTTTTTTCTTGTACTCATAATGTCTTTATGTTTCTGCTTGCAAGAGTCTTTGTCCATATACAGCCCTATTTTTTTCTTTTTCTTTGGAGGCGGAAGGCAGGGCAGTTGGGGTTAAGTGACTTGCCCAAGATCATACAGCTAATAAGTGTTAAGTGTTGGAGGCCAGATCTGAACTCAGGTCCTCCTGACTCTAGGGCCGGTGGCACTACCTTGCCACCCCTATAGCCCTATTTTTATTGTTTTTCAGTCATATTCGGCTCTTTGTGAGCCCATTTGGGGGAATTGTTTGAAATGTTCATCCTTAATAAGAGTCATAAACTATCGGTCATTTCATTTTACAGTTATTGTTTAGTTGTTTCAGTCCTGTCCAATTCTTCATGATCCTATCTGGGGTTCTCTTGGCAAAGATACTAGAGTGGTTTGCCATTTCCTTCTCTAGATCATTTTACAGGTAAGGAAACTGAGGCACACAGGGTCACACAACTTGTAAGTGTCTGAACTCAGGTCTTCCTGACTCCAGGCCCAGTTCTTTATCCACTGTGCCACTGTGCATGGTCATTTTACAGTGCTTCCTTTGAAAGAAAATGTTTTTAACTTCAGTAAATTAAAATATTAAACAATTTCTAGACATCCTGAAAAAATCAGAAACATTTAGGGTGTGAACTAAATTTGCAAATCACTATACTTCAGGGACTCAGACCATTTTAGATGGTGACAGCCAGCCAGTGAGTTTGCAGGGAGAGAAAGACTATTATTGAGGCTTGAATTTACAGTTGCACTTGTTTGGTTAGTTAAAATTCAAGGAAAAAAATGACACAAAACTTATCACAGCCTTTCTCTTCTAAAAAATTTCATATGCCTTGCTGCCTTTTATTCACACCCTCCCTTCATCTCTACCCATTAAAATTCTCCCCATCTTTCAAGACCTCACTAAAGAGTTAGTGTTTTCAGGCATCAGACAGTGCTGTGCTCATATCATAGCAGGTGCTTGTTTGTTGGTAAACTGAATAACTGAAGAGAAATAGTGATTCTCAAACCTAGTAAACACAAGAACATGTTGGAGCATTCATAGTCTTTTCTTTTAGGATGTGCAGGACTGCATATTGATGGACCTAGAGCATGTCTCCAGAACCATTCTAGTAGTTGGAAGTACTTGTCAAAATAGGAGCAGATGTAGAAAGCTGGATTATTGGAGTAGAAATAAAATTGGATTATGATCAAAGTTGCTTTGGGAACAGTGCGTTTTAGTTGGAACAGCAATGAACTCCACCAAATCATTTTATTCACCCCACTTTCAGCATTTTTTCCTCTTTGTTGAACTTTTAGCAAGTATATTTGTGTCTGTGAAGCTTGAAATGTGGCATAAATGTTTCAGGGCCTCTCCAATGTGGAAATGAAACATCCTAGAGTACTTGGGCCTCTCAAATGGTTTCACTCCTTTTTCTGTGCAGGTGTTTCTTATATAACAGGAATTAAGCAAGTTTGAACTAAAGAAACTGATGGTATTTTTTCAGACGAGCCATACATATATGATATAACTGAATTCTATTTCTGATATTTTGTTTGAAACCTCTAAAATAATCTCCTGGAAAATCGAGTTTAACCTTGAGCTGTTAGCAATACAAGTCCTAGGAAATCAGACTAATTAGAAAGTGATTTTTTACTCTGGTTTTTGTTTGTTTGTTTTTATTGTTCAGCTTGTGGGAACCCCATACTACATGTCTCCAGAACTCTGCCAGGGAGTGAAGTACAACTTCAAGTCTGATATCTGGGCAGTCGGCTGTGTTATTTTTGAGTTGCTCACCCTAAAGAGGACCTTTGATGCAACAGTAAGTTGGTGTGTTTTTACTGTATATAGGTGGCAAAAGTTAGTTTACAGAGAAAAACTTCATTTGTCTATAAGACTCAAATTTTGTTATATTTGTTCATTTTAGTGTGTGGTATTGTGATGATAGCTCACTTTTGTGTGGGGCTTTATAGTTTACAAAAGATTTTACTCGTAACAGCCCTGTGAGGTAGTTAGTACAATACAAGTATTACTTATCATTTCATAGATTATCACATCTACCAACAGTTAAAATTAATTGAAGATGTTCCAGTTTGGGGAACTAGGTCAGTTATTTTCTTTTGCTTTTAAATCACATTCATTTCTAAATATACCCTTTCCTTCTGGGGGCAGTTAGGTTACTTAGTGGATAGAAAACCACATTTGGAATCAGGAAGGCCTGGTCACTTAGTAACTGTGTGACCCCAGGAAAATCACTTAACCCTGTTTGCCTCTATTTCCTCATCTATAAAATGAGCTGAAGAAGGAAATGGCAAACTGCTCTAGTATCTTTGCTGAGAAAACCCAAAATGGGGTCACAAAGAATTAGACATGACCGAACCTGCCGAACAGTAACAACAACCTTTCCTATCCAGTGAGCTTTCCCTGGGGACAGAGATTTAAAAAGAAAAAACAGTTGAGTCAAACCAAACGAGGTATCATCACTTCTGACGGCATAGGAGTCATTCCATGTTCATGGACTCCCCTTATTCTCTGTATCCTAACTTTCTAGTAAAGAGAGGAAAGTATATTTTCTCATCTTTTCTTTGACCAAGCTTGGTCATGTTAGCATTTTTATTGTACTTTCCATTCACATTGTTGTAATCATTGAGTGTGTTGTTTTCCTGGTTCTCTGCTTACTTCACCATACATAAGTTTATTTAAGTTCTCCCAAGTGTCTCTGTATTCTTCAGATTCATTATTTCCTTCAGAACAGTGATTCACAATATTCACATACCACAACTTGTCTAGCCATTCCCTAGCTGATGGGTATCTACTTTGTTTACTACCACAAAAAAAAAAAAAAAATATATATATATATATATATATATATATATATATATATTGCTAGTAATATTTTAGTACATGTGAGTCCTTTCTGTCTTGGATCTCCTTGGAACATAAGCCTGGCAATAGGATCTCTGGATCAGAAGGTATGAACATTTTAGTCAGTCCTTCTCCCGTCCCTTCTTTCTTCTTCCCTTTTTTAAAGCATAATTCTGCATTATTTAACAGAATGGTTAGACCAGGCTCTGCCAACAGTATGTATATATGTGTATGCCTGTCTTCCTGCTGACCCTGCAGCATTAACTTATTGCCAGTTTAGTGAGATGAAACCTTAGAGTTTTAATGGATATTTCTCTTATTATTAGCGTTTTAGAAGAGAGTTTTTAATAGTTTGCAATTCTTATTTTGAGAATTATTTATTTATATCCTTTAACCACATATATTGAATCAGATAGGTTCTAAACTCAGAAATATTGCATCTCAAAAACCCTGAAGTTTCCAGTATAAAAATCCATATCGAACATGAACTTGGATGGTATTACTAGTAGAGTCACTGAATTACTTATTATAGTTATTTTTCTCTGACTTGAGTTTACCCGTGGAAAAATCAGTATGCCAAAAGAATTAATATAAGGAACTTGGAGTTTGTAAGCCTCGGTTTTAGGTCTAGCCTGGTACTGAACAAATCATTTCATGCTTCACTACCTATTTTAAGGGAAAATTTTAACAACTACAAAGAGATTGAAAGATTCAAACCATTTTCATGAGTGTTTATGGAAAGGAGAAAAAATGATTTTCTGTCTACGAGTGTTCAAGACAGTATGTTGTTATGTTTGATAGTCTCCCAATAGCCATAATGTCCCGAAATCCAATTTCCATTGTGATATTTTTTGCTTTCTCTTGGACAAAACCAGCTCATCATACCAGTGGTTGTCTCATGTTATGAATTAACATTTTGAGTAGTTTCCTCAGTAATTCATTATTTCCCTTATTCAGCATCTTCCTTGTATCTTGAGTCTTGATATTTATCTACCCAGAATCATTGTCTTACATACTACAAGTGCAATCATTTTCAGGGCAAAGGAGCTAGTGAAGGCAAAGAAACATGGGTGTTCTGCATTTTCACTTGGTTCTGATTATGTTATACCCTGAGTTATGTTTTCCATCCCTCACATCTGGAATTTTTGGTTTAATTCTTCTTCCTTACCTTGTCATGATTTTCTTTTTATTTATGTTTCTGGTTATTTCAGTTGCAGTATTGTGATTTTGATGTCCCGTCAGTAAGGTTTTTGTTCCTTGTGTTGGTCATCTAGCAACATTCAGTATAATAGTCAAATCATACCTCTCACTCCAACCAGGTATCCTAGAAATGCATTCTAGTAGCACATAAGGGGTATTGGATGAGAAAAGACAGATTAGGATAAAACCATCACCACTTCTTTAAAAAGATAACAAAATTTAAAAGTTCGGTCTATATAGCATCGTTCTTTTGTACAGAAGATGACACATTCTTCATTGACTCCTAGAATCCTCTTAATCTGTGTGTGAAGATTGTGCAAGGAATCCGTGCCATGGAAGTAGATTCCAGCCAATATTCTTTAGAGTTGATCCAAATGGTTCATTCATGCCTTGATCAGGTGAGCATGATTTGATTTCAGTTTCTCTTCTGTCTTATCCCCATAAAGTGAGGCTAAGAGCAACCAAGAGTGATGGGCGGGGGTGGGGGGTGGGGTGTGTGTGTGTGTGTGTGTGTGTGTGTGTGTGTGTGTGTGTGTGATATGCGTGCATATATACATGCACACATGTTGTTTTCCTTCACTCTCAAAGAGAACCAAAATGACTTCACTATGCTATAGTCAAGTTTCAGTGTGTCTGACTGTGACTGATTAGACCAGTTCGAGTTTGGAATGCTCTACTGCAGGTTGGGCACAAATAGTCTTTGTGAACATTTGGGGCATATACTCTGAACTTGGGCATACTGTGCATATAGATATGTGTGTGTTATATATCTGTGTGTATGTAACACATATGTATGTATATGTACCCAAAAACCCCACACTTTCCACTGAGTCCTGTATAAATTATAGTTTATGTACTATCTGCTTCCACTCCCCCCCAAAATATTTAGTGAATGTTTTCCTGAGGGGATGAATTATTTTTTTAAATAATCTTTTATATTTTATTTTTTAAATCTTATTTTATATAAAAAATATCTTATATCTTTTCTCAATTACATATAGCAATTTTAATATTCTTTTTTTCTTCAGATTTTGAATTGAGGGGATCAGTTTAAATGTACATTTTAATACCTACCTGTGGGTCAGCAGAAGTTAAAAATATTGGGGCGACTAGGTGGCGCAGTGAAAACAACACCGGCCCTGGAGTCAGGAGGACCTGAGTTCAAATCTGGCCTCAGACAGTTGATGCGCGTGCACACACACACACACACACACACACACACACACACACACACACACACACACACTAGTCATGTGACCTTGGGCAAGTCACTTAACTCCAGTTGCCCTCCATAAAGAAAAAAAAAACCAATACAAGAAGTTAAAAATATTTTACTTAACAAATATACAATCAAACTATCTACTGATGCTGTGGATTTACTTGCTGTGGGTATTATTCACAAGGGCAGGTAAAAATAAAATACTACCATTGACATACAAATGTAGCTGCTGAAAAGTTGAGCCTGGTGTATTGCATCCTTTCAGACGGACATGCCAGTGTTTAACAAATTACCTTTGACTATTGTTGAGCCCTTCTTAAGTGTAAATAAAATGCTAGCCCTAGCATTTCCTTGAACATGAGCCCTCTCTTCATTTTTTTCCCCCTCAGGACCCTGAGAAGAGACCCACTGCTGATGAACTTTTGGCTTGTCCACTTCTCAGTAAGCGCAGGAGGTAAATATGCAAGCAGGTCATCCTGCTGCCTTTTTGTAGAATACCGTTTGGTAAGAGACCTGCTCAGAGAAGCCTCGCCAGGCCCCTCTAATGATTATGCTCAGTTTGAGATTCGTGTGTTTGAATGTCCTCTGGTTTATGTCTGATATCTCTTATATCTGGAGTTTTAGTTTCCTGCCAGAATTTCTGCTTTGGTTGGTTGAGGAAAATCAAAATTTTTTACCTCTCTGGCTCATGTTTTCCTAAAAGTGTATAGATGAATCTATGATGTTTTATCTGGAAGAGTTCTATACTCCACACTTTTGGATCAAAAGGTATTAGAACCCAGTTTTCTCCTGTAAATTATGACAGGGTTATTGTCTACTAATATAGAGGGTATACCCTGAGCAGAGTTCACAGGGTCATAGATTTAGAGCAAACCTCTTATTTTACAGATAAAGAAACTGAGGCGTAGAGAGACTGAGTGATTTGCCACACAGCTAATACTGTCTGAGGTGGGATTTGAACCCCGTTCTTCATGACTACAGGTCTAGTACCCCATCTGCTATAGCATGCTGCTTCTCCAGTAGCAAAGGCAGTCAGACACTGTGGTGGGGGAAGGTAATGTTGTTCTGACTGACATCATCTCACAATAGCATCATTAATGCATTTTTAATCCAATCCTCCCATAAAGTTATGACATACGTGGTAATATTGTTCAGTTGGTCATTCAGTAATGTAATTTGTTGCATTATTCCTGTGGAATTAATTAACTCCAGTAATGTCATCTCACCTATATTTTGTTTTTGTGGAGCTAAATAACAGTGTTCAGCAGGCTGTGCTTAGGCCTAGACTACGTGATTTATGAAAGGATTCCGATGAATCATAGGGGCAGATCGGCTCCATGGAAAGAGCAGTGCCCTTACAGCCGGACAGCCCCGGTTTCGTGTGCTGGCTCTGCCACTTATCACCTGTGTGACCTTAAGCAAATCATGTAGTCACTCTAGGGCTCAGTTACCTCATCTGTGTAGCGAGGGGCCGGAGTAAATGACCTCCGACATCGTCTCCGTCTCTGAAGCCGTCGTCTTCTGGTCCAGTAGGGACCCAGCGGTGTCTGCAAAGCGTGTTGTCACAAAGCGAATATCGTCATCTTATCGTTCAGTGTGTTTTTACCTTTCTTCTGGCAGGGAGATGGAGGAAAAAGTCACCCTGCTTAATGGGCCGACAAAGAGACCAAGGTAATTGCACCACATTTAGTAGGAAATCTGATAAAATAGACTTTACCCTAATTTGCCTTCACTACCTCTCTCTGATCTGTGCTTAGCCTAATGTCATTTGTTTTTTGCATCTTGCCAGTTCTCATTAGCTTAACCTTCTGACATGCATTTCTAAGAAGGAATGTGGCAGAGGTGACCAAAATCCTATATGAGCGTGGGTAAAGTGAGGTACTTTGGCCAAATTGTTACAAAGCTGTCGTGCTGAAACGATCAAGTACACTGTAATCAAAGATTGATTGTCATGTATTGGTAGGAAAAAAATTGCCACATCCTTAAATACCCATTGTCATTGGTTCTTTTCAGGGAAGAAACTAGAAACATTCCATTTTTATTTAGTGTCTGTTAAGTGAGTCCATGTTTTGTGGGGTTTTTGTGCAGGTCAAGTACCGTGAACGAGACTCCCATTGCAGTGGTAACATCACGGACCAGTGAGGTTTATGTTTGGGGAGGTGGAAAATCTACTCCCCAGAAGCTAGATGTCATCAAGAGTGGATGTAGTGCCCGGCAGGTGTGTGCAGGCAATACCCACTTTGCTGTGGTGACGGTGGAGAAGGAGTTATATACCTGGGTGGTAAGTGAAAGAGAAACTCTTCTTTAGTCTAGCATGCTACGAAGAGATGACTTCTGGACAAAAAGTGCCCTAATAACTTGTTGGAAGGGCCTGTGCTATGGGTTCTTTGAAGTAGACATCAAAAATTCTGAAAATTTGAATAATTAAAGAAGACTAGAGAGAGTCTTCTGTCATTGTGAACTGAGAAGTTACAGATATTCCTTAGATAGGTAACCTTCTGACCACACTCTGAGATTAGTGGTAGGTTTTTTCAAGCCAGACGATTATCACTGAAGAAAGGGCTCAAGAAAATTAACCTGCAAGGGAGTGAGCACTAATCTTGTTATATAGTTGATTCCCTGAAATTATTTACTGGCAAAGGAGAGAGGCCCCGTTTCATTAAAACTGTTGATGAAATTGTATGTTAAAGAGTTTCCAAGAATAATAAATAGCCTCCCCTTAGCAAAAACAATAAATAATTAAAACAACCAAAATGAAGCAGTTAACTTTAAAAATGTAAGAACCCTCAGAAGATTGTATTGGATAAATCACTGAAGATTTCAGAAGGGTATTAGAGAAAAAGTGTTTGGGAGAAAGGAAAAAGGAGGTAGGAATGGAAAGGGCTCTTGTGAAAATGTTTTTTAAAATAAGTTAGTTGATTGAGTAAAAGGAAATCATAAAAACAGTACTAGATTACACCTAAGATATCGACAGTAGAGTTACTAAATAATAATCTCAGAGGCATAGTCATGAAGTATTAAATATCTTTATTATTAGAAAAAAATTAATAAAATCTGTACCTAAAAAACTTAGGGAATAAAGTATAAACAAAAAAAGAGTAGTATCCAAGATCAAAGTATTTATCAATACAATTGAAAGTAAGAAAACATTTTTAAAAATAAATAAATCCAAGAGTTGGTTTATGAAAAGACACAAAAAAAGCCTGCTCAGCAATTAAGTCTAATTTTTTAAAAGCACAAATCCAAATCATGAAAATTAGAAATGAGAAGGAGCCCAAAAAGTACAAATAACAAAAAAAAATTTTCCGGTACTGAAGTCTGTGCTAATAAATTTGAGAATCTTTTAAGAAAAAGAAAAGGATGATGATCTTTAAAAATCTAGATTTCCAAATTAACAAAACAAGAAGCGGACAATCTAAGGAGCCCAGTCTCAGAAGCTCTCAGATAGACCATTAAAGAACTTCCAGGCAACAAGATTCCAGCCCCAGATAGATTCACTAGTGAGTTTTTGCCAAACAAGCCTCCATGAATGAGTGAATGAAAAAAACATTGATGAAGTACTTACCGTACAAAACACTGTGCTAAGGGTTAGAGATAT
>CM053598.1:189323786-189344180 GCA_028646575.1 Pseudocheirus occidentalis
GCTCTCTGATCCATCCAAATTGGCCCTCTGTCACTTACAACACGCCATCTCCCACCTCCACACTAGCCATCACATATGTATCTTAGATGTACTTGTCTTCTCTATTAGAGAAGCTATTTTAAGCTCATTGCTAGTAGGAATCATTTCATTCTTCGTACTTCTGTCTTCAGGGCCTACCAGGTTACTTGGCACATAGTAGGTGCTTAATAATATTTAATGTTTGACTGATCCTTCCTTTGTGCTCCTCCCCAGTAGGGGTACATGATCGTTCTTGCAGCCAGGCATAAATCCCAGAGAGAGAGGGGAGGAGTCATTTCAAAGTGCTCTTGAAATGGGAAGTCATTACTGTGGTCCTTGACTTTAAAGGAGCCAACTACAGGATTTGCACACCAGAGGGGGCAAGCTACCCTCCAGTGTTCTGTACAGCTGGTTACATCATTATACTTAGATTATTTCCTACCCATTTTTATGCATTCAAGAGTAGGACAGTGATTCTGAGCTTTTGTTGATTTGAAGACTGGGATTTTCATATGAATAGTCCCATATGAATTGTATTGTCTGTCCCCTATGTTTCTACCCCTCCAGAGCTGCTAAAGGAAACTATTCCATGTAAAGTGATTTGACTAGAGGGAAATAGAGACTGTATCCCTTTCTCTATATGTGTCTTCTTGCTTATAAAATGACTAAATTTGGACTCTGAGGTAATATAAATTCTCTATAGACCGATTATATTGTTTCTTAATTCTTATTTCAGGTCAAGGAGAGAAAACCTGGGATTGTCCCATGCCATCCCAGAGCTGTTATAATACCTGCAAAAGAAACTTAACATCAGTAGGCTTAGTAGTGGTCTAATTAAATTAAACTGTCAACGTCTTTGATTTTATATTTTAGAATTTGGACTCTGTTAAAAAAAATAGTAGATAATAAACTACACGGCAGATCTGAGGAGAAATGGGATCACCATTCTTTCTGGTAAATGTACCAGATTAAGTTGGAGGCAATTCGATGTTACACTACATAGTTAACTAATTCATGTCTACTTGGGATTTTTCTAATTTTTTTCATGTAGGTAGATGTGCCTAAGGCCTTGATTGTTGTCTCAGTTCAGTGCAGCTGTGATGGAACGTTTCTTCTAACACAGTCAGGCAAAGTGCTAGCCTGTGGACTCAATGAATTCAACAAACTGGGCCTGAACCAATGCATGTCTGGCATCATCAACCACGATGTGAGTGCTGCTCATCACCATCTTATCTACAGTGTCACAACTTCTCTAGGTTGGAATTTCTTTAGAATTTCTGTAACTATAACTTATAACTAGACAATTAGAGTTACAAGGGAGGAGACAAAACCTACCCTGTATCAAGTCACCAAATTCAAGTTCTTCCATTTTTCTGAACCAGCAACAGATATATCAGAATTAGAAAAAGAAATAGTTTGATACTGCATCTGTAAGATTTATTGCCCAAAAAGCATTGCTCCTACTTTTTACTAGGTCAGATAACCAAAAAACTAAACTGAGAGTTAAATTAGATCTTCACCTCAAGCTTGTCTGCTAATCCTTGCTGGCCTGCAGTATTTTGTCCTGCTTTTCCTTGTACATGGATCTTCTCAGGGCTAGCTAATGACATTTTCTTAAGAGTTGGATTAGTCTTTAGAAGCTTGATGGCCCACTCTTCTGTTCTGTTTGGTTATAAATATGATAGCTAACTGTTGTCTTTCTTAGAATAGCTTCATCTGCTTGAAGGCCCTTGGTAAATACCACTTAGCCTTCTGTCTTCTAGTGTATGTAATCCCTTCTTTCTCCCTATGTTTCAGCTTACGTTTTTTAAAACTCTTGTTTCAGGCTTACCATGAAGTTCCCTACACAACCTCATTTACTCTGGCCAAGCAATTGTCATTTTACAAGATCCGAACCATTGCCCCAGGCAAGACTCACACTGCAGCTATTGATGGTGAGATGGCTTTCCAGTCTGTGCCAGGGTCCCTCTCCTTCAGCAGAAGTACCCCTCAGTACTGTGTACACTTGGTTGCTTTTATATCCTGTCACTACATTCAGTATGGTGTCATGTACACTTAAGTGGTTTTTGACAGTGATGATCTACTTACCTTACATATGTCTCTTAATGAAGGATAAATATTTATTCTCCCAGAAACCATGTCTTCCTTGTTTGTGGTAGTAGTTTTGTATTTCCCACAATTGCTCTAAACTGGGTTCTTAATCCTTTTGGTGTCACCCTTTGGTTCTCTGGGGAATCCTATGAACCTTTTCTCAGAATAAGGTTTTTAAATTCAGAAAATAAAAATTCACAGGATTACAAAGGAAGCTAATTATATTGAAATACAGTTATCAGAATATTTTTTAAAAACAAGTTCATGGACCGCAGGTTAAGGACCCCTGCTCTAGAAAGTTACAGTCCTTAAAAATAGAACATTTGGGAGGCTTATTTTATCACCCCCTCAAAATTGTTTCAGTACCTGTATAACTTAACTCTTTAAGGTTTAAGGTTTAGAATAATGTTGCTGCTTCTGTATTTCTCATATTGAAAAATCAGAAAATAGACCCCTGAACTCTGTACAACCTTCATTTTAGTTTTTATACATTGACCATGTTTTGTTGCTTTCTTCTCAGAACGGGGTCGCCTGCTCACCTTTGGTTGCAATAAGTGTGGCCAACTTGGAGTGGGGAATTATAAGAAACGCCTGGGAATTAACCTATTGGGGGGACCCCTTGGTGGCAAGCAGGTGATCAGAGTCTCTTGTGGTGATGAATTTACCATTGCTGCTACTGATGGTAAGTATAGGTATTGTGGTATGTACTTCATTTCAGGAGATTTTTGAAGATCTTTGTCTTGATTGTTGGGGTTTTTGGAGTTTTTTTACTGCATTTCTTTGTCAGATGGAATGGACATGTTATTGCCACTTCTATTTTTGATGACTGTTTTTCTAAACTTATGATAATATACTTCCTTGACTTTAATCAGCAAAGTCTAGCTAAAGAATCTATAATTTCATTGGTGTAGGAACTTGCTCCATCAAATATATGTTGCAGGCTGTATGCCTTAGGTGCTGGTCTTCATGAGCTGCCATGGCTGAAAACTTCATCCCTTGGTGACCTGTCTAGTGATGAGCCGCTCCAGGCTTACCTAGGCTGCTTCTTGGAGTCATCATTTATATACATAGCCTTTCCAGTTTAGCAGGACTTATTCAAGCTTTCCTTTCACTGGCTTCCCTGTGAGAATCCAGTGTCATTTTCACCCCTTGCTGAGGCAATTGAGTTGGGCCTTTAGCATAATGAAAACAGCTTAACCTTGAATGGCTACGGCCACCTGTATGTAATGTATTAGGTGCACTTAGACCCTCTTGAGTGTGGAGAACTGCTCTCTCTGCCCTAGATTCCCCCAGAATTCCCTTTGGTTCTAGTTGTTGTTTCTTCCCTGTCTTCTCTATGGATATTTTCTGCTGGCACTTCTTTCCATCGTTAATGCTTCTAGTCTTCACTGACTCTTGTGTCTTCTGGTATGCTCTTCTTTTTCTTCCAGTTTACTTTTTCCTTTTAACTTATATCTTCTCTTTACTTCTCTTGGTTCTTTTGTCTTTCTGACTTCCTAGCCACTTCTTCCAATCGCTAAGCTTGCTATTCCAATCGCCAAAGAGTTTTTAGTTGTCTAGTATTCACATTTCTCTGCTGTATTTGTTACAGTTCATGATCTTTAATTGATTCTGGGTGTGTGGCCATTCTGTCCAGTTGAGGGTTTTCAATGGCAATGTTCCAAATAAATAAGACTGTTACTATGCTTTGAATGAACAGACGGCTGAATGAAAATATTTCATAACTGATTCAAAAGGTTAGATTTGGAAGTATTTAAGAAGCAGCCTTAGAAGATTTTTTGAAGATGCCTTAGAGAAACTGAAATTATCCAGAGGGGCACAGTTGAGGAGCAAGAGAAATGAGCAGTAATAAAACACAAAACCAGGGCCAAAAGTCTGGGTTAAGATTTTTCTTTGATCTACTGATACGTTTGAAGAGGCTTTTGACACATGATTTTGCCTCTCAACTGATACATACTCCCCGAATGGAGAATATAAAGCAGCATTTTCCAACTTGGTATCTCTCTCTTTGTGACCGTTTCTGGAAATTTGTTTTGTTAACAATGTTTAAATGTTATTAGGATTGGAGGTTTGGTTTGGGATGTCTTGTTCCCTTTTTGGTGCCAACAGTGTTTGAGAATGGTGCTTGGCACAAAGTAGATGCTTAATTATTGCCTTATTGACTGAAGGAAGGGAGAGGAAGAAAAAAAATCAATGTTTCCTAATTAAAAAAAATCATTAAGAAAAGAAAGAACCTTTCTCTTGTTCAGTTCTGAGAAAGCTTCTCTAGCAGGAAGGATGAAAAATGAGGAACCCAGTTGTGTTAATGGAAAATGTCACAAAACAAGAGAGCTAGTAGGAGTTATTGAAAAAGTGACGCGGTCTTGTGAGAGAAACAAGACAAGCAGACCTCAAGAAAAGTATTTCTGAATGAAGTGGAAGGGAAGAGACACAAATACAGTTATCCCTTCCACATTGTGATTTTCCCCATTGTGGTTTTGATATATCCCAGGTAGGCGTAAGAAATTAAATGGGAATTTGGGGGGAGTTTTGTGGAAGATAAAGAGGACGTGTGAAAGACAGCAGACAATGCAGAAAAAGTTTAGAAACTCAGAAATGTATAAAATATAGGTATAGTATTGTATAATATCAACATATTTTATATTTTAATACCATAATGCTTCAGACTTCTTTTTCTGGTATGGAGAGAGGGTCAAAAAACTTTACTCAGATTTTCCTGATTGCTGAGTGGCGAGGTTTGTGGGGCGCCATGCTCTTAACCCCTTAGATGTGGAAGAGAAAACTATAAAGGGCCTCTCTTTATAATCTCTCTTCTCTTACACATTTTTCTTCTTCCAGATAATCACATTTTTGCTTGGGGGAATGGTGGGAACGGCCGCTTAGCAATGACTCCCACAGAGAGACCTCATGGCTCCGATATATGTACCTCATGGCCTCGGCCTATTTTTGGATCTCTGCATCACATCCCAGACCTGTCTTGCCGTGGCTGGCACACTATTCTCATAGTTGGTAAGGGTTTGATGCATGTGAGAAATGAGACATAAATGGAACAGGGACATAGGGATGTGTCTGGAAGGGCAAACCATCTTTTAAGGGTTTGCTTACCATACATTTGCTATGTATCTACTTTCTGAATAAGAAGGTTGTCTTAAGGAAGAGATAGGGCTATTAGTTAGTAGTTACTTCTTTTAACATGGTATGCTCAATGTACTTTTAGTCATAATTACTCTTTTAGGCAGTTTTGCTCAGCCATTTTTCAGGAAATATACTTTGATGGGGAGGTATATATTGAGAAGTATCTATTGTATTTTAAAAATACCATTTTTAAAAGTTTAAGAGCATATTCTTTGAAACCTAAACAAACATATAATATAAATTTTGAAACTCCCATAGCCATCAGTGGGGATGGGACATTACCATTTCCTGACCTGCCTCCACTTGACCTCTGTCCCACTAAGACACCTTTGGTCCCAGATCTCCTCTGACACATTTCTCATGTTTTTAGAAGTGGTTTATTACTCAATATGTGATCTGTTTATATTCCCTAATTTAACAAATTAAATTAAGCGTACTTTTAAAAAGAAACTTGAGATGGTAGTAAGCTGCTTTCTACATAAAAAAAAATTGAGTAGCAGCTACAAAGGCCAGTGTCAGGATCTGCTGGTTTGTTATTTTAAGCCTCTTTAGATTAAGTAAGTATTAGAAGCTATTCCTGACCACCCCCTACCCCCCAAAACAGACAGACGAACAAATTATATAAAGCAATCTGGAGTCAGAGACCAAGATCTGAGGATTGTAGACAACTTCTTCCATTGTTAGCCTTTTCCTTCACTCTTACTGTTTTCAGATATAAATATATGTACACACACACACACACATATATATATATATGTGTGTGTGCATGCACACATGTGTATGTATACATGCAGACACCCATACATACACATACACACAAAATATGTGTATATATATATATATATATACATATATATATATATATATATATATATATATATTTCTTACCAAAGAAATATTCTTTTTCTCAGAGAAAGTACTGAACTCTAAGACCATCCGTTCCAATAGCAGTGGCTTGTCAATAGGAACTGGTAAGTAACAAACTTTACGCAGTAATTGTTTCCTGAGGGGTACATCTTTGTGAAAGGATCTTCTAGACATTCTCTATCATTCATAAGAAAATGGGAAATTAGATTCATTGGGAGGTGGGGAGCAGGGTAGCTTAGAAGAGCCACAGAATAATTGATATTACAGCCTCATTGTACTTGTGGAAGTTCAATATTCCCAACTTGGTAGAAAAATTCAATTCTGCTTCTGTGGCACATCAGGTAGCTTTGGTGACCCATCCAGCATTGTTATGTGATGAATGAATGAAGTATATTCTGTCCCTTCCCTTCCTATGCTAAGTGTTCTAGGTTCTCACACTGTCCCTTCCTCTGATAGACACAGAGAATTTTTAGTTTAATAGGAACATCCTTCAAAATCAGTTCCTCTAATGAAATACCCAGCTAAACCCAAAATATGCCTTGGAAATTCAGGCCAGAGCTATTTGATAGCTCCTTTTGGCCTGCTTTTTCCTTATTTCTTTTTTATTTGATACTGTGCCATGAAACAGTTTTTGTTTCTTTTAGTCTCTGCCTAAAAGACTGTGATGCTCTAGATCCTGAATTCTAATATCACCCAGTGCCATAGCAGGTAAAGAACAAAAGGGAAAAAATTCTTTTTCCTCCTAATTTCCCAAGAGAGGAAATACATGAAACCTGGTTTAAATCTGTTGAACTATGGTTTATTTATATCACAGTACTTTCTCTTAGTTTGTTCAAAGCATCTCTAACTCTTAATTTCATTTGAACTCCAAATATCTTTTACAGTTGGTTAAATATCTCTCTGCCAAGAACATTTGTTCTGTCACTACCTTATTTTGCTGGTCTAATGTTCAGAGAAAGAAATAAAAAATTAAAAAGCAGTCCTGTGAATTTACTTCAGCATTGGAGGCAAAACTGGGTTTTGTGAGATTTCTATGCTTAAATGAATGGGGTAGCATGATGGTTCTGAACCTTTTCTAATCATCATACCAGGGACCCATATGGGCACAATCTTGATGGCCTACAAGCTACATTTTTAAATAAAGTTTTATTTGCCATAGGGATCAGCCATCATTTGCCAGCCCTGATCTTATTAATGGAAGAAGATCATAACATGGGTAATCCTAAATATCATTTAGCCAATTATTCCTTTGTATTTTACTTTGATAAATACTATGTAATGATTTGATAATTTTTCCTTCCTAATTATTTTTTATCAATAAATTAAATTAGTTTTCATTTTGCAGTTCATTCACTAAATGCCAAGCACTGTGCTAGGTGCTGGGTATATAAAGATCAAAATGAAATAGTCTTTGGTCCCAGGGAATTTATGTTCTGCTTAGGGGAAAAATATGTAGATATAAATATATGCTAAGTAAATTCTTGGGTAATAAAGGAACACTAACAACTGGGAAGAATCAAGAAAGATCCCTTGTAGGAAATGGCATTTAGTTGAACCTTAAAGGAAGCTCTGGATTCCTAGAGCTGGAGGTAAGTTGATTATAGGCATTGGGAACAGCCCATGGTCATAAAAGTAAAAGAAAGAATGTCATGGATAGGGGAAGAAAGTAGGCTTGTTGGTTTGGAACATGAAATGTATGAAGTGCCCTCAGCAGAAATGGAGAAGATAGTGGGATCTGGGAGGAAAAGATGAGTTCTATTTGGGAGATATTGGGTACATCCAAATGGAAATGTCTGTAAGGCAGTAAGTGAAATGAGACTGACACCTGGGAAAGAGATGAGGACTGGATGTGCAGAATTGTAGTCCTCTTCAAGGAAATGATAACTGACCCCTCAGGAGCTGATCCCAAGACAGTCCTGGTTACATAACTGAGCACAGAATAGCTCTAGGCTTCATCAAAGTAGCTTTGAAACATGCTCTGTTTCAGGAGAGGAAAGAGGCAGCAAAGAAGTGAGCCTCCATAGCCCCAGAAGGGCCTTTACTGGGGCAGTACTTTGCATTAAATACCTTTGGGATCTTTAGGAGGAATTCAGTTCAGCTCTTTGGATCACAAGAACAGTTACAGGATTCAGAGAAAGGTAGAAATGCAGGTGTTATTAGACCAGGACCTCATTTTGACAGATTTGTTGAGATGGAAAAGTTGCCATGAAGTAGTTATTAACAGAAAAAGAGGATTCTGTTTATTTGTAGGCTAATACTTTAGAGGTAACATTTAGATTTCCTTTGAGCACCAGAATATTAAGTAGATTTTTTAAATAGAAGAGAATTGAATCTTCAGGAAACATTGGATGAACAATAACTTCTTTAAAGAAACATTCAATAAAAGAATGTCTCATCTACTGACCACTTACTAATTGCACTTTCATCAGGGGTATATAGCTTGTTTCTTAACAGTCCTTTTTCAGTGTTAAGTGGATCCCCTGGGATGCCAGTTCTGCATTTCAAATAGCAAAGCAAAACCCCCTCTTTCTGTATCTTGTGTTGTCAGTGGCACAGAACTCCACACAAGAAAGAGGGAGTGGAGAAGAGGAGGAGAGCCAACAGGAATCTGAGACCCCTGATCCGAGTGGAGGCTTCCGGGGAACGATGGAGGCAGACCGAGGAATAGGGGATTTAATCAGTCCGACTGAAGCCATGGGGATCAGTAGTGTGGGCAACAGTTCCTGTCCTGGCTGGCTGCGCAAGGTAATTGCTTTAGTGGAAGAATATGTTCCTTGTATTAAAGTTTGAACCTCCTACAAAGACCTGAGAAAGAAACTTATGGCCTTCCAGGACTACCCATGTATCTATCATTCAACTGTTTTACAGCAAGTTTCTCTTTCCCCTCTGGCATTTCGTCCTTGCCTGGAGGATATTTAAATATGAAGGCATGTGACTTGTTTTTATTAATCTACGCTGCTCTTTGAAAGGGAACTGAAAGATGGAAGAGCAGCATAGAACACTTACAGCTTTATCTTCTGTCATTCAGTCACTTTGTCTCTCTCTTACTGCCAGAGTAAATGAGTTTCTAGACCAGAGTGAACCTCAGTAGTGATTAGAAAGGTGAAAAAGACCAGATTCCTAACACTGCACCCACCTTGTTCTTGGGAGCACGTTTGACTATCCATCTATCACAGCTTGTCCTATTAAGGATAGACAGGATGAAGTACAGCCAGTAACCACCACTGTCCCACACCACTAGAGGGGGCAGATAGAAAGCAAACAGCTAAGGGAGAAGAGAATGTTGGAAGAAATGGGCTCTTGACACCAGACCAACTAAGATGCTTTTCTTGATGCCTAGGAGTTAGAAAATGCAGAATTCATCCCCATGCCTGACAGCCCCTCACCCCTGAGTGCGGCGTTTTCAGAGCCTGAGAAAGATACTCTGCCCTATGAGGAGCTGCAAGGACTCAAAGCAGCCTCTGAAGCACCTGCAGTATGCAACAAGTCTACAAGAGAAGCCTGGGTAATGGAGCTTTTTTGTTTGAGTTGCAGCTCGATGAAAAATGACTACCTTCCTTCCCTTAAATTCTGACTATATGCCCTCACTGTCTACCTAAACTTTAAGTATCTCACTTCCCCATAGCAGTTTAGCACATTCTATATTTCTCATTCAGTGACTCCTGAAACCATTATTCAGAAATGCTAATGGATTTGAATGGTTTGGGGGTTATCTTAGCAGATTCAGAAGTACCAATATAAAACCCATCTTTGTCATCATCATTTAATATTTATTTATCAGTCATGAGATGCATGACATATCCTAAAGTTCCAAGAAGATTTCAGTAATTGAATTCTTTAGCAATAGTATTTGCTAACACCTTAAAATAGCACCAGAAAGAACTGTCTCATAGATATTGCGTTTGGAGGTTCTGCAACCTCCATGCTTATGATGCAGCCCAAAAGATTTGTCCCACTTAACTTTAGCACTTCAGAAAATATCTCAACATATTTAGAATGCTTGTTTGAAACTCCATAACTTGTCTGGAAGGCCAGTCATTGTTACTCCTCCTTTTTGGATAGGAATCAGATACTGAAAGTAAAAGCAGCTAAGCCAGAAGATAATGAGGCAGAACCAAGTTCTCTGTTCATCTCCATCAGTTAGTCTCCCATTGTGTCCTGAAATTATTCTTGCATAGAAGGTTTAATCTTGTAATTTATGGTATAATCTGTTCAGTTTATTTAGAGGAAGATTAGATAGTTTCATATTTGTTTATTTTTTTTATTGTTGTTTATTTTTTAAAAAGGAATTGTGCGAGCTAAGCACAAGAAGGTCATGTTATATTCCTGTTTCATTCTTTGCTTCTCTAGCCCCCCCGGCTTAGTCCAGCACTAGGATGTGCTGGGAAGGCAGCACCATTGGCTGCTGCCTGTGTTTGTAGCAGCCTGCAGGTGGAGGTGGAGCGGTTGGAAGGTCTGGTGTTAAAATGTTTGGCTGAACAGCAAAGACTACAGCAGGAAAATCTCAAAATGTGGACCCAGCTCCAAAGGCTCAACAAAGAGACAGAAGGACTGCAGAAGGTAAGAATATTTTATGAGGTACAGGTCACTTCTGTGCCTACTTTGAGGCCTTTGAATCACAGCATCAGATGATCCTCCTCCGTGCCCCAGTTGTAAGGAAGGAATGATATATGTGGCTGGGCTTTTCACCTTTTCTGAGTGACTGTCAGATTGCCAAAGGGATTGACATTCACTGATCTTTCAAATCACCAGGCATTTTTTTTGAGGCACTTTTCCATAACTTCGAGTAATGGAACGTGCACATAACCACTGAAGCCAGGATAGACAGTTGGATTTAGTTGAGTTCATCACCTTTATTTAACAGTGTTTTTAAGGAGCATTGTACAAGCATTAGTGAGCATGAGGTGATTGATAGAACTGTTTCAGAAGAAAGGTGATATTGAAACAGCCTAGAAGAATAGATTTAGAGCCATTGTAGCTGTAGAGCATCTTATGTACTGACAACATGTGGCTAATACAACACTTTTATCTGAATAGTTGGAGACTCATTCCAAAGGAACTCAGACAGCAAAGGAAGAGATGGAAACAGATCCAAAACCAGACTTGGATTCAGATTCTTGGTGCCTTTTGGGAACAGATTCCTGTCGATCCAGCCTTTAGTTTCCTGATCCTGTCCATCCCTAGTAAGATGGGATCCCTGCAACTTCACAGCACACTTACTGAATGCAGAGAACAGCTTTCCTGGCTTCGTTTCAGTTGCTGACAAGGAGCAAAGCAGGAGGCTCTGAAGTGCCTCTAGAGTACAGATGGAGGAAAGCATCTCCTTTTAGATAGGAACTAGGAGTGTTTATCATTTGTTTTGTTTTATTGTTTGAGGGGGAAGTGCCCTGTGCCCCTGGCTTTGCCGTCAGTGACTGCCGCAGCAACAGCAGCTCTGTACCTCATCCGTTGATCCCACCTTTAAAGAAGAGAAACAGCCCTGCCATGCTATTTGCACTGGTAGCAGCCTATATCCATTTATCATTTTCATCACTTGTTGGGAGCTACCTTAAAAGCTCGACACCAGTCACTGTACTTCTGGGTGGAGGAGGGGAAAGTGAAAAGCTTGAGAGAGCTTGTTAGGAGCTGGCTGGCTGTAATGGAGTCCTAGTCCTGCCAGCTTAAAAGATGGCAACGTGTTCTGTGCCATCTCAGAGACAGAGTCTGAGGAAAAGACGTTTTACAGACTAGTTTTTGGCTTATTTTCATAGAGGTGAAACACTCATATGCAGCTAAATAGTGGAGGAAAAGAGAGTCTAGATTGATAATACTCTGGAAGTTGACTGGGATTTCTCAGCAAGAGTTAGAGAAAGAAGGGTAGGTCTCTCCTTATTACATAGCCATACTCTTGGTGCATAATGCCAGAGCTTCTGCACTGTGGATGAGGCAGGGAGAGGTTTCATAGCCTTGAAAAGGTACCTTCTGAAGTGATGTTACTTCTTTGAATATTGAAAACATTGGAGGAGTTAGAGTCTCCTCAAGACTAAGTCAAAAGGGAAAAGAGGTCCTCTAATGATACTGTCCTCAGCAGTTGTGCTTGGCTTTTTAGAGGCTGTCAATGACTGCCACGGCCCACTCTCTTATGAGGAGGCCCTTTCCTACTTCTGCCTTCACAACTTGTTTTTGTTCTAGTCTTGGCACCAGAAGCACTAGCTGCTGTTGTTCTGTGTCTAGTCAGTATTTTTTCCCTTTGCTTCTTCTGAAGCCGTGTAGTAGCCAGTGAATCTGTATCTTTTCCTTATTATGTGGCTCTTTGCCAGCACCAAAGTTCCTTGAATACATAACAGACTGAATAGAATGTAGGAAATGGAAGAGATGACCTTTTTGTCGATTGTGCCATTGTGAGGGGAGCAGACTGCCTTTCTCAGAAAGAGTTCATTATCTTCTTTATTCCTGAACCCCAGATCTTAAACCCCATAGGTTGTGTACTATGAGTTCCTGGTTTCCCTTAAAGGTATGAACTTTATATTTCAATTTATGAAAAATTAAGTGTCTTGATTTCACAAGTGCTTACTTATGGGTTTCATATCTACCTCCCTGCAAACAGCCAAGTGGTTTTCTTGTTTCTTTTTCCCTAAACAAAAAGATGAGATTTTAGTTTTGTTTCATGGTATGAGATGGATTTGCTGCCATCCTAGGCATACTTTTCTAGTCTTTCAGAAACTGATATTAAGACTAGAGCTTGGAAAAACCCCATGGCTGGGGTTGGGGGTTTGGAGGGAGGGAGCAGCTGTGTGTCTTTCAGTATCATGTTCCCATCATCTTCACAGTTAAGGGAAACCAGTTATAGTAGTACTGATGTAATCAGCATATCCTTTGAATGAGGAAGAAGCCAGTCCCAGATTAAGAATATAAATTCTAAGAGCGTGGGGTTTTGCTAACAGCAACAACTTAGTTTGTTTTATCATGTAAACACAGCTTTAATTTCTGAGGGCTGATGGACTTTGCTCCTGTAACCTTCACGTTCACTGTCTCAGCAGGACTGGGAGGTGAGGTTCGTTTGGGTACAAACCATGAGCATTGCTCCTGAGGGGGAAATGAAGGAATTTGTCATGTTGCTAAGACTGTGAGATGTAAGTGAGCATCAAAGAGGAAAGAGGCCTACTCTTAACTCTGACAGCAAGTGACTCGCTAGCTGCGTAACACTGGTCATTTTCTATATTATGTTGCCTTTGAGAAGCCTTAATTTCCTATTCATCTGGCTGAGAATTCAAGTTCTGTGCCTTTAAAGACAATTTGCACTTACCCAAGATGGACCCGGGAGAACCTAATGATTTTCATGCCAAGCAGCTATGCAAACAAACCAGTTCAGAGCCGGCAGCCGTGCATTGGATGACATGCAGAGGGCACATAGGCAGAAGTGCCTTTGAATGGTTCTTGTTCTCAACCCCCTTTTTATTTTGTCCTGTTGTATTTTTCTTCTTTCAGGACTAGATTTGTATTCGTTCAGCTTCCCAGTAGTATTGCTTTTGAGTTATGATATAACCTGATTAAAACCTTTGCTCTGACACTTTAAGAACTAGCTTGTTGTTAGCCTCCTGTTTGAAAGGTTAAGGATGGAACGCTTTGGCATTTGTTTAAATAAATATATAAACTCTTAAATGGTGCATTGTTCAGTAAGCTTATGTGTGCATTGGGGTCACTAGTGATAAAACTTTTTTTTTCAATGTTGGGTCTATACTTGCATTTTTATTCTCTGAAAACACATCCTAGTTGAGATATTCTAATTAGATAAACATTGTAAGAAATCTGTTTAGGCAGAAACCTTTGTTTCTCATGTCAGAATCATTTATACAGTTGCGATTCATAATATAGTGCTGGAGTTAGTCTGCAGTTGCAGCAGGAAAAGAGCAAACACCAAACCTGACATCTTTTTATTTTATACTGTCTATTTAGTCTTAGTAGAAGCTTCCAAGTGATAATTCTACTTTATTTTGAACTATGGCCGTGAAAAAACTGAAACCATATTTATTCTTCAGCACAGAACCAACTAAGTACCAGAAAAACTGTAGAGCCAAGTTAAAGAGTTGTCATGGGATGTTTGGCTCTGCTGAGCTAACAGTCCTTCTTTCCACCTCAGTTCCTGCCTTCATATGAGGGACTTCCAGCACACATATTGATGGTGCCTCAAATACCCTAACTTTCCAGTTCCCCAGTCTATTCTGAAATGGTCATGCCCCTTGATTTTACTTCTCCTCACAAACATACCACTTCTACGTTCATGAACTCCAGAATATCTTCATCTGAACTCATGCTTTTATTATTCTATCTTTCCCTGTGTCTCATGATCTCTAATTCTGTTCTTTATCCTCTCCTTGTCCTTCATTCCTTCATTCCCTCAGTTCTTTACCAAGCTGTTGTCCCTACATTGACTACACTCTCCTTTCCTTTCTCAACTCCTTGATGAGCTCAACTCGACACTGTCCTCTGTTCTCTGATGTTCCCCCCTTTTCCTATCACCAGTCGCTCCTGGTGAACCCTAACCATAAATCACTAGGCTTCCAGCCGTGGTGGCATCTTTGATGTCTACTTGATGACGTCTCGTGTCCCTTTCTCTCCACTCACACAGCCATCACCTGGCTGCAGGCTCTCACCTCGTCACAGACTGCTGCAGTAGCTTTCTTGGGTCTCTCTGCCTCAAGTCTTTTCCCCACTTCATCTTCCACCTACCTGTCAGACTACTTTTCTCAAATGGCCTCTGATCATTTCATATACACACTCCCTTTCTTAGTGAACTCCACTGATTCTCTCTTCCCTCCAGAAGCTAATGTCAAGTTCTGAGGCGTTTAAAGAAAGCCCTCCCTACTCTGTCTTTTGTTTTACCCTCCTTCCCCTTTGCACTTGATCTAGCTATATTGGCCTTGCCCTTCTTCAAACACAATACTCCTGTCTTCTGTTTCCAAACTCCTACCTAGAATGCTGTTTTTCCTCACTTCTGCCACTTAGTTTACCTGGCTTCCTTTAGACCCATTCCAAATCCACTTTCAGGAGACCTTGCCTGGTCTCCCCCCTTCTGAAATTTTCTTCTGATTTGTTTATGTCTTGTATGTTTACATGGTTATTTACATGGTCCTTCCCCATTAGTATGTGAGCTCCTTGAGGACAGAAAGAATGAGTTTGCCTTTCTTTGTGTCCTCAGCACTTTGTATGGTATCTGGCAGATAGTAGGCACTTAATAAATCCTTGACTCACCAACAACACAATGGAAAGTGCACGTGAGGAGCAAGAACATAATTTAAACAAAAATTCCTTTAAGAAATAATTTCTGGGGGCAGCTAGGTGGCAGTGAGTAGAGCACTGGCCCTGGAGTCAGGAAGACCCGAATTCAAATCCAGTCTCAGACACAACACTAACCGTGTGACCTTGGGCAAGTCAATCCCAATTACCCTGCATTCCCTCCTCCAAAAAAAAACAACTAATTTCTGAGCTTTCCTGAGAAATGTTCCTCTTTCTGACAGGAGTGGTTTCCCATTAGTGACAGCTATATGGAAGATCTATGGGATTATGTCCCATCCTGTCTTGGAGCTTAAAAAAAAAAAATCAAAACAAACACCTTTTATAATTGAACTGTGATTAACTATAGAAAGAAGCTTGATCATTAAAGGTCAGAATTGTTGAAAATAAAAAGGGAATTTTTTTTTTCGTATCGCATCATTACCTGTCTGTTTCCTCTGAGGCTGTGTGTGTAATGAGTCCAGGCAAAATTGTGTAGAGTACTTTGTAAGGGCAATGAAGTATCATTAACTCAGCAAGTTAATATACAATTATAATAATGTGATAATTATATATAATTATAGCATTTCCTCAAGATCTTGTTTTAAATCTCTCTAAAGATGAGGTAGCCAAATTAACTTATCATGAGCAGATTTAACCTATTTAGATTTATGTAGTTTTTTTCCTTTATACCTTATAAAATGAATCAACACCAAGGCTTCTTGGACAACAAAAAGGTATAAAATAAGAATGTTATGTTATTCCCTGTTCTGTTCTGGAGACAATTGCCTCATTTTCTTAGGGAGTCTCCCCCTCTCCCCCAATACCCTGGTCTCTGTCTAAGCTACATTCTGGGAAATCTGAATGTAAATACCTGTCCAGAGACTAGATAAAGCTAACGGCCCTTCGAGTTTTAATCAAGGAAAGGTCATCATGAATGGAACCAGAGCGAAACTGTCTGTCTTTATTTCTCCTCTACCTGGCGCATGGTAGGTGTTTTATGAATGCTTGTCAATTGTTTGATAAGGCAGATCCACTAAGGAGTCATAAACCAAATTAACTCTGAAAGAACAGCTGCGCTGCTTTGTTTATGAATATTTTTTCTTAATATAATTTTTCACCTAAGCAGCGGCGCTCAAGCTGAATACTTTGGTTCAGGTTCTCTGACACTAGCCCGTGTGACCACAGACAAGCCTCTTACAAAGTCTCATTGCCCCAGGAAGTCTCTAAGACTAAGTAAGTTAGAGTTAAATTGCCAATCTCCTGTGAAAAGAAATCACAGGTTTGGATCCAAAAAAAAACCCAACTGATCTCTGACCTAAATACCAGAGTCTAATCTTACTAAGTTGTTTTCATGTATATGTTAAAATGTTAGATATTAACAGTGTTCTTTAGTAGACAGCCAACACCTCGGGGTAATGTCTCCTTTTACTGCATAATGAGGCATTCAGGTAGAATCTAGAAAGGGCCTTGATTTTAAAATGCCAACTAAAAGATCCTAATGAAAAAAATAAAAAAGATCTCAATTCAGTAGGTTTCTTGGAAGTCAGATTTTGAATGTAATTTTTACTGTTTAAGCTTACATCTCTAGCTGAGCTGATTTGTTAGCCAAGATCCTGTTTTACAGGCTTCGGGAAGAGTGGCGACAGATGTGGACTAAACAGTAATTATACGTTCGCTACTGGCTAAATGTTATCTTTTAGGTCCTCATTCAGCTGATGTTGGGTCATGTTCACTTTTCTATAACTTAGATGGAAACACGTTGTGATGATTCTTTTAGCACACAAGGCAATAATCCTAACGATATTTCTATATCCTACCACTACTCTTACCTAATTTTAATTTACTATGTACACACAATGTTGCATCGTTGAATATTGTAGCCTACTTCAAAAGTTTCTAGAAATTAAATAATTCTTCCATTCTACAACCTTTTCATCTTTTAGAAATGAGACACACACTTTCTTTTGGGAGCTACACTTAGTGTATTTGTCAGCATTACAGTTTTTAAAGTATTTATTTAAGTGCCTAATTCTGCACTTTGTTGTGCCAAGGCACTGTTTGATTGAAAATTACAAAGATCTGGTCAGTCCTGCCCCACTGGAGCTTACACTCTAAAGTATAAAACAAGACAAATAAGAAGAAATTATTAAAACAGTTGTCCTAAAAGCATTCGGGGGACATTTTAAGCTAGTTGATGTTCCAGCCCCCTAAGACTACAGATTGTTACTGTGGTGGGAGAGAGGAGCTATATGGTCTGATTCAGGGGGTTTTTCATACTTTAAAATATTAAAATGGAAAAAAATTATAATAAAGCCTTATCTGAAACTGTTCATCATAAAACTAAGTTTTCACAGACATCCTGAAAATACAGAACCTATTTCCAGAGATTACAGAGTATGTTCAGTGAGGTCAGAAACAGCATTACATTCATTGCAAGTTCTTGGATTCCCGTTATCAAATTAATGACTCAGAGAAGAATGTTGTTATAATTTAAGAGACAGTGGCTATGGGTATTCTCTTCTAGCAGCTTACCATCTTAATAGGTCAGTTAAGATAAACAGTTGACAAAAACAACAAACATGAAAAGACACCCAAATGAGTGCTCTTTATCACAAATCACAAGTCAGACTTTCGAGAAGGGCTTTAATTTAGTCTTTTCGTTGCTTTTAAGTCTTGCTACCCATAGAAATAGTGTAAGGCACTTCAGTTTTGCCTAAATTTACAGTTCAGGGAGAACCTGAGGCTTTCTTCTCCCTTAGAAATGGGGTTCCTCTCCAGATCTGGCGTTGCAGCCAGTTTGGGGAGATGGACAAGACCTATTGCTTTCTAGTTGCATCCAGTTCTAATCCTTTGGGCTGCTGAAGAGAAGGTGCCGCGCACAAGGTCACCAGGAGGTTCTTGGGTCATTTCGTTTCAACAACAGCGCTTTCGTGGGGGAGGAGGGCGATTCTTGATAGTCTTACATTTTGGAATGTGCCTGTCAGCCACCTTAGGGGCAAAGTGTCGGCTGCAGTGGGGGCACTGGATGTAGTCGGGGTTTTCTGCCGGTAGCATGGGAGGCAAATCTGAGAGATTTCCACCCCGGGCGATTACCTGCTGCACTTCACGGGCCTGCCGGAGAGTTCGGATGAAAGATTCATGTTTTTGTCGCCAATTACTCTTCTTTGGTGGCTCTGGCTATAAAGCAGAGGGGAAGGTTAGTTCTCCCCAAATCCAACACAAATACTTAGTGATGTGATATAATCTCTGATTTTAAAAAGTCTCTCAGAGGCCCCACAGTAAAGCACTGAGAAAGACAAGGTCAGTTTTGCTGAGATTTATAGGAATTACAGGAACCTACTGAAAGAAGCAAGTTTAAAAAAATGTTTAAGATCTGATTTCTATATGCTTTGGAGGGATAAAAGGGGACTGGGGAGCAGGATGACAAAGTAGCCTTGACAGACCGGTAGTTATGTGAAGGTAAAGGGCTAATAGGAAAATCCGTCTGCTGACGACTGGAGCATTCGGAGGACGACAGACTTACCTTCTCCATTATATAAAAATGAGGGTATAGGTCCTCAGTGGAACTCATTCTTGCAAAGTGACTTGCTTAAGCCTAGGAAGTACAATGTTACAAAGACCTAGGGTTTGTATTTGTGGTATTTTGGTTTTGTTTGTTTTGGCAGGGGGTGGGAAGATGATTGGGTTTTGTTTGCTATTACTCTATTAAGAAATGTAGAAACAGCAAATTTCCTTAAGTTCTACCCAAAATAAACTAATTGCAGTGTAAAAAAAAAGACTATTGTGATAAGAACATGAAAGAATATGATCAGTGAGACTACAAATGTATCCAAAGTCAGCTCTTTTCGTGGAAGAGGTGCCCAGAGGGACTGGAGGAACTGACACTTAGTGATATAAATTATGATGGTTGAAGCCAGATTTGGAAGACAGTGGGTTTCTCCTTACATGTACTGAATAAATGAAATGCAGTTAGGGATGTGCCTCTCTAAACAGGTACCCCATTTATAGGAATTTTTAAAAGTCCCTCCTAGGGTATATGTATATCTGTCTATATATGTGTATATACAGACAGAGGGCACAGGATCAGTTGAATAGGAAGAGATGATGTCTAAAAAATACAATTAAGAGGTAAGAGAGGAATACGATGATGAGAGAGGGAGAGACAGAATAGGGGAAATTACTTCATATCAAAGAGGTAAGAGAAAACTTACTATGGAGGGGAAGAACAGGGAGGCAAAAGGGAATGGGTCAGCCTTACTCTCACTGAATTTGGCTTAAGGAGGGAATAATGTACACACTTATTTGGGTATCTACAGGAAAGTAGGGGGAAAGGAGAAAAGGGGGGGAATGATAGAAGGGAGGGAAGATTTCGGGAGAAGGGAGTTAGAAGCACACTTTTTTTATTTTTGCTTTTTGGAGTGGGGAATGCAGGGCAATTGGGGTTAAGTGACTTGCCCAAGGTCACACGGCTATTTTTGTGTTAAGTGTCTGAAGTCACATTTGAACTCAGGTCCTACTGACTCCAGGGCCAGTGCTCTATTCACTATGCCACCTAGCTGACCCCAAGCAGCACACACTTTTGAAAAGGGACAGGGTCAAAGTAGAAAACAGAATATGTGGGAGGCGGGATAGGTTGGAGGGAAAGTTAGTCTTTCACAATATATGTACTACAAAAACGTTTTGTGTAACTACACATGTACAACCTATATTGAATTGCTTATCTTCCCAGTGGGGGTGGATGAGGAGGGAAGAAGGGAAAGAATCTGGAAATCAAAGCTTTAAAAACAAATGTTAAAAAAAAATTTGTTTTTTACATGCAACTGGGAAATAAGATATACAGGCACTGGAGTATAGAAATCCATCTTGCCCTACTAGAAAGTTAGAGGGGGAATGGGGGAGGATATAAGAGAGAGCAGATTTGGGGAAGGGGTATTGAGTAGGCTTGCTATTTTGGGGTGGGGGTAGGAGAAAGATGGGAAGAAATTTTGTAACTCAAAATCTTGTGGAAATGAATGTTGAAAACTAAAA
>CM053598.1:189344680-189487660 GCA_028646575.1 Pseudocheirus occidentalis
AAGATATACAGGCACTGGAGTATAGAAATCCATCTTGCCCTACTAGAAAGTTAGAGGGGGAATGGGGGAGGATATAAGAGAGAGCAGATTTGGGGAAGGGGTATTGAGTAGGCTTGCTATTTTGGGGTGGGGGTAGGAGAAAGATGGGAAGAAATTTTGTAACTCAAAATCTTGTGGAAATGAATGTTGAAAACTAAAATTAAAAAAATTACAAATCCCTCCTAGTACCTACCTGCCCTATAACATAACTTCAGCATTCTGGGAGAAAAATTTGTGCTTGGGGGCATGAATGGTGGAGGCAGGAAAAGGAGAGCAAGTTGACACTTTCATAGAATTAAAGAATTTTAGAGTTGGATGGTATTTTGGAGATCATCTAGTCTAACTTCCTCATTTGACAAATAAGGAAAAAAGGCCAAGTTAGGTTAAAATGACTAGGGATAGGGATAGATGGAAAACTAGAATCCTGGTCCCCTGACTCTGATTCTGCCATTCTAAGTCAGTTCAGTAAATATTCATTAATGTGCTCCCCAAGACAAGAAACTTCATTTACAAGTCTCCTTCTATGTGATTATCCCAGATGACAAATGGTTATAGAATTTTCACAAGTGTGACATAGAAGCAGTTTGCAATTCACATTTTTTTACAATTTAGCTTTTCAGAAGCTATCAAGAAAAAAACAAAAAATCTGCCTTTGATGTGCTCAGAATCTATTTACATATGAAACTACATAAACTGTAAGGTGTATTAACTAGGTAATTAGAAAAATCTGTCAAATAAAAAGTTAAAGCAGCTCTCCCTCGATATCAACAAAACCTAAGGCAGGAGGCATGAATACTACTTAAACACAAGAGTACAGACAGGAATCCTAATTAAAACCTTTACTCACCTACTGACTTTTAAACCTTCATGTTCTATTATCTTATAAGATCTACTTCTATTAGACCTTATAATTTGCACTAAGTTCAGTGTCCTGGTAATTTGGTATCTACTTTAAATACAAGTTTTAAAAAGATGAATAACTTGGAATTAAGAATTGTCAGGGTTGTTTTTTAACTCCCAGGAAACCCAACACCAAATCTGTGATAAAGAGTGGGAAATGACAGTGCTTCACTATCATTCAAAAAACCATTATTCTTACAAGATTCTAGCAGTTCAAAAAGGGGGAATATGTGAGAAATACACAAAGAAGCTACTTTAACTTTTCAGAAATACAAGATGGTAGTGTTATACTCAAGCTCTATTTCAAATTCCTTTTCCCTGCCTCCTGCTTAAAATACTTTTAAAAGGGAGTTCATATTTCTTTGATTACCCTTCTAACTCCCCAACCATCCTCCACCCAAAATAAAATCCTTAATCTTGGAGGAAATAACATTACTTACTTTGGCTAAAGTTGGGCCTTTCCAGGTCAGGTATTGTTCTAGTTCAGTGCCCTTAGCCCGGGCCTTGGATGAATCAAACACTTTCCTCTTGGAACCCTGGGTCTTGCTGCAGACATATGTGTGTTTCTCTAGCCTTAGCAAGAGAAACTTTCGTCCACAATAGCTGCACTCACCAAGCTCCGGTTCTTCTGTTGAAGAGCTGGAACCTGAGGAGACTGATACCTGAGATGTACTATAACCGGGGGATTTGGGCAAAGAATTGCCAGGATCTTGTTGGTGCTGTGAAAATGATTCAGGGGATGATGCTGAAATTTGGTCTCGGATTTTATTGTTACTTGCCACTAATCTTTCCTTTTTGAATCTTTGTACTCCATGACTGAAGAACTGGGGTGGACTAGAATTCTCTTGGGACTGTTCCCATGTTTCATCACCTCTGCTATAACTACTGAAGACCTCTTCAGACCTGAATTCTGGCGAGATGAGTTTCGAAATGCCACTGCTGCTACCTGTGCCCCTTCTCCTCGGAAATGTCTTTCTCTGTAGCTCTTTTTTATCTCCTCCTTCTACCTGCTCCTTTTCTTTTTGGATCCTTCTAAGTTCTCCCTCAGTCTTCTTCAACTTTTCCTTTAGGAGAGTCTCTTTTCTCCGAATTTCTTCTTCTAAGCTCTCCCCTGCTGCCTCCAGTTTTTGAATCTGCATAAGCTCAGTTCTGTCTGGATTTGATAAGAACTTTTTGGGCTGAACCACTGGTAGGGGAGCAAGTAGCATCTTAGCTGAAGATGAACTCCCCTTAATACATGAACTGAAGTGGCTAGGTGAGACCTCTTTTGATTCAGATGATTTCTGGGAGAAGTTTCGGGAGGCAGTCCCAATGTGAGTAGCACTCGATTTTCGGTGAAATACTGGTTTGAGGGGATAGGCACGATCCACTCCAGCTCTCTTCTTTGTGAAGGACTTTGTGTTTTCTTGGTTATCTGTTTTGGTGTGTCTCATATGGACACCAGCTGAATAAAAATCCCCACTTCCTGGACCCTGCTGATTACTTCCTGGACCCTGCTGATTACTTCCTGGACCCTGCTGATTGTTTCCTGAATCCTGTTGGCTGCCTTCTGCAGAATGAGAAGAGGGATAGCTATGGGGTTTAGTCAAGGTGTTCTGCCTGTTATGAGTAATGATATTCTCCAGCTTCTCTTCTTTGTCTCTTAGAAGCTTTTGCTGGAAGTTGTTTTTCAGGTACTCCAGCCGAGACTGATAGGTAGAGCTGCTTTGTTCATGACGGGTTTGCCTACTGGAATGGAGTTCCGAAACTTCCATTTTGTTAAAAGGAAACATGATGTCCACTTGTGGACATGGAACCAACTGGAGGCGAGCCATTCAGTGCCTGAACTGAAGCCTGAGAGAGAATCAAAATCAGATGCACGTTAAGAGTTTGATGCTGAGTCTGGGACCCTGAAGCAGATTCTCAATTGCTTTTTCTACAATCTCCCTTACTTTCCCCTACCACATTACCAATGGTGCCAGGCCTGATACTGAGAAGGGATGTTGATGTGATGACTTGTCCCTTAAAATAGTTGAGTGTTTCTCTCCAAAGCCCATGGTAGAAAGGTTACTTATTTGACAAAATTGCCTGTACTATTTAGTATATTAGTAATTTATGTCTCCTAAAGGGCAAGGTTGTTGCTTCAAGTACCAATTGGCTAATAACATTTGTGGCATGAAAAGAAAAGGGTTTTAAGATTAAGATTTTAATTGTTTAAATTTTAAATCTTAATTTTAAGATTAAGAAAAGTAGGAAGTTTGGGGGTAGGTTCATAGGCATAATACATTCAATGCATCCGAATTGGATGCTCTTGTTAAGTAATGTAGTGGAAAGAAGACTTGGTGTCAGGAAGACCTAATTTTTAATCTTCCTGACATTTATTAGTTGTCTGACTATGGGTAAGTCACTTAACCAAGCCTCATTTTTTTAATCATCTTAAAAATGTAAATAATACTACAACTTAGAAGCTATTAGGAAGACCAAATCATATACTATGTGTTAAGCAGTTTGCATACTTTAAAGGGAAGTGGTAATATTTATTATCATCTAGTTTCAACCCACTTATTTTTACAAATGAGGAAACAGTGGTAGAGAGGTGGTCTGCCCAAGTGCAAACAAACTGTGGTATCCGGATTCAAACTCCGATTTTCCCACTAGAATCGGAGGTCCTTCCACAACCCCAAGAATGCAAGGGCCTAAAAGATGTGACAAACGATCCCGGGAGGGAGTGACCGGTTCCTTTCTGCCTCAGGGATGTGCTCAAGCTTCAAGAAGGAAGTGTGATTTGAGCCGGATGCCCCAAGATAGTAGCGGTTCAACAGGTGAAAAATGGAGGCACGTGGTGAGAACTGGGGCTGGGGTGGAGAAGACAATATCCTGGGTCTGGGAAATGAACCCAGAAAATAAACTAAAAGCTCCGTCCGTGGTTTCCACCAGAGCATTGCTCCCGAAGCGCTTGCCAAGGACTAACTGCATAGATAAGTCTGGATGGTAGGTAGGTATGACGGCCCCGTTCCGGCCTTTTTGCTAGTTTACCAGAGGGAGGGTCCCCGCACTGGTGAGAGCGCCGAGCGGGGCTCCCCGTCACCTGGGCCGCTTCCGCGCAACAGCAGCAGCGTCCCTGGGAGCCATGACAACGGAGCCCTCCGCCCTGTGCCGGCGTACCTAGGGAAAGGGTTCTTTACCCTTGAGGGGAGCGGGTGGGGTGTGCAAGGGGGAATTTGGGGAGTGGGGGTGGGAATAAAATTCTCCTCTCGGAAAGACTTTGCCCTTTTCCAAGTACCTGAGGCTCCGCCGCGTCCGCTCCAGTTCCGGGAAACCCTACCTAGGGCGCCAGCTTCCCGAACCCGACCCCCAACAGCGGTCCTGGCGCAAGCGCTCTTGACTTCTCTGTTATTCCCGTTGCCTGGAAACTGGGAGCGCGAGCCAAGGCGGGGAAGGGGGGGCGGTGTTAAAGGGGAGAAGGGCTGCCTCTTGCCCTAGACCTGAGCCCCGGGAGGCCGCGCATTCTCCGCGTGCGCGAGCCTCCCTGAGTCTGGGAGAGGAGCGTGCAAGGGTCAGCTAGCCCCAGCCCACAGGCTGGTCCCGGTCTCCCAAGGGCCTTCCCTAAGTACCTTTTGAAAGAAGAGATTGTGCCCCACAATATCCCAGAAACTGAGAATGAAAATGCACTTAGAAACTGAAGCCGGGGTTTTGATTGCATCAGAGGAGGATAAGCCGAGGTCCGCCCCAAAATGCCGGTGGAGAAGAGTTCCTCTGTGTGCCTACCTATTAGGGCTAGGCACGCTGGTGTCTACTCTTAGCTCATTCAGCAGTGCTGTTCGCTCAACAGGTATGCCTATGTCAATCTGCTCTTCTCAAAGTGCTTTACCTTGCCAATAAGTAAGTTGTGTTGCTGGTTTTACTGGCTATGATTTTTTTAAATTAGCTCTTTTTCTCATAGTTAATGGCCCGTCAGGAACTAGCCAATACCATTTTTGTTGCGCTCACTGACAAAGTAATTTGTCCAGCCCTTAGGGCCTACAAATGACTCAGCTAAATGTAAAGGTCAGGAGGATTGAAGTCCACTGGCAAGTTCAAAATAATCTGTTAAACAGTTTGCACCAGCATTAAGAAAACCTCAACAAATTGTCAGCAGAAGACATTTTCTTTATGTTTCAGTTCGCTTTTGCAAACGCTTTGGAAGTCTGTCTTTTTTTAGAGTATTTACACAAAAATCTATGTACACCTTAAACTTAAAATCTCAAAATGTCATACTTCTTGCAATGTCATTCATAAGTTTTAAATTGAGCCTGGTTATTAGGTTCTGTGAAAATGTAAAAAGGAATAACTTATTGGTGAAGATAGTAGCTATATAAGGTGCATGAGCACATATGATAGTGCAAAGGAAATTGGAATGAGGTGTCTAGTGGGTAGTGCTAGATCAGGAATTAGGAAGCTGTTTTAGTCTTTTTCGTGTCCGACTTTTCTTGATCCTATTTGGGGTTTTCTTGGCAAAGATACTGGAGTGGTTTACCATTTTCTTTTCCAGTTCATTTTACAGATAAGGAAACTGAGGCAAACTGCCATTTTTTTTTTTATACCACCTGGACACGACCTTGAACAAGTCACTTAACTTCTTGGGTATTCAGATTCCTTATCTGTAAAATAAGGGAAAAGGGTTAGATCAGTAGTATCAAACTCAGATATGTGGCAAGTGACTTTCCCAGGGTCACACTGCTAGTAAATGTTTGAGGTCATATTTGAACACAGGTCTTCCTGATTCCAGGCCCAGAACTCCATCCACTTGCTGTGTAACTGTGGACTAATCATTTTTTAACCTCTGTTCACCTTAGTTTCCTTCACTGTAAAATGTGAATAACAACACCTACCTCACTGGTTGTGAGGAATTAATAATATTTGTAAAGTTCCTGGCACTATATAAATGTTCATTCCCTTTCCCCCTTCTCTGGGCAGCAAGGAGTCTCTTTATGGGACATTTAAAGCTAAGAAGGAATCTTAAAGGTTATTTAGCCTACTGCTGTCAAAAATTCCTCCAGGCCCCATGTGTCCATAGCACTACATAGTGCAGCTTGCACCAGATTGAAATGTAATTGGGGAATATTTAACAAAATAAAAAAATACAGTAAAACAGTGATAATATTGCATTTAAAAACTAAGTCCATATGAGGCTTACAAGGATCTTTATATTTCATGCCCCCATTTCTTTTTGAATTTGGTGCTACTGATCTAACCCATTTCCTTTATTTTACAGATAAGGAATCTGAATACTCAAGAAGTTAAGTGACTTGTTTAAGGTCGTGTCCAGGTGGAAAAAAGTGGCAGAGGTAGAATTCTAATCCATATACTCTCATTCCAAATCCAGTGCTCTTTTATGGGCAACACATTGCCATCTCTGACCTTGCCGCTTAATAGCTGTTGGGCTTTCAGCAAGTCATTAAACTTAGTGCCAGCTGCCTTCTTTATCAAACAGGGATAGCTACCCCACCAGGTTGTGCTAAAAGTGCTTCAGAATATTAGTCAATGGATATAAAGCTCAGCATACAGAGCTATAACCTCCCTGAAAATGGCAACTTAAAGAATGTTTTTGACTAACACTTAAAGGACCGTTGATCCTACCAGGACTAATACTGATACTTCGTATTTTTCACTTAGTTTCATTCTGTAAACAAGGTTATAGTGCCTAAGTATAATCACCTCTCCTGATCTCTATTCTCCCTGTTTTCCCTTCCCCAAATAAGTCCCTGAAATTTGATATATGGGCTATATATAGGGTCTGAGATTACTCAATTACTCAATTACATTACTGAAATTACTCAAACGTAATTCTGGAATCAAAGGTTGCTTGTTCTTTGTCTTGTCTTTGCGACTGGCCGAATTTATTAGATCGTAGTAAGGAAAGCTAACAGTAATCAGTAGTTGGTAGCGGACTAGCTGGCACCTTCCAGGGGGGCATTGAAGCTAGAAGCATCTTCTCTCCCCCCCAATCAGACCAGAAGTTCACACGTTGTTTCAGAGCGGTGACAGAAATAAAGGATATGCGGAATCATAGACCTGAAGCCGGAAAGAACGGTAGATAGAGGCTGTCCAATCCAACCTCCTTTTTTTACAGATAAGGAAACCGAGGCATAGAGAGGCCGAGTGACGCATGCACACAACTGGGAGGGTAAGAATGAGAAGCCGGGGCTTTCTGAATCCAAGCCCGAGATTCTATTCACGAAACCCAACTACAGCCCTACGGGGGCTCGGGCTGCTTCTTCAGCCGCTAGCTACCCTGGCTAAGGGAATCACGAAAAGGAACCGAACCGTGCAGGTGTTCGTCACTGTTTTTGTGGCGTGAGACTGGCAAAAAAACTTACGGACCCGATTCCCACAATGTTTCTAAATGCATAATAATTTTATGCATAAGATTACAAAGAAAAACCATTGTGGTGAAATAAAGATGTGATTATCCCCATTCAAGTTCAAGGACCCCCTGAAGTCTCTAGAAGGTGGGGCGCAGGTCCAGGCAGCGAGTGGGAGGGGCCACGGGCTCAAGCGAGACTCCTAGGATGCCCCGACTCGGCATCTCCCGGCTCTTTCACATCCCTCTCAGGTGGGCGGCCTCCTGGCTGAAGCGACAGGCGCTGATTGGCTGAGCTGGGCCGCAGGCCTCTCTAGGCGGGAGCGGGAAGGAGGAGGACTAGAACTCGATGCTCTCCAGGTACCGGCAGTTGTGACCTGGAGCCGACCGTTGGGTGAAGTGCTCAGCCGCCCGCTTTGTGACCTCTTCGGGGGAAGGCCGAGCAGGGTGAGCCCGGGAGGTCCCTCCCCCAACGCTGGGGGAGGCGATCAACATGAAATGTTAGTGGAAAAGGGACGAGGCTGAGGGGCAGAGAGGCAGGTGAGCAGCGCCGGAGTGGGGGTGGGGTGGGAGTGAGGGGACAAGGAGCTGGGAGCGGACCCCCACCGAGATGCCCCACTCCTGCCTGGGCTTGCCGGCCAGGGTGGGTCCTCCAGGCACTGAGGGTGGGGGCGGCGTCCTTCCTGCCAGGCAGAGGAAGCATCATGGAAGGCACCTTGCGTTTCTTGTAGTTTGTACCGACTTTGTGTCCCTAGTCACCGGCACAGAGCGTATGGCATAGCACACTCTGATGAGACTGAATTTCTGCCAACTGAAGCACATACCCCATCTATAGAGGGATGAAGAGAGAATCGTGCTGGGAGGGGTTGCAGTTTATCTGAGTGCATACCATTATGTACATGTATTTTGTATACATGCAGGTGTGCGTGTGTGCATGCACATGTATGTATTGTGTAGTGTGTGCGCATGTGCTATGCCTGTGTGTATACATGGGGCAGCTAGGTGACGCGGTGGATAGAGTACCAGGCCTGGAGTCAGGCAGACTCCCACACTTGCTAGCAGTGTGACCCGGGACATGTCACTTCACCCTGTTTGCCTCAATTTCCCCATCTAAAAAATGAGCTGGAGAAGGAAATGGCGAACCACTCCACTATCTCTGCTAAAAAACTTTTGTCCGTGGGGGTCTCATGGAGACACACACCACTGAACAACATGTGTACACACACACACACACACACACCGTATACATCCTGTGTGTGTACATAGTTTACACACATTGTTGTATGCATATACGTGTGTGCATGTACAATGTATATACAAATATGCATTGTGTGTGTCCACACATGCCCATGCACATGCATGTCTGTAGAGGCACATGTCCTTCCAGTGTGCATATAGACGTATGTAGTATGTGTACATATAAACATGCACCCAGAATGTGCTTGTGTATACATAATTGCAAATATATACATGCATGTGTGTGCATATATGCATACACCCATTTTATATATCTATGCATTGTAAATGTGTGCACGCACACGTATGTGCACACATGCACATTTTGTATATGCTTTGTAATGTGCAAAAGTATATTATACATGTGTATACAATGGACACAAACATATATGTATATAATGCACATGTGTAGTTATGTGTGTATACATACACATAGGTGGTTTTGTGTATATATGTGTCTTACCCTTTTTTCGATTCCAGTTGAAACATTTATTGTCAGTCACCTGCATTCAGAGCACTTAAAAGTGGGGAATGCAAAGACTAAGATAAGATTTCTACTTCTGTAGTTTACTGTCTTAGTAACAGGTTCCTTTAGGGCATTTTTTGTTTTCTTTTTCTTCCCTTTTGTTTTTTTATTTTTATTTCTTTTTTTTTTTTTTTTTTTTTGTCCAGGCAGTTGAGGTTAAGTGATTTCCCGAGGGTCACACATCTGTTAAGTGTTAATTGTCTGAGGCTGGATTTGAACTCAGGTCCTCCTGACTCCAGGACTGGTACTCTGTGGGCTGCACCACCTAGCTGCCACTCTTTCTTTTAAAAAAGTCTTCCTGAGGACCTAAAAAAGTACTAAAAGAGTACATTAGGGGTTCAATAAATTATTTTTTGTTTTTTAAACAAATGAACAGTAAGGATTGAGACCCAACTGCGTGACAAAGAAAGGCTCAGGCTGTCCGGGGTTCGACCTGTTTTTGTACTTCCTTTGCTTTGCTTGGTCACCAGCAGGTTTTGCCATGGCTGAAGGACATACCCTGTTGTCAGTGGATTATGAAATCTTTGGGAAAGTCCAAGGTGTATTTTTCCGAAAGTACACACAGGTAAGTGTTGCGCTCTGAATTTGGAAGATGCTAAATAATGTTCCAAGGAATTAAGAAAAGTGTTTGTTGATACGCATGAACTGTCCATAATGGGGATGAGATTATATCAAGAACTGGCTATTAAAGCACTAGGGCATGGGTTTTGGTTTTGAGCTGACCTTCACCCTTATTCTTTTTGTTTTAATCTATGGCCTTTGTATTACTTGTGATGTCTGGTTATCTTGCCTTTTTCTTCCTTGAAGGATAAGAAACGCTTTTCAGCTCTTCCTTTGACAACATTAAACTAATTTCAGCACTAAAGAAATCAGAATTGCTTTTTGTATTCAATAATTTCACTTTCTCTAATAGACACTACTTTTTTCAGATTGCTTTTCCAAACTTAACCTTCTCAGAAACTTTTCAGAGAAGTTTCTAGCTTTTTCTTTGTTTGTTTGTTTGTTTTTTTTTTTTTTTTTGCTTTTTAGAGGGGGGAAGGCAGGGCAATTGGGCTTAAGTGACTTGCCCAAGATCTCATGGCGACTGAGTATTAAGTGTCTGAGTCCAAATTTGAACGCAGGTCCTCCTGACTCTGGGGCCAGTGCTCTATTCACTGCGCTGCCGCCGCCCCTAGAGAAGTTTCTAAAAGGAAACACTACTGGTCTGTCTCCTTATGGAGCATAGAGCTTTGTCACAAAAGAAGCTTCTTTGAAAGTTCTGTGTGTAGTGAGTACTTTTATTACCTAGATGTTCTAAAGGATTATTTCCTAAGATATGCTTTCTAATTCTCTGTCCAATTTTAAATGTCTCATAGGATAGAGTTCCCATTATTTTCTGAGAAAATCCTGCAGTTTAAAGAATCTCTATCAGATTATACATTTATCTTGCCATCAGCAACAGTGAACTATATGGATAAGGAACTATTATTTCTGTGTATGTATCTGCAGCCTTGAGTATCTTCATTTTGTCCTATTTCTGTTGCTCATTTTAACACTCGTATTACCATTTTAAAGAAGAAAATCAAGCAAAGTGTTATTCCCCCATGTGTGGGATATGGGGACCCCAAAAATCCCCTCCCCAAGAAAAATTAAGTCAGAGCTATCTTGAGGAAGGAACAGGAAGTTTTATTCTCTTCCCTGCAGGAAGAGGGCAGTCTTCTCCATGATGGGGACAAGGAGAGGCAGTGTGTTACAAAAGACAGAACCAGAATTTATATCCTAAGGGGGGGGGGGTGGAGCCTCCCATCCCTTCTCCCATTGGCTGGGAGGCGGGCTCTCAGTCTTGGCCAAAATCTAACCCAATGGCAGATAACAAAGAAGCCCATCACTATCTCTATTGGCTGGGAGGGGGGACAAGAAGCCAGTTCACGGTCTTATTGGGGGAGAGGGGGAGAAGGGCTAAGAGATTCCTAAAATTCCTGAAGGGTTTAAGGCTGATTGACAGCAAGGGAAGGGGGAAGAGTCCTAGGTTGTGTAAGCCCAGGACTCAGGCTCTGGTTTCCAGATAGTTTCTCTCCCTTCTCATTCTGGAGTCTTCACAGAGGGTGCAGAGAGTGAGCCCCACTCACCCATATCAACCTCTTATTAGCTGCGAGTTAAATTAAACTCATCAAGTATTTGTTGTAATATACTGTGTGTTGGGTACTAGGAATACAAAGATAAAAAGAAATTAAACAGCTCTTAATGAAATTATATTCTAATGGAAACAGCTTTCTAGCTTTCAAACAACTGTTTGAACAGATGGACAATGGAGGGCCAGGCTAGTAACAGGTTTGGGCCCATATGAAATACTTATGGCCTCTGCAAATGCCTCCTGAAGATTCAATCAGACTTCAAGAGGTTTCCTAGAGTATGTACTTAAAAGATTCAAGGAGAGCTCAAAGGGGTGTGTGTGTTGGGGGGGGGGGGGTTTCCCTGAGCCTACACCACATTAATACCACTGCTTTAAAGGGAAGAATTTGGAAAAAATCTTAGCTTCCCCCCCCACACACACACACAACACATGTGTGTATATACATGTATTTTTTTTTTCAGTTTTAAGGGAATTGGTTTTATTTAGCCTAAAGAAGTCTGAGGACCAATTTCACAGAATCCTAGACTGTAGGATTAATGAGATAAATGATCATCAAGTTGATGAGGTATAGGATCTTGGAACCCCCTTGAGCAACCCCCTTGAATCTTCCCATGTGAGGCATTTGCTCGAGGCCATAAGCCTTTCATTGTGGCTCTGCCCAAACCTTTGTTACTAGCTGAGCCCTCCTTTGTCCAGCAACTTCCCACCCTTGATGCGCCCAAAGTATCTATTACACCCTTGAACTGGCCTAATCCACATTTGTCTGTTGTCTCCAGGAGGCCTCCAGAAACTTTCCATGGAGTCTCACCTCATTGACTCCTCCAGAAGATTGTCCCCAAACTCCTCCTCCAGACCACCCCTAGATTCCTCCCACAACCTTTCTGTATATCTAGACCCATCTGGCCTCCATGAAATGAGGAAGGCCTGAGGATGTTCTAGCACAGACTTACTCTGTGGCAGATGATTCTGGCCAGCTTGCCCAATGCAAGGGTCACAGATACCGAGGCTCCTTAAGAGTCTACCCATTATGGTGAACTTTTAGGAGCTAAAAAGGATTGAGCCAGTATAGATGTAGGAGCTGGAAGTCCCTTCCTCCATAAAGGAAGATTTAGAAGTAAGCTTTGAAAAACAAACAAAACAAAACAAGACAAAAAAACCACAAAAAAGTACCTGAAGTTTTCCCAGTTCCCTAGCACTGAAAGAATTGAAAGAATATGGCTTACAGTTCCACATGGGGTGTCTGTCCTTGTCCTCCATTCTTCAGAAGCAGCGCCGAACTGGAATGAGAACCTGAGTGTCGGGCTGAATATGAGACAGCTTCCTAGCTGTCTGACCTAATGGGACCTGAGAGGTCAGGCCTCCCCTCCCCCCCCCCAAAAAAAACCCAAAACAAAACCACAAAACACCTTGGAGAGCAAGAAGGGAATAGGGAGAGAGAAAGAGGCTTATGTACCTTCTAGTCCAGGCTGGAGAAGAGCTTGAGATTAGCAGTTTCCCAGTCAGGGAACCATAAAAATGAAGAGGTCAGGGTTAGGGGTGCTCAAGACCCCAAAATACTAACACATCAGGGCCTACTGAATAAATTTGACTCAAGTCTTCTCTCAGCCAAATAAAAGCAAAGTTTATTAAAGATTCGCCATATTGGGTATTCAGGAGAGAGTACTCTTTCTATCATACCATCAAGATCCCCCAAGCACATGAAGGTTATTATACCAGAAGTAGCAACCAGCTCCTCTTCTCTAATTTGAAAGACAGAAATAGATTTCAGGAGCACCATGAAAGATTTGGGTTGGACTTAAGAATTCCTTAACAGTGATAGCAATGAAATATGCTACCAAGAAATGTTGGGGAATATATATTTTTTGCTTTTTGGAAGGTAATTGGGGTTAAGTAACTTGCCCAAAGTCACACAGCTAGTAAATGTGTCAGGTGTCTGAGGCTGGATTTGAACTCAGGTCCTCCTGACTCCAGGGCCAGTGCCTCTATTCACTGTGCCACCAAACTGCTCCTGTTGGGGAATATTTTAAAAACATGATGACTATTCTTCCATTTGGAATAGAGGTCACGAAGGCAGAAAAAGGAACCCAATGATCTTTTAGTGTAGCTTTCAGGTTCTCTTGTTTTTTCCTTTGCCTATGCCCAATGGATTCTTGACTAGGAAAGGGGACAGTTAGCATTCGTGATCAAAAGTTTGCTGAGAACAAATGGTTAACCTCCTGGGAAGTTTTTGAAAATAGTTTTATGCTTGTATTGCTGGTTGCCAGTTGTTATGTTAGTAGAAAATTATAACCCCTGGTGTTAGTAGGGTAGGGAAAGGAAATGGGTTCAGATGACTGGCACCCTTCACATTAGAGTCACAAGGAGATCCTTGTCCTGTTGCCTTTGTGTTCCAAATGAGTATCTGGGCAACATCAGTCAGCTCCCATGGCTTGATTCCAGGCCAAATTTCTGACAACAGATTGTGATTTCACTTTATTTCAAACAGTCTCTCCTAACCCAACTTTGTTTTTTTCCTTAGGCTGAGGGTAAAAAGCTGGGACTGGTAGGCTGGGTCCAGAACACTGACCAGGGCACGGTGCAAGGACAGCTACAGGGTCCCACTGCCCAGATTCGAATCATGCAGGAATGGCTTAAGACAAAAGGAAGCCCTAAATCCCGCATTGACAAGGCAAAATTCCACAATGAGAAAGTCATCCCGAAGCTGGAACACAAAGATTTCCAAATTGTGAAATAATAGTCATCAAAAGACAGTATTTTTCCTAGTGTAATATGAGTATGCTTATTTGAAATTGCATTAAATGTATTATTTTGTCATCTGTGTTGTTAGTATGCAGAACTGTTGGTTATTGTTAATATTTAGCTGGTCATTTAACATGTTATTTAAATTCATTTCAAATATTTCTTAAATGTTATAGGTGAACCACAGTAGAGGATTGCAACTGTAAACATAATAATAAAGAAAAAAGAGGATTGGAATCCCTAACTTTCCTGTTTTTTATTGTCTTTACTGAGAGTTTCCTCTGATAAAATATATAATATGATAATTATAACAGAAGTATACAATGTGACTTCAGGAGAAAGGCCTCTTGATGGCACTCAAGCTGCTCTAAAACAGGAAAGAGGTGCAATAAGGGAAGGGGGACAGCCAGTGCAATAGAACCGATACCAGAAAGTGGTGTGTCTTGTATGAAGAACACAAAGTTCAGTTTATCTAATTCATAGTGTGTAAATTGGTGATTGTTAAGATGGTGGGCCCCTCAACAAAAATAAGCAAGTTTGGAAAAGGAATGATTTTGGGAGAAAATATACTGAAAAGCTCAAAAACTGTAATTCTGTGCATTTTTAACCATCAATGCTAACACACTGAAACTTCTGATGTCCTTACCACAGACAAAAAAGGTCATTCATTTAAGTCTGTGCAAAATGATAAAATATTAAGGCTGGAAAGGGTATTATGGATCACCGAGTCCACCTGGCCCTCCTATAGTAGAAGCTCTGACTCACTGTATGAGTGTCACCCTCATTCAGCCTAGGAGACACTCATTATAAACCCAATAAGGGATTTTACAGCAGTTTGGCTATTTCTCCAAGTACTTACTAACAATTTGTGATTAGCAATATGTGAAAAATACCGAGTTTTTTTTTTTTTTAATAAAGTAGCTTCCGATGGAAATGGGACAGAAAGCAAACTGCAATCAAGTCACTTGGCTGGGCTCCACCTCAGGTTTTATTTGTATCCACATGGGGCGAATTCATTAAATGATCAATAAAGAGGGATGGAGTGGGCTTAAAAGAAATAAATCCTCCAAAAAGACTGATCACTTTTAGTTGTCTGATTAGTAACACTACGCCATGATGGGGGGGACACTGTCAATTTCATACGCCTGGAAAGAGATAAGTATCGTTCGCACGCGGAAATCTCGGCCTAAATTATGACCTCCACATTTCCTGACCCTGGTTCCCGGGAATTCGCTCCCCCAAGAAAAGACACGTTTCAGAAGATAGCGCTGAGTGCTATCGAGGGACAACTACGACTCCCAGGGTCCACGTGGGCCTGTGCGCTTCCGGTCTCCGTGCGGCGCTTTCGTCACCGGCGGTCGGTGAAGCTACCATTGCTGGTGACTGGAGAGCAAGGGAAGGCAAGGAAGGAACGAAGGCATTTTCGATCGGCAGCCGAGCGCCGACGTACGCTTCCGGCGAGTGATTAGGCAGCCTCCGAGCAAGGGTCTTCTGCAAACATTTATGCCTTAGTTTACAGTGGTTGGGTGTTTGAGGAGAATGGTTTGTTCTGGGGCGGAGTTTAGGGAAAGGGGCGGGGTTAAATAGAAGTGGGTTGTGAATGGGCCTGAGCCCGGCCGGATCAGGCCGGGGAAGGGAGCGTGGTCTCCCCTGAGGGGCGTGATCTTCCCAGCTAGGGGCGTGGCCTGCCCGGAGCTGTTGCTGGAGCTTTTTCCCAGGAAGAGGAGCAAAAATGAGGGGAGTTGAGTAATTTCTTGGGAATTTAAGGAAGAACGTGCTTTCCCCCTTTTGTTCCCTGGAGCTTTGGACCCTCCCAATCGAAAGAAGCATCTTCATAGTAAGGACTTGTGTGAAGTTGAGTGGAACCAGTGTTTTTAGATATCCGTTCTCGAGGTGATGTCATCTTCAGAGCTCAGCTCTCGCAGACTTCGGCAGTGCTGGTGTTGCTGGGTCGCCCATTTTTACCCCGTACATTTTGTGGGAAGCTCAGTCTCTATTGTTCTTAAATCAACAGCTATCTTAAATGGGGCATACAAGTTGTAAAAGTCAGAAAATTTAGAGCCAGAATTACTTCTTAAAGGCGGTCTTTTCATTAATTTTAAAGATGAGGAAACAGACCTCAGCTACTGAGTTGAGTAATTGAAATAAAATTTAACAAAGTCACAGTTTAGTACAGAACTGGGATGATGGCTACTAAGTTGTTACAAACGTAGCAGCCTAGAATACGTACACATTATGAGTAGTAATAATACCTCTTATCATTTCCTCCCCACATGATCACAATATCTAACATTTATAGAGTGATTATTATTTGCAAGACACTGGGATAAGTTAATTTGATCCTGAGGACAACTTTAAGAGGGAGATGTTGTTATTATCACTATTTTACAGATGAAGAAACGAAGGCAAATAGGTTAAGTGACTTGCTCAGGATCCCACAGCTAGTATGGGTCTAAGGTGCGAATTTGAACTCAGAACTTTCTGACCTACTACACCACCTAGCTGTCACTTCATGCAATGCAATTTTTTTAAAAGTAAATTTACCCAGGTTTCTCTAATTATCTTAAAAGTACACAAGAAAAAGTTTACCATAATCCTTCATGGAGTTTCACATCATTCCAAAGCCATGATTTTTGTATAGATATTATGAAACTAGCTAACAAATGGAATTTAAAAATATATTTTAATATGTTAATAATAATAACGATATATTATAATTATATATTATAATATAATAATATATTTTTAAAATATTTTTTTCTTATGTTTTCCATAGCATATTGAGTTTATTTAGCTATTGATTGTGAAATAACTAGAATTTTCTTTGTCTCTGTTGTAGCTCACGTTTGGGATAGAATACTATTGTCTACTTTGTGACACATAGGACTCAGGGGAGAAACTTGTCATGAGGGTTATTGTCTTACACTAGTAAATAGATTGCACTAAATAAAAGAAGTTCCAAGATACTTGTCTATTAACAATATGGGAGAATGATATTTGTTTTAAATAATATTCACAAACAATGATTACGACAAAACAGATATAATGATGTACCAGATAATTTAATACAAACTAAAAAGTTTAAAAAAATCATCAGAGCCTTAATTTTCCTTGTTTTTTTTTTAGGAAAATATTTCTGATCAGAGAAAGATACTGCATCTCATACCAGTTTTCCACCTGCCATGATCAAGTGTTTGTCTGAGGAAGTGCAAGCTAAACTCCGTTCTGGCGTGGCTATCAACTCCCTTAGCCAGTGTGTTGAAGAACTTACCCTCAATAGCATTGATGCTGAAGCAAAATGTGTGGCTGTGAGAGTAAACATGGAAACTTTCAAGGTTCAGGTTGTAGACAATGGATCTGGGATGGAAAGGGATGATATAGAGAGGGTGGGAAAACAATATTTCACCAGCAAGTGCAAATCTGTACAAGACTTAGAGAACCCGAAGTTTTATGGTTTCCGAGGGGAGGCAATATCAAGCATAGTAAATATGGCCAGTGCTGTAGAGATTTCATCCAAAACAAACAGGACAGTGGAAACTTTTGTGAAACTGTTTCAGAATGGGAAAGCCCTGGAAGCTTGTGAAGCTGAACTGACCAGACCAAGTTCTGGGACAACAGTTACTGTATGTAACCTGTTTTACCAGTTACCAGTGAGGAGGAAATGCATGGATCCCAGACTGGAGTTTGAGAAGGTTAGGCAGAGGATTGAGACGCTCTCACTTATGCACCCATCCATCTCCTTCTCCTTGAGAAATGATATTTCTGGTTCTATGGTTCTTCAGCTCTCCAAAACCAAAGATACACGCTCTCGATTTTGTCAAATTTATGGATTGGGTAAGTCACAAAAGTTGAGAGAAATTGATTTTAAACATAAAGAATTTGAACTAAATGGATATATCAGTTCTGAAGCACATTATAATAAAAATTTGCAGTTTTTGTTTGTGAACAAAAGACTGGTTTTAAGGACAAGGTTGCATAAAATCATTGACTTTTTATTAAGGAAAGAAAGTATTATTTGTAGGCCAAAGGGCGGCCCTGCAAGTAAACAAATGAATTCAAGCCCTCCTCGGCATCGGCTAAGCACAGAACTCCATGGGATCTATGTAGTCAATGTTAAGTGCCCATTCTGTGAGTATGATGTGTGCCTAGATCCCGCAAAAACTCTCATTGAATTTAGGAACTGGGATGCTGTCTTGATTTGCATTCAGGAAGGGGTAAAGACTTTTTTAAAACAAGAACAATTATTTATAGAGATGTCAAGTGATGACATTAAAGAATTTGATGAAGAGAGTGGCCTGACCTTATTTAGTGCTATTCCTCAGCCTGTGGCCTCCGATGAAAAATGTGTCCAGAACAATTTTCAGGAAGCATGTGAAAATATCATGGATTCATATGAAATATTTAATATGAAGTCTAAAACTGTGAAAAGAAAAGCTGCTGTGGAAAACATTACTTTAAAGACTTGTGAGAACGAAGAAAACATCAAACAAATAAAAGACCAACAAGGACCGACCGACTATGATTCAAATGAAATGTGTGTTAATGATATGATAGAGTCACCTGTACCTTGTCAAGATGGTACCTGCTCAGGACCAAATATCTTAACACAACAGGAAGCCAAATTCATGGAAAAAAATAATACTAAAAAGATTTGTTTAGAGTTTGAGTGTTCAGAAAATCACTGTGGAACCAGTTCAGAAGTGTTAAAGGGTTCTTTTTACACTCCACATCACCTTAAGGATAGTGGAGAAAATCCATGTCTACAGAAAGAAAAGACCGATGATCATCAAATAGTCATCGACCGTGTTTGTGAGGGACAACAGAGACCTGAAGGTACACCTGAAATGGCGTGCAAACCTCCACCTTTTGGGAGAATACTTTTGGAGACATGTGATGCACTTAAAGAAGATGAAAGAACAAAGAGAGAATCTAACTGTGATAGAGGAAAGACAGTTATTAGTTGTGGACAAATTCAGTTATGCTCTACTGGCTTTATAACTCATGTGATGCAAACCCAACAATCAAAAGCATCTGAAACGGACTTTACGTTAAAAAATAATTTTCAACCTGGGCCTATTAGTGCCAGGCAGATATTTGGAAACAAAACCCAAAGTTCAGTTGAGACTCCAAATACAGACTTAAATGTGATTTTAAATGAAGAATCTGCTAAACCAGTCAACCAAAATTTTTGCTTTACAAATATGAAAGATGGACCGAAAAGCAAAACCATAGGAAGCTATAAAAATAAGGCATTTTTTCAAAAGAAAATCAGTAAGCAATTATATACAAGTAATTTGTTACCTAATGCTTCCTTAGCTTTTCCTGGCAATGTACACATTTCAAATAACCGGAAGAAAACAGAAGAGCTGATTGGTTTCTCCAAACCCTTTGCTCATGAGAAACTAAGCTTATTTTCACAACCAGTGTCTTTAGAAAAGTTTAAGAGACAATATGGGAAGATTGAGAGGCCTTTGCCTACTAGAATTCAGGATGTTAATAATGATTTCAAAATAACTGCCAATAATGATTCCCAAATTGAACCTGACTGTTCACAGAAAAGGATTAGCCACTCCAATATTTGCGAAATGCCAACCATAATTAATAATGAATCCAGTGATAGTGACCAACCAGTTAGTCACATCCTCTCAGAACAGTTTCCAACTTGCAAGAAAAAGGAGATGTTGGAGCAACAGAATGCGTGTGTGAGAGAAAGTCCTATAACACTGACTGACTATTCTCAGCTTAACAGAAAACCTTTGAATGTTGATAATAGGCCATTGGGATCGTTAGCATCTAAGCTATCCAGAATGAAAGGTCACCACAAAGAAGCTTTAATTACTGAAAGTATAGACCATTCTAATGAGTCTTGCCAATTCAGCTCCAGTACAAAAGACTTATGCTTGTGCAATGTGTTAGCCCAGGATTCTCATAAGTTACCTCACAACATGCACAAAATAACAGGAGATAGTAGCCTCATCCTAGACTGTGCTGTGCAAGATAATACCTATAATAAAAATACAAATTCACTTTTTACTAACCAGTCATTGCTAATCAATACAACAGAGCACTATGCAATGAAACATAATGTTCCTTTGGTGTTATCCAGGAATGCATCCCTTGAAGTCTGTGAAGACCCAAGTATCCCCACCGTATCTTCAGAACAGCAGTTGGAAACAGCCATTCCTCCCAGCACAGCTTTAATAAGCCATGTAGACATTTCAGTAGATGATCAGACTGCAGTTTGTTTTCAGAAAGAGAATACCACAACAAGAGTTTCTACGGATGAAGAGCCTATGGCACATTCCTTTGATTGGCAAAAGCAATTTGATGTGTCATTGGGTAGAACAGTCTATGTCAACAAAATAACTGGACTTAGCACATTCAGTGCCCCCCAGGAGGAATGTTTGGCCAGTTGTACAAAAGACCTAACAACCATGGCTGTCAATGTTGTCTCCAGAAATGGTAAGTGGAAAGTTTCTTTTCAAAGCAAATGTGTTATAGATATGAAATGCTCTAAAAGGAAACATAAAATAACCACTACAAAATAGCCACTCTTAGCATGAGTAAAAGCAATTATCTTGAAGATTTAATATTCAGCCACAAAATATTCACTTGGAAAAAAGTGTAATTGTAATGAATAGTTCACATTTAAATAATGTTTTAAGGCTTGCCAAGTTCTTAACAGACATTTCATTTGGTCCTCACAACCCTCTGAGGTTGGTACTATAGTTATTCCAATTTTACAGATGAGGAACATGAGGTTCAGTGACTTGCCCAGGATCACACAGCTGGTAAGTGCCTATACAGATTAGATAGCTGTTCTAATTTTGTGTCCTACAACATCTGAAAATTCCCTTGGTCAGAAGCAATTAAATTAGAAATACTGTGAAATTCTGATTGATGTAGCTCACATATCAGGGACAGTATTGATATTTACATTATAAATTATTGTATTATAATGGAAGCAACGCTGTAAGCAATAGACCTATTATGATCCCTGCCATCTCAGGAATTCTCTCCAGTGCCTTTGCAGTGCCAATAGTGGTATTATTTTTTTAAATTATTTTTATTTACTTAGTTAAATATTTCTCAGTTACATTGAAAATATTTTAACAATCATTTTTCAAACTTTTGAGTTCCAGATTCTCTTCCTCCTTCCTCTCCCATTTTCTTGACAAGGCAAACAATTCAGTCGTGATTATACACCTGAAATCATACAAAACATATTTCTATATTAATCATGTTGCAAAAGAAAACAAATAAAATAAAACAATAAAAATAAAGTTAAAGTTTCAAAAAGAAAAGTAAAAGAAAAAATATGCTTCAATGTGCATTCAGAATTTATTAGTTCTCTTTCTGAAGAGGGATAGCATTTTTCATTATGAGTCCTTTGGAATTGTCTTGGCCTGTTGTATTGATCAGAGTAGCTAAATATTTCATGGTTGATCATCCTTACAATATTGCTTTTATTGTACAGTGTTCGGGTTCTACTCTTCATTTGGCATAAGTTCTGAAGCCATCCTGCTCATCATTTCTTACAGCACAATAGTTTACTATCACAATCACATACCACAATTTGTTCAGCTGTTCTCCACTTGATGGGTATCCCCTCAATTTCCAATTCTTTGCCACTGCAAAAAGAGCTGCTAATTTTTTTTTTATACAAACAGGTTTTTTTCCCTTTTCTTTGATCTCTTTGGGATGCAGACCCAGTAGAGGTATTGCAAGGCCAAAGGGCATGGACAGTTTTATAGAACTTTGGGTGTAGTTCCAGATTGTTCTCCAGAATGGTTAGACTAGTTCACAATCCATCAATACTGAATTAGAGTCCCAATTTTTCCACATCTCTTCCAGCATTGATCATTTTCCTTTTCTGTCATGTTATCTGATCTGACAGACATGAGTTAGAATGTTAGAGTTGTTTTAAGTTGCATTTCTCCAATCTGGAGTGATCTAGAGCATTTTTTCATGTGATTATTGATAATTTGGGGGAAGCTAGGTGGCAGAGTAGATAGAGCACTGGGCCTACAGTCAGGAAGACCTGAGTTCAGATGTGCCCTCCAAAACTTACTAACTGTGTGACTTTGGGCGAGTCACTTAACCCTATTTGCTTCAGTTGCTTATCTGTAAAATGAGCAGGAGAAGGAAGTGGTAAAACCATTCCAGTATCTGCCAACAAGACCCCAAATAGGGTCACAAAGAGTTGGACGTTACTGAAATGACTGAACAATAACAGTAAGATCAATAGCTTTGAATTTTTCTGAAAACTGCCTAGTCATATCCTTTGACCTTTTGTTAATGGAGTAATGGCTCTTATTTTTACAGACTTAACTCATTTCCCTAACTTTGAGAAATGGTCTTTACTAGAGAAACTTGCTTTAAAAAACCAACCTTTTTCCTCAGTTTCCTTTGTTCCTTCTAATTTTGGCTGCCTTAATGTTGTTTGTGTAAAAAAATTTTTACATTTCATATAATCAAAATTATCTTTTTTTTTCTTTTTGGAGGGCAGTTGGGGTTAAGTGACTTGCCCAAAGTCACACAGCTAGTAAATGTGTCAAGTGTCTGAGGTCAGATTTGAACTCAGGTCCTCCTGACTCCGGGGCCAGTGCTCTATTCACTGTGCCACCTAGCTGCCCCAGAATTATCTATTTTACTTCCCGTAATTCTCTCTGTCTGTTGTTTAATCATAAACTCTTCTCTTATCCATAGATTTGACAGGTACATTTTTCCATGCTCCCCTAATCTTCTTAGGCTTTTACCCTTTATGTCTAAAATCAATTAACCATTTTGATTTTATCTTGGTATGAGTATGGTATGTTGGCTTATGCCCACTTTCTGCCAAACTTCTTCCAGTTTTCCCAGAAATTTCTGTCAAATGTAGAATTCTTACCCCAAAAAGCTTGGATTTGGGGATTTATCAAATACCAGATTACTATAGTCATGTACTACTGTCTATTGTTTATGTAATCTGTCACAGTGATCCATCGTTCTATTTTTTAGCCAGTATCAGATTGTTTGATGATTATTGTGTGAGATGAAAGAGTTCAGAGTCTGAATCTGAGATCAGAAAAGGTCTTTATTCTTTCTCATGAGAAAGGACTCTGCCTGTCGCCCACATGGCATCTGCAGGAAGAGAGTAACAGGTAGAAGCCATCCCATGGTTATATAACCTTCTAATGCAAAAACCCAACCCCCCAACTGGCCTTCACTCTCATGGTAAGCATGGGAATTGATCTCTGAGACAAAGGACTCAGAAGCATGTCGGTGTCCAGTGAAAGCAGTCTTACCCTTATTTGGCATATCTTGTGCTGAGGTGGCAGCGGAGAGGGTCACCATTGCTCTAAGTCCCAGATTGCTGGAAGGTCAGGTGACTTCTGAACCTAGGCCTAGTGAATACTGAAGCCATTCTAGATTTAATTTTTCAGAATGGGGAAACTTCACTATAAATTATCCCTCAAATTGTCATTTTCTAATATAGTTTGAAATCTGGAATTGCTAGGCTGCCATCCTTAATATTTTTTACACTGACTCCCTTAATATTCTTCACCTTTTGCTCTTCCAGATGAATTTTGTTACAGTTTTTTTAAGCTCTATAAAATAATTCTTTTGGAATTTGATTTGGTTAAGGAAATTAACTTAGGTGGAATTACCATTTTTATTATATTGGCTCAGCCTATCCATGAGCGATTAATATTTCTTCAGTTGTTTAGATCTCTTTATTTGTGTGAAAAGTGTTTGGTAATTGTATTCATATAATCTCTGGGTTTGTCTCAGCAGGTAGACTCCCAGGTATTTTACATTATCTGTATTTTTTTCATTGAATTTCTCTTTCTATCTTTTCCTGGGTTTTGTTGGTAAAAAAAAATGCTAATGATTGGTGTGGGTTTATTTTATATCCTGCAACTTTGCTGAAATTGTTACTTGTTTCAGTTAGTTTTTTAGTTGATTCTCTAGGGTTTTCTAAGTAAACCACCATATCTTCAAAAAATGATAGTTTTATTTCCTCTTTTCCTTTTTTTATTCCTTCAATTTCTTTTTCTTTTCTTATTGCTAGCATTTCTAGTACAATATTGAATAGCAAATAGTAGTGATAATGTATATCCTTCTTTCACTCCTAATTTTATATGGAAGACTTCAAGTGTCTCCCCATTAGAGACAATGCTTGTTCTTGGTTTAGTTACTACTTATCATTTTAAGAAAAGTTCCATTAATTCCTATGCTTTTTAGTGTTTTTAATAGGAATGGGTATTGTGTTTTGTCAAAGGCTTTTTTGTATCTTTTGATCTAATCCTATGATTTTTATTGCTTTGATTATTGATATGATCAATTATACTGATAATTTTCCTAGTATTGCATCCCTGCAATACTAGGAAATTTCCTATCCCTGCATCCCTGGTATAAATCCCATCTGGCCATCATATACAGTCTTTGTGATAAATTGCTGTAATCTCTTTGCTAATATTCTGTTTAAAATTTTTGTATCAATATTCATTAAGAAAGTATTTCTATAATTTTTCCTTTTATCTTCCTAGTGTTTTAATTGTTCAAAGCACATTTGTGTCATAAAAGATATTTGGTAGGACTTACTCTTTACCTATTTTTTTCCCAGTAGTTTATATAGTATTAGGATTAATTGTTCCTTTTTTTTTTTTTTGAATGGGGAAGGCAAGGCAGTTAGGGTTAAGTGACTTGCTCATGGTCACACAGCTAGTAAGTGTCAAGTATCTGAGTCTAGATTTGAACTCAGGTCCTCCTGACTCCAGGACTGGTGCTCTATTCACTGCACCACTTAGCTGCCCCTTCTTTTGATTTTTTTTAACAACTCTGTGAGGTAGTGGTATTAAAAAATTTCTATTTTATAAATGAGGAGAAAGAATAGAGTAATTAAGGGACTTCCCCAAGATAAAAAAATATTTTTAGTAAGTGTTTGAAACAGATTTCAAACTCATAGTCTGATTTCAAGGTCGATGCTTTATCCTGCTCTATGCTATATCATGTAAATTTTAGTCATATCCTGTTGTTTTCTCACTGTTTATTAGTAAATAAAACTTTATTTCTAGAAGTTGAAGAAACTTGATATTTGGACTTTGATATAGTATGTATTTCTATGACAGTCTTTTCAGAGACATTTTATCATGGTAACTGTACATAACTTCTTTACATATTTTGTTACTGTTTTTTGAAAGGTTTTAAGGTGCCTCATTGATGACACTGTGAGACAGCAGTGGAATGAAGCTTAGGACTCTTGAGTTCTCAATTTTCAGTTAAGATTAAAAGTGACAGTATTTTGGCAGTACATTGAGACCCAGATGTTAGGAAATGGTAAAGCAGATTTCCATCTGGCAGTAACACCAAATCTGTACTAGAATGATAAATTTTAAAATGAGATACATATTAAAAAGTTTCTACTAAATATAAATGAATTTTTAATTGTTTTTTTAGGACGGCTACTGCCAGCAGGAGGCTCTAAGGAGCTTAATGTTGGATAAAACCATTACTTTCTAATACTTAACTTTGTATTTTGCTACAAATAAGGAATAATTTTTATGGGGGAAATCTTTTCTATTAATAATGCTCCCGAGAATATAGGTCTGCTCATTGGGACCTATGACCTTTTCAGTACATATAGTTACATGTCCTAATTTATGTAGCATGCGGTTATTGTGTGATCAAACTCAAAGCATTTCATAAATTTTGTCAGTACATATTATTGAAATACATTTGCTTCTGGTATGGTGCCAGAAAAATAACTGGAACACAAAACCCCATGGAGCAGTTGTTAATAAAGAGGAAAGATCTTGGCTGTTATAACCAGGGTAAACATCTGCTCCTGTAAAATTAATCTTGATGTTCAAAGCCCCTCAACTTACATAACTTCTAGACCAGTCAACCTTATAATGAACTTTAAAGGTCATGTCAACTCATGGATTCCTGATGAAAAATAAAGTTTGCTGAGTATTCAAGCAGATTTTCAGGAAGAAATTATTCTGAACAATTTCAGCTAACAGGGAAAATTACCCTTTAGAAATATGCATGCTTTTTAACTGCTGAAAGACCCTGCTGTACCAAGATAAAAGAGATAAAGTAAAAGGAGCTGAAAAGGTAAAAAATTTACTATAGGCAAGTGAAATTGTAGTATTAATATTAGGGAATAATACAAAGTCACCCAATTCTGTCAGTTCTTACTTACTTCAAAATGTCTTCCTTCTGACCACTTGTAGGCCCCTAGTTTAAGTCAGTACACCAGAACTATTACAGTATTCTCCTAATTGGTCTCTTTACCTTCAGTGTCCCATCCATTCTTCTTGCCTCTACTAGATTTATCTTCCTCAGACATTTCTTTCACCACTTCACTCCCTTCCTGAGGAACTATCAACAGCTCGACATTATCCATAGGATAAATTTCAAACTTCAAGCTTATGGTAATTTCTATGATCTCTGAACTCATTTAGCATTTATTGTATCCCTCATTTAGAACCTTGCATTTTTCGTTACGTCTCTCTCTGTCTCTTTCTCTCCCTCTCTTTCCCTCTCTCATACATAGAATTCCCTCAGAGAGTCGGAGATGGAGAAGGGGGAGAGGGGAGACAAGCTGCAACAACTATGCACAATTTATGTACATATTATTCAATTAATATAGAAAAATATTTAAATACATATTGTACCTCAACTAGATTGTAAGCCCTTTCAAGTCCAAAACCATGTCTTAAGTCTTTGTCTCACCCAAAGAACTGGTCATCCATATCACTGGAATCCTGTGATTCTATGAATATTTACTAATGAGTCAATAAGTTTTTATCTGCCATGTGCCAGGCATAATGATAAGTGCTAGGGATACAAAGAAATGCAAAAGATAATCCTTGCCCTTAAAGAATTCACAGTCTAATGAGGAGCTGAAGGGGAGGGGGAGGAAGAGATAACATGCAAACAGCCATGTACAATTAACGTACTTATTAAAGTCAGTGAATATACATGGTGTCTGTAAAGTCTGGACGCATAGGAAATCTCATTAACTATGCATATTTTCAAGAAATGAAATGAATGAAATTTTCAACATTTTTATTTAGTTAGCGTAAATTTTAGCTATGACAATTTCATATGGAATAAAAGCTTTCATTAGCTATTGGAGACTGTTTTCCATATTAATGAGATTAATTTAATTAATTGATGAGATTTCCTGTGTGTCTCCTATGTCTTCCTGTGAAATTTCATTTATGCTAATTAAATAAAATGTTGAAATTTTCATTTCTTGAAAATATGCATACTTAATGAGATTTTCTATGTGTCCAGACTTTAGGAACACCCTGTATAAAACTACTCAAATGTAAATTTGAATTGAAACAAGGCATTTTTCCTGTGGAAAAGGTGTACTTTATTCTCTGATGGTCATGAAAAATTTGAGCCTCTTTTATTTGTGAATTGAATGGTTAAAAATCTCATCCCTAAATTTAAAAAAAAAAATGCTGTGCCAGAAAGTATTTGATGAGCTTCTGTTTCATGCCTAGTTCTGTGTTATGTCTTCTTTGTCCAGGTGATGAAAGTGAGGCATTAGATTTTACATCTAAGATGGATTCGGTTGAGTCACCAAACTTTTCTTCTTCACTGGGGCATCTTGGTGCCTTACCCATATGGAAAGATACTTTGTATTTCTATTAGTTTTATACAATTTAAATAATCATAATCCCCTGTATGAAATTTCCACAGTGGGTTTTTTGGTTTTGTTTTATTTTGATTTTTGGTGTGGCGGGTTTTTTTTTTTTCAATTTTTAGGATTTCAGTGCAGTTGCCATCCATTTAGAAGCAAGCTTATCCTGCCCTTCCTTCATAGAACTAGAGAAGAAAGGACCATGATGAGACAGGAATACAGAGGTAGAGTCAGATTGTTGGAGCACACACCTAACTCACAAAACAAAGCAAAAATGTGTTAATGTTCCTGAACAGAGCCAGCTGTGACTGACTTGAACCAGAAATTCCCTAAGCTCTGGTCTAGCCACAGAACTAAGTGATTCACTTATGCATTTTAGATCAGAAATTACTTTTTCAGACTCTAGGGTCAGTTACATGGTCTAAGATACCTTATGATTTAGAAAATTATTCCTCTTTTGATGTCAAGATGGGAAATGCAGCACATGTTTTAACTTAAGCAAAATTCTTATATTAGAAAGAAGCTATAGACTTTATTTTTATTTTTGTTTTAGTTTTCATTTCCCATCTCTTTCCCTCCCCACTTCATTTTCAAAAGCATTTTTCATAAAGGGAATAAAACTTATACTTTGATCCATGTTTTTTTTATTTTTCATTTTGTGTTCAGTCTGAAGTTATAACTATAAAGTCAGAAGATACTTCCATCAACCCTTTTAAATATGAACGTGTTGGGATCATTTAGGGGGACCATTTATACTGAAAAATTGTAGAATATGGCACCTAAATATGTAACACAAAAAATAGAAGATTGCCATTTTCCTTGCCTCCAAAACTAACTTTACATTTTTTCTTTTATCTAAGATACTGTGGATGGAGCTGTTGGTACTGATTCTCTTCAAACTTTGTTCTCAGAATGGGAAAATCCAGTGTTTGCCCGATACCCAGAGGTGAGTCTACAACACTTATTCTTTTGCTGATTTTAGGGTCTGAATTTTATTTAGGCTTGGAGTCAGGACATGAATGACTAAACTAATTTTCAGATGACTCAGTAATGGAAATTGGCAATATTCCTGATATATTTGGAAAGTGAAATGTCATCTGTGGAGGGAGAAGGCATTAAAATTAATAACGTTTTGGCATCTTTGACTTTATGGGCAAATCTCTTGTGTAACCAGTACATGGACCAGAACTCTCCATACCCTGAATTGTTGTCAGACACTCCATACAATCATAGGCTCATAGACATAGGGCTGAGAGAGACCTTGGAGGCATCTCATTGAAAGTCCTCATTTTATTGATGAGGAAAGTAGGTTCACAGACTTACCAAAGTCATAGAGATGGCCCATTTCAGAGGTGAGACTTGCCTCAAAGTCATCTGACTCTAGACTTGGTATTTTTTCCACTATAGAACAACAGTAGTAAAAATCAGTATCATTAGATAAATGAGTACATCTTCTAATAATGGAATGGCTTGTCATTCCGGTCAAGCAATATGTTTTCTCTGAAATGTATGTATCAGCAGAACTTATTTTGTGAGCTACCAAAGTGATCTTCCTAAAGGGTGAATCTGGCTATGCCTTCCTCCCACCTGTGCTTGGGACTCTCCAGTAGGTTCTTAGTCCTCCAGGGTCAAAAATGCAAACTCTTCTACTTGGCTTTTAAAGTCCTTCTCAACCAAGTCCCTTATTGGTTATTTTGCATTTTATTGTACCGCGTGCTCCACAATCCGTCGACGACGGCCTTCCTGTTATTCCATGTACGCGATGCTCCATCTCTTTGCATCATGATTTCATACTGGCTGTCCACTGTGTCTGGAAAGCCTTCGCTGCTCACGCCTGCCTCCTAGCTTACCTGGTTTTCTCAAGATTTAGTTTAAGCCTTACCTTTCACAAGAGGCCTTTCACGCCTGTGCTTCACACATCCCACTCCATCCCCACCCCCTTTGCTAGTACCTTGCCTCTAAGATTAGCTTCTGTTGACACAGCACCTATCTTGTACATATTTAGGTCTTCCCCATTAGGATGGGAGCTTCTTCTGGGAAGGAATTGTTAAGACCTTTCTTTGTATTCTCACTACTCAGCACCTGGCACAGAATAAGCACAGTACATTTTCATTGACAGTAATGATGATGATGATAATGATAAGTGGTAGCCCAGTAATTGATTACTGGCTGTTCAGTAATTCTTGGGTAAAGTTGATGATAGAATCATTTTCATCAGAAATTTTCAAAAAGGATTTTACTTAAAACAAGAAATTTGATAGTTTTTTGTAAAGAAAATTATAATTTATAGATTCTTTTAAATTTCTGTTAATTCCTTGCATTCATTCTTATTACCTATAGGTGCTATGGAAATAAATGCATTTAAAAGCATGTTGCAAACCTTCAAAATCTAGATTTAAAGGAGTGTTGTTTGTCGTTTTCTTTATAGGTTGCTCTTGATGTGAGCAGTGAACAGGCTGAGAGTCTAACAGTGAAAATTCACAACATCTTGTATCCCTATCGTTTTACCAAAGAGATGGTTCATTCGATGCAGGTAAAAGACAGATTGAAGCTTAATAAAAAGCACATACAGTGCCCAAGTTAGCTGCTGAATTTTAAGCAAATTATGTTAATACAGATACAGAGTACTTAGGGTACTAAATCGCCATTGTCTTCCTATAATTTTTACCACAGTAGGGGAGAAGGCAAAGACATCAAAAAGAAATTGTTTATGTTGGGAAGAAACTAATTTGTTTAGAAATCAGGAAGATCCCAGAGGGATGAGTTACATGTTCTGACCCATATTTTTTCTTTTTCAAAAAAATGCATTTTACTGATATCTAATATTTTTATATCACATACATTTCCTAATGTATATCTCCCTCTCATACCTCTTCCACAGAGCCATCCCTTTTAATAATGAATAAAAAAGAAAAAAGTTTAACCAAACTAACTAATATAATAAAAAAAAGTCTGTCTTTCCATGAAATGTTCCACCCCTCTACAAAGAAGTTGTCTGACCTTCGTTTTCAAGGGCTAAGAGATTTTTGCACAGGAGCATGCACTTGCTTGTTGTGATATATTTAGGAATCAACCAGATACCTTGTTGACAGTTCCAGTAACAGCAGGAAATTGTCTGGAGGCAGCTGAGTGGTAGAGCAGGTAGAGCACTGGACATGGAGTCAGGGAAATCCGAGTTCAAATCCAGCCTTAGATACTTACTAGGCATGTGATCCTGGGCAAGTCACTTACCTGCTGCTTGGCTCAGTTTCCTCAACTGTAAAATGGAGGTTATAATGGCACCTTTAAATTAAAAACTCATAGGGGTTATCTGATTTTAGGAGAGAACATATCAACAAAAAATAAGGACATTATTACGACATTTTAAAAAGTCAAAGTATTAGGAAGAAATTTCAAGGTTAGAGCCAAAGAGACAACTCAGTCAGTGCTGTATGAATTACCCAAACTATTAGATAGTTAAAAAGTGCCAGATATACTGAGAGTAAAAAGTAGTACTTGGGAGCCAGTACTGCCTACTGTAACTCTGATTGAGTAGTTGGTCAGGAGAGTAGAGGTCTTACATGAGCAAAGGGGAGGCTGATGGCAAAGATATTAAGATATTAGTAATCAAATCAGAGAAGACAGCTTACCTATGAACAGGACCAGAGCTAGGTCCTCTATGGCCCTACCTCTAGATTGGACTAAATCTAGATTCCCAAAATTGGACAGGAAAATACCTCCTGAATGAGAGACTGTGGAGGAATATCTTAAGCTGGAAAGCTGAGATCTGTCCTATGATCAACTCAATGCAAAAATGTCAGGCCACTGACTTAGAGAAGAGGGAAATGTTGATAACAAACTTCATGGAGAAGCATAGGGACTGGTAGAGGGGCAGAGGCCAGACAGCCTGACATCACATGACAAGAATACATACAAAACCTGGGTGTACATATGGCACCCACCATGTTTAAGACACAGTGGAGTCGACCACATTTCTACCAGTTGATGAACGTAGTACATGAGTCATGCAACGAGTGTTCAGCTATAGAGGGGTTGTCACCAGGAAGGCCAGACCTCCACTAATTCTGAAGCATCCCTCTCATGTATAGGCCAAAAAAGAAGGCAAGGAAGCCACATTGTGAATGCAGTTTCATACCCTGAACACCACAGAACTCTGGCAAGAGATAGAACCATGCTACCTGGAGAGACTACACCATTAAGGAATAAAGGTTCTGAAGGCAAGATCCACAAACATCATTGGGAGACAACCAGAGGGACACATCTACTTTCCATTACAGCTTGTAAAGAAAGTGCAGTTTTGGCATTGCAGAAACCAGTTTATTAGTAAAAGGAAGGTGAGGCCAACAATAAAAGGTTGCCCTGGGCCCCCAAAATAGAGAGCATTCTTTTCTAACTAATTACTTACGGGTGAATTCTATCTGGTCTTATAAGACCTTACATAGAAGTGACAGTGAAGACTAAGGATGTAACATGCAATGTTACCGGTACCGTATCCCAAACTGTACTAACCAGCAGTGATCATCAAAACCGTCTGGTGCTGGTTATGAAATAGAGAGGTTGATCTGTAGAACAGATTAGTAGAACAGAAGCAAACAGGCCCAGTAGTCTAGTATTTGATAAACCCAAAGATCCTAGCTGTTGGGTCAGTAACTCATTATTTGCAAAATACATCATTGTGGCATAATAATTTAGAGGCATAAGAAAGAAATGATCAGATCTATAGATATAGGAAAAGTTCATGACCAAATAAGAGACAAAGAAGAACACAGAAAACTGAAAAATTTTGACTGCATAAAATTAAAAAGTTTTTGCACAAATAAGAAAAATGCAATTAAAATGAAAGAAGCAAGTAAATGGGGGAAAAAATCTTTGCAGCAAGTTTCTCAGATAAAAACTGTTTTTAACTGATCAAAATTTGTAAGAATAAGAGTCATTTCCCAGTTGATAAGTGGTCAAAGTATATGAACAGGCAGTTTTCAGAGGAAGAAATCCAAGCTGTCAATAGCCTATGAAAAAAGTATCTAAATCACTAATAATTAGAGAAATAAAATTAAAAGAACTCTGAGGGGCCATCTGTGATGAAGGGAGCAGTTAACATTTTGGAGACCTGTGGACAGACAAATGTGAACAAGAGTTTGCAAGTTTACTTGTACCAGGTTTACAAAGTCTGCTGTTTCACTGCATGTACCAGTATTTGTCTATTCAAATGCAAACAAGCTTATTGTCCAGCAAACAAATAGATACTTGCCTGGAGGGATTGGGGGCAGTCCTATTCCAAGAGGAACATTTTCTCCAGAAATAAGTTGCATCTGCCTGCAGAGGCTAAGTAACAAGAAGATTTTTACCCTGACAAGATTTGAAATGGGCTGTCATAAAGAAGTCAAGTCAACAAGCATGTTAAAACCTCCCAAGGGCCGCACCCTGAATTAAGCTCTGGGGATATGAAGACTGACAAAAAGAACCTCTGCCCTCAGAGAGCTCATGATCTAATAGGGGAGATAACATGCTAACACCCATGTACAGCAAAATACATGCGGGATAAATCAGGAAGTTCAAAGATTATGGATACAGAGCCAAGCCGCAGGCGTGGACTGACAACAGTCCCCCAAACAGGGTCAAGTTAGACTCTACTGTAGACACACTATAAATTCAGTATTCACTACCAGTCAGGGGAGGATACAGATACCTTATCTTGAAGGCCACATGACACTGAAGCTATAGAGATTTCTAATGGGAAGAGATGAAGGCTATTTGTGACATCCAAGGAACCAGACTACAAGCCAATGGCAGTCAAGCTGTAATTCCCACCAGGCAGCATATGTGAACTAGACTGCCTCAGCTGCCCATGGAGAAGATGGCAAGAAATGATCCAAAGCCAGGAAGCAAGTGGTGAAGCCAAAGGGCTTTGGGGCCCCTGCAGGTGGCCTCCTCTTAAGACAAGGACAGATGCTGGAGTTTTGTAGCAGGGCACTTGGTTGGACTGTCCCCGATCCCATGCGTGATACCAGCAAGCAGATAGTGCTGCCTAGAGCACAGGGCACCACAGCGGGGAAAGTTGTGTGCAATGACTGCACACACACAGGTCAAGCTAGCACCCTACAGTAAGAATGGAATGGATTTTACTGGCCCAAGCTGGCTGCAGAGATCATTTAAAAATGTGAGATTCTCTATTATGATAACTGCTAGGGAAACTAGAAAGCAATTAGTCTGGAAGAAATTAGTCTCACGTTCACATCTTATACCACATTCTACAATAGATTCAAAGTGGGTATGTGACCTGAATATTAAACGTCACATAGTAGAAAAGTTAAAAGAGAAACAGATCATATACCTTCCACAGCTATGGGTTAAGGAATTAAAAAAAATTTAATAACTAAAATTGTGTTAATAACTTTTGTTTTTACATTATGTAAATTTCTCCCTTTACCTTATTATTTCTCTTATTATTTGGGTTATCTTGATGGCACAGTATGTACACAGAGTGCTGGACCTGGAATCAGAAAGTCCTGAATTCAAATCCCATCTCAGTCCCTTACCAAACTCTTAACTGAGAAATTTGATGCAAAGTTTTTTTTTTTTCTCATTCAACTACTTCCCTTCTTATCATGGATGCATTAATTTGTGCAGAAGTTTTTCACTTTCATATAATCTATTTAATCTTTATAAACATCTCATTTGAGCCACACAATAACTGTGTAAGATTGTTACTATGTATATTATTCCCATTTCACTGATGAGGAAACTGAGAGTTTAAGAGGGTTTAAGAGGTTGAATGATTTGTCCGTAACAAGGGGCAGGGGCAGAATTTGAATTACAGGTCTTTGTGATTCCAAGTCCGACACTATATTCACTATGACACACTGTCTCTCAGCCATGATCATCTCTTTTTGCCCTGTTTTTCTATATCCTCCTTTTTGTTTTTTTCTCTCTATTACTCTATTACTCCCTGTGATTCCAACATTTTTATTTTCCCAATGACTGCCCGAACATGTCAGCCTTAATTCCGTACCTTACCATGCTTCATTTTCATCTGTCAACTTGGATTTTAATTCTATGCATTTTTAAAGAACTTTTTCTCTCCTCCTAAATTCTAGATTTGTATAAAATTCATTTCAAGTACATTTTTTTGAGTATTGGTTCAAGATATTTATAACATGCTATATAAATGTTAGAAAGTTGATTTAGATGCAACCTGTAACCTCCAGGATTTTACAGTTAATCTAGTAGGAGGTTTAGGGCAAGTTAAAAAAAAATAGCTATAGTCCAAGGAAGAATATGTGGTATATTGCCATAAAAATAGATATAAGCTAAGTGAATTGGAGGTTCAGAAGAAGGAAAAATCCCTTTCAGTCAAGGAAGGAAGTTTCCATGGAGGAGCTAGATGGAACTAGATCTTGAAAAGTAGGTAGGATTCAACAAGTGGAGCTGTGAGGAGAAAACATTCTAAGAGAAGAGAACATGAGCTTTGGTGCAGGAGTAAAGGTATTCAGGAGCTGGTCCAGTCTGGTTGCTGCATTCTTGCAAACATGTAGTAGAGTAGTGAGACATAAGGTTAGGAAAGGAGACCAGACCCTTAGCATCACTGACCATCAGTGAGATATATAGTAGTCCTCTAAATATATGCCATCTTCCCCCCCCAACCCCCCCCACCCCGATTGTGCCAGTGTTAAACCTCAGGGTTATTTTTCTGTATTTATGTGTGTGACACATGTTTATATATAAACACACTTTATTTTCCTTCGAAATCAATCTCATTTTAGAGGAGTGGTCTAGATTCCAAGCAGGACCATAACACCAACTTGATTTTTTTTAATAGAAAGATGTATTAATATTAAATCTGTTGTTATAGTTTCTAAGTCCTTTGTAAGCCTATATTCATTGTTGTGCTGTTCATTTGAATATTCAACAGGTTCTCCAGCAAGTGGATAATAAGTTTATTGCCTGTTTAATGAGTACAAAACAGGAAGAGAATGGTGAGGCAGGTAAGACCTTCAGTTAAGAAATGCATACTCTTGTTTAAGGAAATTTTGGATATACAATTAACTATTGCTTTTTTAAACCAACTGGGATGGAGAAGAATGATCAAAATTATGAAAATTTTAAAATACAGACTATTTAAAAATAAACATAGTTGTTACAAGTGCTATATATAGTATATAATTCTTTGGATCTGTTCTGATGTACAATTAGAAATAATAAATATCAAATATCAATCTACAAAATAGATACTATTAAACCAGGAATTCCTTGCCATTTGGAATTACAGACCCTTTAAGCATTCTGGCAAAGCCAGTGGACTGTGTATCAGAATGATGTTTTTAAATGCATAAAACAAAGGGTTGCAAAGGAAATCAGTCATATTGAAATGATCAAAACAATTAAAAAGCAAGTTCATAGCTACCATGTTAAGAACCTTTGATACGTAAAGATTTTCTCCTCTTTAGCATCTTAAAGATGTACCCTCCAATCTTGTTTACAGAATTAATTTACTTATTAATAATCCCAATGTTCATCAGTAGAACAAAGGAAAAATAATTCCATTCTCCTTAAAATATAGGCAAGTGGAGTCGGTAGACTGCCAATGAAAATAAATTAATTTGGGAAGTTATAATTGTTATTGATTCTTTTTTTTTTAAACTAGAGGCCACAACTCCTTTTTCATTTAATTTTTTTTTCAATTTCACAAGCTTTTATTTTCTATCCCCACTACTACCATTGGAAAAAAATAAATCTTTATGATATCTTAGGAGATGGAATATCATGTATGAGGAACAGTAAATAAGCAAGTGTAGCTGAATCATAGAGTACATTGAGGGAAACAAAGAATAAAGGTTTGAAAGATGCTAAGGTTTCAGGTTGTGAAGGGCTTTAAGTTTGATCTTAGGGGTCATAGGGAGCCACTGGAATTTATCGAGTAGGAGGATTATATGGTTAAACCTAAACTTTAGGGAAACCAGTTTGGAAGCTTAGTGGAGGGTAGATTGCAGTGGGAAGAGAATTAAGGCAAGAAGACCAACCAGAAAAGCTATTGTAGATATAACATGGAGAAGACCTGACACAGAATGGCAGCTGTGTGAGTAGAGAAAAGAGCCTGTGTATGAGATATGTTGTAAGGGTAGAAATGAGAAGACTTGACCACAAATTGGATATATCAGGGTAAGTGTGCATCAGGAGTTGAGGATGATACCAAGATTGGGAGCCTGAGTATCAGGGAAGATGGTGGTGCCCTTGACAGGGCTGGTAAAGTGGAGGAGAGGACAGGGTTTGGTGGGAAGATAATGAATGTTTTGTTTTGAACCTATTGAGAAAAGGACAATGTTAAACTTTTCTTTAGACTTCATAACACATACTTGATTAAATTAAAACACTCTTAGATATGCCAAGATAACTGGTGTTTTTAAAAGAATCCCAAAAGTTTTTCCGCTGTCCAGGATTTTTTTTTAACTAATTTTTTTTTTGTTCTACGAATACAGAAATACATACAAAACTTGTAACTTAATTTCTTTACTTTTGGCATTTGCACTCGTATTTTGTTATATGGACAAATGAATCATTGTTCTAAATTACAGGTAACTGAGTACCTCTAACTTGACATTTTATGTTCCTTGTTTTAGTTACGGTTAAGTACAATTATCTAGTTATGAAGCCCCAGAAGACAAGTGTTATAAAAATATATATATATAATTTCTGATGTAAATAGGGTCACTGTCCCATCTCCTTTTACATCTAAGAAATGAAAAATGAAAGGAGTACTGTAAACAGAAGAAGGATTAAACCTCCCTCTAGATAGACCAAGGGTGGGTGTGGTCCTGATTTCATAGTATCCCTTACTCTTACTAACGAACATTGGCGTCAGCTTCATATTTGATGTTATTGCCTCATAGTTTATTATTTATTCAGTTGTTTTGCCCAGCACAGGATGTACAATATTCATCATAACCAGCTGCAATTCTTGTCCTCAAAGGAGTTTAAATTACAGCACTGGGGGCCAACCCTGTCTTTGGGATCCAGTACAAAAAAAAAATTGCTTCTTTTTCTAGACTTAACCTCTCATGCCCTGGACTTGAGGGTATCCTAGAGGAAGCATCTTTCATCTCTTAAGTAGGAAAAAGAGCAAATAGCCATTTGGCATAATCTACTTCAACCAATTTCAAGAACAGAATTTCATTTTTAAAGCACTTGTAATAAACTTTAATTCTTGCAATGGCCCTTGGCCAGAGCAATAAAGTTCTAACCTAAAAAAGTAACCCTCAGCCAAAGTTACTCCTTACTGCAAGATGTTCATGACGAGTCCTCATGAAAAAAAAAAAAACTATGATGACATCTTGAAGAATATGATTACAGATGTTCCTGTTGTATTTAGCAAGACTAATTCTGCTATCATAACAGAAAGAGAATGGGGTTTTTTTAAACTTCATTTTTCTAAGCTTTGAAAAAGAAATATAACTTGAGATATTGTATCCTATGGCCCTCCGCCAAGATATCTGGATGCCCTTCAAATGAGATAAAAATCACAGTCTTCATGGGTCCTGAAGTAGCACACAGTCAATTCAGATTCTTTTAATGTGGTGTTTAATGAAACTCTATTTTATCAAATTAAAATTAATAAAGCATATAAGTGTAGGGTTTAATCTTTAGTGGGTACTAATGGCAACACTCTTATCAGAAATAAATTCAATGCAGGGCGGCTAGGTGGTGCAGTAGTAGAGCACCGGCCCTGGAGTCAGGAGGACCTGAGTTCAAATGTGGCCTCAGACACTTGATACTAACTAGCCGTGTGACTTTGGGCAAGTCACTTAACCCCAACTGCCCTCCAAAAAAGCAAAAAAAAAAAAAAAAAGAAAGAAAGAAATTCAATGCCTTTTTTAAAAAAGTATCCTAAGCTGTATCATGGCATAGACGTGACTATTAGGTCTTGAAGGATATACTGATAAAGTACAACCTTTGACATCCTCTGCCAAGCTGGAAAGGCTTCCAATATGGCGCCAACAAAATCATTTGAGAGCCTCATCACTAGATGATTGGCTTCTGGAAGAAGCTTTTGGCCTGAGATACTCATGGAAACCATCCTGAGAACAGAAACACCGAAGGGCATGCCCATGCTCGTGGAAATAGTGATTCTGAAAGTGTGTTTTGTGAGCATCGTTATCAAAACTTCAGTATTTTGGAAGGCTAAAAGTAAGCTATTGCTGTTTAGTTAACCTTGTTTCATCTTGCAAATGCAATGTAATGTGAAATAATTTCAAATTATTCTTTGTTGTTCTACATAAAATGGCTCTTTTATTCTTATTCTACCGAGTTTGGGATGCAAATGGTCCTAATCTCTTCTGATATTCCTAGGTGGAAACCTGCTTGTGTTGGTGGATCAACATGCTGCCCATGAGAGGATCCGCTTAGAGCAGCTCATTTGTGGTAAGACTTAATTGTGGTAGCAATAATGGGGCAGCTAAGAGGTGCAGTGGATAGAGTGCCAGGCCTGGAGTCAGGAAGATTCATCTTCCTGACTTCAAATTCAGCCTCCGATGCTTTCTAGCTGTGTGATCTTAGGCAAGTCTCTTAACCCTTTTTTGCCTCAGTTTCCTCATCTGTAAAATGAACTAGAGAAGAAATTGGCAAACCGCTCCAGTATATTTATCAAGAAAACCCCAAAATGGGGTCATGAAGAGTTGGACATGACTGAAATGACTGAACAACAACAAAAGGCATGGCATAACAGAGATAACCAACTTCTCAGCAGACTTCTGTATGCTATGTCCTGAGGAAGTTCTCAGGGCAGCAGGGACATGCCAAGATGTACCCAGGGAGTAGGTAACTTGAAAAAGACCCTTTTGTGATCTCTACTCTAAGTTAAGAACGTAACAGTCAGACCCCTCATCCAGACAGGAGGGCTGTAGTTATGGTCAGAGGTTTATGAAATGTGCCCACTGCTACCTCTATTCATCGTGTCCAGAGCAAAGACTCGAATAAGTTTAGGTGACCAAGACTGACACTTCCACTTTGTTGTTCATTGGGCAAAGATTTCTCGAATCCCAAAAGGATTGGTATGCATTTTTAAAACACCATGGACCATTTTTCTCATCATCAGATCATGTGCTCCCCAACAGATGAAATTACAGGAAAAACTTTACTTTTGTGGTTAAGTAATGAAAAACACTAGTGACTGAATTAGGAAAGGGTAGAGAAAGGCTAATTCTATTGAATAGAAATGTAACATTTTCCATGCCACTTTTCACTTTTTTAAAAAAGAGGAAGGCCAAAGAAAGAGATAGCATATTGCAGTATCACAGTTAGAGAAACTTCATTGCAATAGTGTCTAGACTGTTATACTGATCAGTCTTCTCTAGCGACCTCTTAGGAATAACTGATAAAATCTCAAGAGCTGTACTGGAAAACCTCATATTCTTTCTGAATATGTACCCACATCATTGAGTTGTTTCGGTGAAAGAGTAGTCGTTGTTTGCTGTCTATATATATAGATGACAGGAGGTGTCTACATATATGTGACACAGCATCTTTTGTATAGGAGATGAAGATTTCTTAGACTGCAGGTTACTATGAAAATGTGTGGACAGGCTGGGCTACATTTTGAGTCTGAGAAAAGGCTGAAACCTAAACCTCTGAGGTTAAAACTCTTGGTCTGCAACTAGGCAGTAGAATAATTAACATTATTATGCTCTATCATATTTCATGCTTGGTCTGAGACTAGTAGACTTTATTTCTCCTTGTTCCCACCTATTAAATTTTCTGCCAATAGATTCCTATGAGAAGGAACAGCCAAAAAGCTTTCACCGCAAGAAATTACTGTCTTCTACCATCTACCCGCCAATGGAGGTCACGGTGACAGAGGAACAGAGAAGGCTCTTACAGTTAGTACTATGCTTGAGTGATGAACACTTTAAAGATGTGATATTGAGGATAGGATAGAGTGTGCCTAGTAATCTGGTCCAGCAGCTAGAACTTAGATCATTTTTACCATTTCTTGGAACAGGGAGTGTTTATTCTCCCTGTTTCTCTGAAAGCAACATTACTGCTGTAATTGCTTCCATTCTGCTTTGTATCGATGTATTCTCCTTCCTTAGATATTGTTCCATGATCATGGTGAAGGAAATGTCTAGCACAGAGAAGCATGGCAGGGATCAATCATAGAGTGATTCACTAGATAAGACCTCTCTCAACTCTTGGGATAACAGACGTTTATGGAAATGGGAGAGAGAATCGTCTCTTACTCATTTCATATTTGGAAATCAGGCTACTGCCAGCACTTCATTTCTCTTGGGGCATAATTTAGATTAGCTGCAGATCCAGTTATTTACATTCAGTTAATCAGGAACTTCTCAGATCCAGGGGCCATTAATTACTCCCCCGCTTTCATGCTGATTTAAAACATTCTGAGCTCTTTGTTTTGGTGCCAGGCTTCCTTAAGAGCCAGTTAAAAATCAACTATCAGAAATGAGTAACTCTCCAGTGAAGGAGAAAAGTAAATCCTGGTATTTTAAATCTCTCAGGACCCTTGTTTCCCTGAGTGAAATGGGGAATAAGTAGAGGGTACTGTGATCTCAAAAGGGGAGATATCATAATAATAAAATTCTAAAAGAACACTCTTTAATTAGGAGAGAAGTTTTTAAAAGCTAGGGCAATTTCTGAAAAATTACGGAGTGTTTGTAACTGAAATGGGAATGAAGGACTCTTCTTCAAAAGTACTCTTTGATATACATACGCTAGTTAGTACATTGGAGACTATTCATCTCTTCAGGTGTTACCACAAGGGCCTGGAAGATCTGGGCCTGAAATTAATATTTCCAGATACCCCCAGCTCCCATATCCTTGTGGGAGAGGTGCCACTCTGCTTTGTAGAAAGAGAAGCCAATGAAGTCCGGAGGGGAAGACCTACTGTAACAAAAAGTATCCTGGAGGTGAGTCATGCTGGCTAGATAAGATGTCCTTTGCTGTACTCATTCTATCAACAGTCTTTGGGGCTTCTACCCTAACCTTCCCCACTCCTACCTTACTTTTTTCATTAATAGACTTTGCTGTTCAGTCTCCATTAAACTAGAAAACAAAAACAGAAACTTTTGCAGCACACACATCAAAGACTGTTGTTAAGGAGTTTATTTCGGTTTGAAAGCAAGCTTATGATGGCCAGAAAATCTTACTCATGTTCAGCCAGACTGATCGAGATAATTTTTTGCTGATTCTAAAGGGAGCTGGAATGGCTTTGCTATATCTCAGTGGAGGAGTAGCCCCTTGACTTCTGGCAGATGGAACAAATCACTAACATGCTCCCAGTTAAAAGAACAAATTATTTAACATTAGTTGAACCTAACAGTTGTAATAGTAGCTTTGGTGTTACTAATAATAGTAATAAGGATAGTTCACATTTATATGATGCTTTATAATTTCCAAAGCTCTTTTCTCACATTCTCACACACACACACACACACACACGCACATGCACATGCACACGCACACGCACCTCCCCTTTTCATGTGATGACGGGCAAGGAACTGATCAGGGAACTGTATCCAGATCTTGCTCACTGGGCTTTGTAATCTAAATGTATTAGTTTCTTGAAACACCAATGGTAGAGAATGTGAGAGGAGTTAGTATTTGTCTCTGTTGTAATAGCTTTGATAACTGGGTCACTCGGTTTCTTTCTGTTTGGGGTTTTTTTTTTCCTCTCCTCTTGGGAGAAATATGGCTGTGATTTTGAAGCAGTGCAATATTTACCACTTGGCTTTGAGTAACTTTGGGAGTTAGAACATGGCTGTGGGAGAAGAGAAGGAGTGAGTACTTTCTAAGTCTGCTCTAAATGAAAGACAAGAAGAGTCGGGAGAAGCTGAAGAAGGAAAGAAGGAAGGAACAAAGGAAGGAAGGAACGAAGGAAGGAAGGAAAGGAGGAAGCGAAGGAAGGAGGGAGAGAGAAAACAAGAAATCAAGGAAACCTTTATAAATGCTTCTGTGTGTCAGACACTGTGCTAAACACTTTATTCCTAATAAAGAAATCCTGTTATTTATTGTAAAGAGATTGCTGGCGGTGCCATATCACCAAGCAGCGCTTTTCCTTGTAACTGGACTAGCTTAACTTTCAAAGGTTTTGCAAATTGGTAGCATGAAAGGGGATGTATGTAAGGGAGATTTTGTTTTCCTTCTTAGTTTCTCAGCATCCATGGCCATGGAAATGTTTAATTTCTAGTATAAGATATTAACTCCCAGAATAATTTCAAGTATTCTAAATAGTAATTCCCAGAATCATAGTGACAGATAGTCCTACTGAGGTTGCACCATGAAATACAGGGGTGACATAATTGATATTTACTTCACTTGTGCAGAATGATGATATTGCTAAAGTTAATCTGTGAGCTTAATGTTGGCAAGATGCCTTCTTTGTTGCCTTATAAAGCAGGTGGGCACTGGTCAGTGAGTGGGGAAAACCACAGGGAACCCATAAGGGTATCTATGTGTGCCTCAAATAGCCCCCATTGATCCGTGAGGAGATTTAGGGGAGTGCTCAAGCTGTGCCTGTCTCAAGTGACCCCATTGAGATATAGGGGTAGTTGCCCCCCCCTTCTTACTGGCACCTGCAAGAAGGGTGATGAGGGAATGTTGTAGGAGCTGGTTCTCCCACAACCCTCTGAGAAGACTAGACTAGAATACATCTGATCATTAACCTCTCTGAAGGTGTCTGGACCAGATCAAGAGTGAACCTGTTAGAGGCTGGAGTCCGAAAATTCCAGCGCCTCCTGTGTGTTATCTCTGGTAGACTTGTCTTAAAAGTTCATTTGTAATATTAGCATCTGCTGGGGGCAGCTAGGTGGCCCAGTGAATAAAGTACAGGCTCTGGAGTCAGGAGGACTTAAATTCAAATGTGACCTTAGACACTTGACACTTACTAGCTGTATGACCTTGGGCAAGTCACTTAACCTGGATTGCCTTGCCTAAAAGAAAAATTAGCATCTGCTCTGATAAGGCTGTTGAAAGGGATTAACAAGGACAAAAATATGCCAGGCAATTTTTTTAAAGTACTATAGAATTTTTTTGTTTAATCTAAAGATAGAGAGTTCCCAAAAACTACTGTGGAAACTTGAGAGAAAAATTTCTGGTGTTTATAATTATAAAGCATGGGTTGTATTTAGTGGAGAGTTACATTAAATATTTCCTTATTTATTTGCCTTTATTCACAATATGTGTCCAACATTACACTTGTTCTGGCTAGAGTTTTAAACAGAAATAGACTATCCCTTAATAAATGATCAAAGCCACTCTTACCAATTACATGTCCTCATAAGCTGTTGGGAGCTGTGTCTGGATTGAGTCTCCCTTGCACAGATGTGTTTAAATCTTCATAGAGGGGGCGGCTAGGTGGGGCACTTAATACAAGATGGGGTCCTGTAGCCAGGAGGACCTGAATTCAAATCCAGCCTCAGATACTTGACACACTAGCTGTGTGACCTTGGGCAAGTCACTTAAACCCAATTGACTTTCCTTGTCCCCTCCAAAAAATAAAATAAATCTTCATAGGATAGCTTAACTCAAAGCACTTTAAGTTATAAAAAGTCTTATATTCCAAGCTTCCTTTCCTTGAGGCTGCTGGTCCTTAAAGGGGTCAATTCAAATATTTATTTTTTAGTAGAGAAAAGACAGAATAACAGCAGCTTACTTGCACTTATTTTTTGCTTTCCAGGAATTTATTCAAGAACAAGTAGAGGTAAGCAGTTCTTTTGTTTGGGGAGGACAGGCAGAGGTTCCGCACCGGGGATATCTCTCACCCTCTATTCTTACTATGAATGAAGAGTTTAATCATGCACTACTGCTTTTAGCTGCTTCAGACTACAGGAGGAGCTCAAGGGACTTTGCCACTTACCATCCAGAAGGTGTTAGCATCCCAGGCCTGCCACGGTAAGATCCTCAGGGTAGTTATTAAAGCTCTGTTCTATGCTAAGCACTCTTGATGGGTAGAGGAAGAACCAGGAGGATGGAGCCTTGCCTCTGGAAGCAGACAGTCTGTATTAAGAAACAACACACATGAAACAACCAAAGGAAAATATCAGCAAGATCACTTGAGTTTAATACAAATATTAGATCCGGAAGTTCAGTAGGAGAGCCAAATGGAAGAACAAACAGAATCTGCTTTCCTAGAAGTGGGTTTTGAATGAAAGTCAACATGTATTAGTTGAGAGAAGAAAAAAAGAAAATGTAATGGATGGAAGGAATGGCACGAGCATAGACCTGATAAACAAACTCACACGCATGGAACACCAAATAGATTAACTTAGTTTGAATAAAGGCTCACACAGAGAAGTCCAGAAGTTAGATGAAGAAGAAGGGATGGGAGGGAGCCTTGCGGTCCAAAAGGGAACATTTCACGTTGGCACATAGAGTTTAGAAATAGGACAGAGCTCGGGTTGGAATTCCAACCACCTCATTTTTCAGAGAAGGCAATCAAGGCCAAGGGATGTAAAGTAGCAAGACCAAGATTTGAACCATTAGGACTCCAACTGCACATTTAGTGCTCCTTCCTTCGTGCTACGTTGTCCAGGCATTTGATACAGGATCTTGAGCAGGAAAAAAATAAGAAAAATAAGACAGCATTTGAGGAAAATGTTCTTTTGTACGATGTTGCTGTTGCTTTTGTACGATGGATCAGATTTAGGCTATTATTACAACATAAGCATGAGCTAGTGAAGGTTTACATGAGGGTGGGGTCTGTAGAAGTAGAAAGAATCAAATCAAATCAAAGGGGACATTTTGAAGAAAGATTAACATGACACGGTAGATTGGACCTAGAGCCAGAGGAAAGAAAATACTGAAAAGTAACCCTAATTACCCAAGGCTTAGTTACTCTAAAGAATATAAGGCTGCTTTTTGTCACTCTCAGAGGAACTCTGAAAGCACATTATACAGCTCTAGTCTAGTCACACAAAATGACCTTCTTATGAAGACAAGAGTTTCCTTAAGGAATGACTGAGGAGCATGGTGAAGCAGAAAGCCATAAGTTCCATCCATGGTCTTAGGTGATGACTCATGCAACTCTAGGACCAACAGAAGAGTTTCCAAGATGTATTTTCCTTTATTTAGGACATTTGGATCATAGTTAGGATTGGCTTCCCACTGTACATGTGACACTTCTCTCATGCTCCTTTCTTGTTTTTAGGAGCTATTAAGTTTAATGACAGCCTGAGCCCAGAGGAGAGTTGTCGACTTATTGAGGCTCTATCTCGGTGTCAGCTGCCCTTCCAGTGTGCTCATGGGAGACCTTCAATGCTGCCCTTGGCAGACATAGACCATTTGGAACAGGAGAAACAGGTACCTTAGTGACTGAGAGTGAAGAAGAGGAGACCGAGTTTCTCTCTTTTAAAGGGCAGGGAGCGGTCTTGCCTTGAATAAGTTACCAGCTCTTCTTCCCTTAACCATTTTGAAATGCTGCCACACACACACATGGTTCAGTACTCTTGAGTTTAATGTAAGTACCAGATTTGTGGATCCCTCACGTCTAGTTCTGACTATCTCTTATCTTTCCAGATAGGATACAGCAGTTCTTTTTCCTAGGACTGCAGAGACTTGGTAGGAATACAGCAGATTAATTTTTAGCTAAGCATGGTCATGCTACCTAGTAGCATCACCATTATAGTATTTTATTGTAATGGCAGTGCCAGTTTATGGAGTCTCTGCATTGGGAGATTTTGAGACTGCGGTCATAATCCACCCCAGAAAGTTTGGTGTGGATAATGCTGCAAGGACGCAGAGTGGTTTAAATTAAGAACATTTTCTGTTCTCAGTTATAATCTTAACTGAAACAGAACATGAGACCATATTAAGAATGTCCATGTTATTGCATTCCCAGAGCCAGCAATTGTGCTTACCTTTCCTGCTAAAGAATTACAAATTCTTCTCTTGTGGTGAGTCATGGGTATTAGAACTTTGTACACAGCCCATCTGAGCTCCCTAGTGCTAAAGACTCTTTGCCCCATTCTGAACCACAAAGAATGTAGGTTCCATGACTATTAGAAGAGCTCTTTGTCCTAGAGAAACCTATCGTGTTGCCGGTTTAGTCTTCCTTGAAGCCTCAGTTACTCTAAAGAATATAAGGCTGCTTTTGTCGCTCTCAGAGGAACTCTGAAAACACAAAGATTTCAATATACTTTGGAAAATTAACAATTTAATTGGGATTTGAGCATCCACATTTGCTTTAGTGTATTAACAGCTATAATAATTCCATTTTTTTTTCTAGTATCCTAAACCCAACCTTGCTAAACTTTGCAAAATGGCCCGGGCCTGGCGTTTGTTTAAGAAAATAGACTCATGATGAAAAGCAAAACAAAGGGTGATGCTTCCTTGTGAACTTCTATAAAGACAGGACTCTCCAGACAAGCCCTAACCCTGTGAGAAGATGAAGGGACATTAGCTGAATATAGCTGCTTGCAGGGTGAATCACTGTGGTTGTGACACTTTCCTTTGCAAGCCCAATGTACAGAATTGCCTTCAGAAGCAGAACATCCTTTCTTGGGCATTTCTGTAGGCAACCTGCCATATAATAATTTAAATCTGAACGCTGCATGAGGGGAAATGTAGAAATGCATGCATTTGGTATGACTCAGGAATTTGAAAATACTTTTCTGTGTCTATTTATAATTTATTTTGGAGTAAAATTTGATAGTTGATTTTTTTAAGTCACGTGTTTAGTTTTTGTTTAATATGCACTACCAAGGATTAGTAATGTCGTCTCATCAGTGTTCAGTGCTAGTCCCTTATTCACCTCCTGTCCTGTAGTTTTCCTGAACTCTGTCCCTTGCCTACATTTAAAAGCCCAAAGCTAAAGAGTCTTATTCCACTCAGGCTGATCCCAACAATAACCGGATTATCTGAGTGATGAAAAGGGCTACCAAGGCCAACCCACACCTGACCGAGAATCTCTTCTACAAACAGCCCCAACAAGTGCTTTCTTTCCATTTAGCTGAAGATAGGGTTCTTACCCTTCCATTATTTCAACTTGATGATTTTAGGGAACTGACCAATTGAAGTCATGTTGAAAAAGAAAAAGAAAGAGAACAAGACCTGGATGGAGAAGATTCCAACTTTACATTTTTCTGCTGCCTCTAAAACAGTTGTCTGGCTAATGGTATTGCACACATCTACAACTACAGAAATATCGAAAGTTTGTCTTTAAAGCTGTCTGGGGTTGGGGGATACTCATGATGGCTCTGTGACCTCCCTGATTTGGAAGTTCTTTCTAACAGTGCAGATCATGACCCGTCCATATCTGCCCGTCCTGCATGAGTTTCAGCCATGTCCTCTTGTAAGGATCCACCCTGGGGAACCCACCAAAAGTGCTGTAGACCTTCCTCAGTTTCTCTTCCCCCAAGTCCTTCTACATGATCTCATCCTGATGTGGAGATGATCCTAGGTCCTCAAAGGCCATGCCAGTGGAGTGTAAGCTCTTGCAGGTTCTACCATGTTGAAAATGCTTCAGGTATAGCCTGACCACAGACCAAGGCTGTATTCTGAGGGTTGACCCAGATAAGTATGGAAAAGCTCATCATCAGGAAGCTGGTCACTTAGCAATGGATTCTTTTGGCCATGGCAGCCCATGAATTTCTGGTATATGTTTATTTTTAAAAGCTTCATGTCTCAATGCAGTTTTTATTCTTTCAGTAAGATGCCTAACTTTGCCTAAGCAGGTATAATCATTCATAATTTCCCTTGTTTTTCTCAAGGAGTTAGAGGTTCTTGTGAGTCCAACACAACTTCTAGCTACGCACCTAGATGTCATAGTGGGTTCAAATTCAGCTTCAGACACTTACTAGCTGTTTGATCCTGGATCAGTTACTTAACTTCTGTTTGCCTCAATTTCCTCATCTGTAAAGTGGGGATAATAACAGCACTTACCTCCCAAAGTTGCTGTGAGCATCAAATGAGATGATTATAAAGTGCGTGGCACATAGTAAATGCTATATAAGTGTCAGCTGTCATTATTATCCATGTTTAATTGCAATCTACCGTCTTAATCATGGCATAATTCCTTCTGAACATAGGATTCTTCCTTCTTGCAAAATGCATCCAAGCAGTCTTCTTTATATGTTCCTACTTCCTTGACCAATGAATTGTTCAGAAAAGCATTTTCTATGTCTCTGGTTAATAATAATTCTTAATGGATTAGACCTCTGGAAAAAGCAATAATGTTCACTGTGAAAAAGCTCTAAGTCTGGAAATGTTGCTTTGAGAATCTTTTACTTTAAATTTGGAAAAAAGAGATAACACAGCATCTCTTATGAGGGCCATCAAGTGAAGATGTTTGAGAGGCACTGCTCTTGTATTGAATCAACATTTTCATAGACTCCCAGGGTTAGAAATGCCTTCACAAGTGATTCAGTCAGCCTCACTGGCCTGCCCCTCCTATGGCAGAAGTGCCATATTCTACACCCTACCCCATTACCTATGGCAGCAAAGACTACCATGACAGCCAACCAATTGTCCCCAATATTTAACCTGATAAAAGTCTGTGTCCCAGTGATGGGATACAGGCTCTGGGAAACCCCTTGAATTCTGCTGATTGAATCTTCCCACTTGATGGATTTGTCTGAGGCCATAAGCCTTTCATTATTGCAAGGCCCAAACCTGTTACTCTTAACCTAGCCTAGCCCTCCAGTGTCCAGCTACTTCCCACCCTTGATCCTGTCACAGTACCTATAGCCAAACCTGTTACCCTTAAACTAGCCTAGCCCTCCATTGTCTGTCTTCTCCAGGTAGCCTTCAGCTATTTCTACCCTTAATCCTATTCCTGGAGTCTGACCTCAGTCCCATCAAGATCTTCTTTAGACTCTTCCTCAAGACCCTCCCCAAACTCCTCCTCTAGACCGCCCCTAAATCCTCCCACAATCTTTCTCTATATAAGATCCATCTTACCTCCATGAAGGTGCAGAAATTCAAGCTAGTACAGACTCAGTCTGTGTCAGACCATTCTGGCCCACTTGTATTGACAAGCATCACAAATACTTAGACTCCTTAAGAGTCTACCCATTATGGTGAATCTTTAATAAATTTTGTTTTACTTTGGCTGAGAGAAGGTTTGAGTCAAATTTATTTGGCATGACCCAACTTGTCAGTATTTGGGGATCTCAACCACCCCTAAACCCCAAACCTCAACACCACTACCCCTGGAAAGAAACGGGCTTTTCCAGAGGGTAACTGAGGGCAATTTTACTTCGTTATGAAGAATAATAAAAGCCACATTTTTATTAGCAGTACAGCTTTATCAGTTTCACATTTGTGGAAACTTTCACCATAGCAAAAGATAGGTTGTATTTTTTATTCTGTTTCTTAAGTCTTGCTGGTTCCTCCAGCTTGAGAGCACATGGCAAAGCAGCTAACAGAAGATGGTGGAGAATTGAAAAAAATCCCATGATCAGCCCCAGGATCATAAATGGCAACAGGTTTTGAATTACTGGGAGGAAAGAGCCAGGACTGGGAGCAAGACTTAGGAGCACAAGATAGAGGACAGATACAGAAGGAGGCCAGGCCAAAGCCAGGGCAAAAGAGGTTCTAGAATTCAGCAGGCATTTTGGCACGGGAGCCCATCTAGGTAGCATGAGGGTCAAAGGAAGACTGAAGTCTGGACACACAGGAAATTCCACTAGGATCTTTGACAATTAAAAAGGTTCAAGAGATATAGTTTCTGGGCAATTTAATCATCTTATTAATAAATCCAGCACATTATTAATAAAAGGACAGTCACTTGGCCATCCCTCTTAGACCAAAGACAATCATGGTGGCAGGAGTAGCAATCAACTCTGATTGGTTAACACAATAGGAGGTGGGCTATATTAAAATGAGTGACATCATGGTACCCTTGAACAAAGCAATATTCTGCAAGAGACTGAACTTTTAAAATTGGGACTTTAGAAAAAGGGGGAACCTTGGATCTCCCTGAATCATTGGCTATTAATAATAAAAATAATTTCTCTCAGATCATATATAAATTCCCCTATTTGGCATTTAAAGTTTATCCCAACAGGATCTCTTCTTACCTTTTCAGTGTTTTTTGCTGTTTGTGTATGCTGCGCTCCAGTCAGACCAGCCAGTTTGCCATTCCTACACTTCCATCACTCATAACTGTGCTAACTCTATCATTCAGAATTCTGAAATTCCTCTTTCTGATTATAACCTCCTATCTTAGTCTTAAAGACTAGGTGCCACAGTGGGTAGAGCTTGGGTTCAAGTCAGGCCACAGATATTTACTAGCTGTGTGATTCTAGGTCTGAAGCAAGGGAGACTTTTGTTCCTGAGTTCAAATCCGGCCTCAGACACTTACTAGCTGTGTGACCCTGGGCAAGTCACTTTACCCTGCTTGCCTCAATTTCTTCATCTATAAAAGGAGCCAGAGAAGAAAACAGCCAACCACTTTGTCAAGGTAACTCCCAAATGTGAGTCACAGGCAGACACACAACAACAATTTAAAGGTAGCTAAGTGGGGCAGCAGATAGAGCTCTGGAGTCAGGAGGACCTGAGTTCAGATGTGACTTCAGAACTTAGTAGCTGTATGACCCTAGACAAGTCACTTAGCTCTATTTGCCTCAGATTCTTCATCTATAAAAAAAGCTGGAGAAAGACATGACAACCTACTCCAGCGTCTTTGCCAAGAAAACCCAAATGGGGTCAGGAAGAGGCAGACACGACTTAATCACTATAACAAGACCCCGGTGGAGTAATTTAAACTTTGCCTCAGTTTCTTCAGCTATAAAATGGGAATGATAATAAATAATGGCACCTGCCTCACAGGGTTGCTGTGAGGACCAGATACGATCATTGTAAAGGGCTCGGCATACAGTAGGCACTATGTAAATGCGTATTCCCTTCCCTTCCCCTTTCTCTGTAGCACTGCCTTCTTTTCACAAATCTGACCAGGGACCTCATCCCGTTCGTTCTTGTCCTGCGGTTCATGCGGCGGTGCGGGCGGTGAGGCTGGCAGAGACCCGACCTTGGAGCCTGCCTAGCTGGTCATTAAGTGCCGGACCTCATGCGTAGCTGCGTCTTCCCTCACTGCCACTAGACCATCCTTATAGTCTTCCTTGTTTAGCCTCTACTATGGTCCCCACAGCTGTTTTTCAGTCCTGTCCGACTCTTCATGACCCCGTTTGGGCTTTTCTTGGCAAAGATGGGGGGGGGATTTTCATTTCCTTCTCCGCCTCGTTTTATAGATGAGGAAACCGAGGCACACAGGGACACGTGACTTACCAGGGTCACCCAGCTAAGTGTCTGAGGCCGGATTTGAACTCAGGAAGATGAGCCTTCCAGACTCCAGGCCCAGCTCTCTATCCACTGCACCGCCCAGCTGCCCAAGCATATCAAAATGAATATATCCAAAATGGAACTCGCTAGTTTTCCCCCAAATCCGTTCATCCTCACTTCTCTCAAAGACACTGCCATCCTTCCGGTGGTGTCCGTGGTGTCCACAGCCTCAGAGTCATGCCTGACTCCATCCTCCCTTGCATCACATACGGCCAAATAACCGCCAGGTCTTACAGGTCCCAGTCACTACACAGCATTTGACAGTCCTCACTTCTCCGTTTACACAGCTGCTCCTTGAGGACAGACCCTCCACAGTCTCATCTGGACGGCTGCAGTCACTTCCTGATCCATCTTGCTGCCAGTCTCCCTCTCCAGCCTCCCAGGCCTCTCCGCCCTCTCTGCCCTAAGCCATAGGCCTGAGCACATCAGCCCCTTGCTCTGAGGACTTCGCTGGTTCTCTAATAGGACAAAATGCAAACTTCTCAACTTGCCCTTCAGAGCTCTCCACAATGTGGCCCCCACCAACTGTCCCAACCCATTTCTTATTCATTCCTTTCAGATGTTCCCTGTTCCTATTTCTGCTTCTCTTAGGTGTGTCCTCCTGTCTTTTTAAGCCAGGAGTGGGGAACCTATGGGCTCGAGGTCACATGAGGCCTTCTGGGTCCTCAAGCGCAGTCCTTTGAATCCCATTTGGATTCAGTCAAAGGACTGCACTTGAGGACCTAGAGAGCCATGTGTGGCCTCAAGGCCATAGGTTCCCCACCCCTGGAAGCTGTTTCCTGGACATGAGATGATCTTTCTCACCTCTGCTTCTTGGAATCCTTGACTCTATTCAAGATTCAGCTCATGTGGCCTCCAGCCTGAGGTCTTTTCTGAATGCCCCACAAACATGAATGCTCTCCCTGCTACCACTGTGAAATGTCCTTGCATTTATAATGCATTTACTCATGTGTATACATAGAAGGTCCTTGAGAGAAAGGATTGTTAACCTTTTTGGTATATATATTCCAGCATCTAACACAGTGCTGGATGCTTTGCAAGGGCTCTGTCCACCTTCAAAAATCTGTTAAATTTAATTAACTATGTGGGCTGGAGTCACCTGTGTGAACAATGAGACTCAGACCCGTGGGAGCTAATAAAGACCCTAAATGAGTGAAGAAAGAGAGGAGGAGGACAGAGGCTTGGAGGGTCAGGAATTAGGGCATGGCTGATGCCTGCAAATTGGCCTGGAAAGGTTCTATCAGACAAGGAGGAAAGCCGAGAGGAAGTATTACAGAGGCAAGGGAGGAAAAAGGATGTGGGGGGCAGGGTAGGCTATGGTGTCAAGACCTGAAGAGAGGGCAAGTGGATTAAGTACTGAGGGAAAAGGTATTGGATTAAAGTTATAAGTATCTTTATTTGTTTTTGAAGGGGGGAAAGCAGGGCAAATGGGGTTAAGTGGCTTGCCCAAAGTCACACAGCTAGTAAATGTGTCAAGTATGTAAGGCTGGACTTGAACTCAGGTTCAAACTCCTCCTGACTCCAGAGCCGGTGCTCTATTCACTGCACCATCTAGCCGCCCCTACAAGTATCTTTAGATGGTATTTTGGGGGGCAACTAGGCAGCTCAGTGGACAGAATGCTGGGCCTAGAGTCAGGAAGATTCCTCTTCCTGGGCTCAGACACTAGCTGCGTGACCCTGAGTAAGTCACTTTACCCTGATTTCTTCAGTTTCCTCATCTGTATAATGAGCTGGAGAAGAACATGGCAAAACACTCCAGTATCTTTGTCGAGAAAACCCCAAATGGGGTTGTAGATAGTCAGACACCCCTGAAAAAGAACTGAATGATAACAGTTTTTATATGCCTATGGTACATCCAAGTGGAGCTCTTGGACAGGCAGTTGTGATGCAAGACTAGAATTCAAGGTGAAATAAGGCTGAACGTGTAGAGTAGAAGTTTTCTAACCATGCAAGTTGATCATTGAGAGAGAAGAGGGTCCAGGTCATGGCCGATGTGAACGCTTCCCTGGAATCAGTCAGTGAGCACACACTAAGCTCCTGCTGCTGCTCAGGCTCCGTGCTAAGCGCTGGGGAGCTCATGGGAGAGACAACACGCAAACAACAACGTATGATCATAGAAGACACTGGCATTAAGGAGATCAGGAAAGGCTTCTCCTAGAAAGGGGAATTTTTGACTTGAAGGAAGCCAAGAGGCAAAGATGAGGAGGGAGAGTATTCTAGGCACGGGGAACAGCCGGTGAAAATGCCCAGAAAATGGAGATGGCATCTTACGAGATAAATAGCAGAGGCCGGTCTTACTGGATTCCAGACTGGAAAGGCAGGAGCGGACCGGCTTATTATGAAAGACTTTGAATGCCAGACAGAAGATGTTCTATTCGATCCTAAAGGTGATAGGGAGCCCCTGGAGTTTACAGAGCAGGGATGCAACACGGTCAGACTTGCACTTCAGGAAGATTAATTTGCAGGCTGAGTGGAGGTCCTTGCACAGGGCCGGACCTGAGGCTTGACAACCGGCAGGCTAGTCTAGTAGTCCAAACATGAGGTGATGAGGCTGTGCGTGGGGAGGGGGCGGCGGGGTGTCAGGAGAGAAAAGAGGGCGCATACAAGGGAAGTCACCATGGTAAAATCAACAAGACCTGGCAACATTTGCTATTGATGGAGAGAGAGGGAGGAGTCAAAGGTGGTAAGATGACTGTGAGAGTGATGGTGCCCATCATAAGAGGGAAGTTTAGGGGCAGCTAGCTGGCACAGTAAATGGAACACCAGCCCTGGAGTCGGGAGGACCTGCATTCAAATATGACCTCAGACACTTAATACTTACTAGCTGTGTGACCTTGGGCAAGTCACTCAACCCCAATTGCCCTGCCTTCCCCCCTCCAAAAAAAAAAAAAGGAAAGTCTGGAAGAGGGGGAAGCTTGGAGAGGAGAAGATAATGAGCTCACTTTTGGACATGTTGAGTTTAAGGTGTCCGCAGGACGTCCCCTTTGAAGTGTCTAATAAATAGCTGAAGATGCGAGTCTGGAGGTTAGGAGAGAGGCTAGAACTGGACAAGGGAGGGAAGGGAACAAACATTTATGTGCCAAGAGCTTTACAACTATCTCTTATCTAAGAATCGCCATAGAGATTATAACTGAACACATGGGAGTTAATGGGGTCACCGAGTGAACCGGTAGGGAGAAGGGAGCTCAGGAGGTCACCCACCATCACTGGGCATCACTTGGATGAAGACCTGTCAGACAGGAAGGAGGACCAGGATAGAAGTGTGTGGAAACCTAAAGAAGTCAGGCATTGTTTCATTTTTGTAATTCTATTCCCAACACTCAGTCTAGTACTTTGAACATAATAGGTGCTCAGTAAATGTCTGAAGACTTCACCAATAACTGTCATGCAAAGGAGAATGTGCTGAATTAATACAAGAGGCCAAAGTGTGTGATAATCGAGGCATTGCTTTCAGCTGCAGGGTGGGGTGGGGCAGGGTTCAGGAAAGGCTTTACAGAAGAGATGGGTTTACAAGGGAGAGGTTTTGGTTTATATACATTGGGGTGGAAGGGTAATACATTTTAGACACAAGAGATAACATGAACAAACCCAAGACCAGGTCTAGATAACCTAGATGTACTCAGCATGTGGGGAGCCTCGAATGCCACCTAGGACTGGATAGTACTTAATTGGTTAACCCTTCAGTGCAGTAGCAGTGGGAGCCACTGGGAGCTTTTGAGCAGAGACCTTGTGAAGATGTCTTCAAACATTTACTGTACACCTACTATGTGCAAAAGTACTACGCTGAATATTGGGGCTATGAATACAAAAAATAAAAGCATCCATATCTTCTCTAAGTTTCCACATGACTTCAGTGCTCCAGGAGGGAAACCCTGAAGCCTTTTTCTCTTGCTCTCCTTAGTAAGATTTCTCCCCAATCTTGCATGTATGTGTTGATTTTTTAAAACTTACAGGATATGAAATTTTTTTATCATTAAATCGAATATTTCTTTGTTTTTGTTTTTGGAGGGGGAAAGGCAGGGTAATTGGGGCTAAGTGACTTGCCCAGGGTCAAGTACATGTGTCAAGTGTCTGAGGCTGGATTCCAACTCAGGTCCTCCTGACTCCAGGGCCGGTGCTCTACTCACTGCTCTACCCTGATTATTAAATTGATTTTTTCTTTGTTTTTGCCCATAATTCTAAACTCTGCAGATCTTTCCTGATACTAGTTGTGTTATCCGATGTTGTGTTATCCAGCAGTCCCTGGAATCTGTTTTCAAGTCATTGCTAAAACTGTGGACTAGATAGAGAGCGGAGAACTATGGCATATATTAAACACATACTCCTAGGAATATATCCATTAATCAGAATTGCTTGAGTATGAATAACACCTAAGTGTTATCACCCAGGCACCTATTTTCATCTTATTTACAGGAATATCCTAAGTGCTTTGCAGAAGTCCAGATTTCCTATGTACATAATTCCCCCGATCTCCTAGACTAATGGACTGCTATGTGGATAGTGCCTAGAAAATCAGCACATTAAAGATTAGGACACAGGTTTTTAAAAATCATTTAATGACTAATTAGCTATTGCACAATGTCCTGGTACAGCTGTTTGGTGAATAAAAGGATTATTCAAAGCAATATATGTCAAAGCCAAAGAACTTCCAGACAGCATTTCAGAATAGTTCCTTTGTATCTGCTCATGAACATCTATCTGTAAGGATGGCAGGTGGGAAGCGCAAGACCTCTATGACAAATCATAATCTAGTAACATCTTTATTACTCAACATTTCTTAAGAAACGCATCCTAAGTGCCATTGGGATGACTTTGCTTGGTTGGACGTCTTGATGAGTTTTCTTAAGCTTTTACCTTTCACTGCCTCTGATCCAACTAAAGTTATCCCAAGGGATTTCAAAGATGAAAATGGAAGGACTACAAACAAAAGACAAATGGAAAAGATTTGCAAAAACAAAAAGCAAAACAACATTCCAACAAACTGTCTTCTCCATGAATGGCAGTGGGGTCACCACATATAGACTCAAACATCACAGTTCCTGAAAGACTTATAAAGAATTTAGAAATGGTGTTAAAGAGGCCAAAGATGGGGAAAGCAACAGGATTAAATCAAAGATTAGTATTAGAGATGATACAATTGTGAGGGCACTGAGGGACTGATAGACAAGGTTGCTGAAGGAGAGGAAAGAAAAAAAAGGTTTGTGTTTTAATAATGAAAAAAGGTGACCCAGAGAACATCATTAACTGAGAACCTGGATTCCTACTCTCCCATCTATACAAAAATCTTTATGGGGATCATTTCTATAAGAATTGAAGGTATTCTGAAAGTCAGTACAGAACAAATGGACTTTTCACAAGCAATATTTAACAACGGACCACATCTTTACCATCTCACAATTAACGAAAAGATATAGAAAAAATAAGATCCCATTGTGCTACTGTTTGTTGATTACAAAAAAAAATTTGACTCAGTAGAAAATGTCACTTTCAGGCTCTTTTACAGCAAATTGTCTTCCTATCCATATATTAAGATTATTTAAGATTCTTTGGAAGATGTAATAACAGAAACAATCCTGTTCAGTGACCCTCTGGCAATTAATATTGAGGCATTAAAATGGGGAGATGTGTACTCAGCAGAGGCATTCAACACTGTGATGGAGGAGGTCCAGCACTGAATACAGGTGAAGGAGAGATTCCCTGGGAACGGTGGGATCATCCAAACGCTTCTGGCTGTGGATAAGATTGTGCTGACCACCTTGAGTACCTACACGTTACAGAGCCTCCTGGAAGCAATATATGAAATGCTTCAAACAAGTCTGGCCTGTCCAGCCACACCAAAAATACCATTCAGATGAAGGATGTTCATTGGCCAGATTTCAGTGTGCACCCTGGGAGAGCTTTTCTATTAGTATGTATACTGGGGATAGACAATACAGATGGACAGTGAACCAGGTCCAGAGTTGAAAAGGAAGGCAGGCTAGACTGTTTCCAAAAAATTGGAAAGTTCTTTTACTGACCCCCAAGAAGCTTCCTATGAAAGCAAAGACTCATTTTTTCCAATCCTAATATTTTGCTGGAATTGCCATATGCCAGGGAGACATGGAATACCACTGCTTCTGAAAAACTATCCCACAAAGGGAAGTGAAGAGGTGTGTGGTATAAGATATAACTGATGAAGAACTCCAAAGAATAGGAGTAAAGGACTCGAGGAATTGTATGACAGGATGGTGGGCTGGTCATGTAGTAAAAACAAGGGTAGGCAGCCAGAAGACTGGTGATATTCTGGTGACCTCAAGAAGAAAGCAAGGAAGGTCTTCCAGCATGTTGGGTGGACTTTATGACAATCTTGTGGGAAGTCATGGACAGGATAGGCAGGTATCGATGAATTGCAAGCTCTGTTAGGGGGAACTGCTGAATTGAGGTCTCAGATCTCTCTGAGCATTTCACATTTGCAGTTCTATAGAGTCATTCTTTAATATAAATAACGACATGATTTTAGCAGTAAATAAGATAAATTGTTTGAGAGATGTTTAAACTATGTCCAGCACTTAAGAAATTGGGACATCAGTTTCTTTTTCCTTGCTTTATCACTTTGTACTGATTAAAACTTTACTTGGCGAATAACTTTCAAAGATTTCCTTCCTGTGCCATATCTAGGAATTTCTATTCCCTGTAGACTTTACATGAGTTATTCTTCTCTTCACCTGAATTTATGGAATCAAACAATGGGAAGATAGTGCCTATAAAGTTTAGCAAAAATTAAGTTACAAGACTTCTAATTGGTCTGCTATAATTAACAAGCTCTTAGTATATCCAAACCACTATATAGACATATAGATTGCTCTTACTATTTGCTGTGAAATCATGCTCAAATCAAGCTAAATCATGATCTCCACTGCTTTTATTGAGTTCAGTAAACTCCATTTGCAAAAGTTAGGGGGTGAAGAGGTAGAACTAAATGGTGGCTTGATAGGAAGCAGTGTAGTGACTCCTGTCCACAAACTCACCAGGCTAAAATCCTGATGGGGAAGTCCAGGAAAATTCATAGTGAATCCTTTGTCTATCCCAGGTCTGCATAATGAGACAGACTGCGAATTCTACAAACACTTGAGGATAGGATGGGCCATGAGCACAGGAACATAGTGCACGTCAGCACCAAGAGAGAAGCCGTGCACCAGGGCTGGAGGAGGTCCCAGACCCAGAGTTCAAACTGGAGCTTTGTCACCCACTAGTTCCAGGTTACAGATCCAGGGCAGATTGACCTGTGCAGAGGAGTGGCATTCCTAGGTAATGATGATGACAATGTACTAATAGCTAATATTTATATAGTACCTACTATGTGGTAGTTAACTTTACTTCACAAAAATGATTATTTGACCCTCACAACAATCCTAGGAGACAGGAGTATTATTACATATTATTATCCCCATTTTATAGATGAAGAAATTGAGACTACAAAGATTAAGTGACTTGTCCAGGGTCACACAGCTAAGTGTCTGAGGCTGGATGTGAACTTAGGTCTACTTAACTCCAGGCTTGGCAACCTATTCACTGTGACATACAGTAGGCCTAGGCCATATACAGAATAATGAGAATGTTCTAAAGTAGTCCCAGCAACATCAGTGTGGCTCAGAGCCTGGGGGAAGCCTATGGTTCTGCTGATCTGAGCTCTGCTGATAGAAGCAGAGTTCAGTAGCAGTCTACTCCTGTATAGCACCAAATCCAGGTCACATCTGTGGGTGGGAGGGAAGAGAATGAGGTAGCAATCAGCCTTTTCCCTGGGTCAGATTACTTTGAGAACACTCAAAGCTTGGCAGGCCCCCAGCCTGTCCCTGAGATCCTGGAGAAACACATTACTCAATACCCCAAGAAAGTAACAGGAGGACCAACCTAGACCTTCCATCCAGAGGTGTCATAGAGCTCAGCCCTAACAACAAGACTGAAGTCAGGAAGTCTGAGCCAACAAAGAACAGGCAGACAAAGAAGAACACCATAATGAGCTAATAAAATGGGTAGCAGAGATGCTCAAGAAACAAATGAAGAAAAGATTGAGTCCAAAGCATCTACAAGCCATGCCACAGAGAAAAATACAGCTTAGACACAAACTCAACCAGAAATATGGGAAGATATGAAGAGTTTAAAAGGTTTAAAATGTTTCTGTAAATGGAATGAGAGTGTTTGGGGAAAAAATTAGAAAAGAAATGAGAGCTATGGAAGAAAGAATTGAGAAGCCTTGCCCAAACTATAAACTCCCTGAAAATTAGACTGGAACAAAGAGAAGCCAACAAGTTTCTGGGACAAGAAATACTAAAACAAAATCAAAAGGCTGAAAAAAATACAAGAAAATGTAAGGTAAAACAACTGACCTTAAAAACAGATTGAGGGATGAGGCCTAGGCTTTTTTTTTTGAAACTTAAACTTTTTTAAAAAAATTAAGAATCATTGAATTGTTGGAACATCATTACCACAAAAAGGGTACCTCATATTTTAAGACATTAAAAGAAAACTGCCGAGATCTCTTAGAACCAGAGGGCAAAGTAGAAATAGAAAGAATCCATTGGTCACTTCCTGAACAAAAAAATCCCAAAATGAAAACTCCCAGAGACACCAGAGCTAAAATCCAGCTCCCATGTCACTGAAAAAAATTACTACAAACAACCAGAAAGAATTCAACTACTGAGGAGCCACAGTCAGGATCACACCTGATTTAGCAGCCATACCTATAAAGGAGTAGAGAAGGTGGAAAAATATTTCTGAAGGCAAAAGATATGGACTTGACCAAGAATAACCTACCCAGCAAAACTGAGTGTAACACCACAGAAGAAAATAAAATGGATCTTTAAAGAAATAGAAGGTGAAAATACCAGAGCTGTGGAGAAATTCTCAAGTTCAAACACAAGAGTAAAGAGAAACATAAAAAGGTAAACATGAATTGGCAATAACTGACTAAAAAAAGATAAAGTTTGTGCATTCAGATATGAGATGTGTTCCTCTGAATTCTGTCACCATCAGAGTTCACAGAGGCAGTAGTACAGTTAGACAAGGTTTGAGAGTATATCTATCTTGACATTAACAAGAGGAATATATGGATGGGAGGAGAGGGGGAAGGAAGAGTAGAGAAAATTATCTCATATAATCAAGGGGCAAAGTGGACATTGATATAGATAAGGAGGGAGTGGGGGGGGAAGTGGCTGAAACTTGAGCCTCACTCTCATCTCTGAACTGGTCAAAAGGAACACACACACACACACATAACTGGGACAGGGAAACAGAAAAAGGGAAAAGGGGGAAGGAGTTCAGAGGGAGGCCATAAGTGAGCAATTAGCACTTAAGTAAAATAAACTCAAAGGATGGACAAAACTACTCATAGTTTTTTTTTTATGGTGGTCAAAAATGGGAATCTGAGGTCATGCCCACAAACTGGGGAATGGATGAACAAGTTATTTTACATAAATGTGATGGAATACTATTGTGCTGAACTCTTATCCACATAATGACCAACCAGGATTTCAGAGGACTAAAGATGAAACCGATGAAGGCAAAGGACTTAGAACAGTGGTTCTCAATCTTTCTAATGCCAGGACCCTTTAATACTCATATGTGGCCGTATCTGCATGTGGGCAGACCTGCCTGGAGACGGATAGAGGAGAGGTGTCTTAGGTGACCCCTGTGAAAGGGTTGTTTGACCCCCAAAGGGGTCATGACCCACAGGTTAAGAACCGCTGACTTAGAATGAAATGGGTATATTTTAAGACATGGCCCATGTATAAATTTGTCTTGATTGACTATACATATTTGCAATGGGTTTTTCCTGTATTTTTAAGGGGGAGGGAATAGAATTAGGGTAAGAGATTAAAACAAAAAAGGTACATTAAGTATGTGTACACATACAATACATATATGCACATAAATATGCATATACAGCAATATATGTGTTTATACCTGTATAAAAAGAAAACCCAGTTAATCAGATCAACACAGCAACTAATTACAAATTCTGAAAACATACAGCCCACCTCCAAACACAGAGGTGATGAACTCACAGATGGTGGCTTTTTTTTAGACATAGCCAAGGCGAAAATGTTTTGCTTGACTATGCAAGTATGAAACAAGGGTTTTGTTTTTCTTGTTTTCTCAACAGGGAGAAGGCGGAAGGAAGTGGGAGAGGCTAATTTTTGTTTAAAAATAAAATTTAATTAGGAAAAAAATCTTAAGGGGTGGTAAGAACTGAGTCTTAGAAAAGAGAATATGTGCTTTTACAGTATTATTTACAAATATTACCCCTGGGTATGGGGATAAAACTAAAAGGGGGTAGGATGGAGGGAATGGGGAAAATGGTCCCAAAGAATGGCTAGTAGCCTAAGCAGAAAGATACCCTATGTAGTTCCTAGTTTTCTGCTCTTCAGATTACTGTTCTCCATCCAATCTCCAATCTCCTTGGAAAAGGCCTAAAGAAGTATATGAAGGCAACCTAGCGCATTGACTCTTTGACCCCTTTACATATAGTTCAATTTAAAGAACTTATGTTTTCAATAGAGTCTGCTGGACCAGGTAACAAGGATATATCCAACCAAAAAAAGGAGTTCAGGTACTCCAAGCAAAGGACCTTAATCACAACTAAGAGTCCCTTCAGGGATTTGGTCTGGCCTAGAAGAACGCCCTTCTCTTTTCTTCTAGGAAACTAAGGTAGATGGGACATCTTTCAATACAACTATGGAGTTAAATTAAAATTAGAATCTGAGTCTCTTGACTCACTCCTCAAGTTTTATTCCCAAACCACATTAGTTATATGTTAAGCTGGGAGTGGTTAGAATTGGTGCCTTTGGAAGGGAGAAAATTACCAGAGATTGGCAGCTATAAGACATTTCATCTAGAAAGCTGGTGAAGTTTTACTTTGGGCACTTCTCTACTTCATAAATTGACAAGCTGGGACCTGGGTAAGTCAGTCATCTCTGAGTCATATAATTTCGGGGTCAGCCTTTTAGAATCTTGCTCAATGCTATTTCTTTCCCACAATCAGTAAAAGGCAGAAAAAATGTATTTTCACAGAAAAGCTATCAGCACTAGGAGGCTGCTTTTGTCTCTTAAGTTTCCTTAGGCCACTTAAAAAATTTCTTGATATAATTTTCTGCTGAACTCCAAAGGAAATGAAACACTTTCTTTTGTAATGCTAAGGGGTTCAGAGTTTACCTCTAATTACAACCCTCCTACAGGTGCATTGTTTTGCAGACATATTAAGTGGGCCATGCTGCTGCTGTTTCCAGCAGTTTAATCATAGTAGAATTGTAGACAAGAGTCATAAAGCAGCTTTTATTGGCATATCCCAGGAAAAGGTGTAGAAATCTCTGAGTAAAGGTGTCTACCTCAGCAAATAATTCCATGGGACATCACTGAATCAGAATTTTTCATATCCCACAGAGATGCAGCCGAATCAGCAGGTTTCCAAATCAACAGGTCAAGCTCTGTTGTTCCATTAAACTCCAAAGAAGAGATCTTGGAATTTTGCCCATGTATGTATATGGCTGCAGAGGCAGTAGTTTCTATCCAGAGTTCAAGTCTTCTTTGGAGGGAACTTGACTCCTGAGGCCTGTTCCCAAGTCAGGAGCAGGATATCTCTCATTAGTTTTTTAGACACATCTCCATTCAGTGTTACACAAATGTCCAGTTGAGCTTCATCATCTCCTGCCTTTAGAGTATGTGATCATCAGGATGGTAGAGCTCACTCATGAGGCGGTAAATATAGGAGGGCGCATTCCCACCAATGTTGGAGATAAAGAGGGTGATAAGCTCTGGTGGGACATAGTCAAATACAGGGCAATGAACGCTGACCTTCTCCAAAATGTCCCCTGAAAGGTAACAAAATAAATGTAAGAAATATTGTGTAGCTTAGATACCTTGATCCATACAATGACTGACTCATGATGAAAAAGCCTATCCACCTCCCAAGAAAGAGCCAACAAACTCAAGTGCAAAATAAAGTCAAATTTTCTCATTTTCCTTGCCTTTTGGGGGGGGTTACAATATGACTAATATGGAAATATTTTTGGCATGATTTCATATGTATAACTGATATCATACTATATGCCTTCTTTGTGACTGGAAGGAGGAGGAGGAAGGGAGAGAATTTGGAACTCAAAAATTTTTTTAAAGTATTAAAAATAAGAAATATTGTCAAAGCCACAAGCAACGGTAGCTAAGAAGAATTATTGTTATTAAACACAACAAAAAGAAGAGTGTGCAGTGTTTAAGCCTAAATGACGGGGCTATAGTACCAAGGCCTGTGTTGTGCACTAAGAGCTGTTCAAATCAGCATTACTTGTGGTATAGCTATATAAGGTTGCTAGGTCCTTACTCAATGAAAGGCTGCTCAGCTCTGAGAAAACTAGAAAAGAGGTCCCATACACACCAGATAGAGTGTTTCATAAGAAGAAATGATTCAAAGCTACCCCCCATGACCATACATTATGACTATATATATATGACAATAATATTATCAAAACAACCCCTACAAGGACTAGAACTGAGCTTCGAAGAGACACACAGCTATTTCCTACACTTCCTGTAGTTCTTCACATTGTTATCTTCTCCATAGTTCTGTTATACTAAAGTATCCTAGTCTATTTGCAAGCTCAGACTTGAAGTCCTTTACCCTCCATCAAGTCAGCTAAAAGCTCAATTAGCCTACAATGAACTATGTATTTTGAAGTCATAAAGCCCCCAAATGCCATACATGGGGTAAGAGTCACCGCCACTAGCCACTTCCTTTCTCCTGGTCATCACTGAAGGCAGCTATGGGGCAGTCCTTGACTATTCCTGTATGACAGGGAACCCTGAATCTGAATTGTAACCCATTCCCATCTAATGCTACAAATCAGTTCTAAAAAACAAAACTGTACCCTCTGTGAATGGTAAGACTTCTTCAGGAGCTACAAACTTGTGAAATGAATCTTCTTCACTGGGAAACTAGAGGAAAAAAAGATATAAAAATGACATAAGAAAAATGACTTTCTTCTGGGCAGGCATCCGTCACTCTCTATCAGGAATCAGCCCTACCACTAGTGCCAGAAGAGAACAGCCCTTACCTGTGGTGAAAGCTTGAACATGGGCGCACAAACAATGAGTGGAGTGGAGTGGTGCTTAGCTGCAAGGGCCAGGGTGTGTGTTCCTGCTACTGCTCTCAGGGCACCATTAGCTAGGATGGTCTTTGTGCCAATGATCACCTTTGGAATGAAAAGAGCAAGATGAGCTACTCAGGGAACAAGAAAATGGTGTGGGGGGAGGGTAGAGGGACAAGGGAAAAGTTCAGAAAAAAAAAAAAGTTTAACCAGAGGCCACTGAGAACAAAAGCTAATTTGCAATCAAAACTTTGGGGTCCTCTAGACACAAACAGACAAGATAAAAAGAGGCTGGGTCCTGTAACTACTAAGAGTGAACTAGATCCCCTCTTCCCAACTGCCTGTTTCATGTTTTGGTTTTTACAAGAAAATGGGTGAGGAATGAAGCAAAAGGCCTCTTCAACTCCTGCGATGTCTTGATAACAGACAAGTTTTAAGCTCATGACAGCAGTCTGTGTACTCCTCTCACTTCAGTAAGTTTGCTGAAGGGGTCACTCTAATCTACTGCTCTACCAGATCAAACTGAAGAGATCCCAAACTGAAAATATAAGAAAATTTCTAGGCCTGTTAGACAGATGTAAAAGACCAAACCTGCAATTTTATTTACTTCGCCATCAACTTTTTTCTTTCCCTAAAATGTCTTCTACTAAGGGCCAGTAAAAGACCTAATAGTGAAAGCTTCAACATGTCTGCATGTCTATGCTGTTGATAAGTGAGCAGATGCCAGAGAAGATGATATGAAATTCAATCACCATATATGTTTGCAGAAAACAAAAGTATTATGCTTACCACTTTTAGCCATGTTCACTACTTAGTAAGGTATAGAATTTTCTTCCTCTCAGTACAGGAGGCTCCTATTCATCTACTACATTTCACCTACCAAGTTCTCAGTGAAATTCCAAACACAGAACATAGTCTCCCAGACACTGAGGGCTCATATACATGCTGTGTGTCCCACCTTCAGCCCTGTATTCCTTTCACTGCTTTCCCAAATATCTCAGAGAGTCTAAGCAAGGGCATACAGAACAGGAATGAATATACGGAGAAGGGGAAAGGAATTCTATAACTGAACAACAGTCTCAACTTACATCTTCAAATAATATCAAGAACTTTCCTTTTTCCCAGAGATATCATGAGGAAGAACGACTATTTTAGGAACCCATAGGAAAGGAATACTGCTTATGTTAACAGCCAATATCTCTATGCTGTCTTTACCCACTTCTAGTAACTCCAAATACACTCACTTTGTTGACTCTTGACATAACAGCAAAAATAGCAGCATCAGTCATGACAGTTGTTTCAATATCTTCCTTGGCCAGATTAACTGCCATCTTATGACCCTGAAAGAAGAGGCAGAAGCTGATGAGCCCTGCAGGGGAAAAGGAGTGTGCTTTCAAACATAATTTGGGCTGAGCTGTTTCTAGAAGTTCATTCTGCTACAGCAGAAGTCCTTGGCATAAGTTCTGGTAACACTGAGAAAGCAGATGCAAAACTAGTAAGCACAGCAACTAGTCCTCAGCACTAATTATAGTAATCATAAAACTAGAAGTTCAATTAGATGGAGCCATTAGGTACAGCTGGTCAGACTGGTCCCAGTTTGCAATTCCATCTTGGATTCTGAAAAATGTCCTTTAGGTTCCTAGAATTTGAGGTCAGCCCAAGTACCAATCATTTCTAAGGCTCCATTTAGATCCCTAAAGAGGGATCTCATACACTACCAATTTAGAGCCTAAAGAAACTTTTGAGACCATTAACTGACCACTTCATTCTTCATATGAAGAAACAGAGAGCCAGGGAGATTGTGACTTCCCCAAAGTTGTATTTGAATCCAGAACCTCTGCCTCCAAGGCCAGCGCTCCTTCCACTCCATCATGCTATCTCAACTCTTATGTCCTAAGCTCTGCAGTTCACTACTGCTTTCTCAAACCAACTATCACACAATTTTTGACCAGTCATGTAATTTCAACACTGGTGAGGAAACGCCCTCTCCCAATACAGACACAGGTGCAAGACAATCTTAGCTTTTGGTTAATTCCACTAACATCTTACTACAGAAGTCATCTTGATTTTTTTCATCATACCAGACACTTTCCCCCCAAGTCATCATTACCCCTTGCTTACCAATTCAGTTAGAATGGATCCATCCATCCCTTCCTTTACTACCTCCTCCCACCTTTCTCATTTTTCCGTAGTTCCTTCAGTACCTGGCAGAAAGGAGCACACTCTGCCACAATAACGTGAAATTTCCGCTTTTGGGCAGCCACTTTGAGGAATTCTTCAACAGTCCGGGAGTATCCAATGGTCATGATCACCTCATTGGAGTGAATGTGCTCCAGAGCCTGCATAGCTATGTTCTCAGTTGTCCCTTCTGCAAACACAATCAATTTACAGGAAAATTAAGACACTAAGTTGGGAAGAAAGATTTGCACCCTTGGTACAACATCCCACCAGCATATCTTATGTGGAAAGTAGAACTTAGGGGCACCATACCAAAAATGTCTGAAATTAAATGTTACAAAAAACAAATTTTTACTCCTTAGAAGTGCAGCTACCTTGGCCCTTTGTTATCCTCTACAAAAATGCACCCCTATCTATTTCAAGCCCATGTCACTGTGGTGCTGCAAAATATACTAGCTCCCTTTGAGGCAACTGGTTCTGAAGAGTGACTAACAAATCAAGAAAATTCAAACCTAAAACTGCTGAAGAAGAGGAAAGCAAAATTTCCATTGAAAGGTTCTCTTTCCAAAAGAAGCTACAAGTCATTAACACTGCACACCAGAAAGAGACCCCAAGGAAAAAAACAGGTGGGCAGGAAACACTAAACACAAAACACACACAAAACGGAGGTGCTGAGGAGCACTGTTATTTCTCTGATGAACTTTTGCAAATCTCCAGAGACCAACTTGAGGGAACATCACAATAATAACAATAATCACAGATAACATTTATACAGTGCTCTAAGATACACAAAGTACTTTTACAGATTTTCTTTCATTTGGTCTTTATCACAACTCTGTGAAGTAGTGCCATAATCATCACTATTTTTTATTTTATATATATTATGCATATATGTATGCATGCATGTGCTTATGTATGTACGTATGCATGTACGCGTGTATGTATATGTATAAAATTATGAATAAAAAAGCTCCCTAGCTTTGACTGTGAGAAGCAGACATTTGCCCAGGATCACAGTGCTAGTAAATATCTGAGGCAGGATTCAAACTCAGGTTTTTCTGACTCTAATTCTAATACTCCACCCACTACACCATATACACCACACTCCAAGATGAAAGGTCTACCAACCACGGTTTTGAGTATTTTTTTCTCATATATGAATCCAAAGGGGAGTCTCATACTGTGAACTTTTTTATTATTGATGTGAGTTAAATTTATTTACTGAGTTTCTCTTTACTGGCACAATTTAGGGATCTGATGTTAGAAGAAGTTTGTTATCGGTCTGTAAAGCAAAATACACAGCAGAGACCCAACCTGCCATGAGTTTCAACCCTTGCTTCCTAGTAAAAAACACAGGAAAAGAGTTCAGGAAGAATCACAGACAAGATGTTTACTTTTTCCCTTATCTGAGAAGTCATGCCAATTAGCCGGGGATCAGCCATATACTTACCCAGCTCTATCAACAGCTCATTAATAACCTCAATGATATTGGCTTGGAGTTGGGCATAGTGAAGACTAAAATCTTCATTCAGGCCTCCAGACGTCAAGAGCTTGTGTAAGGACTCCTGCTGATCACTTTCATCACTTCGTCCATGGAGCCTGAGGACACAAGACTCATCATCGGAGGGACAGTTAAGAGGGGCAGTAAGTGTAAAAGATAATCTGGTCCAAATCCCCTACATTTATAACTCAAAGATGAGGAAATCAAGGCCCTGACTTGGCCAAAACCACACAGAAGGAGAGGCAGGAGAGCTTGGCCTCAAACCCAGATCCTGTCTCAGGAGTCCTGCCGGCTTTCCCCCATATCACAGAAACGGGGAGAAATCAAGCGACTACCTGAAGCTGCTGCTCAAGGGGCGGGCCCAAGGCTGGAGTCTTGGCCTTATTCAGGGGCTCTTTCCATCACTCCAATTCCAAAAGGCACAACAGGAAGGGGAGCAACACGTTCCCTAGCGCTTTCTGGACATTTTCTCTTTAGGCCAACACTAATATCTCCCCTTTCCCCTTCGATTCTGGTGTCTTCCACCTGGGATTATCTACAATTTATCTTGTTTATGCATGTGGCCTGCCCCCATCAGACTGTAAGCTCCCTGGGAGCAGGGGCTGTCTTTTTTTAAACTTTTCTTTGTACACTCAGCGCTTAGCAGAGTGCCTGGCAAACCGTGGGCGCTAAATTAATGTTTACCGAATGACAAGACGCCACGGGGCGGGGGTTGGGGGGGGGGTGGCTCGGCCGTCGGGGGCCGCCGCTGACCTGCCGTACTCCTCGCGTATGATCTTGAGCACCCTCCGCACCATGTTGCCCACGGTGGTCTCGGAGGGCTGAGCGGCCGTCATCCGCCGGCCCTCCTTCCGGATGAGCTCCATCAGCTCCCCTGCAGCCAGGTAGGGGAGAGCATGAGCGCAGGGGTGTCGGGGCTGGCATCCTCCCCCCGACCCCTGAGGCCACCCCGGCCTCTACCGCCGCCCTCCTCACCGGCGTTGCTCCAGCGCCCGTGGGCCACGATCCGACGGAGCAGCCCCACAGTCTCCCGGGCCATGTCCTCCGAGCTGCGCTGGCCCCCGCCCCGCTTCAGTGCCTCCACGAAGCTCTCGATCCGCTCGGACAATTCTGTCCCTCTGTCTGCGGCGCCCGGCATCTCGAGGGCGGACAAGCCCACTGAAGAACCGAGAGTAGAAGGCAAGAAGACGTGCTACCGCGGCGAAATTGACACAGACTTGTACTTCCAGGGCGGTCAGGGTATGCTTCCGGTCTGCCCTGTGCCGCCTTCCCGCCCCTTCGTGCTGGCTCCTTCTAGGAGCCAATCAGAGGCTGGAGGCTCTAGTCGTAGAGGAGAGGAAGCAGAGCGTCCATTTGCTATCACTAAGAAGAAACGGAAGTGTGAGTGAATTCTACCTTACCTGGCACTCCGGGAGTAATATCTGTCCCTACAGTCCTCCAGGCTCTATGGCCCGTCACTATGGAAACGGCAAAGCCCGGGACCCCACACTAGTTGGGGGAATCTTCTCTCCTTTTCCCCTTTGCATGGAGGTCAGTGAAGTTGAGGTTCACCATATTTGTAGCGCACAATCTCAAAGCCAACTGATACCCAAAATACAAATGGCATCATAAACTCCATCTACTATAGCTCCAGTGAAGGTGGTTGTTCAGTGTGTACCTGGACACCTCCAGTCAGAGTGCATCATTCCACACACCCCTCCCCCCCACTCAAGAGTATTTTTTTTTTCCAATTACATGTAAACGGAGTTCATTTTTATAAGATTTTGAGTTCCAAATTTTTTTCTCCTCTTCTTCCCTTTCCCCAAGACAGCAAGCAATCTGAGCTTGGTTAAATATGTAAAATCATATTAAACATATTTCCACATTAGTCATGTTCTGAAAGAACAATCAGAACAACAGGGGGAAACCATTAGAATGAAGTAAAGGGGGAAATAGTATGCTTTAATGTGCCTTCAGACTCTGTAATTCTTTCTTTGTGATAGCATTTTCCTTCATGAGTCTTTTGGAGTTGTCTTAGATCATTGTATTGCTGAGAAGAGCCAAGTCTATCAAAGCTGATCACTGCACAAGCTTGCTGTTACCATGTACAACGTTCTGGTTCCATTCCCTCACTCAGCATCAGTTCATGTAAGTCTTTCCGTGTTTTTCTAAAGTCTGCCTGCTAATCATTTCTTATAGCACAACATTATTCCATTATATCCATATACCACAATTTGTTCAGTCATTCCCCAGTTAATGGGCATCCCCTCAACTTGCGATTCTTGGCCACCACACAAAGAGCTTGCTATAAATAATTTTGTACATGTGGATCTTTTTCCATTTTTTTATGAACTCTTTGGGACACAGACCTAGTAGGGGTGTTCCTGAGTCAAAGGGTATTATGTGTGTCTTTGGGGCATACTTCCAATGTGCTCTCCAGAATGGTTGGATTAGTTTACAACTTCACCAGCACTGCATTAGTGTTCCAATTTTCCCACATCTTCTCCGCATTTATCATTTTCCTTTTGTGTCATATTAGTTAATCTGATAAGTGTGAAATGGTACCTCAGAGTTGTTTCTCTAATTAATAGTAATTGCACATTTTTTCATATGACTATAGATAGCTTTAATTTCTTCATCTGAAAACTGCCTGTTCATATCCTGTGATAGTTTATCGAATGGAGAATGACTTGTATTCTTATAAATTTGACTCAGTTCTCTATATATTTTAGAAATGAGACCTTTATCAGAGATACTGGCAGTGAAAATTGTTTCCAGTTTTCTGCTTTTCTTCTAATATTGATTGCGTTGACTTTGTGCAAAACCTTTTTAATTTAAGGTGATCAAAACTATCTATTTTGTATTTCAAAATGTTTTCTATCTCATTTGGTCATAAATTCTTCACCAGTTTCCTAATTTGCTTATGGTATTACTTTTATGTCTAAATCATGTGCCCATTTTGACTTTATCTTCGTATGTGGTATGAGCTGTTGGTCTGTGCCCAGTTTCTGCTGTACTGTTTTGTAGTTTTTCCAGAAGTTTTACTCAGATAGCTAGTTCTGATCTCAGAAGCTGAAATCTTTGAGTTTATCAGACAGTAGATTACTATAGTCAAGACTACTGTGTTTTGTGTACCTCATTTATTCCACTGTTCTACCACTCTATTTTGTAGCCAGTACCAAATGGTTTTGATGATTGTCACTTTAGAATACAGTTTTAGATCTGGTATGGCTAGGCCACCTTCCCTCGCATTTCTTTTCATTAATTCCCTTGATATTCTTGAGCTTTTGCTCTTCCAGATGAATTTTGTTATCATTTTTCTAGCTCTATAAAATAATTTTTTGGTAGTTTGATTGGTATGGCACTGGAGCACATCATTTTTCAAGGCCACACATTATGATTATTGGTCCTCTTTAATTTCTTTTTTTGGAGGGGGGAGGGTAGGGCAATTGGAGTTGTGACTTGCCCAAGCTAGTAAGTGTGTCAAGTGTCTGAAGCCAGATTTGAACTTGGGTCCTCCTGACTCCAGGGCTGATGCTCTATTTGCTGTACCACCTAACTGCCCCAAGCTTTAATTTTTAGAAAGGTTTTTTTCTTTTTTCCTTGTATTGAGCAAAAAATCGGCCTTTTTGAAACATCCACCCATTGCTCCTACCTGTACCCTTTACTGCCAATCACAAGTTTTATCCCTCCTTCCTTCAAATACTTGAAGACAGCTATCATATATCTCCTAAGCTTTCTTCTCCAGGATAACCTCCCCCAGTTCCTTCAACTAATCCTAAAATGGCATAGTTTTGAGTCACCACACAGTCATGGCCATATTCCCATGGATTAGATTCCAGTTTGCTGGGGCCTTTGTTTGAGATTACATGTTTTTGGTACCTTCTAGAGAATGTTTCACCAGTGCTGTCTGATCTTATTGGTTCCTTCTGTTTCAGAATTAACTCATGATAGGAGTCACCTCTTTGGGCTGTCCCATAAAAGGGTACCAAAAGGCCCTTATTGGTCTTTTCCTTTCTGTCTCTTTTTCTGAGAGAAGCAGAATTAAAAGACCTAGATCTTCAGAGAAGTATGATAGGTCTCCTCTCCCTACCTTGCCCCCAAAACACACATACATATAAATTTAGGAGCCATTAAAATCTTCCTTGGAGGAGAAGCATATGATGAACTGTAAGTGTGAGTTAATATGGACTAAAACGAGAGTTTCTGAACCTCAAAGTCCTACAATTTTCGCTAAGCCTCACAGATTCTCTATTTAAGAGTGAGCAGCAATTGAAGTATCACAGTTTCCTGGGGAAGGTACATAAAAAAGCCAGATGTATATATCCCTGTAGCATGACAGGAAAATTCCTGAACAATGCTCAGTTTTTGGCTCCAGCTACAGAGAATAAGGGGCATAATCTCTCAACCACATGGCAACCATGGAAAGGGGAGCCATTTGTCTAAGTGTTAAGCATTCCTGAGAGTTACTTCTCTAACATTTCCAAGTCTGAATCATGAAATCTACTTATGGATTCTAGCCAGGAAAAAAGGGCATCATTACCAGCATAATGCTAGAATCTAGACGTTTAGCCAGAGAAGGGAGATTCTTTGGGTAATGTTAGCTGTGGGGGCTGCTTTGTGAGCAATCCCAACTGCCAAAGTTTAGGGATCATGCCATCTGTTGAAAGGAGGGGAGTTTCCTGAGAAGTTCCCCTTTTGTCAAGAATATGGTTTCTGGTGCTGAAAGAAGCTGTGAAAAGAGCCCTGATAAGGAAGGATAAAGGACCCCAACTTTGCATTCCCCTGTAAGAGTATGTTATTTGGAAAGAGTGAGTTTGATAAGAAAAAGAGCTGATTGTTTATTATTCCCTTCTGGGAGAATTCCGAATGGTAAAGTTGTACAGTGGAGGACTTTAGGATCTTGGGGCAAGTGAAATATCACCAAAGAATAATATTGAATGATTATGGGCAATTGGGATGCCTTTATGTATTTTCTGTATTTCTTTGGGGGCTCCCATGAAGTCTTTGCATTTTTGGTGTTTTCTATGAGGCAGAGTAAAAGTCGTTCTATACCTGATAAGCATACTGTTACTTTGAGTACAGAATTGTGTGTATGGTTTGTCCTTCATTCTCAAAGAGGACCATGTCATTAGGAAGATGATGCAATTGCAAGTCATAGGACTTGCAATTTAATTGGACTTGAGTAAGGGGGAGCTGTGCAAAGTCAGCAGTCTCATGTTCTCCTCTAGAGCCATCTAGGTCCAGTGACCAGATATAGATCAGGACAACTGGAGATGGCCTAGAATGCAGTGGGAGACCTTGGCCTTTTTTATAGGATAGAGGAGGAGCCATGTACCCATATTTGGGAAGAGCTAGATAAGAATTATATTTGGTGGTTTTCCTAGAGTAAACTCTACTAGGTGGGGAAGAATCCTACAGCCTCAAGGCTACACATGGCCCTCTAGGTCTTTAAGTGCGGCCCTTTGACTGAATCCAAACTTCACAGAACATATCCCCTTAATAAAAGAATTTGCTCTGTAAAACTTGGGTCAAAAGGCCATACCCAAGGACCTAGAAGACCACATGTGGCCTTGAGCCTGCGTTCCCCACCCATTCAAGTCTACGTGAAGGAACAACAAGCCAAAGAGAGTAATATTTTTGGTATTATCCTTTAAAATCAAACTCAGTCTGTGTAAACACAGAGCTTTGGGCTTCTAGGCTATGGGTTACAACAATAACACATTTACTTGGTGCTTTGTACTTTTCAAAGTACTTTCTTTCATGTCACTAGAGATAACTTAGCGTGGTGGAAAGAGCACTGCATTTAGAGATTTAAGACCTAGGTTTAAATCTCAGTTCATACATGGTTTCACAGATAACACACAGGAGGCACTGGAGATTTGAGACTCCAGCCTCTAACAGGTTGACTCTTGATCTAATCAGACAGGAAGGACAGGAAGACAGCTCCTGAGATGTTAATAATCTTACTTTATTCTAGCATAGTCTTCTCAAAAGGGTTGCTGATAGTGGAAGCACCAGCTCCTACAGCATTCTCTAATCACCCTTCTTTCAGTTATGGGTGAGAAGGGGGGGCAACCACCCCTACCTCTCAATGGGGTCAAGGGAAAGAGGCACAGCTTGTGCACTCCCCTAAATCCCCTCAGGCCTCAATGGGGGCCAGTTGAGGCAGGTATATGCATTCCTCTGTGCATTGCCCCAATCCCAAATGGGTTCCTTCATGGGTTCTCCTATGGATTCCCCATGATTTCCCCTGTTTGGTTCCCCATTCACTGACAAGTGCCCACTTGCTTTATAGGGCAACAGACAAAGAAGGCATCTTGCCAACATTAAACTCACAGGTTAACTTTAGCAATATTGTCATTCTGCACAGGGTAGTAAATATCAATTATGTCACCCTTATGGCACAGTCTTAGTAGGAGTACCTACCACTATGATTCTAGGAACTACTATCTAGAATCCTTGGGATTATTCTGGGAGTTACTATCTAACACGTGGAAACTTGACATGGCCATTTCCATGAATCCTGAGAAATTAAACTCTAAAAAGGATAACAGAATACTCCCTTACATATATGTACCTACTTCCTTGGGACCTTGAGCAGGTCCCTTTAACTCTCTGGCCTCAGTTTCCTTGTCTGTGAATTACAAGAAGTTTAACTAAATGAGCTCCAAAGCCTTTTCTAGGTCTAACATTCTATTATCTGAATGTCTGTGTTGTTTAGTAGACAGAGCACTTTCTAGTCAAGAAACTTTGTTTCCAATCCTAACTTTCCTATTTACTTTTGTGACCTTGGCATAGTAATGGCTTGTCCTTGGGCTCCAGTTTCCTCATCTGTAAAATGAGGGTGTTGGTCACTAAATTATTTGTACCCTTTGACCTAGACATTTCATACAAGGAGAAATTTCATGTATAATGTAACGTTGGTTTGCTCCCACCCCCCTGTATGAGGACCAAGGTTCTCTAGTAAGTTGGAATGGCAGGGGAGGAGCTCTCCTCTCTGCTATTGGCTAGAGTAGAAGTTCCCAAACTTATTTGTCTTACTGCCCACTTTAAAAAAATCACTCAGACCCCCCCCCCTGGAAATCTACTTTCTTTAATGCAGTGGTTCTCAACTTTCCTAATGCCACGACCCTTTAATACAGTTCCTCATGTTGTGGTGACCCCCCTCCCCCACCCATAAAATTATTTTTATTGCTACTTCAAAACTGTAATTATGCTACTATTATGAATCATAACGTAAATATCTGATATGCCTGATGTATTTTCATTGTTACAAATTGAACATAACCCACAGATTGAGAACCGCTGCAGTTTAATGTTTAGTTTTGGATTTTTTAAAATTTCTGACATTTCAAAAAATATAATTTAAAAAAAAATGATGCATCTTAAATTTATTGTAGATTTGGGGGAGCATTGAATTGAAATTTTGATAATGCAATATTGCACCATGTAACCATATAGTATCATATTATAAACTAGTTGTTACACATACATATTCTTGCAGATGCATGCTGGACTTCCAGACAATGCCTGCCAATGCTTGCTTATTAAGACCTGTTGGCAGACTTGATCACTTTTCAGTTATAACTTGCATTTTGTGTGTTTATTTGGAAAATAATGTAATCACTATGACTTTAACTCTGTTGTACAACTGATAAACATGTATGAAGGGTTTTTCAAACATTTCTTATCTTCCTTTCTTTCCTTATACCTCCTCTGCTCCTTTATTTTTATTCAAAATCCTCCAATTGCAACCAAGGCCACTACCACCCCTCTGGATTGTTCCAATGCCCCCCAAAGGGTAGTATCACCCACTTTGGGAATGTATGGGGTAGACTGCAGCAGTTCTGAACCTGTAGGTTGTGATCCCTTTCGGGATTGAATGACCCTTTCACAGGGGTCACAGGGGTCGCCTAAGACCATCAGAAGACACATATTTCCCATGGTCTTAGGAACCAAGACACCCTCCTCAATCCGTCTCCAGGTGGGTCTGCCCACATGCAGATACACCCACGTATGAGCATTAAAGGGTTGCGGCATTAGGAAGGTTGAGAACCACTGGGCCAGAGCATCCATTGATGCTCTGAATTTTAGGGATTTAGTAGCACTCCATTTATTTAATTTAAATAAAGTGTCACATTATATTTTATGAAGGAATATTAATTTCAAAGACATAGCAGGAACAGACATACAAACATTTTCGCTAACACCCAAGAGGAATTAATCCCCATAACCTCCCTACACTTCATTAGCTTCAGGGGAACAGAAGGGATTAGGCTCACAGTTTAATTCAGTTTCTACATAGTATTAGTCTTACTAAATTTATGTTAAAAGTTAAAACCCCTACCCAGGTTAGTTTTCAGGGACCCTGGCTTCTTGGGGTACACGAACTGGGCTGGCTATAACATCTGATTTGGAATCCTAGGCTCTGAGATCCCCATAGTTCAGGCTCCTGGGTTGGGGATCCTACTTCTTGAAATTACAATGGAAAATATCAAACAAAACCCCAAGCTTGTTTCTTGGAACCACATGACTGAAAGGCATGTGTAGGAGTGAGGGAGAAGGCTCAACCAGGGGCGTGCAGGTAAATGTTTAACAACCAGCTTGGAGGCAGGAGAGCCAGTGTCCATATAACACGCTTTCAGGTTTGATCTGCATTATTAACATTTTCTCCATCACTTTCTAAGTCTGAACAATCAACAAAACAATAAATCAAGCCTTGATATGCAACCAATTTGCAAGGTATAAATGCTCACACTGAAAATTTAACAATAGGCTCCTAGTCTGAGCTGGCTTCAGCACACCTCCTGCCTGTCTTCTCTCCCATGGGTGACCATGTTAGGTCATCTGGGCATGTGCTAGCATCTTATTACATACATCTTATACCATAATATTAACAGCAGCACTTTTGGTAAAAAGAAGCAACTGAAAACAAAACTAGTGTTCACTGAGTTCACAAATTATAATGTATGGATGTAATGGAATGTCATCGCACCAAAAGAAATAGCAATTGCATATAATTCAGAGAAACATGGAAAGAACTGAGTGAAATGATGCAGAGCAGAGTAAACAGAACCAAGAGAACAATAACCACACTGATTGCAACAATGTAAATGAAAAGAACAACATGAAGCTGAATGCTGGCTAGTCATAATAGCCAGTTTTGTTCCTAGAGAATATATGAAGAAAAGCCCCTCTCTCCTTTCAATCAATAAACCACTTAATAAACACTTATTAAGTACCTACTATGTGCCAAACTAGGGCTGCTAGGTGGTGAAGTGGATAGAGTACCAGGCCAGCCCAACACTTAACTAGCTGTGTGATCCCAGGCAAGTCACTGAGCTGTATTTGCCTCAATTTCCTCATCTGTAAAATGAGCCAGAGAAGGAAATGGCAAAACACTCCAATATCTTTGCCAAGAAAATCCCAAATGGGTCAGGAAGAGTTGGACACAACTGAAAAATGAATGAATAACAACAAAATGTGTCAAGCCCTGAGCTAAGATTAGCTGGAGCTTACAGCCTAGTAGATTTTTCAATGGGGAGGTGGAGTTCTTGTATGGAATGCTGCGCACTGTCACATAGAGTTGCTACACATCATTTAGTTTTACTTTAGTCTTCTCTTCCCCTTTGTTACAAAGGAAAATTTACTGGGAATAGAATGGAGGAGGCAGCATGTCTGGGAATGACAGGCTATCCATGCAAAAGGGAAAAATAAACCTTAAAGAAATAGAGATAAATAAAATCTAACCCCCCCCAACCGCAAATAATTAAATGAAATTATTTCTAAGGTCTTTCCCAGCTTTAAAATCTATACTATACCTACATCCCAACCTGAACCGACGCATCCTTTTCATTACTTCTTTTAACAATATCCTCCCCTTTTGCAACAGTTGTCAACAAATATTTATTGAGAGTCTTTTGTCTGGGGATGGGAGAGGAGGAGGGAGGGAGAGAGGAGTTGGTGATGACCCAAAGTTTTTAATCAATCAATTAATTTACAAGTATTTGTTAAGCATTTAATAAATGCCAGGCATAGTGCTAAAGCAGTGGGTAAACAAAGCAAAAAACAATCCTTGCCCTCAAGGAGATTGTATTCTAATTGGAAGGGATACATGCATATGTATGTATGTATGTAAAGTAGATATATAATAATGTATTATAAATAAGTATATAGAATATAGAAATGATATAAATAGGCATATACGTTCATTATATATAATAAACAGATGTGTATATCATTTATCTATTTATGTATTGTCTCTCCAATTAGAATGTAAACTTTTTGAAGTCAAAGACCGTTTCTGTGGGTTTTTTTGTATGCCTGTTGCTTAGCATTATGCTTGATACACATTTAATGCTTACAAACGCTATCTATGCTATGTATCTGTGTACCTATGCTTGCAAATATGTATGTATGTATCTGTCTATCTATCTATCTGTCTATCATCTATCTGTCTGTCTGTCTGTCTATCTATCTATCTATCATTTATCTAATATTGAGGAACTTGCTGGGTCCATAGGAGTTGGGATAATGCTTCTGCTTTCTATTCTATACCTAGATATGCAGTCCTAGGAGGGCAGGACCAAGTCCTACTCTCCCATGAGGAGAATTAGGTTCCTTGTTTTCATCCCCTTCAACTTGTTAAATCACTCCTTGGGTCATGACTTACATCTATAATCTCCCTCAAAGGGGAAGTTTTCTACTCAAATACAAAATGTATCAAGAATGGGACGGGTATTTTATTTAAAACCAGGAAGGGTAACTGTGAACATGCTTGGACCTTTCTCACATTTTCAGTGTGACCCTTCTCACATTTTCAAGCTCCAGGGTAGATACAACATAACTTCAGAGAACAGGGCACTAGCAGTTGGAAGGGAACCAAGAAAGACCTTCCGAAGAACTTAGCATTTGAGCCAATTCTCAAAGGATTGGAAGAGGGGGAGCTGAGGAGGCAGAGCATTCCTAGGCATGGAGGAGAGCCAGAACAACAGTACAGAGACAGGAAATGGAATGTCATGTGTGAGTAACAGCACGTAGGCTAGACAATGGAATCAATGGAGAAGAGTAATATGTAAGAAAACTGGAAAGGTAGGAAAAGATCAGGTTGTGAAGAGCTGAAATGCCAGAGACTTTTACTCCAGAGGCAAGAGAGTGACCAGAGGTTAAATAGGAGAATGGTTTGATTAGACTTGAACTTTAGGAAAATCACTTTGGCAAATGTGGGAAATGGATTGGAGTGGGGAGAGACAGGGAAAACAATGAGTGGTCTATACAATAGTCCAGGAGGAAGACAATGAGGGACTGAACTAAAGTAGTCACTCTGTGAATAGAGGGAAGAGGATGGCTTGAAAGAAGCCAGGGAAGCCTAGAGATGAGAAGGGAGACAATTTACTGGGGTCAGCCAGTAAAAATGCCCTGTTGTAAGACAGAATGTCTTGTGCAAGGAATAGCAAACTGATCGGTGTCACTGAATTACAGAGTACGTGGAAGAGAGGAAGGTATAAAAAGAATGGGAAGGTAGGAAGGGGACAGGTTGTGAGGGGCTTTAGAAACCAAACAGAAGGTTTTATCTTTGTTCCTGTAGGTAATAGGGAACCAGTTAGATGTGGGGGGGAGGGAGGGGAATAACATGCCCATATCTGTGCTTTAGCAATAACACTGTGATAGCTGAGTGGAGGATGGGGAAAGACGAGGCAGAACAACCAGAAGGCTATTGCAGTAATGTAGATGTGAGTTGATGAAGACCTGAAGCAGGGTGGTGGCAGTGGCAGGGCAGGTTCTTTGAGAGATGTTATGGAGAGGGACTCAATGGGACTTGGCAAATGATTGGATATGGAGAGAGAGAGGGAGAGAATGTGAAAAGTGGAGTATGACACTTCAGTTTCCCCTGTGTGACTGGGACGGTGGTGGTGCCCTTGACAGTAATGGGGAAGTTAGAAAGAGGAGAGGTGTCTGAGAAAAGAGAATAAATTCAGTTTTAGATGTGTCGAGTTTAAGATGTGTATGGGACATCTACTTCAAGATGTCCAATAGGCTTGGGGCAGCTATGGGGCGCAGTGAATAGAGCCCTGGAGTCAGGAGGACCTGAGTTCAAATTTGGCCTCAGACACTTAACACTAGCTGTGTAACCTTGGGCAAGTCACTTGACCTTAATTTCCCTGCCTTCACCCCTCCAAAAAGAAAAATAAAATAAAAGATGTCCAATAGGCAGTTGGAGATACAAGACTGGAAGTCAGGAGAGAGGTTAGGGTTCAGAAATATCTGCATAGAGGTGATAACTGAATCTATGGGAGCTGATGACATTAACAAATGAAATAGTATAGAGAAGGAAAGAAAGCCGAAGACAGAACCCTGAGGGCCACCCACAGTTAGGGGGTATGAGCTGGATGAAGGTCCAGCGAAGGAGACTGAAAAGGAAAGGTGGAACAAGTAGGAGGAGAACCAGAGGAGAGCAGCGTCTCAAGAAAATAAAGAAGAGCGTATCAAGAGGGGAGTAGCATCAACATAAAAGGTCATAGAGACCAGAAGCATGAGAATTAGGGAAAGGTCATTAGATTTGGCCATTACAAAATCATTAATAGCCTTGGAGAGAACAGTTTTGGCTAAATGGTGAGGCTGGAAGCCCGATTGCAGAGAGTTAAGAGAGTGAGAGAAAAGAGGTTGAGACAAAGGTAGTTAATAACATGAATGACCTCAACAGTGAGATCAGGGCTAGATATATAGTTCTGGGAATCATTTGTATACAGAGATTCTAAATGAGGCCAAGGGAGCTGACGAGTACACCAAGTGAGAAAACGTGGGAATGAGAAGAGGGCCCACCCACAGTTAGAGGGTATTATTTGGATGAAGATCCAGCAAAGGGCATTAACAAGTAGTCATACTGATAGGAGACCCAGAAGAGAGTAATGTCACAAAAACCCAGAGAGGAGTGAGCACTGATGGGGAGAGGATGATCAACAATGTCAAATTCTGGAGAAAAGTCAAGGAAAATAACTAAAAGGCCATCCTAGCGCCTACTCCCTCTTAAAAAAAAAACCCACAACTATTTGAGTTCAATAAGTGTGTGTGTGTGTGTGTGTGTGTGTGTGTGTGTGTGTAAGTGGGTTGGGATCTTCCATTTTCCCCAGGGACCATGGTCAAGGTTGCTATTTCTGATTCTAAGCAACTGTGTGACAACTTTGGGGAGGTGGGGGGAGGAGTACTGTTTCTGGCCATCTGTAACTCCTTGCTAAGGGGTTTGAGGTGAGTACTTGTGACAGGGCTGGAAGTACTGATGATTCAGTGGATGTACAAAAAGGAGCAGGTCTGTTTACCTGAGTTTAAAATTATGCTTGAGCTTCCTTCCCTAGAAGGATACCTTGTTCAGTGCCCACAGATACATGTTGTCTTATGCAGTCCTGGGCTGAATGAAGCAGCTTCTTTTTGTTTCTTTTTGGATTTTTCTTCAATCTGCTGCCCTTTTTAGATTTTTGCTGGAGTGTAAGTAGCAGGAAAGGCATTATGGTTTTTTTGGATTGAAAGTCAGTCTGAAAGTCAGAAAGACCTGGGTATGAGTCCTGCCTTTGAATCATACTAATGAAATGTCTCTGAGCAAGTAGCTTTAACCTCTCAGTGTTCTAGGCAGTATTTTTTAAGTCCAAAAGTTGCAGAGAAAGGTACTGACGTGCATTAGTCGAGGGTTTTTTCTTACACAAGAATTTCCTATACCAATAAATCACAGGTCTAAACCTGTGTGAGAAGGCTTTGCTCCTCTTTGACCTTTCATATAACCATCTTAAAAGAAAATTCCAGGTTTATTTCTTTATATTTTAAAGGGGGAAGGCAAGGCAGTTGGGGTTAAGTGACTTGCCTAAGGTCATGCAGCTAGTAAGTGTGTCTGAGGTCAGATTTGAACTCAGGTCCTCCTGACTCCAGGGCCCTGCGCTATTCACCTAGTTGCCCCAAGGCTTATGTCTTAAGTAGCATCTGAAGTATAGTTGATATTTTCCTTAGTCAGTGTCCAGGCTTCCCTTCCAATTTAGTCAGAGAACTTTTTCACACTTAATAAAATGATGATCAGACATCATAGACCTATCTTTGCATTTTTTAGTATATTCTGAGCATACCTCATTACCTCTGCTATTTGCCCCATACCTTCTGTGATTATATCAACTAGTTAAGGAAAGGGAGCAGGATTAACCCATCTCCTGCTCCTACACTGAGCTGAGTGTTATGGGGTGATTCTAGAAAATAAAACTGTGTAGGGATAGATAAAAAGGAATAATTATCTCAAACAAATGAGGCATAAAAGGAGAAATTGATACAGAAGAAGCTAGTGGGGGGAGGGCAGGTAGTGCTGGAACCTTACTCTCATCAGAAATGGGGTAAAAAGGGAAGAACATAAATATCAAGAAGGGTATAAAAGTCTTCTAAATTCAGAAAGAAATAAGAGGGCAAAGAGATAGGGTAGGGTGGGGAGAATAAGAGAGAGAGACTCTTAGTGAAGAGGGATAGGGTAAATAAGATGAGAAGGATAGTGAGGAAAAATAGGAAGGAGAAAACTACATAACAAGTAATTGTGGCTTACAGTGTGAATGGGATGAATTTACCCATAAAATGGAAAAAGCAGATTGAAAATTTGAATTCAACAATGTTGTTTTCAGTAATCATTATAAAAATGAAAGATACACATAAAGATAACATAAAGAGCAGGATTAGGATTTTTTTACATTAAAAAAAGCAGGGGTAGTAATCATGATCTCAGACAAAGTTAAAGTTAAAACAGACTTAATCAAAAGTGAAAAATAGAGAAACTATATTATGTGTTAACAGTATTATTCAGTATTGTTTTAGACCATTTAAAATAACTAGACATTATAAAATACCTGAGTGTAATATCTGAGTGTACTGTCAAAACAGACACAGGAATTATATGAACACAAACACAAAACATTTTTTTAACAAATAAACTCAGATCTAAATAATTGAAATAATATTTATTGTTCATGGGTAGGTAAAGTCAATGTAATTTTTAAAATTATAATTTTACCTAACCTATTTATTCAATGTCATCCCAATTAAATTACTAAAAAAATTATCTTACAGAATTAGAAAAAATAATAACAAAGTTCATTCGTAAGAACAAAATTTGGTCCGGAACTTCAAAGAAACCGGGGGAAAAGATGTAAAGGAAGTATATCCATCAGTATCAGACCTTAAGCTATATTGTAAGGTAAGAAAATTGTTGAAGTGTAAAATGGATAATTTTGATTATTTTAAATTAAAAATTTCCTATATAAATAAAACTTATGTAGCCAAGAATAGAAGGAATGCATAAAATTGGGGGAAAACTTTCATAGACAATCTCTCAAATAGGACGTGATTGGGTTGGGATATTGCTGTGGTGTAGGAAATAATGAGCTAGTTGATTAGAAAAACATAGAAAGACATGGACGTATGAAGAGAGATGCTGTCTACCTTCAGAGAAGCATAACAAGTGGATATAAGCATAGTACAGTTTTACATATATGTGTATGCGTGCATATGTGTATATATGGGCATATTTATATATATCTAGGCATATGTGTGTATATCTATTTCTGTATCTATATCATGCCTATATCTTCATACTTAATTGTACCCTTCTAGGGGGAAGAAGGGAGGGATGGGAAAAAAAACCCTAAAGTAAAAAGTGCACAGCAGAGAACAAAAGAAAACCAACAAGTGAGCAAAGAAAAGCTGGGCAGCTTTGAAAACAATGTGTAGTATTTATTATATAGGTTATTTTGAAATGGAAATTTATTGTTTTATATTGAGTTACAAATATCATTTTCCCACATAAGAAATAAACAGTTTAATCTTATTAAATCCTTTATAATTAGACGTTCAAGTTTTGTAACTCAGATTTTCTATTTAGTTTTGGACTTTTTCTCAAGAATACCTGAAAGTCCTTTAATTCATTAAATATAATCTTTTTTTCTCTTGCAGGATTATAATCCACTTTGCTGGGTAGGTTATTCTTGATGGCAAATCCAACTCCTTTGCTCTTCAGACTATTATATTCCAAATGGTAAATTTTGTGTTATTCTGACTGTAGCTCCACATTATTTAACTTTTTTTTTCTAGTTACTTGTAATATTTTCTCCTTGACCTTGGGCCTTTGAAATTTAGCTATGACGTCCCTGTGAGTTTTCATTTTGGGATCTCTTTTAGGTGGTGATCCCATTTCTATTTTACCTTCTTGTTCTAAAAATTCAGCATAACTTTCCTTAAAATTTCTTGAAACATATTACCTAGACTCTTTTTTATCATAACTTTCAGGCAGTCAAACTAATATTATCTCTCCTCAATCTCTTTTTCAGGTCAATTGTTTTTCTAATGAGATATTTCTTGTTCTCTTTTATTTTTTCATTCTTTTGATTTTTAAAAATTATTTCTCAAAGCCTTATGAAGTCATTAACTTCCTTTTTCCCAATTCTAATTATTTTATTTTATTTTTGCTTTTTGGAGGGGGTAAGGTAGAGGAATTGAGGTTAAATGACTTGCCCAAGGTCATGTGGCTAGTAAATGTTAACTGTCCGAGGTCAGATTTGAACTCAGGTCCTCCTTACTCCAGAGCTGGTGCTTTATTCACTGTACCACCTAGCCACACGCACCCCCATTCTAATTTTTAAGGAGTTATTTTCTTCAGTTTGCTTTTGGATCCCTTTTTCCAGTTGGTTGACTTTCATTTCATAATTTTCCTGATTTTCATGTATTGCTTTTATTTCCTTTCCCATTTTTTTTCCAAACTCTCTTATTTGGTTTTCAAAGTCCTTTTTAAGTTCCTTCAAGAACTCTTTTTGGATTTGTCCCTATTTTACTTTTTTTTTTTTTGAGCTTTACAACTACCTATTTTGACTTCATTGTTTTCTTCTGAGTTTGAACCCTAATCTTTACCTATATCACCATAGTAACTATCTGTGGTCAGGCTCTTTCTCTGTTGTTTACTCATTTTTTTAAAACAGCCTGTGTTGAAGTGGGAAAGGGTCCCATATGTACAAAAGTATTTATTGCAGCTCTCTTTGTGGTGGCAAAAAACTGGAAATTTAAGGGATGCCCATCAATTGGGGAATGGCTGAACAAGTTATGGTATATGAATGTGATGGAATATTATTGTGCTATAAGAAATGGGAAGGAGATTGACTTCATACTTACCTGGAAAGGATTATATGAATTGATGCTGAGTGAGAAGAGCAGAACCAGGAAAAATTTGTACACAGTCACAGATACATCATATGTGTGACGACCAATTTTGAGAAACTGGACGCTTCTCACAGAACATTGCACAGTTAAAAGACAGCTATACAAGTCTCAGGATGGAAGGAGATGTCTACATTCAGAGAAGGATCCAGAAAGATCAAAATTTAAAAGGAGACTGAAGCAATGCATGCTATCATTCGTTTCGATGTTTGGCTTTTGTTTCTCTTTTCTCATTGTATATAACCTATTATATATATATAGGTTATATAGGTTATATAGCACCTATTCAACCAGACTATTGTACAATGTGAGGGAGTTTGCAGATCCTATACATGATTGTATGCCACCATGGCAGGGGTGGGGTAAGGGGAGGAAGGGACTGAGTCTGGTCAATACACCTGGGCTCTGTGTCCAGTTAAGTGCCATTCTTCCCAATCTTCTTCTGATCAGCTCCCCAACACCCATGCAGTCTGGGGGGAGATGAAAGTTCTTCAAGTAGAGGCTGTCTCCTACATAGCTGCCACCGGGGCATCTGTCCAGTGGTATCCTCCTTGCTATATCTGCACTTCACTGAGGTCAGATCTTTCCTAACATCCTCCCAGGTTGTCTTAGACTGGATGACTATTTTACCTCCAACTTTTAATCATTTCTATGGCTCTAATATTCACTTTGGAGCATTATTAAGTTTTTGTGAGGGAGAGGGTTGAGAGATCCAGGTAATTTCCTGCCTTATTCTACCATCTTCTCACAATTCCTTTCCTACTTCTATTTAAGTTTTTCTGTCCATGCACACATTCTTACAAGCCTTTAAGGCATACTCAGTTTCTGAACAGAAACTTACCATTCCTTTTGTTCATGTCAATTCAAAATTCCACATCTCATTCTCAGTCATCACTTTCTGAAGCAGTTGTTCACCTCTCACATCAATTTTTCTCTTTTATATCTCTTGCCTTAAAGGGATAGTAGTGACAAAAATATCAACATATCCCTATGGTACTGAGTTTCTTGCCCAGGACTTGGTCATTTTTGGCAGCACTTTTCTGATTCCTTCTGGAAGTATCATTTATTTATGCCCACATGAATCACAAGAAGCAAGAAGACATTTGTTTTTAGTAAGTATTGAGAGCTTCTCTGTTATGCCTTGGATTCATTCTGGGGGAAATACAACATTAATTTCTACTATGATTGTGCTTAGTAGTTTGACAAAAAGCTGCCCCAATTCTCCACCAACTATCAGCACTCTCTCCTTTTCACCTGATCTTTACTGGATGTTCTCCCATCTGACAGAATCTGTGGAGATCTACACCATCATTTCTTGGAGGACAAGCAACTGCTTCTTCCTCTGGGAGCATTGAGATACCTTCTCTTCAAAGAGAGCTTGAAATTTGTTACTTTAAAAACATTTGAAGACATCAATATCTCGTTTTCACATTATCATCCTTTCCAAATACATCTTGTTTGGGCTCTTCTTCTTCCCTTTCTTCTCTGTGTGACATTATTTCATCCTCCCTTCCCAGAGAACCATCTCTTATAACAAAGAATTTTTTTAAAAAACAGTCAGCAAAACAACCAACATCCCAACCAATTCTGACATCATATGCAGTGTCTACAACCAGAGGAGAGCAGGAAGTGCTTGTCATAGCTTTTCTCTGGGGTTAACCTTGGTCATTTTCATTACACTGCATTTTGTTTCAGTGTTGTTGTTGCTATTTACAATGTTGTCATCACTGTGTCTATTTTTCTGGTTTTACTCATTTCCCTTAGCATCATTTCACATCAGACCTCCTATGATTCACTGTTCTCATCATGTTCATCATTTCTTACAGTGCAGTAATATTCTGTTATGCATTCATTTGCCAAAATTTATTTAGCCATTCCTCAATCAATGGGTATCGACTCTGCTTCCATAATATTGATTTCCTAGCTCCAAGTTTCAGAGATTTTACCTCTGTGTGGCATTAGTCCATCCTTCAACCGCCTAACACAGGTTAGTGGAAAGGAGGAAGGAAACAGGCAATTATTAAGTTTCTGATATGTGCCAGTCACTTTTACAAATGCTATCTCATTCAGGCAGGGATTTCGCTGTGATTCCTCAGATCCTTTTCCTTCTTGATTATCAACCTGGAGGCCTTCTTTTGTTTTTGTTTCCAAAGAAATACTTCATCGTGCCCCCAAACCTGAAGTTCCTTCACCTTCTCTTCTCAGAAGACTTCACTTTTGAACATTAGTAGAACATCACAGTCTCATTGAAAGTCTTGGCAAATTTCTTCCTGCCTTTCATTCTTATTTGTAGTTGATGCCCTTTTATATGTGTAAACTCCTTTTATTCCCTTTCCAGGTTACCATTCTTACTCCTGTAGCTGGGCTTGAAATTGGAGGTCACTTCTTTGGAAGCTTGTGTGAGAAAGGAGCCACCTTAGGACCTAACATGCTAGAGCTTCACTGGAAACTTCCAACTTCTCAACTTGTATTTTGAGATGGCAAAATAGTCCCCTTAATAACTAGTGAACAGGCAGGTGACTCCATGTAACTTTAAAAGTCTATTTCTGAAGAAGCAAGGAAGAAGGATTTTGCCCTTCCCCTTACCATAATAGCATGTTGACCACTCCCGTGTGGTAACTAGACTAGGGACATTTAACTCGGTAAGCTTGAGCAGGGGCCACTGGCTGCCTCTTCTGCTTTGTATTTGTCTTATTATGGGCAATTGAACACAAACCATGAGATGGACATGTCTAGTCTTAGAAGCAACCTTGTGATTCTGAGAAGTTGGAGATCCTGGACCTTTTAGTGAGGATTGGCAGCAAGTGGGAATTTATGCATTGAAGATTATACCAACAAGAGGATAATCCAAAACTGGAAGCTGTAAACCTACGGGGACTTGTTTATACAGTGCAGTGTGGAAGTTGGTTGTGAAATGTAAAGTGTCTAGTTAGCAGTTTTATATTTTGATGGGTTTAGAGAGATCAGTATCTATCATTATCTTTTTTATCAGTAGTCATAAGTTATTATATCCTGTTTGTCTTCCTGTCAATATGTACTTGAGGATCTTGTGTATTAAGCAGTTCTTTTGTGTGTGGGAAATAGCTGTCCCATACCTTATTTATACTGTAAACTAGGTACTGTCTGCTTCCTTTGGGGAGATCCTAGGCATGAGCCAAAACCTAACCTTTAAAAACATTTTTTTTCTAGACTGTTGGAAGAATTAGAGTGTAATGAAGCTAAAGTTAAAGAAAAAAAAAAGTCTGATCCTTCTTTTTTAGAGGCCAGCCTCTCCTAGCACTAAACTAGTCTTTCTATGTGGGAACCCCTCCTGGGCCCAGTAACAAATATAACTGTTAGAATCCCTTTTAATCCCATCAGTCATAATGACCTGACAGCCTTGTAAGAACTTCCTTTCCTTTCTTTCAGTACAAGCAATTTTTTCTCTCTTCTCTCATGGCAACCTTACCATATCAATTTGTTGTATTTACCTACTTTTTTTTTTTTTGGAGGGGGGAAGGCAGGGCAATTGGAGTTAAGTGACTTGCCCAAGGTCACACAGCTAGTAAGTGTTAAGTGTCTGAGGTTGCATTTGAACTCAGATCCTCCTGACTCCAGGGCCAGTGCTCTAATTCACTACGCCAAGTAGCTGCCCCCATTTACCTATCTTTCTTTGCCTTGCCAACTACAATGACTGTTTCTCTGATTCCTCCTCCCCCCTTCCCTCCAGCCAAGTTTGGAGACCACCTGAAACCTATCCACCAACACAATTAGGGGTTCATGGAATACAGGTTAAGAACCTCTAATCTATAGAAGCCAACAGACACAATAAGGGTTGCCAAGATTATGCAGCAATAATTAGTCTTCAAATGGGCATTAAAAAATGAATCCCTACTACACTTCATCATGAACACCCCACCCCAGATATTACGAAATAGCCCCTGTATTGGGGCAGAGCATAGTATGAGAGGAAGAAAACTGATCTTGGAATTAGGAGACATAGGTTTCAATCCTAACTCTGCCACTTACCAGTTTGCCAAGTTTGCTACGGCAGAAGTTATGAGACCAAGGTCAGTGAGGCAGCATGAGAACATCTACATCTCGGTAGCATCAGAGGGACAGCAACTGCGCCCCAGCACCAGTGGAGGTTTACATGTATTTTCTTAACATCTAGACTTCTGATGTATAGCCACTCTCTGGCCTGATGCTGGGTGTGTTTGTGGGAGAGCACACCCCAGCTGTATAGGGTGTAAGGAAAGTGGCTGATTGGGAGGGACTGTCCCATGGAACATGCTTGGAGTTGACCTTCATGGTTCAGGTAAACCATGTGGAAGCTTTAAGACCTGCTTCAAACCCAGGGGTAACCAGCACTGGGAGAGGAATTCCTTGATGGGAGAAGGAGCAGGGAGGTGGGAGGGCGAGGGATGTAAGGTACTGCACAAGCTAAAAAAAAGAGGCAACTTCTGGTTCTACCTCTTCACTTTGATTCCTCCACATAGCAAGTACCCCTCCCCACCCTACTCCCATGGGTAGTCTAGAGACAGCTGTTGCTATTTAGGAAAGTCAAAGGTGGTGCAGAACCATAAAAAACAAGGTGACTTGTCCCCTGCTTTTTACACTTAGTCTAAAGCCTTTGACTGATTCAATAGAAGTGTTCAGGCCTTGTTCACACCTAGTTCCTACTTCTGACTAATTTACTGGAGATACACTCACACCTGAAAAATGTATAATTTCTGGAGGCCCTTATTTCAATTCTCGCACTGAGAGGATGGGGCAAACACACCAAAACGGGGTCTTGAGCCATAATATTAGTAAGATACCCCATTGCTCCTCAGGGATACTTGTGTGTATGTATGTACACATACAAACACATATACATGTATACACATATACATCCATGCATGGACGCACATATGTTTTTATACACACACATACTTAAAACCACACTAAGACTTTTGAGATATCATGTTCGTAGAGAATGTGAGATAAGGCAAAAAAGAAACCAACCAACATATGGACAGTATGGGCAATCTTTCACACCCATAGTCCACCACCCTCTTCTTCAATGAAGCAAAGCAAAAAGATGCATTTTCTCAACTTTTCTCTAGGGCCAAGTTGGGTCATTATGATTTTACTGTGTTCAGTTGCAGTTATTTTTCTTTGTTGTGACATTGTCGTAGTCATTGTTTTGTTTAAATTGTGGCAGCATATTGTTTTCCCGATTCCATTTACTTCAGTCTGCATTAGTTCATATGTCTTTACTTGAAGAATATGAATTCTTCTTATTCATTGTTTCTTTTAGTGAAGTAATAACCCATTACATTCATATGTTGCAATTTGTTTAGCCTTTCCTCATTTGATGCACACCTATTTCAAATCATTCTTTGCTATCCTCCCAAAGTGCCACAGTGAATATTTTCATATATATGGGACCTTTGTTTCTAGCAATAGAATCTCTAGATCAAAGGGTAAGAACATTTTAGCCACTTTTTAAGGGTGATTCCATATTGCTTGTTGAACCAGTTCGCAGTACCACCAACAATGCATTTTTGTTCCTGTTTTCCTGCAGCCCTGCCAGTATTTACTATTACCATCTTTTGTCCTCATTCCCAATTTTTTGAATGTGAGGTGAAAAATCAGTTATTTTAATTTGCATTTCTTATTATTAGTAATTTGGAGAAATTTTTCACATGATTGCAAATTGCTCACAATTAATCTTTTGAGAACTATTCATCACTATTATCGGACCATTTATTCATTGAGGAATGTCTTAGTCTTTTATTTGTGTTAATTTTTTATGTATCTTCAGATCTTTACATATATTTGAGATCTTTATCAGAGCTAATTGATGCAATAATTTTTTCCCCTAATCAAATTTCTCTAGTTACAGTAATTACATCAGTTTTGTTTATGCAAAAGCTTTTCAATTTGATGTAATCAAAATGAGCTATTTCTCTTTTGTTATCTCTTCTATCCCTTATTTGGTTAAGAAGTCTCTCCCTCAACTGTAAATGTGAGAGATATCTTTTTCTATACTTTTAAAATGATATGATCTTTCATATTTAAATTGAACATCTGCTTAGAACTTTTTAAAGATTATGATGTAAGATTGGGGTCTAAACCAAATTTTTGCAAAACTGTTTTTCAGTTTTCCCAGAAATTCTTGCCAAATAGGGGATACTTACTCAAATAATTTGTTTGTGAGTTATTAATTTCACTTACTCTTCTTTATTTAGTCTTTTCAATTGACTTTACTTTAAAAAATTTTAACTAATAACAAATAGCTTTGACAGATTGCTATTTTATAATATAGCTGGAGGTTTGAAAGTGTTTTTATCTCTTCATTACTACTTTCCCCCCTTATTTCCTTTGAAATTAGAAATTAGATTAGTTCATCCAAATGAATTTAATTATTATTTGGTCTAGAAAGTAGTCCCTAGGTTCCTTGATATAAATAGCATCAAATCTGTAAGTTAATTTAGGTAGCCTAGTCATTTATATTATGTTGGCAGGGCCCAATTATGAGAAATAATATCACCGAAATTATTTAATCCGTTCTTTGTATTTACATAACTTTAATGCAACAGTTCTCAACCTGTAGGTCATGACCCCTTTAGGGTCACATATATTTCTGATGGTCTTAGGAACCGAGACACTGCTCCTCTAACTGTCTCCAGGCGGGTCTGCACACGTGCAGATACACCCACATACAAGTATTAAAGGGTCGTGGCATTAGGAAGGTTGAGAACCACTGCTTTAATGTGTCTTAACATTGACTTCCAAATATTTTATGAATCTTCTAGTGATTTTGAATGTTTTCTTCTGTTTCCTCCAAATTTTCCATGAGGTTTCTATTATTTCTTTTTTTTAATTGCCATGTAGAAAGACTGAGGATTTTCATACATGTCTTTTTATCATATTACTTTCCTGAAGGTATAAATAAGTCAGTTGTTCATTCTTTGTGATTTCCTAAGTAAATCCTCATGTCATCTGCAAATATAGATAATTTTGGCTTTTCTTTCCTAATGTTTATGCCTTTAATTTCTTTCTCTTATATTACTGCTTTTGCCAGAATTTTTAGAACTATGTCAAAATAAAAGTGGGCAGAGGGGGCTTCCTTGCTATTTTCTAGAAAAGCTCAGTTTTTCCTCATCTCAAATAATATTAGTTTTTGGTTTTAGGTATATACTTTTTATGGTATTAAAATAGTACTTCTATAGCTTTACTTTTTGGGGTTATTAGAAGGAAAAAAATTGTACTTTGTCAAAGGGTTTTTTTCTGTATCTGTTGATATAATCATGTGGTTTCAATTTTTTTAAATTTTAAATAAAATTGTGTTAATTGTCTTTTGAATATTGGGCCACTATTTAAACCTTGTTATATATATCAAACTTATAGTGAACTTTTAGCCACTTTTTAAGGGTGATTCCATATTGCTTGTTGAACCAATTTGCAGTACCACCAACAATGCATTTTTATTCCTGTTTTCCTGTAGCCCCTCCAATATTTACTATTTCCATCTTTTGGGTTATTAAAAGGAAAAAAAAATATGTACTTTGTCAAAAGGTTTTTTTTCCCCCTCTATCTCTTGATATAATCATGTGGTTTCAATTTTTTAAAATTTTAAATAAAATTGTGTTGTCTTTTGAATATTGGGCCACTATTTAAGCCTTGTTATATATCAAACTTATAGTGAACAATTTTTTTTTCACTATGTTGCTATAGTCTTTTTACTAGGATTTCATTTAAAATGTTTGCATTGGGGTGACTAGGTGGTGCAGTCAGTAGAGCACTGGCCCTAGAGTCAGGAGGACCTGAGTTCAAAACCCAACTTCAGACACTTACTATTTACTAGCCATGTAACCTTGGGCAAGTTACTTAACCCCAACTGCCCTGCCTTCCCCCTCCAAAAAAAAGAAGCAAAAAATAAAAATAAAAACAATAAAATAAAATGTTTGCATTAATATTCATGAATGATATTGAGCTAAATCTCTCCTCCCCTCTCCCCGCAAGGAGTTTGGCATCTTTTTTTTTTCTTTCAATTTTTGAGGTTTCTTTTTGGCAGTATATTTATTTCTTTTTCCTTAAATGTATGAAAAAATTTATAAATCTGTATGGACCAGATTTTTTTATTTCCATATTTGATAGTTCCATTGTAGCTTCTTTAGTTTAACTTTCTGAGATTGCATTGCTTATGGTCACTATTTCACATTTTTAATTTTTTTAGGTAACCATCCATTTTCTTTAATTCTTAATTTTGCTAGCATAAAACTGCATATAGTAGATTTTTGAGAAATAAAAAATTATCTTACTTCATATAATTTTTATTTTGATAACTTTATCTTCCTTTTTTATTTTTGATTACATTAACTAAAGATTTGTCAATTTTGTTAGCCTTTTCAAAGAAACAGATTTTAGTTTTTTTTATAATGTTGATAGTTTTACTTCCATTTTATCTATTTCTCCTATAATTTTCAGGATACTATTTTTTGTGCATATTTGTGGTTTATTTTTTATTTTCTAGGGTTTTTTTTTAGAAATTCTATGCCTTTTACCAATTCTATCTCTTATTATTGTGACAATATTTTTTTTCAGAAATACTTGCTGAGGTTGTTTTAATGACAACCAAATTCTACTATGTTGCCTCATCGTTATCATTCTTTTGCATAGTTATTAATTGTTTCTGTTTATTGTTTTTTGACCCATTGTTTAGGATTTCATTATTTCATTATTAAGTCTGTATCTTTCACTTGTTTTTCCTTTATTAATTGCTATTTTATTGCATTATGGTTTGTAAAGGATTAGCTTAATATTTGTGCTTTTAATCATATTTATATTTTCTTTGGATCCTAGTAAATAGTCTGTTGTTTTTGTAAAGGTACCATGTGGAATGCAAAAATGAGCGTATTCTTTAATATTCCCATTCAGGAAAAGCCTCAGGTCTTTAAGATCTATGACATCTAACAGTCTTTTCAATTCATTATGTTCTGTTTTATTTACCTTTCTGTAAGATTTGTCCCGTCCTGAGGAAAATTAATACCTCATAATTGTGGTTTCCAGCTTTGCATTTTTACAATTCATTTCACTTTAACTACTGAATTTAGATGTTATGCCATTTAGTGCATATACATTTTATACTGGCCATCGTTTCATTATTTATGGTACCCTTATGTGTAATGCAATTTCCCGTCTTTTGAACAGGAATAGAGATTGAACATGTGATTTTATTGGTACAGGGAAGTCCCAGGTAAAGAAATATCTCTACTACTGCAAGTTGGTACCTTCTCTGGAATTTATAGTCTTAGAGAATTGTCTAGAGCACTCAGGGGTTAAGTGACTTGCACACAGTAGGTGCTTTTGCAGCCTGGTTTTACAGCCAGCTCTAGATCTTCTTACACCATGCTGTCTTTCTGTCAAACATACATTTTTGCCCTTTGCCTTGTTAGACGATATTGCAACTATTGCTTTTTTTGGAATCACCTGATAATGTTTGTTCCAGCCTCCATTTTTATCCCATATGTTTCTTTATTTGTTAAATATGTCCTTGTGTAGAGGAAAATTTTCAGACTTTGTTTTCTAATCCATTCTGCCTTGTTTTATTTATTGGTCTGTTTAATCCATTGCCATCTAAGATTATGATCTTTTGGCTTGTATATTCCTCCATTTGTTTAATTTACATTGATTTTTATTCTATACCTTTTTAAAAATCAGCATTTTGTCACTGCAATTTGTTCTGCTTATGTTACTTCAGTGCTAGTCTATTCCCACAGCTTCCCCCCTCCTTACTTCCCACTCTTGTTTACTTAATCCTGTACTTGGTTTCCTTGAATTTGCTTAAATTTTAATTTATTTTCTTTCTCTTTATTCATCGACATATTTATTTCTTCTTCTATCTTGACTTTCTCTTTCATTGTCCAACTAAGCATGGAGTTCAAAATCTTTCCTTCCCCCACTTCCCACCACCTCTTAGTTGAACTTTTTTTGTGGTGCGTTTTTTTTTCTTTTTAAACCAGTATTCCAGAAAAAGAGGGCTGCATATAAAACTGTATGTCTCTTTTATGTACCACTTATTTTATTTTTTAAGTTAAATTCAACAAATTCATTCTAAAGCTATCTTGTTTGTCTCCCTGAATTTTTCTTCTTTTACAATATTTCATTGACTTTCCTTTCTTTTCATTTTTTTTTGGGAGGCATCATCACTAGCCCCCAAGTGTTCTCCCCCCACCCAAGTCCTCCCTCATAATGAATATTATCTAAACATATCTAAACAAAGCAAATTTATACATTGGCCATGTATGAATACATATCTCATTCTGTACTTCTAGTGTATCACCTCACTTTGAAGAGTAGAAAACATATTTTATAATTGTCCTGGAATTGCGGCTGATTATTACATTAGTCAGAGTACTGACGCCTTTCAAAATTCTTTTTCTTAATAATGGTGTTGCCGTTGTATCAATAATTGCTTTCCTGATTTTACTTACTTCACTCTGAATAACTTCAATCTGAATCACACTTCACTCTGAGGACTTCATATAAGTCTTTCCAGGTGTTTCTGAACTCATTTCTTTCATTGTGGCGCAACGATATTCCATTACATTCATAGTCCACAATTCCTCAATTGATGGGCACTCTAGTTCTTTGCTATATCAAAAAGTGTTACAGTGAGTTTTTTGGTACTTAGGGATCTTGCCTCTTTTTATCTCATTTCTTTGGGGCATGTGCCTAGTAGTGGTATATGTGGGTCAAAGGATATATACATACAATTTAATTTACTTTTTAGGTCTATTTCCAAATTTATTTTTCAGGATGACTAGATTAATTCACAGCTTGTTGTCCCCTTTTCCAAAGAGGTTTTTTTAAAAAAATATTTTGCTCATTTCAATATTCCTTTCCTCTTCTAATATATTCGGACTGTGATGCTCTAGTTCACAGGCTATAACCATACTTGCACCTTCTCTCTGAGTCCCTCATAAGGTTAGAATTTATAGGACACCAATTTTGAACTTACTCCTCTGTCCTGCTTCTGTGTTAATGAATTTGCAGTTCTTAGCCCCTTCTTTTGTTTTCTTACTGTGTCACACTCTTAGAAATAGAAATTCATTCAAGAAGCAAATTGGAAATGGAATTCAGATGGAAGTGCTGTCGTATGACAAGAATCATTTGTGTCCTGAGTCATAAGCCCTCCTCATGACCCCTCACTACTCCTAAGAACAGGTTATTTTGTTCGTATTTCTGTGTTTCATCTTCCTCCTTGATTTTTGACTGGCTCCGGGGACTCAGATATCTCCAATACTGTGAAATGCTGTTTTTTTCTTAGAGGTTGTCCCTTAATATTAAAATTCTTTTCTGGTGCAGCCTCTTTTAAAGTGCCCAGTTCTTACCACAGAAGAACGTCTTTCCCTTTTCCCCATGGCAAGATTCTTTAACAGCCCCTTTCACTTTCCCCTTTTGTATTGGTTGCAAAAATGAAGTGCCGATAAGTGGGACTGTGGAGTTGTTGAAACTAAGAAAAGAAAATTGAGTTGAATTTTTCAAGTTATTAAGAGATAATTGACTGTAAAACTTTTGACACAGTGCTTAGGGTTGATATATAAACACTCACAAATAGTTCCCTCAAAATCTGCATGGAAAATAAGGAAAATTGTGCCATGACATACCCTGATTTCATGATGTTTGTATTTCACTAATGGCCAAATGACTATTATCTGTATTTTAAATGTAGGCTAATCTCCCTCCAGGAAAACAAAGTAAATTGGCTCAAAGAATGCCTCTTCACACTCCAAGTTCTTAGGGTGAGTGAGAGAAGTGTTCCTAAAGTATAGAGAAGTGAGGTTTCGATGGTAAAAGAGGATGGGGATCTGAAGTGGAAGAGAAGAGACTTGACCCCTTCTCAGGATATCAGAGAGTGGAAGAATATTGCACAGAGAAGAAAGGAAAGGAAAAGTTGGTGCCTGTACTTATAAGTTGCTTGGCCTAGTGCTGGAAAGACCTTCCCCAACCTAAAGGGAATAAGCTCTGATAAGTTTTGTAAAATGTTTATTTGTTGAATTTGCTTAACTTCATATTTTAGGGTAGCACAGATTTTCCCTTTAAGTTTGGGAAAACACAAGCTCTGTGCCCTATGGACTTTTTTGGGACTCTTTAGTCCATGGCACTAGAGACAACAATCAAAAGGAGAATGCTTAAGCCTCCCTGGCACTCAGAGAACATAGAGCAGTCAACATACACCCAAGCGTGTTTGCTAAGGCCAGCAAACATTTAATTGAAGGAACAGTTTAACAGAGGCATGGAGCATGCTCAAATTAGCCCTTCCTGGTAGGGTGTACATAGTAGCATGTACTGATGCTCCCTGCCTGCTTCCAGTCTACCACATGGAGTTTTGGAGGCCTGCTGCCAACAATGTGAGACCGAGGGGCTTGTATCATGTGATGACAAACCGTTCTCTAATGGGCTGCTGAGTCTAAAGAACAGATGATTCACAAAGTCACAGAACCACAGACTCAGGGGTTGCTGAACTGGAATGAGGGGAGTAAACAAAAGGAGTTAACTTGCCTTTTGTCACTTTTTTTCCTTTTTGAGTATGTGAGGCAGGGCTACTTTGAGCTGTTTTCCCCGGAGCTTTTTTGGGGAAGAGTGACTTAAATTGAGAACATGTGGCTGCCTCTGTCTCTTACTTTCTGTTCTCAAGTATCCCAAGATCCTTGTTTAATGGACTTGTCCAGGAGGTTGCTTCCCTTGGGATATTCAAGAGGCCTGTGGGTCTGTGAAGCCTGCATTAGTGGTTGTGTCCCTTGAAGGTATGGGAGCAGTCGTGGCTGATGGCAGTGGAAACAGCTGCCCCAGGAACAGAGAGATACACCAAAGACAGATGACTTCAGGGAGTATTGAGTCATCATGGTGGAAAGAAATTCTGGCTATAGCCCCATGGAGCCCAGCAGAGACCTACGCGTAAAAGAGAACATTATGAGGATTCCAGAAAGGGAGAAAGGACTTCCAGTACCAGAAGTTGTTTGAGGTACCCCTTTAACACCTTCATTCTCTACAAGTGTATTTGCTACCACTGTATTTTAAATTCAAGCCCTTTCTTCCCTTTGGTGTTTATATACCAGTGGGAGACTGTGCCCCCCACTCTGGGGGGGAACATTTTCTCCCAGCTTTTCTTATTATACAGTCTTTGATACAAGTTAATTTTCTACAGATTGATTGCTGATGGGAAACACATCAGAGCTGCCGAGGAGATACAGCATATTAGTATCATAGTTATCTGCCAAGATCACTCCTAGAGCTCTAAGAGTAGTAGCTACCTTCTAGGGACCCCTAACTATGAGTGCAAATGAGACTTGGGGCAATGGTCCAAGAGGGCATATTACATATGTATCCCTGGAATTTATGACTGGACCACAGCTCCAAATGAGTACAATATTAAAAAAAAAGGATAGATAAAATGGAGGTGGGATAGCATTTTATATTAAGAAGGTAGATTTATATAAGGAAATCTAGGAGCTGAAAGAGGGAAACTTGACAAAAAAAAATTGGGTGAAGGTCGATGGAAAGAGAAACAGACAAAATTTTGTTATTGGAATATGCTACAATCCACCTGGACAGAAAGAAGAAATAGATAAGGCATTTAGGAAGAAGGTCACAAGCCTGGCACAGAGGAATGATATAACAATGACTGGAGATTTCAATTATCCAAATGTGTTCTGGAGCTCTCTCCGATAAAAAGAAATGTAGCACATGACTTCTTGGCTTACTTTAGTGATAATTATATTCATAAAAAAGTGGAGGAAACAACAGGGGAAATTCTCATTAACGGGGAGGAATAATTTGCTGGGATTCAAAAGATGGAAAACGTGGGAGGAAGTGACAGTTTTCTTCTAAAATTTTGATAGAGAAAGAGAAGAAATCCAGATTTCTAACATGCTCCTTGGATTTGGAGTTCAGAGGTAATACTGGTAGGATCTCATGAACTGAAATACTACAGAGGAAGGAAATTCTGAAGACACAAATGGAAGCAATTCTAATGAGGAGGAAAAATGGGATTCATCATAGAATGATGTAGATGCACAAGGAACTCACCAACTAACTTAGATTTTAAATAAGAAAAAGGAAAAAGAAGAGGATAAAAGAAGATAAAGCAAGGCCAAGTAACAGAAGATGAATATAAAAGCATGTCATGGTCCTGTTCAATATTATCATGAGTTTTAAAGCTCAGAATCAGCCAGGGCTGGTAAGAGAAGCTGAGAACAACAAAAATAATTCCTAGAACAAAGATAAATGACAACAGAGAAAAGGCAAAGCTTCTAAATTCTAATTTAGCAAAGGGAATAGAGAACTGACCTTGAAACCAAAAAGACTTGGGATCAAGTTTGGTCTCTGAAGCATATTGTCTATGTGACCCTGGCAAGTTACCTAGGCAACTTTCTAAGACTAAATTGCAGAGAAGATACTAATCTGCCTTGGCAGAAGAAATTCCTCACTAGGAACTCTCATTATCAATGAACTTACAGGTCTAGTCCCTATCTCTATCTTCCTCGGCTATGGATAATAACCTCTGCACGGGGAAACAATAGAACAAAGAGGACTAAGAAAGAATGGACACTCAAGATCATTAAGAAGACAGTAATATAATGCCTAGTTGTCCTTGATGAATTCAGGTCACTTGGTCCAGATCAACTACACCCTCAATATTGGAAAAAATTCCTGTATGCCATTGTTGAACCAATGCTGGTTCAGCATATTGGTTGGTGATATTTAAGAGATCATGGAAAACAGGATAGCTCCATGATTGGAGAAGAACAAATGTCCTGCTTTTTCGTAAAAGAGAAAAGAACAGTGTCTGTAAACCATAGGCCAGGAGTTTGACTTCAATCCTTAGGAACATTCTTAAATATACCATTAAAATGATGACAGGTAAATGTCTAGAAAGGGAAGCCCTGATTACAAAGAGCCAGAATGGTTTCTTCAAAGACACATCATGCCAAACTAACCTCATTACATTTGACAGGATTGGTAACTTAACAAATGAGGGAAAGGTTATAAATATAGCTTATCTAAATTTTAGGGAAGTGTTTAAATATATATGTGTGTGTGTGTGTGTATGTCTGTCATACTATCCTTGTTGGAAAGATGCAGATGTGTGAACTAGATGATAATACATAATACAATTAGGTGGAATCAGAACTGGTTGATGGCTGGACTAAAAGAGTAGTTGGGGATAGCTAGGTGGTGCAGTGAATAGAGCACTGGCCCTGGAGTCAGGAGGACCTGAGTTCAAATCCAGCCTCACACTTGCCACTTATTAGCTATGTCACCTTGGGCAAGTCACTTGACCCCAAATGCCTTGCCTTCCCACCTTAAAAAAAAAAGTAATTTTTGATGATTTAATTTAACATGGTAAGAAGTCTTCAGTGGACTGCTCTAGGAATCTTGGCTTGGCCTTGTGCTATTAAAGATTTTTATGAATGACTCATAAAAACATAGATAGCATGGTTACTGGATTTTCAGAGCACACAAAGCAGGGTTACATAGTTAGACAATAGTTGTGGAAAAAGATCTGCACTGCAAGCTTGCTATGGATCAGGAATCTGCTGGAACATCCAAGAAAGCTGATGCAATCTTGGGCTGCTTTAAAAGACATAGCTCTTGGCCATGGCAGTCATGTGGTCATGGCTATCATGTTCTTCCTGAGTCCTCTCTTCTCTACTTTAAACACGCCCAATTCTTTAAAACCATCTTTATATAAACTGGACTCGGGGCCCTTCACCTTCCTGATGAATCTCTTCTGGACTCTAGGTGAGGTCTGACAAAAGATAGAATACAGTGTGTCTGTCACTTGCCTGTGCCAAGGAAGAAAAGAAACAAGCATTTATTAAGTGCCCACAATATGCTAGGAACTAGATCTACAAAAAATCTGGGAGGGAACTAGGTGCCCATCTAGTAAGTATCTAAGGCAGGATTTCCAGTACTCTAATCAAATTCTCTTAGGCTTATTAAGGGACAGGGAAGATCTTCAAATTCCCATTCCCATTACATTTACACATGATTCTGACCAAATAGCTACTGAGGTCCCTTCCAGCTCTCAAATTCTGTGATTCCGTGATCTTGGGGGAGGTCCTGAAATTTCTTTTTCATTGAGAATTTTGGTTCATTTTCCTTTATAGTGTAAAACTAGTTCCTTGTGTCCTAACACTTCCTACCTTCATAATCCTCTCTGTTGCTTTATCTGCATGTCAACTATGTTTTTATTTAGGCTTTCTCCCTTAGACTTTAAGCGTCCAGCTTTTCTGTTGAATTCTCAGCTGCCTGTTTCTGATCCCTTATTCTTCGCTCCTCCCCCTTTCACTGCTGTACAGATGGCCCTAAGACTGGGCTTTATTCAGCTTCTTTATGTTGTGGGCTGTGGGCAGGGGGATGTTAAATTTCAATGTGAACATTTTACACCTTGGAAATTGGCAAATTTTCATTTTAAAACTTGGTTTATTGTTTTGCTGATTGTCTAAATTTGATGTTAATGCAGATCAAACTTTAAAGTGTTTATTTTTTGACTTATTTATTTTTTAAATATTTAATTTTTATTTATATTTATTTTTCCTGAGAACTACTCGTTTAATATTTATTAGCATAGCCCAGACTATGGGAGCCTAGCCCAGAACCACTTCCAAGAAGAGGACTAGGCCCTGCTAGATTTCCAGTGCCCTTTCCCTTTAGTATACAGTAGAAGTTCTTTCCCCTCTGCTAAGGTCTGGGTGCCTCAGGCATTTACTAGCTAAGTGATACTAATCGATTCTTTGCCTCATTTATTACCTAGCATTAAATCATTGAATGGGTGTTGCCTCAGTCAAACTGAGACCTGGAAAAGACCTTAGTTTAAAAAGGCCAAGGTCTCCCACTGCATCTGGGCCATCTCCAGTCGTGCTGATCTTTATCTTGCCACTGGACCCAGATGGCTCTGGAGGAGACAGTGAGACTAGTGACCTTGCATAGCCCTCCCTCACCTAAATCCCAGTTCACTTGCAAGTCATGACATCACTTTCCTGCTGTCCTGGCCCTCTTTGAGAAGGACAAATAATAACAACTCTTCTGCACTGCTTACATTTTCTACCTTATCCTTTACTCCTTTTGCTCCTCTTTTCCTTCATGTGGCTTAGCATGTTCCTCAACATATTGACTGTGTTGGCTACCTATAATGGGTGAGGAGGCACCATGGAAAATGTAGGCAGGGACCCTTACAGCTGAGCTCAGAAGTAGAAGCCTGTGAGATTTCTAATGCAGTTTGTGCTTCATATATGAAATGGGTCTGGAGATAATTTTAATTCTCATACCATTAAACACAGATTAGTTTTTTACCTTGCATAATTTTGTTTGTTTTATCAACTTGGTTAAGAATATAATGCCATATATTATGTGAATCCTGGGGACACAGCTAAGACAAGAGTCCGACTCCTTTGGGCACTCTAATCCCCTAAATTTTGAACTGCTTGACTGTTTATAGAAACCCCAAAGAGCAGACTAAGCCCCTTAGCCAATAATAAATCTAAAGAACAGGTATTATTGATTTCTTTTGTTTTCACATTGTCTGAATTTCCCCCTATCTCTCTCTCCCACTTCTCTTTGTTATAAACCGTTTCTTATGACAAAGTTTTTAAAAAAAGACTTAATTAGCAAAAACAATCAACGCATCAGAGTAAAACACTGATATCATATGTAGTGTTCCACGTTGTGAACACTCTATCCATTCTTGCCCTTCTCCCTGGGGCCCTCAACCTCTGCAGAGGGACAGAGACAGGTAGAAATGAAGGCATCTCTTCACTGGGGCCAAGCTTGATTTTTATTTATTAGAGGATTTTTGAGAGATACTGTGGTCCCAAAATTCATTACCTTATACTCAATTTGGCAGCGGACCTTTCCAGATTTAGCTAGGCTGATCCTCAGACAACAAACATATACTCCATTGCTGGGCCACACTTTAAGCCTTTCCACCAGGTCCTGTATTTCCCTGCCCAGGGGTTCTCAAACTTTCTTTTGTCATGGACCCCTTTGGCTGTCTGGTTCATTCTATTGACCTCTTTTCAAAATAACATTTTAAAATGCATAAAATAAAACTAGGATTACAAAGAAAACCAATTATACTGAAATATAATTATAAAAAGATTTTAGAAAATAGGATCCTAAGTTAAGAACCCCTTCTAAAGCTTAAGAAAATTTCAGAGGAGCTGGTGGTACAGTCCTCCATTTTCTTTCCTTTCAAAATTTGATTCAGGTTTTCCAAGACAACATGGCCCAAAGTAGGAAGGTCTATCTATTGAAAATGAGTTGCTGTCTTCCCTACAGCTCAGCACAGCCAGACCCATGGGTGAGAAACTCAGTAAATAACCTCAGGACAAAATGTGTTTGTTGCTAGGAGAGGCCTTTTCCCTCTCCCATCTGGCCTCCCTATGTTCTGGAAAATGTTTCCTTTACATTTGATGCCTGTGGCCACAGAACATGTTAACAGCAGTTACTTAGTCACTGTCTAACTTCAGATGATAATTTGATTAACTGGTTCCTGGCCAGAAAGAATTTTAAAAAGGAAAGGCAGGATCTGACAGCAGATTTTTGTTGCAGAGCGTTGGTAGTAGAGAAAACTGGACAGAGAATTAAAAAGACTGTTTCTCTCCCAGCTACATCCACTATGGAGATCGTTGCAGCGAGCTTTGGTTCTCTCTTCAGAATGGAAGTAAATGGCACTATTTTCCCCCTTGGTGTTCCAGCAGGAATGTAGTTGATATAGAGCTCAGCTTTTTAGAGAAAGGACCTTAAGAATCACAGGCCACCTTGGAGTTTGAGCAGCACTTCTAAAGTGAAAGGGGAAAAAATGAGTATTTGATCAGGGGAGCCCCTGATCAATGTCATAAACTCTTCTAAGGCCTGGACCTTTGTAGAAGAATGATAATCAATACCACCTACATGTTGCTTTAAGAACTGCCAAATACTTTACATATGTGTTCTAATTTGATCCCCATAGCCACCCAATGGGTAGGTGCTCTCTCTACTTTATAGATGAGGAAGCTGAGGCTAGGAGATGTTATGTGACTTGCCTAAGGTCACACCATCATTACATAAATATTTGAGGCAGGATTTGAACTCGGGCCTTCCTGACAGCCACCACCACCACAACTTCCTGGCTCCAAATACATCACTTCATCCACTATACTGACTAACTACTTCTAAGAAAGGAGTACCTGCAATGGAGGAGATAGTACTTTCACCCCTTACTAAACGGAAGTTCCTCCAATTCAGTCTCAGTGACTGGTGCTTTGTCTAAGATGACCCATGACTGAGGGTTAGGAGGAGCTGACCTTGGTAGGAAGAGAACCTGAAGTCTGAAACTGCCCAGTTCTTTTTTGTCTCCCTTTCCTTGATCATAACCCTATTACACATAGGTGTGTAATTCAGGTTTTTAGCTTGGGGAGGAGAGAAGGAATGCTGGTCCTTTTTTGATATATGACACTACAAACATTAGTTTTTATAAACTAGTTTCACTGACTGAAATCAATGGAATGGCCATGAAGTGCCAAGAACTGGAAAAACTACTTATATCCAGATCCCAGATTTCATCATGCCTTTGTGTTCTCAGTCACTGATATGCCTTTCTGGGCACAGGTCAAATCCTAGGTACAGAATCCATCACTGAGGACTTTGACTACACTTTGGTGAAGGGGGTGAAACATCTGGCCTGAGGGAACTAGGAATCCCGAGGAGAAAGGCCAATGTTTTGGCCAAAGCCTCCGTTCAGGCTGCTCACTCAGAAAATTAAATTGATAGGAAATCTACCAGGGCAAGCAGACATGTGCTTGGGGAGGAGGGTAGCTCTGTGAGGTCCAGTTGACCAGTCACACCCCGTGGGAAAGCCTCGCCCCCTGGCATGGCCTGGGAGCCACCATGGTGCCGCCTCCTGCCCACGACTTGGCTTAACTGGTTCCCAAGTGATTTTTATTTCCTTTCCCTACAGTCCCATGGGAGGCCCTGCTAGAATCAGCCACATAGTCAGTCATATTCTCCATTCAAGTTGTCCAGGAACCAGAGGCCCCTCCACTCTAGTCTCTAGGTTTCTTCAGAAGGGAAAAGAACTCTTACTCCTATTCTTCCATCACACATACATACATGAGCATGTCCCCAAACCAGGGTCTGTATAGGAGCAGTAGCCAGACCATGTCCCCACTCCTTCCGTTCTCTCTCTGAGGCTCTACTTTTGTCTGCAATAACAAGGCTTTGGGTTCAGGCTGTTGTTTTTGCAGCTGGGATGGGGCGGGAGCAGCAGTGGGAAGAAGTCCCCATGGTATAGACTGTCTGAGAAACCCGGGATCCCTCATTCCCACTGAGAAAAGGGGCAGCTTGTCTTCAACCGGGGTGACTACTCTGAGATGGGAGAAAGGAGACCAGGGGCAGCAGAGAGCAGGATAGAGCTGAAAGCAGGGCAAAGAGCTAAATCAAGATAAGAAATAATCAGAGTAGACAGACCTAAAGTGACCATTGCTCTATACCAAGCTGCCTGGTCACTTAGCCTCTATCATTTCAACTGGCATGAGCCAGGCAAGATCTTCTCATTCTCCCATCCCCAATCCCATGAATGGCCTGTGTGCCATCTGCTCCATTATGGCACCTGAAAACATCCAGTCCTTCCTTTTAGACAGTTTAGTTTTATCTTTAAGCATCTTTCCCAATGCTTTTTAAATTTATGAACTGCCCCATATACTTCTGGTAGCAACTGAGAATTTCAATCTTAAATAAAAATCAATGAGCAAAGAAAAAGTTACTCAAAGAAGAGGGGAAAAAAATCTAAGTTCAGCACTCCTCCCTCCCAGCACTGATTCCCTTCTCTGGATGAGGAAGAGGCCCTCTTTGATAATAGACTTCAGCTTGGGGTATGCCAAGGTCTCTTACCCACCCAGGTCACATAGCAGTATTCTTGATACAAGGGACCCTCTAAAAAAGAACACACATATCCAACAAGCTAGGCCACTGCAGGAATTCTGGGAACCTTCTATCTTCTTCTCTCAATGTGTTACAATAGAATGAATGCTGGATTTGAAGTCAAAAGACCTGAGAATGAATCTTGGTTTTGCTACTTACTACCTAGGAGACACACAGGATAAAGGGGAAAAGCCAGGCTCAGAGTCAGGAAGACACATCTTCCTGAGTTCAAATCTGTCCTCAGACACTTCTAAGATGTGTGACCCTGGGCAAGTCACTTTACCCTGTTTGCCTCAGTTTCCTCATCTGTAAAATGAGCTGGAGAAAGAAATGGCAAACTCCTCCAGTATCTTTGCTGAGAAAACCCCACATGGGGTGAAGGGTTGAAATCAACTGAACAACAACAAAAAACAACGTGTGACCTTCGACACTTAACCTAATCTTTAAAATTAGAAGGATGAAGTAAATAACCATAAGATGCCTTCCAGACCAAGAAAATGATCATTCTGCCAGGCCCACAGTGTATCAGTTAGACCAGTTCCTGGCATCTGACAGCCTGTGAGGGAGGGGTTGATGCTTACTGGCCAGGAGGTGGCAGTGCTGAGCTGGCCAAAGGGTGGTCGTCCCCAGTGACTTTTGTGTTCTGGCTCAGAGCCAGCTCTGGAGGCCAAGTAGCTGCCCCAGCAGTTCTGCATCTAAGGGGTAGAGGTGCCAGGGAAAGGCTACAGCGAAAAGTATCTGTCAAACACTAGGGTGGGGTGGGGGATGCCTTGGAGAGAGCTAGAATTATCAGAGAATTCCTCCTGGCTGCACACTGCTTTCCCTGGGAGGAGAAGGGAGATCAGGGAATATATAGAAGAATATGCAGAAGAAAGATTATCAATCATCTTCATAATGCATCCCTAAAGTACTTTAGGATTTTAAAAGCATTTTTCTCCCCACAATTCTGTGTGGTCATGAGTACAAGTGGGTTTTTTTATTCCTTATTTTAAAGTTAAACTTATTAGCTGGTGTGACCCTGGGCAAGTCACTCCACCCTGCTTGCCTCAATTTCTTCATCTTTAAGATGAAGGAAAGGGCAAACCACTTCAGTATCTTTACCGAAAAAATCCCAAATGGAGTCATGAAGAATCAGACATGACTGAATAACAATAGTCACACAGCTATTAAGTGTCAGAGCCAGGACTGTCTCCACTGATGATATTCACCAGAATACCCCTCATGCTGCCTTGTAGAGATCTGACACTGGAGTAATATCTTTGCATCTCATTCTTTATAAAGCATGTGACATTTATTAGCTCATTAGAGGCTGCCAGCATCCAGGGATTGTTTTATAGATGTGGAAACTGAGGTCAAATTGTTGGTGAGCCAGGACTCATACCAAGGTCTGTTGACAACTGTGATGTTATTTTTTTTAGGTGGGTTTCGGAGTTTGTTTTTAAAAGTAAATTTTAACTTTTTATTCTGAACTTTTCAATCAGTCAGAATGGATATATGTAGTTCTGTTCTCTTCTCACTGTGGAATGCCCTGGTTATGCTTGAACTGCTGCTGGGAGCCTGAGACTGGTGAATCAGGTTGATGAAACATTGTGCATGGCTGGTAGTTTGCAGGAAGGGGATGGTACTTTATCCTATTCTCCCCTTCCCTGAGTCTCCCAGTATGGGATGGAGGACAGATCTCAGTTTAGAGACAGCTGCCAATTTGGAATGGGGTCAGACCTATTCCTGGATTCTACGAGGAGCTTGCCTGTCCCCCAACCAGGGACTGGGGAGGGGATTGAGGGCAGCTCAGGCAAGGAAGGTTGATGAGGGTGGCGCCAGCACACAGAGAGCCTGATTGTGTTACAGACTCTGTTCTTTGGGAAAATAAGCATCACGAATGCCTCTTGCTTGGGACAGTTCAGTATCCCAGAGACTTGGAGCCAAAAAAAATGTTGGTTGAGAAAACAGCGCATGAGAGAACAGTGAATATGCAGGTGAAGTCGGGGATGTCCTAGGGAGATAGGAGCAGGTGGACAAGAAGAGACCTCTCCGGCAGACTCCTATGGCAGCCTCCCAGGGACTGATAAAGTCCTTTGTTCTAGAGTAAGTCAAGATATCTCCCTTTCTTGAGCTCTTCTCTCTCTTTTAGAGAAACCAGAGCAAACAGAGGCAGTAGAACAGGTATCCTTAACCAGGTATCCTTAACCTGGGGTCCACAGACTACCAAGGGGTTCATGAAGAGATTTCAGGGACATCTATGAGCTTAGAAGGAAATATTACATCTTTACTTTCACTATCCTCTAACTGAAATTTAACATTTCCTCCAATTATGAATTTAACCCCACCCCCCACAAATCAGAGAAGGTAATCATAGCTTTTGCCAGATTGCCGAAGGGATTTATAACACAAAAATGGTTAAGAATCTCTGCCTGAGAGTATTAGTTGAAATTTTCCCCAGGCCTAAACTATTGGGAAGGAAAAGGGAATCCCCTGATTTTGTCACATTAGATATGCTGGGAAAGCTGCCAGACTGAGGAGGGAAATAATAGGAGCTCACATTTATATAGCAAATTAAAATTTGCCAAACACTTTTATATTATGTCGCTTTATTTGAGACTCACCGTGATGCTGTGAGATGGGCGCTATTGTCTCCATTCAGATTTTTCAGATGAGAACAATGACTGGCCCACTGTCACACAGGCAGTAGGTATCAGAGATAGGATTCAGACTATTCATCCTGACTCCAGTCCAGCATGCTGTCTACCGCACCACAGCCTCCTCTCATTTGGCTTTGGGTTGGGCTGGTGAGGGCACTTAGGTAGAGTGGTGGATGGACTCATCTCCCTGAGTTCAAATCTAGCTCCAGACACTCACTAGCTGTGTGACCCTTGGGCAAACCCTATTTGCCTCAGTTTCCTCATTTGTAAAATGAGCTGGAAAAGGAAATGGCAAATCTTTGCCTAGAAAACCCCAGGTGGGGTCATGAAGGGCCAGACAGGACTGAAATGACTCAATAACAACAACATCAGCAAAAGTGATTCATCAAATGACTGTGAGTGGGTTGCTTTTCTGTGGGGGGAGGGGGGGAGCAGTCTCTTTATCTGAAAAAGTTATATTCTCAGTCTCATCCTCCCAGAACTGAGTTTTTGAATGCATGTGTACATGTACACATATGGAGACCCATGTGTTACCCAAGGAAAGAGTTCTCGACAAGGCCAAATAAGGCAGCAAGCTTTGATTAGAGCAGCCTGTGGACCTTTGTCTGGAGAGTTTGTTATGGAAAATAATTTTTTGGCCAATGCTTTCCCGGCTAAGGGGTGCCTCCCTCAGCGACTAGGTCACTTGTGGGGTATGGAGGCTTTGATTGAACTGGTACTGGGGCACCAGTTCCCAGGGTCCCTGGGGAATCCATCTCAGTCCAAAGAGACAGGCAGGGTAGTCAGGGGTAGTCTGCAAGGGGAAAGCAGAACTTCTACCCAGAAATGTTCCAGAGGGTTGAAAATCCCAAGAGTTCCCTTTTCAGGGCCCTGCAAAGCATGTGTTGAGACAAGCTAAGTTGAGGACTAGCCAGATTTTGGGGAAAACAGTGCTCTAAAAGGCAGAGGATGGGTTGGGGGGAGAGTTTATTGTACAAAAAGGGAGGGAATGACTAGGACAGCCCAAGATACCTGTAGTAGGATTCCCTCTGGGGCCTTGAGGACAGAAGTCAGTGGTGCCCAAGAGTCCAAGATATGCCCAATTGACCTGGCACAGGCTGAAAGGATGACCCATTTGTATTGCAGTCGCCAGCCAAAGCCAACACAGGAAATGCCAGCCAGACCACGGCTATCCGGGGACCTCATTTACTCTGGTTGGCAGAGAGAGTCTGAATTCCCAGAGCTACACCATAGCCAGAAAGGGGGAAGGGAAGGATCCAACTGTCTCTACCACTGGAAAGGGATGTTCATTCTCAAGGCATTCCCTCATGGGGCCCTTCTCAGTTCCACTAATAGAAGGACAGTATTCAGATGAGCCTTCCTCATCCCTTTGCATGTCCTTTGGGAGCTCTAATTTTCAGTATGGAAAAAAGAGAGAAAGCAGGCAGGCAGGCGTTACCCTGGATGGGAGCCACAGGGGACATTGGCTAGATGTAACTTCCCTCTCCTTTGAGTAGACAGGATCGCAGACAGTTGCTGGACACCGCCCGTCACGATTAAATCCAATGTTATCGGCCTCCCAAGTTGGGCTGGAGATGGGCCCCCACTGCCTTTGTCTGGCTGTGTCCAGAATCTTGTTAGGTTGGGAATGGAGTGGGGTGGAGGGAGGGACGAAGGGAAGAGAGCAGGGGGAACAGTGTGTGCTGCTGTTGCTTATGTTGATCAAGTGAGTTCATGGACCATTACAACCATCTTGGCTTGTGTGCAGAGAGCAGACATGATGATTTAGTGGAAAGATGATTGGATCTGGAATTAGAGGACTTAGCTTCAAATCCCACATCTTGACAGACTACTTTGCAACCTTAGGCAAATCACTTTTTGCCTCTCTGGGGCTCAGCTTCCTCACCTGTAAATTGAGGACATTGGGTTGAATGGTCTCTAATGCACCCTTTTACTTCTAAATCCACCATCTTCTAACTTTGGCACTTCTAGGTCCCTTCAAAGATGTAAAATTTACTCTACTCATTACTATGCATCAAGGCCAAGGTGGATAATCAGACATTTCTTTTTTTTTCTTTTTAAATAGTATATTATTTTTTTCTGATTACATGTAAAGACAATTTTTGACATCCACTTTTTAAAAAATTTTGAGTTTCGAATTTTTCTACCCTCTCTCCCTCACCTTTCCCCTTCCCTAAGATGGTAAACAATTTGATATAGGCTATATGTGTATAATCACATACAACATATTTCCATATTAGTCACATAAAAGAAGAAATAGGCCAAAAGAAAAAAAACATGAAAAAAAGTGAAAATAATATGCTTCGATCTGCATTCAGATTCCACCAGTTTTTTCTTTTAGCTAGACACTTCTTGAGAAAGGACACTGTCCCTTGAACAGGGAATGCCTATAACTCAAGAAGATCCCTATGGGTCACAAAGTTCTGCTGTCCCCCTGCATCCCTGATGACCCTTCCTATCTCTCTGAACTGAGACAGGTTCCCCAGGGACCCTGGGAATTGATGCCCATTCAATCAAAGCTTCCATAACCCACAAGTATCACTCATAGAGAAGATCCCTAAAACCTATGACGTATGTTGGTAGATAAAAAATAGCATTTATTTGGCAGTTAGGTGGCGCAGTGGGCTTAGGGCCTGGAGTCAGGAGGACAGAGTTCAAATATGACCTCAGACACTTCTATATGTGTGACCCTGGGCAAGTCACTTAATCTCATTTGTTTCCCTTTCCTCACCTGTGAAATGTGCTGGAGAAGAAAATGGCAAACCACGCTAGTATCTTTGCCAAGAAAACTGGGGTCACAGAGTGTCCCCATGTGAGGTCACATGACTAAATCAGCAGAACAACAAGAACCGGGGCGAGTAATTTAACCTTCCCTTGCCTCAGTTTCTTCAGCTGTAAAATGGGAATGATAATAACAGCACCAACTTCACAGGTTGTCAGAAAAGACTGAACAGGAACCACAACAAAGTATTTACATAAGGTTTGTATAGGGTTTTGTTATTTCACATGTTAGTTTATTTGCTACTTACACCAACTCAATGAGGTAGGTGCTAATATAAGATACCTATTTTACAGATGAGGAAACTGAGTCTGAGAGAAGTTAAATGACTTGCCCAGGGCCTCATAGTTAGTAGGTGTCCAGGGCATTGTGTGAAGTTAGGTTTTCCTTACTGCTCTTGTAGCTGCCTGGCTGCCTTGGTCCCCAGCCACTTCTTTGTGCCTCCATTCATCATATGTTCCATGGAGCCTCTCCATGTGGATGGACATTTCTCCAAAAAACCCCGGGTGCAGAAGAACTTTTGAAGATTTAACTGGTTCGTTCCTTCACCCATAAAACCATTTCCAATAAGTTGTTGATCTATTCTACACATCTGCTGGGCTTTTATACTTGTATAGGCGTGTCCTTCCTAAGGGTACGTGTGGGAATGTGAGCTCAGATGAAAAAACCAGACATTTGCGTTTAGGGTAGAAATCATTGCTCGTCAGCGCCTCTCACTAAGTTCCCAGTGTTGGGTGGCAGTGGATGTTGATTCTGGGGCTGTGACCTTTTTATTGGCTCATACTAGTTGATGTAGCTCAATCCCCCGTCAAAGGCAGGGTTGGTTCTCTTTGAGATTGAAGACACTGGAGCCAGAGGAGGCAGAATTCCTTCCCTAGGGACTTACCTAGAAGCTAACTCCATTTCTAGCCCTGGAAATTGGAGCCTGGGATTCTTATTGTCATTCCTGTTGTCACCGAGGGGTTATGGGGCAGGCTCCCCTGGCTGAGGGAGGCACCTCTTGCCTCTTGGGCAAGGAGTTGGCTTGCTGTTTCCCTCCACCGGCTAGCAGAGCCTCTAGCCGCTCATTTTCGTGAATGGGAAGCCCTTGAATGAAGCTTTATCTTCTCTCCCCTGGAGGGCTGGGACATGTCAGAGGCCTGAGAACAGCTGGAGACTGGAGGGAAGTGTAGGACGGTAGCAAGGCTAGAGGAAGAGAGACAAGCACCATCTGGTCAGCATTAGCAAGACAGTGGGGTTGGCTGCCAGCACCCGGAGAGCATTAGGCAAGAAATGCCCCCCTGGGGGCTCCAGGGAGGGGGGGGGGAAGGACGGGGAAGAATTTGTTTGCTTGGAGGCATAGTGAAGATTGAAATGAAATCTCTCCCTCCCTGCTGACTTGGGCTCCACCCCAATAACCCTCTGCCGCCAGCCTGGCTAGGCTGTGCTCAGCCTTGGGTCCCAACCCAGGCCCCTATAGTGGTTCCAACTGGGCAGAGGGCTTGTCTAACAAGAAGTTCCTTCTCTGGAGTGGCCCTTATGAAGTATACAATCTGATATAAAGCAGAAACCTTTGCTTCCCACTTTTAAGTTCTGTATATCCCCCTTTCTTTATCATTATCTACTCTGTTTCTCTGTCTTCACAAAAACATCCCTTTTCATTCACTGTTCATGTCCCTTGAATTTTGCTTCAGAGTTAGATATCTAAGCTCTCAGTTAATATTCACCTTTCTTTTCCTGACTTGGTTAGAACAACAGGGAAATAAAGAAAGAACTAGGGACCATGGAGGGCCTTGGAATAGGAACAGGGATCCTTCTACAAAAGATCATTCCTATCTGATCCTTTAACTCCTTCCCAGAATAGGGAGGCCTGTCCCCACCCTTTCTGGCCCCAGAAACCCTGGATTCCTACATTTCTATAGTAGCCAGTAAGCTAGTCTGGTGGGCACTGACCCTGCTTTAAATTATCTATGAAATTTGAGCTGGAAGAGATCTGTAAAGGTCCCATGGCATCCTGTTACCTAGAGGTGCTAGAGATCTTTTCTGTCAACATCTCCCTGCTTGTTGGACTTGGACTCACGGCCTTTTCTATTTTATATCCTCTAGGGTCAAGGTTTTCACAGCGCCATCTGTAATTCAGGGCCACCCAAAGAGAAATACTGAGTTGAGCCTGGGAATGGGCGGCAGAGGCGAAGGGTACATAGTAAGGGCATCCCAGAAAATGATGGGCTAGAGAGATATTTCCCCACACAGAGATCCTCAGAAAAAACCAGATTGTCTTTAAAAACAACCAACTCATAGTTCATCAAAAGGAATGTTGAACTTGGAATCCTGAGACTCAAGAACTAATCTGAGTTCTGACCCATGTGACCTTGGGTAAATCATTGAACTTCTGAGTCTCAGGTTCCACACTGGTAAAGTGAAGTCCACTAGATGGTCTCTAAGCTGCCTTCTAAATCTATCATCCTACAAAGTTTTCCTTATGTCTTCAAACCTCAAGTCAATCTGTTCCTTCCCCCTCTTCACCCAACCCAGAGAGCTCTTAAGCCAAAGACAAATCCATTTTTCTCTCTCCACTCTTCAAAATCTATCTTATAGCCAGCAGTCCTACCTGAACACGTGTGTCAGCATAGCTCTTCTTGAGAAGAAATTGCCTTTTACATGCTCCTTATAGTGCCTGGTACAGCATTACATGTTACATAATTCATCACAAATAATGGTGATTAATGACTCACCTCCCACTGAGACTCCTGCTAGCCAGCTCCCCAGAAGCAGCCAGTTCAGACCTCCCATCCACAAAGCAGGACCTAGCCTAGAATGAGAAAGAAGAAAACAAAGGCCAGTGCCAAGGACTTGTCTTCGGTGCCCTCCTGATATCTGCCTAGTGAGTTTACCATGGAATTGGTCTTTAGATATGTACCAGAAAGCCATTTGGGGAATTTGCACATTAAAATAAAATGCAACCGAGACTGCCAAGTTCCTCTGTTCTTTTGAAGTAGAGGAAAGGATGGTAGAACGCCTAAAGCCCAGAAAAGGAAGAAGAGGAAACACAGTGGCTAAGATAGGTCTTTGATTGGTATCACTCTCAATGTTGCATGAGCATTGGTTCACTGGGGCCTACCCTGGTAGACAGTATGACATCTAGTTCTTCAGTTTGAGGACTTCTCTTGCTTTACCCAAGGTTCCATTCCATCTCATCCCCAAGACAAGAATCCCATGCAATGTTGGCATCTCTCCTTAGGCTTTGGGTAACTCTCTGAGCAATAGCCTGGGGCCAAAGATGAAGCCTAGGAATGAGGCAAAGCTAAGTTGTTGTTGTTGGTGGGTACTACTGGATAAATGTTTGGGGCCACTCTCCAGGACACCAACGGGGAAGGGGCCAGTTTAGGCACATGGGTGTGAGGTACCACTGAGGAAGTACTTAGTACTGAAAGAAGGGAATCAGGATATAGAGGATAAAGTGATTCTGGAGGAGTAGTGAGAATAATATTCATAAGACAGAGGGGAAAATTCATCAGCTCAATCCCTTTCCTTTGGACACAACCTCAGACTCCCCTCTCAAGCCACAGTGCTCCAGTCCTCTCACAGCTGAAGAAGACAGGGGTAGAGCCAGAGATAAACATCACAATGGAGAAAGGGCAGAAATATTTGTGGAAAGGCACCCTTCGAAGCTTCATTTTGGCACTCAGTAGTCATTGATTCCTTTTAATAATCACATAGCTAAAGGATATTTCCAAAGTTCACCTAGTCCAGTCTCCAAATGTGGATTATTATTATTATTCAAAGGACAGATATCTTTTTATTATAATTCATTTAGGCAGATTATTATAAATAATTTTTTTACATTAACAAAAATTTATTCTCTCTTCACTCCCCTATTGAAAAAGAAAGAAAAACATCACCCATATGACAACTATGTGTAGTCAAAGCAAAACAGATTTCCACATTGGCCATATGCAAAACATATGTCTCAGTCCCTTAGATCATCACATCTCCATCTGGAAGGGGGTGGCATGTTTCATGGTGGATCCTTTGGGATCATGTCTGGTCAATGCATTGGTCAGAGTTCTTAATCTTTCAAAGTTGTTTGCCTTTGCAGTGTTGCAGTTATTGTAGAAATTATTCTAATTCTACTCATTTCACTCTGTATTAGTTCATACACGTCTTCCCAGGATTCTCTGAAATCATCCCCTTCATAATTTCTTAAAGCACAGTAGTATTCCATTGCATTCATTATAATTTCTACTTTTTTTTTTTTTTTTTTGCTTTTTGCAGAGGGCAGTTGGGGTTAAGTGACTTGCCCAAGGTCACACGGCTAGCTTTTGTGTTAAGTGTCTGAGGCCAGATTTGAACTCAGGTACTCCTGACTCCAGGGCCGGTGCTCTACTCACTGCGCCACCTAGCCGCCCCGATTGCATTCATTATAATAACTTATTCAATCATTTCCCACTTGATGGGTACCTCCTTAATTTTGGGGGTTTTTTTCGTCATCACAAAAAGAGCTACTATAAATATTTTTGTAACTATAAGTCCTTTTCCTCTTTCTTTGATCTCTTTGAGTTTTAGACTTAATAGTACTATCACTGGGTCATAGGATGAGAACAATTTAGTAACTTTTTGGGGTACAATTCCAAATTACTTTCCAGAATTATTGGACCAATACACAGTTCCACAAACAATGCATCAATATGCCTGTTTGTCCATAGTCCCTCCAACATTTGTCATTTTTCTTTTCTTTTGCTAATCTGATGGATAAGAAATGGAACCTCAGGGCAGCTTTAATCTGTATTTCTTTAATTATTAGTTATTTGAAGTATTTTTTCATACGGCTTTTTGTAGGTTGGATTTCTTCCTCTGAAAACTGCCCATTATATCTTTTCATCATTTGTTAATTGGGGAGTGGCTCTTCTTAGAAAGTCAAATCAATTCCCTATATTTTTTAGAAATGAGACCTTACCATAGAAATTTTCTGGAAAGATTTTTTTCTCCCAGTTACCTACTTCCTTTTTAATTCTGGCTGAATTGGTTTTGTTTGTGTAGCAGTTTAAATTTTTATATATACTCAAAACCATCCATTTTAATCTTCTGTAAACCTTTCCATCCTTTGGCCATGACTTCTTTCTTCCTCTCTCCACAGATCTGAAAGGTAATTTCTTCCTTGCTCTTCTAATTTATGATGTCACCTTTTATGTCTTAAGTCATATACTGACTAGTATAAGGTATGAGATGTTAGTCTATACGTAGTTTCTGCCAGACTATTTTCCAATTTTCCCAGAAGCGTTTGTTGAATAACGAGCTCTTACTCCAATAGCTGGAATCTTTGGATTTATTAAACACTAGACTACTGTGCTTACTTGCTTCTGTATGTGTAGAACCTAATATGTTCCTGATCAACCTCTATTTTTTAACCAGTATCAAAGCATTTTGATTATTAATGCATTGTAATATAGTTTGAGATCGGGTGCCTCTAGGACTCCTTCCTTCCTACTTTTTTTCATTATTATGACAACAGATTCTATGGCATCTCCCTGGTAGCCTACTTCTTTCTTTAGTCTCCTAAATCTCTTTTGCCACAATTTAAACCTGCCTTTACTTCATCCTAAGTGGACACGGATAAACTGCTAGCCACAGATGAACAAATTTTCAAATCTGTAAGAGACCTAAGGAACCATGTAGCCCAGATTCCCTTTGTTCATAGAGTAGATGAGTCTTAGAGAGAGAGGTTCAGTGCTCTGACCAAAGTTGCTGTTGCTCTTGTTGTTCTTGTTTATTCTTCATCTTTGAAGAGAACCATGGCATCAGGAAGGTGATGCCATGACTTGCAAGTGCATTGGATTTAAGTGAGGGAGGGCTATGCAAAGTCACCAGCCTCACTTTCTCCTCCAGAGCCATCTGGGGCCAGTGGCAAGATAGTGAATGAAAGAGCTGGGACAGTAACTGTAAGTCAGTATTTGAGCTCTGAAGGACAATAAAACATCCAGCTCTAATCCTAGGGCCCAGTCCTTACTCTGACCCTCCAAAGTTCTTCTAGTCACAGAAGTCCTGGGGGAAGAACAGCCCAGTATTCTTCATTCTTCTCTCTCTCTCTCTCTCTCTCTCACACACACACACACACACACACACACACACACACACACACTTTTGTACCTTCAGTTCCCTGTGGGACTGGGAACAAAAACCACAGAATGAACAAGTTTTATTCCACTCTCCAGGAACCACAGAGAAACAGAAGAGAACAAACTGGATTTAAAATCAGTGGAATCTCAGACAGGGTCATATCACCAGTCTGGACCTCAGATTCTTCTTTTGTAAAATAAAGGGTGTGTACTCACTGATGGCTAAGGTTCCCTTCAGCTCTAACTCTCTGACCCCATGGACCTATAACTAGCTTTCCACATAGCTCACCTCCTTGTTCACAGTCTAGACTTGGGGCTGTGGTAGGGGACTATAGCTGGGTCTGAGATCTTGAGGTAGGGGAGATGTTAGCTTGTGCACAGGAGCATGTGTCACCCTCTAGCCTCTCAGGGCTGGTTACTACAAAGAAGCATGGACTTGGAAACAAGAAAACCTTAGTTCAAATTCTACCATGGATATTTACTGTGTCCCCGGGCAAGTCACTTACACTCTCTAGTCCTCAGTTTTTTCATCTGTAAGATGAAAGGATTCATTGTTCTCTAAGGTCCCTGCCATCTTTGAATCTATGACCCTGATTCTATTGCCACAGTTTCAAACTGAAAAGTCATAGAAATTTACTATTTGTTAATGTAAGATATCAGAATCCTTTACTCAATGCTCCAAATGGGAAAGGGGAAGGAGAACTTTCTGTTCTTATTCATCCCCACCTTCCAAGGAATTCTCTGGGGCTATATAACTAAATATCCACATGCATAGACATGAATGGCAATCTAGTAATTCACCATCTGGTGGGACATGGAGCAGAAATGCTTCATGGTCATTAGCATGGGACTAGAAGAGAAAGAGGAGGGAAGGAAGAAGCTTTGGGTGTCAGAAGAAGATTACAGCTGTTCTGGAGAGTGTGTGGCTAGTTCCTCAGGGCCCTCCAGAGTGTTTACAGCTGGGAGACGCCTGAGAAGCAGCCTGGGCTGTTTGCTGGACAGAATACTGAACTTGGAGGCAAGAGTCAAGAGGATCAGGGCTTCGGGGGAATCACTTAACCTCTATGGGCCTCCATTTCTTCATCTGTAAAATGAGGATGTTGAACTAGATGGTCTCAGGTCCCCTCCAGCTCTATGTCAGTGTTTCTATGGGGCTGATGGAAGGGCAGCATCTCAGTTCAGGGAGGACTGAGCTAGGGAATGGAGATTAGTAGCAGCATTAACAAGAGATAGTCTAATCCTGTGGAGCTCTCCCACCTAGTCCCAGAAGCTCACCAGAGACCACTTCAACAGATCAAGCTCCTACTGCCACCAGGATACTGGTCTTGTTCTTAAAGATTGTTGTTGTTATTCAGTGCTATCTGACTCTTCATGGCCCTGTGGACTCTAGCACACCAAGCCCTTCTATCCTCCTCTGTCTCCCAAAGTCTGTCCAAGCTCATGTTCATTGCTTCTGTGACACCATCTATCCATTTTATCCTCTGCTGCCCTTTTTTCCTTTTACCTTCAACCTTTCCCAACATCGGGGTCCTTTGCAATTGCCCCAAAGGTGCTCACCCTTCTTAGTGGAAGCATAAGATTCAAAGAACAGAGTAGGAGCCAGTGTCTGACGAGGATAGGAAGATTCAGAGCAGATCTATATCTACCTGTGGTAGGCACAATTCAAAGATGCCCAGTTCATCTATTACATTTCTTGAAAGGATTATGAAAGGTTTTATATTTTTATTTCTGTGCGGGGGTTGGGGTGGAGGTTGGGGGGAGGTGGAGGTGGAGGCAAGGCAATTGAGGTTAAGTGACTTGCCCATATGTCATGCATCTGAAGCCAAATTTGAACTCAGGTTCTCCTGACTCCAGGGCTGGTGCTCTATTCACTGCACCACCTAACTGCCACCCTGAAAGGTTTTAAAAGGAAGAGGTAGTAGGGAGGATACTTCAGGCAGGGAGAATAACATAAGCAAAGATATCAACATGGAAGAGAATAGGATGTCTTTGAGGGGCAACAAATAGACTAATTTTGTTGGAGCAGGCTTCTGTGAGTAAATCAGTGAATAAAGAATGTATTAAGTGCAAAGAAATCACTATGCTAAATGCTGAGGATACCAATAGAAAAGTAAGACACTCTCTCAAGGAGCTCACATTCTAATGGAGAAGATAACACATATGTAAGGTTTTAGCTGTAAGTCAGATTGACCTTACAGTGCAACAGCAAAGCAGATGCCAATGCCTCTTCTTTTTTAAAATTTATTTTTAATTTATGGAGTAAGACAAGCATTTCCATAACATAGTTGCAAATCTATTATGTACAATTTGCTATTCCTTTTAAATATATAATAAAATTATTATATAAATTTCTTTTTTTCCCCTTCCCTCTCCCCAGTCCTACCTTAGAGATGGCTACCATTAATAAGGAAACAGGGATAGGGTAAAGAGAGAGGCTGAGAAGGAATATAGTGAGTAAAAATAAGATGAAGTAAAATTCACATTTAGTATAATTAACACTACTAGTATATACTAATAGTATAACTTTAAATGTGAATGAGATGAACTCACCCATAAAATGGAAATGCATAACGTAGTGGATTAAAAATCAGAATCCAACAATGTGTTGTTCACAAGAAACACATTTAAGAATGAGAGATATACACAGAATTAAAATGCCTCTTCTTTAATGACATTTCCACTAATAAAATTCTATTAGTTTCTAATGTTGAACTGTTTGGCAGCATTAAGGACTCTTGTGGCAAGAACTTTATCTTCTGAATCTTCAGTAGCTGTACTTGCAGGAACAGTGGCCAGGCTGCATTTCCATGAGTTGCTTCCCAGGATGATGGCAGAGGACAATGGGTTGGAAACATTGCTATATCCAAGGCTCTTGGGCTTAGGATCCTGAATTATCTCTATCAGAGTCTGAGGGAAGATGGTGGTCAAGGTGGTGGTGGTAATTTGACTTGCTTGGCACATACTGACTCCTCTATCTTCCTCAGGGTGTCTTGCTGCTTCTGTTAAGCTGGCTCATCTGCTCTGTCAGTGGCACTGGGTTGGCAGTTGGTGGGAATGGCTGACCCCTTCTCTACAGAAGTTGCTTCCCTGGATATTAGCCATGAGAGCTGGGATAGAAGCAAGACCAATGTCTGAGGGGTGCTTCCATTCCTGGCTCCTGTTTCTGTCAATTGATAGTAGTTGGTCTGTAGTCACTGCTGGTGGAGATGAGGAAAGTAGACCTATTCTCCACAATAACTTCTCTCTTCAATGATGACTATGGGAGTTGGGATGGAAATAAGTCTGGTGGCTTGGGGTTACTGTTATTCCCAAGGCTCTTGGGTCTGAGGGGAGATGGCAGTCAAGATGGTAGTTCTGGTTTGTCTTACCTGGCACATGCTGCCTCCTCTCTCACCCTCAGGGGACCTTGCTGCTTCAGCAAGACTAGCTTGACTACTCTTCTGTGGGATATTCATTCAAGATACATTTGAGGGCACCTCATTTGCCAAGCTAAAATATTGGCAATGAAGAGACATTGATGGTTTTCCAACAAGGGAATGATATGATCAAATGAGATAATATTATGTAAAGTGTTCTGTGAACCTTAAATCTCTATTTATGTAAATGTCAGCTTTAATGAATATAGTAAAAACTAAGGATTCCAAAGTTTCACCTGGCAAAGGAGGGGAAGGCTCTTGAGGGAGAGAAAGAAAGCAAGGATAGCGATTTGGAGGCTGTTGCAAAGGGACCTCTGTTACCTTGAGCAAATCACCTTGACTCTCAATGCCTAAATTTCCTTATCTGTGAAATGAGAGGGCTAGATTAGAAGACATCTGTGACCCCTTCCTTCCAATACTAAATCTATGATCTTACAATCTGAGAGGGAACTTAGAAATCATCATTTTATAGATGAGGGAACTCTTAAGTTGCCTGTCTACGTTGTCATTTGTCTTTGTTCTTTGGTCAAGTCCAACTCTTTGTAATCCCATTTGGAGTTTTCTTGGCAAAGATACTGGAGTGGTTTGCCATTTCCTTCTCCAGCTCATTTTACAGATAAGGAAAGTGAGGCAAGTAGGGTTAAGTGACTTGCCCAGGGTATCACAGCTAGTAAATATCTGACAACACATTTGAACTCAGGAAGATGAGTCTTCTTGACTCCAGGCTCAGAACTCTATCCACCAAGTCACCTAGCTGCTCCCACATTATAATTATTGTCATCTTCCCATGAGAGGGCTGCGGTTCCTTCCTACATACATCATTCTATCCCCCAAAACAGTGCCTGGTATACAGTAGTACTCAAAAAAAGTCTGAATCCTGAATGGAAAAAAATGGACATTTGATGAACTGAAAGACTTTTAGGTATTTGTAACAAAAAGGCCAGAACTCAATGGAAAATTTGATATAAAAGATCCAGAAGAAATATAAGGAAAATATTAAAGACTAATTATAAGGTGCTCATTAAGGTGTTGCCAATATTTTTAAAACTGTCATCATTACCAAGGTAGTTTGAAAGGAAAGTTGGGGCTGAGCTGTGTATGTTGGGAACATAAAAAACAAAATTGGGTGGGAAAAAGTAAAAGGTAACAATTATATTATAAAAATGGGGCAAATATATTATAAATAAAAATTATTAGAAAGATTTTTTGTTAATTGAAAGAAAAAATGTTTGTTGAGTATTTGGAAGAATGGAGAAATAGAACTGTCAGGATTTCTAGAAAGTGTTTGCTTTGCCCCAAAGTTTCAGGTAGCCAGGCAGGAGGAGGCTTTCCTGCAAGCTAAGGTGCCATACTCTGTGCCTGGTTACATTCTAGCTCTCCTGAAGTGCTAAGGATGGAATTTCTAGCCAGAATCAGATGACTTCAGCCAAGCAGGTGGGACAAATCTCAAGACTCTGAGACATGATCTCTAAGACTTCTGACCCGTGCATTTCCCTCCCCCTGTCCTGGGAAAATACAAAAAAGGCTCAAGTAACTCTGGTGCTTAAGACTGTCTACGGTAGCTAAGCTGTAATCCTGGGATATCCATGGTGACCTACTGAGTAAAAGTCAAGCCTAAAACAAATTATAGTTTGTGAATGTAATGGAATTCTGTTGTGCTGAAGGGGACAGTCTGATGACAGAAATGATGAAGGGGACAATTTCAGGAACTCTTAGGAAGATTTGTATGAATTGATGCATAGTGAAGTGATCAGAACCAGGAAAATAATTTATACAATAACAACAATATTGCAAAGACTAATAATTTTGAAAGAATTAACCAATGCAGTGATCAATCACTATTCCACAGGACTCATGATGAAACCATCTCCAGATGGAGAGGTGATAGACCCAGGGGGCAGATTGAGGCATCTGGTTTTTGGACGTGGTCAATGTAGAAATTAGTTTTGCTTGACTATGGTATAAGGGTGCTGTCCAAGAACTTGTATAGTATATTACAAGGTGGGAGGGAGAGAAAACAGATTTTTTGTTAATTGAAAAAAATTAATTTAAAAAATTGTAGTGAACAGAGGGGAAAGAGTATGAGCTGCAACCAGAGATGCCTTAGAAGATAGTGGGTTTTGCTTTAATGGAGATCTTCAAGAAAAGGCTAGATGGCTGCTTTTCTAATATATTGTAGTGGGGAATTCTTGTTAGGTCTAAGTTGTATTTATTGGGAAAGCACTGAGTTTTAAAACCTTGCCTCTGATGCTTGTTATGTATGTAACCTTAACCAAGTCACTCTCTGGTCTCCAGTTTTCTTGTCTGTAAAATGAGGGGGTTGAACTACATGACTTTTAAGGCCCTTTATAGATCAAAGAAATATGGATTTATATCTAGAAGGAACTTCAGAAGTCATCAGTACAAACCCCTCATTTTTCATTTTACATTTTCCCACTCCAGAGAAGGAAATTCAGGCATGGAGAGGTTAAATGATTTGTTCATGATCACACAGATAGCAAGTGGTCAAAAGAGGATTTTTAAAAAATGTTATGATTAATCACTTTATGTAACTAGCAAATTCTCAGCTAATTAGGCAGAAATTATAAATTTAACTACAAAGACCAGGAAGACTTTGGGCTTAACATCTGCTTCCTTTCCTGGTGCAGGAACATGGTGAATGGGAGGTTTGGGGGAGGGGTACAGATATTTATGTCTGAATCCGTCTTCTTGTTCAGTAACAGACCTGCCTCTTACCTGGGCCCCAGGCATGTGCCCTATGATTCTGCTATGGGAGGACTAGTCCTGGTTCCCTCTCTCCTTCAGTTGTGGTTCAATCCTAGTAGTGGTTTATCTTCTGGATCTCAACCCTGTCTCCTGCAATCTTTCCAGCTATCCTTACCGGATCACCCACTGGAGTCCCTCTGACTCCTAATCAAATAGCTTGCTCCTTCTCTTGCTCCAGCCCTAGGACATGACCCTTCTCTTGAGAGATTCTCCCAGTGTGAGGAGAAAGTGTCACTGTCCTTTGACACAACAGAGCCAAAATTTTGAATTCAACACTTTGCCCACTAGACTACAATGCATATTGGGAAGTGACACAGCTAGGTTTTGAATTCAGCTTCTCTGATTCTAACCCAACACTTTTTTCTCTCTACCCCACTGTGGCCTGTCTAATGCAAATCCAGATTTCGCTATGTAATCCCCATCCCAAAGCTCATTGATATGGGACTCTCTCCTTATTGTGTGAGATGATGACATGACTTGCAATTGAATTAGACTGGAGTGAGGGAAGACTATGCAAGGTCACCAGTCTCACTTTCTACTCCAAGAGTCATCTGGATTCAGTGACCAGATATTCATCAGGAAGACTGAAGATGGCCCAGGATGCAATGGGAGACCCTGACCCTTTAGGCTAAGGTCTTTTCAGGTTCTCACTTTGAGTGAGGTAACCCCATTCAGTGAATAGGCCTCTTTAAGTAGTTACTCAAAGGATTGTCCCTTTAATCAAAAAAAGAAGAAAAAAATCAAAGTGGAGATGAAGATACTGCCCTGTGTGAGGGGTAGGGAGCAGTTGGCAAGGGGACAAAGAGTTCCAGTCTTCACCAGTCCCTTTTGGGACTCTCCAAGTGAGAGTTCCCTTTGAGTGGGGACTTCAGGCTTCTTTGGGACCAGTCCCTCTTGGGACTTGGTAAGTTTCAAGTATTTTTCATCAATTATTGAGTCACTTTGGCTGTTCCTGGCTTCTGGTATGGAGAGAGAAGATGGAAGAGGTCAATCCTACTTCAGGCTGCTAAAGGAAAAGACTCTGAAAAAAACATGAGAGGAGCTGGTGGTCTCCATCATGTCCTTATATACAGCTTGCAACTCAAGAGACTCTGGGGCATTTTCTCCTTAGGTGAGATCTAGGGTACTCTCTATTAAGCTGAGTTATCTCACTCCCATTGGGAGAACTTCTTCACTTTTTTTGTCTGGTATATATTCTTCCATGTGTAGCTTCTCTGGTTTTTGTTTTGCTCCTGATTTGGATAATTAGATTTCTTTGCTATTCTCTATGTGTGTTCATGGTAGAACTGGTATTTGATGGGAAAGGGGTCAAGTTTTGGATATAGAGCTTGGCACATCCTTCTTCCTTAAAATGACAAAGCAATTGGTTGGATTTTAATGACATCCCCTAGGCTAACAATCCTTATGGGAGCAGGCAGACATTCTCTAATGGCAATCCTCTTTCTATGGAGAGCAGACTGTTGGTCTCTGGCCCCAGCTTCCTACTTCCCCTCCCAGCAGAAATGAAAGTCTCCCTTGGAGCAGGGTAGGAGAAGAAGAGGCTAGAAATACCTCTTCTGCCTCCCTCTGAGCCACACAACAACAGCCCTCATCACTGTGGGCCCCTCTCTATGCTTGGGGTTCAGCCTTTCTTTTTTGATACATCTAATGTATGGACTCTATGAGCCTCTGAGGTCCCCTTCAACTCAGAAATTCTGTAGCTAGTTCACACCAGGCCTCATTGGTGAGAATCTCTGATAAGGTAGAAGTAAGGAAGGTGCCACATTTTTGGAAGAGCATTAATAAATTGGACCATATTCAAAGAAGGGTAGCTAGGGCTGTGAAAAGAAAAAAGTCAGTATTGGGATGATATTGTCACCTCAAGTGATACACAGCTCAAAAGCCAGGGGTCATTTTCTTTTCTACCTCCCTTCTTTCTTGATGCCGGAAACACTTTGGAGAAGTTTTTGGAGTCACTTCAGCCTCTAACTCTAGCCTGTTGTCCATTTAGAGCAGGAAGTACTCATCCGAGCAGTGCAGGGACCTGCCCCTAAATCCACCTGGAGAGGGGCCAACCTGGCGGAAGCCCAAATCACACAAAGCCCAAGGGATATTGTCGGGAAAAGAGAAGGATGAGGAGGAAGCAGACAGGCCCAAAGACAGCTGGTTCATTGGGGAGAGGGGAAGGAGGAAAAGGAGAGGAGCTGTCCTTATAAGGCCCACGCTGGGACTCCACAGTGTCTTCCCTGATGCCAGGTCACCTTTGTGGCAGAGTAGCAATCCTAGCATGCCTCTTTACATCCTGAGAGACCCAAGATTTCAGGACTGAATAATGGATTTGAAGTCAGGAAGATTAGAGTTCAAATTCTGCCGAATATACTTAGCTGTATGACCCTGGGCAACTCACTTAAACTCTCTTAGCCTCTGTTTCTTCATCTGTGAACTAGGGATAATTACACTTCACAGGGTTACTGTCAGGATCAAATGATGAAATCATAATATATGTAAAGTGCTTTGCAAAACTTAAAGTGCCATATAAATGTTAGTTGTTGCTACTGCTGCTACAACAACTACAACTACTACTACTACTACTACTACTACTACCGACAATTGTTACTACTATTACAATTTCCATGATAACTACCTAATTCTGGGCTCCACTGGCGACATCAAGTTCTGAATGTCTTCTAAACTCTGAAAGGATGTCAACAAGAGGTCTTTATTCTCTGGACTTCTCCCTAAGGTCCTCTTTCCAGTAGCCAAGAGCATGTAACAAGCTGCAGTCATTTAGAAAGTAGTTTTCGGTCAAGCTGTGTTCAGAAAAAAATGAAAAGCCAGGGCCTGCCATGGATCTGTATCCCCTCCCATCCTCCTGTTAGACACCAACCCATGTCCCTGGCTATCCTCAGTACTCCATTCTCTTATCTATCTTCTACTTGGTTCTTGTTGGGGAGAGGGGCATGCCTTTCTAATATCTTTTAGTACTTGGAATCTCCAAGAATACAGAGAAATGGCCCATGTGATACAGGACTGTAGGGGTAAGAACCCAGGACAGCTAAGCTCCCTGACCTATTCAAGTCTTGTCTCACCCTGTGAGATTTATTTTATCCTGAACTAGCAAAATCTTAGACTTTCACGCTTGTCACCCAGGAATATTAGATGAAAAAAGTAAGACAGAGAAATGTCGGGGGAGGAGAGGAGAAGAAAAAAAGGAGGGGAGGGGAAGGAGAAGGGAGGAGAAATAGAGCAAACTAGGACTTGATTTAGTATTGTGTTGATTGTATAGACTTAAGAAAGTGATTGAGAAGGTGTCAACAAGACAAATTAAACTTAAAAGTGTGTCATTCATAATTTGTAACAGAAAATAAGTTGTTAAGCATTTACCAGCACATCCCTAGACTTTGGTGGACTATGAGCTTAAATTAATTTCATCTTGAATTTCATTAATTGAAACAAGACTGCTGCATGGTGGTAGCAGTCCTTATCCCCTCCTAATCTGATCAGACTCTAGCTGTAGTGTCGTGTACATTTCTGGATCCTCAGTTTAGGCAGAACTGGTAAACTGAGGCATAACCAGAGGATGATGACCAGGACAGTGAGATGACAACTGCAAATCATCCCTTAGGGGGATGGGTTGAAAGATCTATGGATATTTAAGCCTGGAAGAGAGAGGACAGAGGCTGATCACTAGAACAAAAGGGATATTCTATGGAAGGGGAATAAGAATAATTTTGTTTGGCCCCAAAGGCCAGTACAAGGAACAATGGATAGAAGCTGCATAGAGGCAGATTTCAGCTCAGTGGATGCTTAGGAGCATTCCCCACCACTGGAGATTTTCAAGCAGAGATTGAATCAACAAACGTTTATTGAATGCCTACTATGTACAAAGAACAATGCTAGGCTCTGGGGATACAAAGATAAAACTGAAATAAACTCTGACCTCAAGGAACTTATACTCCATCATGGGAGACAACCTGTACTCAGGTCACCCCCATTACATGTACAAAATAAATACAAGGTAATTTCACTTTGTCAATAAACATTTATTAATCTCCAACTATTTGCTACACCCAGTGCTAAGTGCTGGAGATACGAAGGGAAGGAAGGGAATAAGCATTTATTAAGCTCTAGGAAACTGTGCCTTTTGTCCCCGTTGTGTGGGTGATAAAATGTACTCTGTCACAGGATTTCAAAGAAATGGAATTAAACTGAAAATGGCTAACAGTGATAGGAAATGGGAGCTTACTCAATATTTACAAGTTTCACTTTGGAAAGTACATATTAACCAGCATTACAAATAATCAACAGGCATGGCATCTGTTACAGAAAGGACATTGTTTCAGGTACAGAATTATGGAAAACACTATCCACTAAGCACCTGCTTCTTTAGAAGCAGATCAGCTAATATTTTTAAAATATATATAAAAGGGTAACTTTAACTTAAATGAGAAATTTAGAAAAAATTACTCTCATAGCACATTTAGGCAATTTTCCCCCCTAAAAAATAAAAACAAAAAGAAGCCAGTAACATATAAATGTCTTTTCATTTCATTTGCATATTCTCAGTCTTGTAAAAATAAAATCACAAAATTAGTTTCCAGAGCTTTAAGAGCCCATTTTCCCTGTAGGTAGTAATCAGTTTCTGGTGGGGCTGGTGAATGACACCAATTACATCCTTTTCAAGAACTGCTTTACAAGGTAGGTAGTGTTATGATCCCATTTTCTAGTTGAGGAAATTGAGGCAGGGCAAGGTTAAGTGACTTACCCAAAGTCACACAGCTAGTAAGTACCTGAGATCAAATTTGAACTCAGGTCTTCCTAATTGCAGGCCCATCATTCTATCCATGGCACCACCTAGCTGCTTCGGGGCCTAGTGTCTGGCACAGTATTCATAAATAAGTGATTAGTAAACTTAATAAGTGCTTACTAAATGGTTGTTGACTTACTGACTGACTTTTGTAAGAAGTAATATTTGAGCTGATCTTTGAAGGAAACTAGGAATTTCATTTGTCAGGGAAAGAGTAGAGAAGACATCTTTCTGTTTGTGTCCAGGCTGTACTTGACCTCTGAGGTCCCTTCCAGCTCCAACCATCCATGCATCTCTGCTGCTTTGGGGCTGTATCATCCACACACCCCAGGGCCCAGGAAACCCTCTACCTGATCTCAGCTTTGGCAGGGGATACTTTCTCCCTGTCCTCCACCACGAGGTCCCAGCTACCGGCAAAGAGCAGAGGGAGGGGAACAGGTGGCAGAACTTGTTGGAATTGCAGGTGCAGGCTGCCGCAAGGGATATCCGGGGGTCCAGACACATTTCCCTCTCATACATCCTGCCCCCTCTCCCCCCCCCCCCCAGTACCCGTAGAGTGGGCTGGTGGAATCGACCCTCGGCACGAGGGAGCTGTCCCGCAGCTGTCTAGCAACGCAAACAACGGCATGCAATCCAGCCGCGTGCAGGTGCCGGCGTGAGTAAACAGATCGGTGCTTCCTGCCTGCTGCCCCTAGCGACCACGGACCCCCATGAGCACAATGCTCCCAGAGCCATAGGGCACAGTCACTTCCCTGAATTGTCAGCCTCTGAACACCTGGCCTCGTCGGGAAGCACTCACATCCCAGGAGGGCCACCCCCACCTCCAGCTCAACCAATTGGAATGCCGGAAAGGTGCGAGCCGACCAGATTGGCTTTGCCAGGCAGGAAGGGCACTATCTTTAGGGGGCACCTGCTGCAAGTTCCAAGAAAAAACATTTACCTTCTACCAAGGGAGGCTCAGAAAAGGTTTTGGCTTTGGTCCAAATACATGTGCCATGCGATCAACCAACAAGGACTTATTAAGTCGCCTACTATATGTTAGGCACTGTTAGGCGATATGGATTTTAAAAAATTGGTGGATAATAGTGAAATTGACTCTTCTCACAAGGAGCATACATTCTATCAGTGAAGCAACCTGTACATTTATATGAGAAATAAAAAGACCCCCACAAGAATCACAGATACAGAGGACATTCAAGTTTATCTAGTCTAACTGCCCTCATTTTATAGATTTTATAGAAACTGATGCAGAAGTGCCTAAGATCACACAAGAAGGCAGAGAAGGGATTTGAATACAAGTCTTTTGACTTAAAATCTGGCGTTCTTTTCACTGTTCAATGCTGTCTCTCAAACCCGTAGTGCTCTCTGTTAGCCAGTTAGTCAGCAACTATTATTGCATATTCATTGTGGGGAGGAGGGCACCATTCCAGAAAATCTTGTCTGTCCCAAGGAAGTGCCCTCATTTCTATCCTGCACAAGAACTATTCTGCCCACACTGTTTTATCTTCTGTCTAGGTAGAACAACTGCCAGAGCCAGCCCTGGGTCAACTCCCTGGATGCCTTTCAGCAAGTCATCTCTGGCCTTGATGCCTCCATTTCTTCACCTTTTTTATGAAGGTGAAATCTGAAGGTTATATGTTTGAGAAAGCCCTTTGCTGAGTATAAAGCACTGTATGAATATAAGCCAATAGAATGTAACCTCCTTGAGGGTAGGAACTATTTCCAGTTTTATTCTGTATCCCCAGGTCCTAGCATGGTGCCCTGCCCCTTGTAATGATAGATAGAGAGATAGACATATATATGTGCATACATATATTCATAGACAAATAGATACATACATGCCCAAACAGATACATATACACAGATAGATGCACACTCATATAGACAGATAGATAAATGCATGCATATATAGACACATACATTCATACAGAGACAAATATATAGACACATATATAAAATATAGATAGATACATTCATAGACAGATACAAATATTCGTACATAGATACATAGACACATGATACATATATAGACAGACATAGATACATACACATAGTATTTCATAGCTATATAAACAAATACATATGTGCATTCATAGACAGATACACATAGATACAGACTGTAAACAGGTATATACTTAGATACATGTATACAAATACACATATATAGTTACAAACATAGATACATAGATGCAGAACAGACAAACAGGTAGACAGGTAGATAGACAGACAGATAGATAGATAGATAGATAGATAGATAGATAGATAGATAGATAGATAGATAGATAGATAGATAAAGCATTTCCCAAGTGCATAAGATGTACCAGATCATGAGGATACAAGCATGTCTCTGCCCTCAAGGAACTTTATATTCTAATGGGAGAAAAAAGTTTACAAAGGGGGCACTTGAAATGGAGGAGAGAGGGAGAGATAGGAAGCGGCGTGGAGACCTGGGACCTGGCAAGATAAATTTCAATGGTGGAGAGAGAGGTACGTCAGCCCCAGAGCAGACAGCATGATGAGAAGACGATCGGAAAAGAAACGTTTATTGAACTGAATTGAATTACGTACAAATGCAAGAAACCTGAACTTTTCAAATTTTTCCAAAGGAAAAAGAAGAGCTGGGGTGTGCCAATCCCAGAAATTCTTTGTAATAATCTGGCCCACTCACATGATAATAAGCATAATATGTCTCTGGGGAAGGCGGTGGCACAGTGGATAGGGCAGACCAGAGTTCAACTCTGTGCTCAGACATTCACTATCTGAGTGACTCTGGCTAAGTGACTTTAATTCTGCCTCAGTTTCCTCGACTGTAAAATGGAGTCAACAATTGAAGGATCAAATCAAATGATACTTGTAAAAGTGCTTAGTATGGTGCCTGGCACATATGAGATACTGCATAAATGCATATTCCTTTCTCCTTCCACCCATCTAGTAACTGCCTTTGAGCTATGCTTCTGCACTCTGTCAGCAGGCCTGAAATCTTTTCTTTAGATATGAATTCCTTTGGATCTACAGGATTTCTTAGCACTTATTCAAACACGAGTACTCCTGGGAGGTATCGAGCACTTGATGATCTCTCTCATCCCTCGGCTTTCTCAGTCTTCAGTCCTGCTCCTCCTACCCAAACTTAATCACAATTCTTTGTGATTCGCTCAGAAAAGGGTTATTCAAGTACTTTTCTTGTTCTTTGTTCTATTCTCCTCTAGCTAATATATAATATGAGCATGTTCCCATGAAGATCAGGGATGGAATTGGTTTTACTATGATAACATATATACGTATATAAAATTTACTATTACTTTGCAACATTCAGTTTCATAATGCCTTAAGTTCCAGATTTTCTGCCCCCATTTCTCCCCCCTCCCCACCCATGGCAGTGTGCAATCTGATATAGGTTCTACATATACCTTCACATTAAACATTAATTTAAAAATTAAGTTGTAAAGAATTATAACCAATGGAACGAATAACGAGGAAGAAAAAACAAACCAAAAAAGAGAGAGCAAGTAGTTTGCTTCAATCTGCATTCAGACTATGTAATTCTTTCTCTGGATGCAGACAGCCTTTTCCATCTGATAAAATATTTTAACGAAAATTCGCAAAAAACAAATTATTTGTCAGATCATAATATAACATGGTTGTGATTTTTTACAGACTTCTATATCTGCACAGTGCCTTGACTTCAATAAATTGGTGGAATGAACAAATTAATCCAACATCAGCTAACATCTTGGGAGGGGGGATTACAAGGATTGTTTTTCAATGAATATAGGTTAGAAGAATGAAAGGTGTATGAGAATAAGCTATATGATAGGGAGGAGGAATAAGGACTCGGCTCTCAGGACAAGGAGGCAGGGAAAGAGATGTCAAAAATCTGTGTGGATACTGAGGCCTAGGGAAATGTAATGACTTGTCCAAGACCTCACAGGTCACGAGTGTTAAAGTCAGTTGATTCAAGTTCTTTGACTACAAATTCAGTTCACTTTCTACCATGTTCTTGCTGCCTCAAAGATTTAGGGAGGTCTGTGTGGAGGTAGGGGGAATGGTAGCTATTTTCAAGCATTTAAGGCACTTATCGCTAGAAAGAGAGATTAGACTTGTATAAAGCGTATGCACTGCCTATGTGAGATTTTTCTTATTCTGCCAAGTCAGGGAGGCAATTTGCAAGTTGTGAAGAAGCACATTTCAGCCTGATGTTAGGAAAAACTTTCCTAACAACTGGAGCTATCCAAAAGTGAAGTGGTCTTTCTCAGGAGGTAGTGGGTTTCCCTTCTCCATAGGTCTTCAAGAAAAGTCTGGGTGGGTGGAGCAGAGCCAAGATAGTGGAATGAAGGCAAGGCTTTTCTTGAGCTCTCCTAAATACCCCTCCAAACAACATTGAAATAATTCCTTAAAACAAATTTTGTAGTGGCAGAACCAATAAAAAGACATAGTGTAACGATTTGCCAGTCCAAGACAACTTAGAAAGTCAGCAGGAAAGGTCTCTCTCACTGTGGTGAGAGTGGAGTGTAGTCCAGCACACACCACAGCATGATAGGCCAGCAGCAAGCCTTAGGAGCAGCTGAATCAGTGGTAGTTGCTTATGAAGCTTTCAGCCTACAAACAGTAAAGTGGTCAGAGGAGATTACAGGGTACCTTTTGCTGGCATTGGCACTGCTGTGTTGCCCATATAGGGTTTTAAATTGAAGTCCAGGGTGAGGAGGAGCACTAGCAAGAGCAGGAACCCTAGTCACAGTTCCAGGGCACAAAAGAATGCTTGTGGTTGCTCAGAGACCAGAAGAACAGTGACCACAGCTCTCCTTAGATCATACCTCCTTGAAAGAATGGAAAAGTTACAGACCCCCAGAGCTAGCTCTGAAAATAACAGCATGGGGGTGGCTAGGTGGCTCAGTGAGTGGAGCAATGGTCCTGGAGTCAGGAGGACCTGGGTTTAGGTGCGGCCTCGGACATTTGACACACTTATTGTCCATGTGACCTTGGGCCAGTCACTTGGTCCCAGTTGCCCTGCCTTTCCCCTCCAAAAAAGAAAAGAAAGAAAGAAAATAACAGCATCAAAAACTTGAAGCTTGGGACACTGTCTCTTCCACCCTGGGAGCAGAGACTAATTTTAATATAAAGCTAAAAATCAAGAAATAAACTGGAAAAATGAGCAAATAGCAACAAAATAATTTGACCACAGAAAGTTGCTATGGTGATAGGGAAACTCAAAGCACAAACCCAGAAGAAGACAATAATGTCAAAACAACTATATGTAGATCCTTGGAGAAAAAATGTGAACTGATCTCAGTCCCAAAAAGAATTCTTGGCAGAGCTCAAAAAGGATTTTAAAAATCAAATAAGAGATGTAGAGGAAAAACTGGGGCAAAAATGATGGTGATGAAAGAAAATCATGAAAAAAAAATCAACAGCTTGGTAAAGGAGGTACAAAAAATATTGTAGAAAAGTATTCCTTAAAAATTAGAATAGACAAAATAGAAAAGAAAATACAAAAGCTCACAGAAGAAAATAATTCCTTGAAAATTAGAATTGGGCAAGAGCAAGCTAATGACTCCAAGAAATAATAAAAGTCAAAAGAATTTTTATAAAATAGAAGATGTTACATATCTCATTGGAAAAATAACTGACATGGATAATAGACCCAGGAGAGACAATTTAAGAATTATTGCACGACCTGAAAGCCACGACAGAAAAAAAGAGCCTAGATATCATATTCCAAGAAATTATCAAGGAAAATTGCCCTGATACTCTACAATCAGAGGTAAAATAAAATCGAAAGAATCCATTGATCACTTCCTAAAAGAGATCTCAAAATGAAAACTCTCAGGAATGTTATAGCCAAATTCCTGAACTCCCAAGTTAAGGAAAAATAAGCAGCCAGAAAAAACAATTCAAATATCATGGAACTACAATCAGGACAATACAAGATTTAGCAGCTTCTACAATAAAAGATCAGAGGGATTAGAATATGATATTCCAGAAAGCAAAGGAGCTAGTATTTCAACTAAGAATCACCCAACAAAACTGAGTATAATACTTCAGGGGAAAAATAGGTAGTTAATTGAATAGAGGACGTTCAAGCATTCCTGATGAAAAGACCAAAACTGGATAGAAAATTTGATTTCCAAAAACAAGACTCAAGTAAAGCACAAAAAAGTAAGTCAGAAAGAGAAATAACAAGGGGATCAATAAGGTTAAACTATTTAAATTCCTACATGGGAAGATGATAACATGTAACTAAGAACTTTATCATTATTAGGGCACTTATTAGTTATATAGTAATATATTCTATGTATTAGACAGAGAGCATGGGTGTGAGTTGACTATGATAGGATGATATACAAAAAGCAAAATTAAGGAATGATAAAGAGGAAAGCACTGGGAGAAGGGAGAGGTAGAATGGGGTATATTATCTCACACAAAAGAAATGCAAAAGAACTTTTACACTGGAGGCTAAGATGGGGAGAGGGTCAATGTTTGATCAAACCTTATTCTCATCAAAACTGACTCAAAGAGGGAATAATATAAACACTCAGTTGGGAATAGAAATATATCTTACTCCTATGGGGAAGTCAAAGGGGAGGGGGATCAGAGAAGGGGGGCAGTGTTGATAGAAGGGAAGGTGGATGGGAGAAGGCCATGGTCAGAAGTAAAAAACTTTGAGGAGGAACAGGGTAAAATGAGAGAGGACAAATAGGGTGAGGGGGGATTAAAATGGAGGGGAATACACAGTAATTAGAACAGTAGGTATACATGGAATATCTTAGGTGTCAGATCTATAGCTAAGGGAAGAATTTGTAATCAAGAGCATTATGGGAAGTAAAATGAATCATTTTGATTACATTAAATTAAAAAGGTTTTGTACAAACTTGAGTTCCAAATATTTATCCCTTTCTTCCTTCCCTCCCCTCTTCCTAAAATGGTTAGCAATTTGATATAGGCTATATATATGCAATCATGTAAAACATATTTCCATATTAGTTATAGTTGTGAAAGAAGTAACCAACCAAAAGGAAAAAATATGAAAAAAATAAAGTGAAAATAGTATGTTTTGATCTGTATTCAGACACCATCAGTTGTTTCTCTGAATGTGGATATCATTTTCCATCATAAGTCCTTAGTAACTGTCTTGGATCATCATATTGCTGAGAAGAACTGAGTCATTCATTGTTGGTCATCACACAGTGTTGCTGTTACTAGTACAATGTTCTCTGGGTTCTGCTCATTTTACTTTACATCAGTTCATATAAGTCCTGGCTTTTTCTGAAATCTCCCTGCTCATCATTTCTTATTAAATCATAGTATTCCATGACATTTGTATACCATAGCTTATTCAGCCATTCAATCTGGGCTCTTTCTGTTGCACAAAATCACCTCTTAAGAGAGCATTGACTCCTTTAAATTGCCATTTTCCAATTCTGATGAAAGGCAGAAAATGCAGTTCCAACAGCTAATGGAGTCCATCAAGCCAATGGGGGCAGTTTGTCCCACTGTTCAATAAGCAATCAAAATAACTGAGTGCTAATCACGTGCAGGGTCAGTATTCTTAACACTAATGAAATAGGTAATGCAGTTTCCACCTACTTAGGATTTGTGTGGTTCGTATGTTTGGGGAGGCCTTCACAAAATGACATTTATCGACAGTCTCTCCCTAGGCTGTACGCTCATTCTAAGGTTATGCAAAGGGTCCTGACTTCATTAAAGCCTGGATTCTGTTGAGGTTTATGTGATGCTGTAGTTGGTAAATCTGAAGAACATAGGACCTGCCACAGGCTCAGGAATACCTAGTCACAGTCCTAATTTAATTTATATCAGCCATCGAAGATTGAGGCTAGGATTACTATCCCCATTACACAGGTAGGAAAACTGAGGCCCAGAGCTGCTTTTTTTTTTTTTTTAAGGGACTTATCCTCAAGATTAGACAAGTAGTCCAGAACTAAAACGGGAGAAGAAAGGCCAGTTCTCAGTTCTTCCTGCAGGGGGCAGGGCCTCCTTTCTGGCTGAGTATAGTCTTAAGAGACGGAAGACCTCCACAAGTATATCCAACAAGTTCTCTCCATGCCCTCGAGTGCAGGAAGAATTTCTAGACAGGTAGCAGATAGACCCCCAGAGTTCCCACCTTCTACCCATTTCTCCAACATTGAAAAAAAACATATAAATGTAGGGGAAGTCATAAGTTACGTTCACACACCCTCTATCTCCCACCTTAGAACTGGAAGGAACCAATTAGACCCGAAACAAATCCAATCCGACCTCTGACAAGTGAGGAAACTGAAGAACACAGAGAGAACACAGGACCAAGTTCACACAGGTAGTAAGGAGAGCACCGATCCAAACCCAGCTCATCTGACTCCACATTCAGGGAATTCCCTGCTGTTTGTCCTCAGCCCCAGTGGAAACTGAGGCAGGAACAATACTGGGAACTATATATGGTGGGCAATGGTATTTCCGATACGAAGAAGAGAGAATTTTTAAGGGCAGGGGAAACAAAAGGCATTGACACTTATATCTATTTTGCAATTATATAAAACTATATAATCTCAAAATCAATTTATTCCTTGTGAAAATATTTAAAAATTGAAGAGACATATGGACAAAACAAAGTTGGGTCAACAATTCACAAAAAAGCATCAAACCAATGGACATCTTTTTTAAGTGAAAATCTTATTTTTATTAATATTTTTTGTTTTAATGTCACCCTCACTTTCAAATATATTCCTCTTCTCCCTTCTACATAGTGATCTATATACCTTGTAAGGGACAGGGATTAGATCTGTGATTTCACTAGTTATAAGGAACTCTCATGGGTGTGGCTTGGTGGCACACCTCAGATACTTGACCCACTTACTAGCTGTGTGACCTTAGGCAAGTCACTTAACCCCAATTGCCCTCCAAAAAGAAACAGCAAAAAGAAACAACAACAAAAAAGGAACTCTCAGGTGGAGAGACTCTTTCTACCAATTCAAGTCAGCACTTCCCTATAACTTATGGTCTTAAAAAGTTGCTCAAATAACTGACAGGTTATCACAAATATGTATATTTTAAAAGTCACTAAAATGATACATTGTGGTCAAGTGGGATTTATGCCAGGAATGCAGGGTCGGTTCAACATAAGGAAAACTATTAACATAATAGATTGTATCAATAACAAAAGTAATAAAAATCATGATTATATCAATAGACGCAGAAAAAACTTTTGACAAAATACAACAATCATTCCTCTTAAAAATACTTGAAAGCATAGGTATGAATGAATATGATAAAAAGCATCTACCTGAAACCATCAGCAAGCACTGTCTGTAATGAGGATAAGCTAGAAAACTTCCCAGTAAGATCAGGAGTGAAATCCAGATACCCATTATCAGCAATGTCATGCAATACTGTACTAGAAATGCTAGCAATAAAGAAAAACTGGAATGAATCAGAATGGGCAACCGCAAATGATGCAACGGCATAGTCAGAAAATCTTAGAGATTTGACTAAAAGTTCGCTGAAACATTCATTTTACCAGAGTATCGAGATAGAAAATGAACCCACATAAGTCATCAGCATTTTAAGCCCTGCAAGAAGATGTAGTAAGAGATATTTCATTTAAAATAACCCTAAACAATATAAAATACCCAGGAGTCTACCTGCTAGGACAAATCCAGGAGCTATATAAACATAATTATAAAACACTTTTTATACAAATAAAGTCAGATTCAAATAATTGAAGAAATAGTAGTGATTCATGGGTAGGCCAAGCCAATATAGTTAAAATTCTACCTAAATTAATCTATTTATTCAGTGTGATGCCCATAAAATTAACAAAAAAATATTTTAGAGAGCTAGAAAAAAATAACAGAATTGATCTGGAAGAACAGAAAGTCAAGAATATCATTGGAATCAATGAAAAAAAGTGGAGGAAGGAAGATGGCCTAGCTATACCAGATTTCAAACTGTATTAGAAGACAGTAATTATCAAAACATTTGGCACTGACTAAGAAATAGAGTGGTGGATCAGGAGAATAGATTAGGTACACAATACATTGTAGTAAGTGACCATGGAAATTTAGTGTTTGTTAAATCCAAAGATCCAAGCTTTAGGTGAAAATCTCATTCATTATTTGACAAAAACTACAGAAAACAGTATGGCAGAAACTAACATCTCATACTGTATACCAAGACATGGTCAAAGTGTGTACATACTTTAGACATAAAGGGTAGTGCCATAAGCAAACTAGGAGAGCATGGAATAGTTTATCTGTCAGATTTATGGACCAAACAAGATATAGAGAGCATTACAAAATATAAAATGAATAATTTTGATTATATAAAATTAAAAAGCTGTTGTACAAATAAAACCAAGGCAACCAAAATTAGAAGGAAAACAGAAAACTAGGGGAGAAATTTTACAGCAAGTATCTCTGATAAAGGTTTCATTTCTCAAATATATAGAGAAATGAGTCAAATTTATAAGAATACAAGTCATTCCCCAATTGATAAATGGCCAAAGGATATGAACAGGCAGTTTTCAGAGGAAGAAATTAAAGCTACCTATAGTCATATGAAAAAATGCTCTACCACTATCAATTAGAGAAATACAAATTAAAACAACTCTGAGGTACTACCTCACACCCATCAGATTGGTTAATATGATAAAAGAGTAAAATGTTAAATGTTGGAGGGGATGTGGGAAAACTGGGACCCTAATGCAGTTGTAAACTGCTTCAACCATTCTAGAGAGCAATTTGGAACTATGCCCAAAGGGTTATAAAACTGAGCATACTCTTTGATTCAGTGATACCACTGTTAGGTCTATATCCCAAAGACATTAAGAAAAAAAGAGGAGAGAGGAGAACCTATTTGTACAAAAACATCTATAGCAGTTCTTTTTGTGGTGGATAAGAATTGGAAATTGAGGGGATGCCATCGATTGGGGAATGGTTGAACAAGTCATGGTATACAATTATAATGGAATATTATTATGGTGTAAGAAATGACAAGTAGGATGATTTCAGAAAACTCTGGAAAGATTTCTATGAACTGATACAAAGTGAAGTGAGCAGAACCAGGAGAACATTGTACACAATAACAGTAATATTTTACAGTAACAGCAGTATTTTACAGTGAAGAACTGTGAATGACTTAGCAATTCTCAACAATACAATGATCCAAGATAATCCCAAATGACTCATAATGAAAAATGATATCTGCCTCCAGAGAAAGAACTGATGCTGTCTGAATACAGATTGAAGTATACTATTTTCCCTCCCTCCCTCCCTCCATCCCTTCCTTCCTTCCTTTCTTCTTTCTTTCCTTCCTTTCCTTCCTCTCCTTCCTTTTCTTCCTTCCTTTTTCATTTGAGTTTTCTTGCACAAAATAACTAATATGGAAATGTTTTACATGATTGCATATTTTAACCTGTTTCAGATTACCATCTCTGGGAGAGAGAAGGTGAAGGAGGGAAGAACAGAATTTGGAACTCAAAACTTAAAAAAAAAGAATGTTAAAAATTGTGTTTATATGTAATTGGGGGAAAATTTGTTTTTTAAATAAACTAGCCATAGATAATATAAAATTTCTGGCAGTATACCTGCCAAGACAAACCCAGGAACTATATGAACATAATAATAAAATAATTTTTATACAAAAAGTCAGATTTAAATAATTGGATAAATATTCATTTTTTGGGGGGGAGGAGGCAAGCCAACATAATAAAAATGACAATTCTGCCTAAACTAATCTACTTATTTGGCACCATCACAATTAAATTACCAAAAAAATATTTTATTGAGCTAGAAAAAATATTTTAAAATTCATTTGGAAGAACAAAAGGTCAAGAATATCAAAGGAATTAATGAAAAATATAAAGGAAGAAGGACTAACCGTACTGGATCTTAAACTGTATTATAAGATAGTAATTATCAAAGCCATTTGGTGCTAAAAAATAAAATGGTAGATCAATGGAATAAAGTAGATATATAATACACAGTAGCAAATTATTATAGTAATCTTGTGTTTGAGAATTGTAAAGATGTAAGTTTTGGGGATAATAATTCACTATTTGGTAAAAATTTTGGGGAAAACTTTAAAGCAGCTTGGCAAAAATTAGATATAGTCCTATTGGATTTATACCATTTACCAAGATTAGGTAAAAATGGATACATGACCTAGACATAAAGAGAAATATCATAAGAAAATTAGAAGACTATGGGACATATTGCTTTTCAGATTTATGGACAGGAGAAGAATTAATGAATAAAGAGATTAAGAGCATTATGAGAACATGGATAATTTTCATTACATTAAATCTTAAAGTTTTTATACAAATGAACCCTGTGTAGCCAAGAGTAGAAGGAAAGCAAGTAATTGGGGCAGAAAATGTGTAGACAATTTTTTGGATAAAGGCCTCATATCTCAAATATATGAAGAATTTTGGAAAATTTCTAAGAATGTGAATCATTTCCCAAGTGATAAATAGTTAAAGAATATGAAGAGGCAGTTTTTGAAAGAAGAAATCAAAGCTACATATAGTCATATGAAAAAAATGCTCTAAATCATTACTGTTTAGAGAAATAAAAATTGAAACATCTATCTGATTCCATCTCACACTTATCAGATTGGCTAAAATGATAGGAGGAGAAAATGAAAAATGGTGGAGATGTGGGGAAATTGGAACACTAATACACTGTTGGTGGAATTGTGAACTGATCCTACCATGTTGGAGAGCAATCTGGAATTATGCCCAAAGAGTTATAGAACTATGTAAATACTACTATTAGGTCTGTTTCCCAAGAAAATTAGGGGAAAAGGAAACGAACCAATATGTTCTAACGTATTTACAGCAGTTCTCTTTGTGGTGGCAAAGACTGGAAAGTGAGGGGATGCCCATCAACGGAAGAATGACTGATTAAGTTGTGGTATGTGATTGTGACAGAATACTACTGTGTTGTAAGACATGATGAGAGGATGATTTTAGAAAAATATGGAAATATTTGCATGAAATAATGCTGAGTCAAATTAGCAGAACCAAGACAATGTTGTATATAGTAACAGCAATATTGTTTGAAGGTTAACTGTGAATTACTAAGTTATTCTGAGTAACAGGAATATTCAAGTCAACAAAGGAATTATGAAGATGCTATCAACCTCCAGAGAAATAACTGATATATGGAAGTATGTGTTGTATGGTTTCATATATATGTATAATATACATGTATATATATGTGTGTATATGCATGTATGTATATGTATGTGTGTATGAAATGTTGGCCTTCTCTAGTGTGGGGTTGGGAGGTAGGGAGACAGCTTGGAACTCAAAATGTAATAAAATAATAAACAAAATTCGAAAAGATAAATAACTGAGAGGTCAAGTTATTTGCCTAGCATCACATAGTCAGTATGTCCCAGTCAGTCAATAAACATTTATCAAGTGCCTACAGTGTGTCAGGCACTGTGCTATGCCCTGGGGATACAAAGGCAAAAGACAGTTCCTGCCTTCAAGGAGCCGCCAGTCTAATGAAGGAAACAACATACAAATTATTATGTACAAATAAGATATATGCAGTATAAATGGAAGATAATCAATAGGCAGGAGACACTAGAATTAAGGGGGAAAAGCTTCCTGGAGAAGGTGAGCTTTTAGCTGGGACTTGAAGGAAGCCAGGGAGCAGAGATGAAGATATGGAACATTCCAGGCATGGGGTGTCATGTGTTAGAGGTGGAACTCAAACCCAGGTCTTACTGACTTGAAACCAGTTCTAGCCACTGTATCAGACTGCC
>CM053598.1:189487760-189529670 GCA_028646575.1 Pseudocheirus occidentalis
ATGTGTGGAAGCTAAGCAGGGTCAGACCTGGTTAGTACTTGGATGAGAGACCACCTAGGAATACCGGCTGCTGTTCAGGAGTAGGGTATGTATGGGAAAGTATATGTCTCTGTGTGTGTGTGTGTGTGTGTGTGTGTGTGTGTGTGTGTGTATCCATAGCTACAGAGAAACGTCTAAACTTTATTGTACCTTGGGGGAAAGGTGGGGGGGGAGGGAAAAGAGACCAAAGTAAAAAAGTACGCGGCAGAGAACAAAAGAAAACTCACAAGGAAGCAAAGAAAAGACGGACAATTCTCAATACAGTGCTATTATTTATCATACAGGTTTTCTTGAAACGAAAATGTAATGTTACATATTTTGAATCCTCTCTTATGTTTTGCTATGCATACGGCATACTTTTTTCCCCTTTCTTTGTATTTAAGTTTCAGTATTTAAATTTATGATATGTTTTTGTTTCTTTTCTCTGTTCTGTATTTGTGTTCTGGCTCTTGAGTCTAAAATAATTTTTTTTAAATAAACAACAAAAAGGCATTTCATCAAAGCTAACCAATACATTGATCTTGTCTGACAATGAATGCAGTATTTCGTACTCCTAGTCCCACCCTCTGTAAAGAAGGAAGGTTTAGTTTCTGAACTCTTTTCTGTGGCCCAAGCCTGACTATTAGAATTGCATGTTTAGTTCATTTTTTTTTCTTTCCCAACTATAATCTTAAAATAACAATGATATAGTAAAAGGGGTGATCAACAATCCAGACACACCCTCTCCTTCAAAGGAGCCAATTTTAGTCAGCTGGTCTCTCCCCCCATTGATGGAAGTTCAGCACCTGTGGAATGTGGTTTGTAGGGATCTCTGTCTGCTCATCAGGAACCCCTTCAAAGACAATGAAAATGAAAAACACACCTGTTCTGAAACATTTGTTAGAGACAAGGCTCTTCCTGGGGAGATACAGTCAGTCTGCTAAGGTCCATAAATGACGTGACTAACAGCATTGTTTTTTTTTATGTAAGTGAACACACTAACAAGATATGTAGGTACAGCTGTTGAGTTGTAGGGGAAGAGGAAGGAAGTAGGGTTATTTCGTCAGCATGGGGAACTCTTGTACCAGAGGCAGAACACTCAGCCAGTCTATGACCTAAGAGTTCAAACCCAAAGAGTTTCTTGAAGCATAGGGAGGTTAAGTGACTTGAGAATGAGCACACATTAAGACGTTAAGTTTCAGAGGAGGTTATCAGAGTCCAGGTCTTCCTCACTTCAAGTATAAAGCTCTATCCACTAGAATCAGGGGTGGGGAGGCTTCGAGGCCACATGTGGCCTTCTAGGCCCTCAAGTGCAGCCCTTCAACTGAATCCAAACTTCAGAGAACAAATCCCTCAAGACCACATAAGATCCTCTAGGTCCTCAAGTATGGCCCTTTGACAGCAAAGGGAAGCACTCGAGGACCTAGAGGGCCACATGTGTCCTTGAGCCCACAATTCCCCACTCCTGCATATTCTTCAACAACACACTGCTTTCTATTCATCTGTAACTGTAAATGACTAATATTAAACATGGGCGGCTAGGTATCTTAGTGGATAGAGTACTTGGCTTGGAATAAGGAAGATTCAGCTTCCTTATTCCTAAGTTCAAATCTGACTGTTTGCCTCAGTTTCCTCAACTGTGAAATGAGCTGGAGAAGGAAATGGCAAACTACTTCAGTATCGTTGCCAAGAAAATTCCAGAGGGGATCATGAACTTTAGGATGTGACTACAAAATGAATGAAGAAAAATATTAAATGTGGGCTTTAAAAAAATTTTTGTTTACCCCAATCAAAAACAAACCCGGGGGTTCTAGTAGAGTTGAAGTCCAAAATGAGACAGCAAGGACACACGTGGCAGTCAAAGATTTCATGCTACGAAGTATAGTGACAGGATCAGGGAGATAAGCAATTGTCTCATTGTACTGTGTAGCTTGGTCAGACCTCACCAGGAGAACGGTGTCATATGGGCATCATTTAAGGAAGGACAATGACAAACCAGAGCACCTTCAGGGTGGGTGGGTGAGTGAGGGGATTGGAAAATTGCCTACTGCTACTAGCTTCATTTGTTAAGGATGTTGCAGAAGGGATTCATGCTTCAGTAAAAGGGTTTGGATTAGAAGATCTCTAAAATCTTTTCTAGCTGTGGGATTCTGATTCTAAGGTTTTTTGGGTTGTTTTTGTTTTTGTTTTTGCTTTTTGGAGGGGCGAAGGCAGGGCAATTGAGGTTAAGTGACTTGCCCAAGGTCACACAGCTAGTGTTAAGTGTCTGAGGGTGGATTTGAACTCAGGTCCTGCTGACTCTAGGGCCAGTGTTCTATTCACTGCACCACCTAGCCACCCCTGATTCTGTTTCTAAGCACTCTAAGATTCTAAGTAGGAGTAGGCACTCAGAAAGCAAATGGAATCATACTGAAGAAGACTCAGAATTAGGAAAAAGGCAAAAATCTTCTAGAGACCAAAGACACCAGTCCCATCCTTGTCATTGTCTAACCGTGTGACCTTGTTGTTGTTGTTGAGTCATCTTCAGTTATGTCCAGTGCTTCATGACCTCATTAGGGGCTTTCTTGGCAAAGGTACTGGAGGAGTTTGCCATTTCCTTCTCCAGCTCATTTTACTGATGAGGAAACTGAGGTAAGCAGGTTGAAGTGACTCAGCCAAGGTCACACAGCTAGTAAGTGTCTGAAACAAAATCTGAACTTATGTCTTTCTGACTCCAGGCCTGTGCTACCTGGCTGCCCCAGTGTGACTTTAGACAAGGCATAATCACAGATCCTTGAAATTAGCGGATCCTTGAAAAATCACTTCTTCAGCTCCCGTATTCTGTTATTCTAAGACATGTGGTGGTGCTGTCAGGAGGAGTGGATTCAGTTCTCAGGGGAGCCACACACAATCTGGGGAGTCGGTCTCATAAGGGTGTGATTGTCCTAGTGCCCAAGTTGTCCTGGTTTCCTGACAAGCCAATTGAAAGGCATTGAGTTCCTCTACACCCAACAACTATTAGGCATCATAGGGGATACAGAAGGTGTCAGACATGATGCATTTCTTGAAGTGACTTCTCATTCATTTTCTTCCTCTTCTCTAAATCCATTCTAATTTCCCAGGGAATCATCCACTTTTCCAGCATTTTCTGAGGCACTGAGGTGATGCAATGGATACAGTGTTGGACTTGGATTCATGAGGAGCTGAGTTCAAATCTGTCCTCAGACACTTATTAGCTATGTGACTCTGGGCAAGGCACATGGCCTATTTCAGCTTCAGTTTTCTTATCTGTAAAATGGAGATAATATTAGCATTTACCTCACAGGATTGTTGTGAGGATCAAATGAGTTAACATGTGTAAACGGCTTTGCAAACCTTGACAGCATATAAATGCTGGCTACTATTAAACATTCTGTCCTTTATATCGCTAGAAATTTCCTGGAGCAGGGATTCTTCACCCTTTGACAGTCTGATAAAGCCCTTCTCAGAATAATTTTTTCAAATGCATAAAATAAAATATATAATATTACAAAGGGAACAAATTATATCAGAATATATTTATCAAAGTATTTTTAAGCTTACAGACATGAGTTAAGAACTTCTGCTAAATGACTACACGTGTATAACCTGTATCAAATTGCTTACCTTCTTAAATTGGGGGGGAACAGAAGGAGTGGAGGGAAAGAATTTTGAACTCAAAATTAAAAAAACCTATGTTCAAATTGTTTTTACATGTAATTGGGGAAAAATAAAATAGTGAATATATTTTATACATTACATAATAAATATATATTATATATTATAAATAAATATATTTTAAAAAGAAAAAAAGAATTCCTGCTAAAGAATAGATAGTGATCTGTCTGAATGGTTCAGTTGTTCACCTGCCTGAAGGCAGGAGGCTGGACCAGATGCTTCTTAATGCTCTTTCAAAAGGACAAATCACTAGTAAAAAAAGCAGCTAATTCTATCCCATACTAATTAGTCTCTGTTGATGCTGCTTCAGGTCATGAAACCATCTTTTTCTCTGCATCTGATCTCAGGGTTTGTAAATGCAAGACAATGTTACTGACTCATCCCAGGTCACGAACGTATGGAACTGCAGCCACCGCTCCCTCTTCCCCTTGTGGGCAGGCAGCCTTCCAGAGAGTGACGTTAGGAGATGCAGAAATCAGCAAGGATCATAAAGCTTTAGGTTGCTCTAGTTACGAGATGTTTAGTCTATACAGTCTTTCATCTCTCATCACAGTTCATAACAAACCACTCTAATGGCTAAGGGGAGTTGATGGGACCTCAGACTGAGAGGTGAGCTGATGTTCAGCCATCCCCCAACTGTACTTCCTGCCTGAATCACTAAGCTAAGATTTGGGCTTCTTCATCTATACATGGTGATTTTAAGCTTCTTGAAGCAAAGATCTGTTGCTTGGAGTAGATTGGGCAAATCCCCATATTATTTGGTAGAGCCACAGCTTAGTGGTAACAACACTGAATGCAACCTTAGCCGAGTCACTTGAACTCTATATAGTTGCTCTATGAGCTTTAATTTCCTTATCCATAAAATGGTGATAATACTTGCACTATCTACTCCAACAAGGTTATGAGAAAAGTATTTTATAAGCCTTTGTAATGTACTCACAGTTCCTTTCAGTTTTTGAAGGGGTAGAGATGGGGGAGGAATTAGAGGAGGGGGGAAGTGGAAAATCTATGATTTCATTGGTTTAAGAAATTCCCAGTATGGAACTCTCTCCACTAATAGGTCTTGGCAGCTTGTTTGTAACTTAAGAGTCTTAGAAAATTGCTGGGGGGCAATAAGAGGTTAAGTGACTTTTTTCATAGGTCAAAAAGCTCATCACCATTTTTTCAGTGTGGAAATTCTCTTCACTGATAAATATTGGCAACTCTTCTATAATTTATAACTTTAGAGATTGCCCAGGGAACAGAGAGGCTAAATAATAACATGACCGTAGTCACACATCTAAAATTGTCAGAGGTAGGATTTGAACCCAATCTTGATTCCAGGACTCTGTCTACTGTGATATGCTGTCTTTCACTTATGGACCATTATTAAGTGTTTGTAGGAAAGAAATGCAAGCTACATTTGTTTTTTGGAAAAGGAGGCCCCTTTTGTGTTTTGGAGATGTGTTAAAAACAGGAATGGTTTTTTCCTCTTCCTCGTTCCCCTCACCTATGCAAATTCCTAGGCAAAGGCCCAGATGCTCACAGGAGAAATCCAATCTTGTACCTGTACTAAGTGCCCTGTATGTGCAAGGCATCATGCTAGGTGCTGGAGAATCTAAAGTGGGATGAGGGGTAAGGTATGGACCCTACCTTCAAACAGCTTATACTTTAGTTCAGTAAATACAGTGTAAACTGATAAACATAGTTGGGGGGGGGTTGATCAATTGACTTCACCCTAGCCTACCTGATGAGATTATAGGACCTAAGGGAAATGTTATAAGTCAAGTCAACAAGGATTTATTAAATGCATACTATATTCTTGGCACTGTGCTAAACACTGATGTACTAACACCTTAAGGAATTAAAGGAAGTGTAAAGAAATATTTATACCTCATTGCTCTTTAGGAGGTATAAATTTGTATTTATATATATGTATATATATATATAAATTCCAACAACGGGATAGAACAGTGTGAGGGCATCTTTATTGATTATTGCAAAGTCTTTGACTCAAATTCTCACTCATGGCTTGTTCACATATGGAAAACATGTGAAAAAGATCCAAGTATAGTGAGAATTCTTGAGTATATGGCATCCACATAGAAAAATGTTCCCTATTTAAAACACGCCTCTAACACAATAAGGTCAAGAACAATTGACATAAAATGTGGTATTTTTCATCTAGGTGTTGCAGTGGAAAGAGGAGTGGGTTGGGAATCAGGAAGACTCATCTTCATGAGTTCAAATCCGGACTCAGATACTAGCAAGTCAACCCTGTTTGCCTCAGTCTTCTCAACTGTAAGATGAGCTGGAAAAGGAGATGGCGAACCACTCCAGTATCTTTGCCAAGAAAACCGCAAATGGGCTCACAAAGAGTTGGACATGACTGAATAAACAACAACGTAGTATTTTTCAGGAAGACAGGGGTTAAGCCCTTTGTTTCTTCCAAGTCTTTAATATATCATCATTTTTCCTAAATAGAACTAAGTATGGTTTCTAAATTTAAGAGGGAGTCCAATCAAAACATCTTACTCATATATAAATATATATATACATATATACGTATATATATACACATATATACATATATATGTGTGTGTGTGTGTGTGTGTATATATATATATATATATATATATATATATATATATATATATATACTCGATGTACATTGATGACATCAACTAGGGTTCCACCAACACACATTAAATGGCCCCTTTATCAATTAATCAGTTAATAAATATTTCTTAAGAATCTAATAGGCATCAGACACTATGCTAGATCTGAGGATACAAAGACAAAAATAAAATAAAACAAAATGAAATGAACACTGCTCTCAAGGAGTTCACACTCTTTTGGGAGAGATAATGTGGAAATACATAAATAAGATGACTAAGAATGAGTTGTACACAACAGAATCAAATCACAAGGAAAAATGGATCTGGGGAAAAGACTATAAACATAATTCTGGATGTGCTGAATTTATGGAATCTTTCTCCAATGATATGAAAATGCCATTCAGCCTCAGTAAATGTCAAATTCTACAATGCATATAGAGGAAAGATACAGACTGAAGTCTTCGAGCTTGAATCTGGAGCAAATGTGTAAAAGTAAAACCTACAGATAGCTTTGTCTTCTCTGGGCAAGACACCAGAACAAAGAGAAGGCTGTACATGAATGAATGTGTTAAGAGACTTCCTAGCATCCTGAAATCAAAGCTGAATAGGAAGAATATGTTTATGTTCATTAACATCAATGCATTATTTGTTTTAATGTATGCCTTTAGGGCTATAAAATGGGCCATAACCGATTTTGAAAGTATTCCTACAAAAACCTGCACAGAGCTAATGAAGCACAAGAATTCATCGCTGTTAATTCAGTCTCAGAAAGATCCACACTTCCTCACCAAAAAGGAAGAAGGGGATTTCTAGGCATTCTTAGAGCCCATGACAAACAAATAAAAAAAACTGTAGACATGCTTTTGAGAGAAGTACATGTCATTTCACCAGGCAGTAGTAAAGGTTGATAACAGTGGAACTGCTGAATGTAACCAAAAGTAGTTTCCTTCTGGGTGGAGTATATGAAATGGCTTACATCCAAGAATGGAATTAAAAGGGCCTCCATAGACTATATCCACATGAACTAAGTCAACAATATGTCAATAAAAAAGTGAACAAACGTCTTAGTCATGCATATTTGTTTGTGGAAAGAGGGATTATAATGGCAATTTAGAAGCAGGCCATTGTTATCAGAAATTTTAAAAGGGTTTTAAGGAGACTGGATTTAGCGATTATGTAGAAAAGCAGATTATTCATGCGAAGCTATATAATCTGTCCAACATATTAATTACTTCAGGTGCCAAATTTTAAAAATATAGAATGCCAAGCAAAACATGATTTGGTGGCTGCAATTAGAAAGAAACCTTTCATAGACTGGCAGATGACAAATACTGATATTACAAATATAGACCTTAAAATATCCTTGAGAATTATACCAATAAGCTGTCCTGGATCTGAACCATTATTACAAACCCATATTTTCCCCACAATTCCCTGCACTTAATATTGATAAAAACTTAATAACAACTTCGTGGAGGATGTTACACCATATACTCAATTTCCAAGTTTAATGATCAATTTTATGATCAATAAGCATTTATTAAGCACTTACTATATGCTAAGCTAATTGGAACATTGGATAGAGTACAGGACCTCAAGTCAGTATCTTTGACAAGAAAACATCACAAAGAGTAGGACAGAACTGAACAACAACAGTTTTTTCTGGGCCAGCCGGGGGCTCAGTGGAAAGAGCGCTGGCCTTGAGTCAATCGCCTTCCTGAGTTCAAATGTGACCTCAGACTCTTACTAGCTGTGTGACCCTGGGCAAGTTACTTCACCCTGATTGCCTCAGTTTCCTCTTCTGTAAAATGAGTTGGAGAAGGAAATGGCAAAGCATCCCAGTATATTTGCCAAGAAAACCCCAAATGGGGTCACAAAGAGTTGGACAAGACTGAAAACAGCTGAACAACAATAAAAATGTGCTAATACAAATATAAGCAGAAAGATAGTCTCTCCCCTAAAGGAGCTTCTATTCTCATGGAGGAAGATAGCTTACAAAGGAAAACCGAAGGGGAGCAGGCAGATACTGGAAGCTGATGTGGGGGCCATGGTGGAGAAAATCTGGAGAACAACCTGGAGAGGAATAAAGATATATTGTTGGTCTAGGCATCCTCCTTAATGGAGGTTCTGAGAGGAGTCATTCGACCAGAAGGAGAGCCCACCTACCCTTTGCAGAGTACACAAGAAAAGTCAAATGGAGTTTTCCCCTAGGAAGGTTTGACAGGATCAGAGAGACAATTTACCTCCAAGTTCTCAAAGCTCCCGCTGTCAGAGAGAGAGAGAGAGGGAGAGGGAGACAGAGACAGGGAGACAGAGACAGAGACAGAGATGGAGGGAGAGACAGAGAGAGATGAGACAGAAAGAAACAGAGAAAGACAGAAGGAGACAAAGACAGAGAGAGGAGCAGAGACAGAGAGACAGAGACAGTTTAGCTCATTCTCCCATCCCCTTCTCTCCTTCCCTAATAGAACTCTCTTTAGTTGGTCTTTTTTCATGTCTATGGCTTTCCCAGAAAGGAAAGAGAGAGGGGGAACAAGTGATGACTGGTAATGAAGAGCCAGCCAGCCAGCAGAGGAGACAGCCCCAAGCTATGTGCCTGCTTCTCCGATCAGCAGCACGGTGGTGGGGTGGACTGTAAGGGGGCTGTGCTGGGTAGTCACAGCCAATTAGTTACAAATATAGTTTCCTCCTCTAATGTATCAGTTACACAGCAGAGAGAATGGGATGATTGTTCTGAGGAAAAGGAACCTTTCCCTACTCTCTTCTCACCCCCTCCCTCTCCTACCCACAGCAGCTTAGAAAGAGATGCAACAGGGAAGGAGAGATGGGGGTGAGGGAATCACACTGGGTGAAGGAAAAAAAATACAGGGTAGAATGGAAAGAGGGAGGAAGGACCAGAGGAAAAGAGAAATATTGAAGAAAAAGAGACTATGGAAGGTCAGATGTGGGTGGAGAGCCTGTCCTGGGACTATAAGAGGGGCACTGGGGAGAGGGGAGAACTCAGACAAAAAGAGGTGTGAGATGAGAGGGAGCAAAGATGCTAGTTTAGGGAGATGGGATGGGGGAGGGGAAGATATGCACCGACAGCCCCGATTCCTTGACGACAAGGCCTTCCAGATGGCCCACAGCTGGGCTGGGATTGCCAAGCTATCGGGTAGCAGGAACACAGCAGGTGCGGGGCCTGGGTACTTCACAAGCCCTGTGGGTACCTTGCTGACCCAAGTCATTCCCCTCCCTCACTGCAGCCATAACCAGCTTCTCCCAGCCCCCCCTCCCCCCGCCAGTGCCACACTAGGCCTGAAAAAAAAGGGCACATAACTCAGAATACTTGAGTTTGGGGATTAGGTTGGGCCATTTCAGAAGGTCAGGGCAAGAAAAGGACCTTGCTGGTCATTTCATCCAACACCTCATCTTACAAATGTGGAGCCTAAGTCTCAGAAAAGTGACTCAAAAATCCAAGTATTCTAATTCCATGGCAGGCTTCCTCCCAGTGGGGAGGCAGGAAAAGTCAGGGGTTTAGAAAGAAAGGTAGGGCTTCTGATTGGCATCAATACTCCCGGGTTGTTTGGTGGAGGTCTCCTTGAGGGAGCAGGGAGAGAATCCTGGGGATGGGATTCAGGCCCCAGTCCAAAGAGTGGACCTTTTAGGTATCCCAGCTCAGCAGGCACTGTTCACAGCAGGGCCCTCCCTCACAGGAAGCAGAGGGAAGGGGAGGCCAGAGCTCCAGCAATGACTTCCTAATCACCAGGAGCTGCTCTTTAACTTCCACAGGGCCACGAGGCCTGTAAATACGCCTCTCATCCAGCATATGGAGGGGCTCCCCCTCCCCCATCCCAACCTAGACACAAGAGCCTTTATTCTCCTTTACCACCTTCGTGCATTTTCAGGAACCTCGCGTAGGTAATTCTTAGAAAAGTCGGAGTTGGTAAGATCTGTTTATATTGTCCATACTTGAGTGTATATCTTGCCTCAACCATTAGAACATAAACTCATATTTCTCCATTTGTTCTTTAATCACAGAATAAATATTTACTAAATATATCCTATGTTCAATGCATATTAAGTGCTGAGAATACAGAAATAAATAAAATATTTTTTCTGTCTCTCAGGAAGCCTACAAGCTAATAGGAGAGATGAACTATGCACAAATTAATTATAACATTATATGTACTAAAGAAAGGCAAGAATAATGAGGTTTTGGGGTCAGCTAGGTGGCACAGTGAATAGAGCACTGGCCCTGGAGTCAGGAGGACCTGAGTTCAAATTTGACCTCAGACACTTGACACTAGCTGTGTGACCTTGGGCAAGCCATTTAACCCCGATTGCCTTGTCTCCACCATAAAAAAAAAGAAAGAAGAGTGAGGTTTCCTAGGAAGGAAAGAATATTTCTGGCTGGAGGAATCATGGAAGACCCCATGGAAGAAGGATAGGAGGGTTACAATTTTCAGAAATAAAAGGACATCTCAGGCGGAGGAAAGAGGTATGGTCAATGGCACATAAGTAGGAAAATACAGTGAGTAGTCCAGTTTGACTAGAACATGGAATAAGTGAGGAAGATAAAGAATGGGGAATAAGACTGAGTAGGAAAATGAGAGGGGAAGGTTCAGGGCTAGGGTACTTTGTGACTAAAGCTATGAATTAGGAGGGGCCATGGCTAGTCATCCTGACCTACTGTTTGCCACTGGACTTCAAAGACTGGAGGAGAGAGTGAGGCTGATGACTTTCCACAGTCTCGTTTCACTTAAGTCCAGTCTACTTACAAATCAAGCTGTCACGCTCCTGATGTCATTGGTCCTTCTCAAGAGCAAAGGACAAACAACAACAGGACGAATTAGGAAGATGGAAAATAAAGGATGGACTGACTGGAGATGGAGAAACCTATTAGGAAGCTAATTAATATCGTCCAAAGAGGGTAATAATGAGGTCCTGTTACTGGCATAATGGCGAAGGAAAGTGAAGATGGAACAGACAAGAGAGATCCCAATATCCTTGGTATCTATCAAACAATCAAACAAATATCCATCCAGGTCATCATTCGTTTGTCCCGCCCTATATTACGTCCTTTAAGGGACACTAAGGAAGCATGAAAGGCTTCCTGTCCTCAGGGAGTTTGCAGCCCAGCTGGAGAGAGAAGATGAATAGGAAGTAGGAAATGCAGCAGCATGAAATGAAATACTAAATTGAATAGGGCTTCATCCATACAGGAGCCATCTTTATTCTGCAAGTCTTCCATAAAACTGTTCTCTGCACAAAGTGGTTATTCAATAAATGCTGCTGCCTGGCTACACTGGGGCAAGAATCATGACATGGTCCAATCTGTGTTTGCAAAATCCCTTCCTGGCTTTCTTGCTGCTCCCTGCACAGGAATCTTTGGAGCCTCTGCCTTTTTGCCAGCTGCCTGGAATGCTCTACCTCCTCATCCCCACCTTCTGGCTCAGATCCTGCCTTCTGCAAAGCGCCTTTCTGGGCAGACACTAGATACAACCTCTACACAGTGCCTTTGGTCTGTGTAACTTTGCATTTACTTTTTATCTTTTGTTTGCACATTGATATTTCTGTGCTATCTCTCCCATTAGACTGTGATCTCCTTGAGGTTTGGGAGTTTTACCTTTTGTTATGTGTGTATCCTCCGTGCCCACCTGGTACATACTAAGTACTTAGTTAATGCTTATTACTTGTTTCCTGATAATTCTTTGAGAAAAACAGTAAAAAATATTATCATGTCCATTTTATAGACAAAGAGAGACTCAGAGGAACTGAGTGATTTGCCTAAAGTCCTGCAACCAACAGGTGTTAGAATGGGGATTCAAGCCCAGGTCTTGATACTCTTTCCACTTCAAGAAGTTGTTCTTTCCATGATTCGTGGAGACAGGACTACCATTTCTGGGCCAAAATAATGCCTCCTTCCTACTATCCTTAAGATTCTTAGTCTATCATCTTCTCCTGCCCAAACCTACTTATGGGGTGTGAAGAGGGATGGAAAAGATGCTGTGTTTGAAGGGACAAGGGTCAGGCTAGGGCTAAGGTCCAGGACACGGCATCCCCAAGCTTACCCCCAGTACATACCTACTTCCACCACTAGTGGCCATACCTTTGGAATAACCCTGGTGTCCAGTATACATCAGTCTTTAAGAAAATTAATATGGCTGCTCTACTTAGGCAAAAGGAGGTAAAATTGTGAGGGGGGAAACAATGAGGACCTAATAACAGGATATTTGTTCTGGTTCAGCTTCCACCCTCCACAACCCAGGAAATCAGGTACTGAGGAGTCGTCTCTACAGAGCAGGAGATTGAGGCACAGATCAAGAGAACTGTGGACCTTCAGCAACCCTGGGGTAATTCAGTAAGGGGATGGACATGTTGCACCTTTACCCTGCACACAGAAGTATACACATGCCCATATTCACCCTGGCCCTGGCCTCCAGGAGTCTATCTAACCAACTCCTAAAAACCCTGGCATGTCAGAACTTGTTGGAATTTCTCTCTCTAAATGAAAACTCTCTTGCCCCCACATAGCTGGTCATTGGCCTAGCTCAGCTCTGCATACTCATGGGTACATGCTACTCTCCTCCCCCACTCTGGGTTCAGGGACTAGGATGTGGAGTGCCTTTGGAAGCCACAGGGTGGGTGGGCAGGAAAGCAAGACCCAGAGGTCACCAGGGTTAGGGTTAGGTCTGGCCCTGCCTGTCCTTCTCCCCACAGGAATGTACGCCTGCAGAAGCTCTATTCCAGGGCCCTCCCCCATCCCCAGTCCAACCCTCTGACCTAGAGCTCACCAGCACATTTGGTGGAAGATGACATGAGGGAATTGGGGAGAGGAGAGGACGGGGCAGAGGCGGGTCAGGGTAGCTGTGAAATGATCTCAGGACAGCTGGAGTGCACACAGGCGTGAGTATGCACACACACGCCAACTGTTCTGGGGTTGTACACACACATACACATACTTCTCTGCAGAGCATTCATACATAGATACACATACACACCAGAGTCTGCATAACTCTACCGTGTATACAGACACACACACACACACACACACACATGTGTTCACACTGATCTTGAGGATAGAGCAGCATCCCCAACATGCACGCACCAGAGGGTTTCCTTTTGTGGATGAAGGGAGGAAATGCCTCATTAGGACTGCTCACCACCCAGTGTTATCCCAGGCAGGAAGGGCTAGGGAGACAACCCATTTCCGAAGGAGGAAAATAGACTGCTGACTGCCAGGCCAGGTGCCCTGAGGTGTGTTTCTGGCCACCCTGAGCAGAACTAGACTTCACAGAGCTTGTTCCCCATCTTCTCACTGTTCTTTAGAATTCTGAACACTTTATAGGGATAAAGATTTTACACAGATGGGAAAGCTAAGGCCAGGAGAGAAGGACATAATCTAGTCTGCCAGTAATAAGCCCAAGAACTGCCCTCCAGCCCCTGTGGCTCACCCTTCTAGAAAAGCCTGGTGGTCCTGGTCAGTCTCCCTGTTTCCTGAGACTTATCTAAGCTGATTGTTCCAAACCAGAGGGCAATGAGACCATGTTCTAATGGCCTGACTGATCAAGTGCATTTATTTCTCTCACATTTCTAGTATTGGGCAAGGAAGCAGCCATGGGCAGAGACCTTGAGAAACTCTCCCTCCCAGTTTAGTATTACAGGTGTCTTATTGGCCCCACTTCATGGAGACAGAATCATAGATGTGGAGTTGTTGGAAGGAAGCTGAAAGTCATCCCCACTCATTTGACAGATGAAGAAACTGAGAACAGCAGACTTGAAGAGACTTGCCCAAAGTCACCGAAGTTTTTTAAGTTAAACTTCATTTTTTTGTTATTAACAACGGTCTTATTTTCTCTCCCAACCCCCTCCCCTAAGAGGGGGGGAAGAAAAGAAAACCACATTCTGTGGCAAAAAGTCAAGAAAAAGAAATGTTTACCTTGTCCGTGTCCAAAAAAGACACGGACTTCATTCTGAATGTTGAGTCTGTCACCTCTTTGTCAGGAAATGAGTGATCACAAGGGATCCTGAGTTTCAGAGTCAGGATTTGAACCCAGGTCCCCCTAACTTCCAAATCTAGTTTTCTGTCGACTATTGCAAATTTCATCCTGCTAGGGCTCATGCTTTGGGAACTGCCTTTACCGAGGGTGTCATAAGTCATATCTCATATAACCTACAGATGGCATAGCACTGTGCACCTCACCCCTTCCCCTCACACACACACATACACACACACACACTCTATCCCCTACCTCTCCTGCCCAGTCCCCTAACTTTATCCCTAGCGGTGTGAGGTTACCTAAAATAAGGAATGCCTTCCATCTCCCAGGGCTCTGGACAAAGACCAGAGCCAGCCCTTGCTTGGGGCTCCCACCAAACAGCACAAAGTCTGAAGTACTTATCTGAAGAGCTGCTGAGAAGGGAGGGGTTGTGAGGGATGGCAGGAGGCTCACAGGAGAGGAAGGGTGAGGTAGAGGGGGCCAGGGGGCAGTGCTGAGCAGGGCAGAGAAAGAGAGCCCTGGAAAAGGACTGTCTGCTCCTTTCCCACTACCCATAGCCTGAGGCCAGGCCAGGTGCAGGCCACACCTGAGTTACAGGGTGTTCCTCAGGATCAGCTATAAAGATGTGTGCAGGGCTGGCCCACGTCTACGCTGGCCAGGAGGCCCTGAATGAGGGCTACTTTTGAATGGGACCACCCCAAAAGGAACACAGGAGTGGGAGAGTTCCTTTCATTCACCCTAATTTACCTCCCTCAGGTCTCTCCATTTTGTTACTGGGAGGCTCTCCTGAGGAGCCCCCATCCACCAGGGTTATAAGCTAGGCAGGCCGGCTGGAGTCTTGCCTCACCACAGAGGCAGCAGGGAAAGGAGGGGAGGGACTTGGGAGGAGGAGCTCCACCCTCGGGCAGATCCCAGCCCATGAAACAGAGCTGCAGAGAGCAGCGGCTCTCAGATGGGAGCCGATCTCTGAGGCAGCAGGGAATCTGGAGGCGCTGAGGACTGAGCCAAGAGCCACTCATTGACAATCGGACATCTGGGCAGGGAGGCACCAGCCTGGGGACAGTCATCCCCCAAACTCCCCGCCAGCTCTCTTTTTAAAGATCTCTCTACGACCTCACTCACCTGCCTGCTCCTGGAGTTTCCCAGAAGCTGCTTCAAGATGCCCAGGTTATGGGTGCCGGTCCCTCTGCCTCCCAGACCCAAGTGAAGCGGCCTTTCCAGGGTCTCTTCTCCCACCCCACCCCAGCAAGGAAAAGCTTTCCTTGGTATCTCCTCTCCTCCTCCCCACCTGGGAGTCCTTCCTGGGGTTTAGTATGTTGGTTTTCCTTTGGATCTCGAGCCCCATGCCCCAGGACTTCTGAGGCGATGTTAGCCATGCGGCTGTTCACATGTTTCCTGCAGCTCTTGGCTGGTCTGGCCTTGCCTGCTGCACCCCCCCAGGTAAGGATTCTCTCTTTCCCAAACCGAGCTCCCCCTCCCTCCCCATCCCCAACATCTGGCAGGGAGTGGGCTGGACAATCCAGGAAGAGGCTGTGGGCAGAAATGCGAGGGCACCTCCATGGACACAGACACCTCCCCTCCCCACCCCTGAGAGAAAAAGATGAACTCCAGGTACTTCCTAGAAGGTGGAACCCTCCTCACCTCCTGAATGAAGAACTCAGGTTAAGCCAGCCCCCTAAAGGAAAACCAACTCTAGTTAAGGTTTCTATCCCGGAAGGGGGTGGAGGAGTTGGGGGGAGTGGGGGGTGAGACCATAGGGAAACCACAGCAAAGGGAGGGAGGCTTCCTGTCTGGCCTCAGGGCCTTGGTGGTTTTGCTAAAAGCATCTCCCAGTTAATCCCAGGGCTGGGCTCTGGCCCTGTGGTCAGGGTCGAGGCCCTGGTGACTAGCCCAATGCCTTTGGGACCTCTGACCCAGCCAGGCTCTGGGGAAACAGAGAGATTGGAGGGGGCAGGGTTACCAGGGAGGTAGACTCCCTGGGTGGTTGGGGAGTATATACTTGGTCTTAGGTCAGAAGCCCCTTGGAAGGGTTTCAGGTAGTCTAAGGGGACAATACTCTCTCTTCTTGAGTCTGACCTCACTCCTCCAGGGTCAGCCCAGCCCCAAGGTCCCCATCTGCTGGCAGCTGACCCGGAGGTCCTGAGTCCCTGGGCCAAGAGAAGCTCCCAAGTTCTTTTCCCAGGAGCTAGGGCATGTGGCTTAGGGCCTTGGCTCAGTTCCAGCCTGGGTAAAGACATCCTGCCAAAGGCAATAATGTCCCTTCCCACTGCCTAGGGAAGTCCTCTTTCCCACCCAGGTCCTTAATGCTGAAAGCAGGGGTGTTGGGTGGGTAGGATGGGGAGGGGAGGGAAGAAGAGTGGGAGATGGGCCAGGAAAGTAAGGGGATCACTTCCCAAGCAGAATGGGGGAGTGACTTGTGTTTCCCTGGATGGTCCTGAGGGAGCCAAGCTGCTGAGTGGCCTTGTTATAGCATTTCTCCAGCTACCAGCACCAGTGGCCCCCTGCTCCCACCAGCTGATCTCCCTCCCCACAGGGCTCTGGCACCTAGCCAAGCTGGGACATTAAAGGGGCCAAGGGGCTCGTGTGGGAGAGCACAGGAAGGGGGATGGGTAGAAGGAAGGCAGAGCACAAACAGAGGGGGGAGGCAGCTATAGACTGCAGAAAGCTCAAGTTGGAAAGGGCCACTGAGATCCTCTAGTCTCAGCCCCACCTTTTTTTTTACAGGTGAGGAAACTGAGACCCAGTGGGTTGAGGTCTCTTACCCAAGGTCTCACAGCTGGCTATGGCCAAGGCCTGAAAGATGGGGGGTGGTGGAGAAGATATGAGGTAATAAACAAGCAAAAAGAGTTGGGGAAGGAGAGGTTCACAGGTGTCTAGATCCCAAATAATTCCTGAGAAGGCCTTGTAAATAAATAATTGACCACTCACCTGCCAAAGCAACCATGCCCAGCACTCTTCACTGGGGGTCTCTTTGCCTGACACTAACTTTTCCTTATTCCCATGCATTTCTTTCCTTAGCAGTGGGATGTACCTCCTGAGAACAGCACAGCAGAAGTAGAAGGTAAGCTGGCCATGGAGAGGAAGGGGAGTTAACCTTTTCCCTTCCAAACTTGTGCCCACCAAGACTCATGTTCTGCCTTCCCCTCTAAATGCTTGTTGGTGTGAGAAATGAGGGTTAAAAGGGCCACAGTGGGTTTGACTTGAAAGGGTAAAAGGAAGAGAAACTGTCCAGGGGCCCTAAAATCTGTGAATCCTAAAGCTGTGGTAAAGTTGGAAACCCTTGATTTACTCCATCCCCTTTATTTTTAAAGAGGAGGAAACTGAGGCTTGGAAAAGTTGATGAATTACTCCAGGTCAGGTAGCTAGTTGGTAGCAGTGGAGCCAGAATTCAGTTTTCCCAGATTCTTGTCTAGAGTTTTTTTTTTTTTTCTGTGATCCTCACACTGGATCAAGGGTAGGATGGGAAGGGGTGTCAATGAGACAGAAGAGAAGGGGGCAGGAGGGATGAGTGTTCCCACCTCCATCCTCAACACCATGCTTTGGGAATCTGACCAGAACTTCCCATTGATCACAAACAGACAAAACCTTAGTAACACCCTCCCTCACTTATGTGGAGAGGGAATCTTCAAAGCGCATGCAGGCGTTTGCCAAGCAGACATACGTGCAGAAAGCAGGCTGTGCAATGCCAGGCTCTTCACAGAAACGTGCTGAGTGTCCACACACCACCACTTTAACCCCTGACCGTCACTTTCCCCCACCCCCAAAATGAGACATTTCTGTGGGGGAGGAAGCATGCACAAACAAGCACACGAACACGAATGCTGTTCCCCTCCAGAACAATATCCTGTCTCAGATCAGGAAACACCCTCTGCCTGCCGGCATCTTCCCCTCCCTGCCTTCTCTTTTCCTCCCTTCCGCAGACAGACTTACCTGCTCTCTTCTCTATGACCCTCTTGAACCCAGCCAGGTGAGAGAAGTAGCCAACCCAATCCTGCAAGCTAATGAGCTCTTCAGGTGTGCCTGTCTGACTTAGGCACTGTACAGGTGTGGGGAGGTGCCCAATATTCCTGCTTTTGAAATGCTCCCAGCCCAATTCAGGACTCATCTGGGCAAACACTTTCTTATAAAGGAAGATGGAGGCGCCTCTACAGTCCCCACGATAACGCAGCAAGGTCTGTTTCCTTCTACTGAATCAGTGTGGTGTTGTAGAAAGGACGCTGGCTTTGGAGTCCAAAGACTTGGGTAATATGTAATATTCCTGTGATCTTAGACAAGCCATGAGGCTCTTTGGAGTCTGTTTCCTCCTCTGTACAATGAGAGGATTGTAGTAAATGTGCCTTCTGGTTCTAGATCTTCTAGTCAGTCTTGGGACTGACACTATTATAATCCCAGGACTGTAGTCAATTGGAGAACCAAGATCCTGGCCAACCCAGCACATCATGCTTTGGGCCTGACCTAACTTCCCTCTCTTGCCCACCCGTGAAAAGAGAAAGTTGTAGGATAAGGTGTTATCAGTGAGGAAAGATTCCTAGGTCGAAACAAAAGATTCTGCAGGAAGATTTTCCAACTGTATCTACTCTTGTGGGAGGCTTTCTCCATGTCAGGCCTGGGTTGGTACATCTCTTCACGGGGACACCTGCTGTGCTCTAGGCCAGGAGCCAGCAGCCCCGCCCGGCCTCTCTCCCTTCCCTCCCGGCAGGCAACAAGCATGAAAAGTTTTCTTTCAGGCACTGAACATTTCCCTTCTTGGGTCTCCGCCCAGCAGGGATGGGAAACTGGAGCCAGATGGGTTCAGCAGGAGGCTTTCGTGTAAAGGGGGAGAAAGATAGAAAAACCCTCTGGTAACACCAAGAAAATCCCTCTTGGGGGGCTCCCTGGTCATTCTAAACCAGCCAGACACCAAGCAGGCCTGCCTGGCACTCTCTGCTCCCCCTGCCTCCAAGCGTAGCCAGCTGTCTATCTATGAGGAAGAGTCTGGGGGTAAGCTGGGAAGAGCTTCAAGAAATTCAAAAATGGAGAGAGGGAGTAGGAAAAGAAAGATCTGTACGGAGTGGTTTCCCAGATTGGCAAAGGCAATGTATACAGGGCACTTTGCAAACTTTAAAGTAATGTATAACTGGGAACTATTATCAGTAATGTAGGTTGAGAATTCTTAGGTTAGGGATTTTTTGTTTGGGTTTTTTTTTTAACTGTGGACCCTTCTAGTCTGGGGGAAAAAACCCTATAGATCCCTTCTCAGAATAATGTTTTTAAGAGTGTAAAATAAGGAGTGACAAGGTAGTGCAGTGAATAGAGCACCAGCCCTGGAGTCAGGAGGACCTGAGTTCAAATGTGGCCTCAGACACTTAACACTTATTAGCTGTACGACCTTGGGCAAGTCATTTAACCCCAATTGCCCCCTCCAAAAAGCAAATGCAGAAATAAAATTAAAGAGCATAAAATAAAATATGAAATATTACAAAGGAAGCCAGTTATATTGAAATGCAGTTATCACAGTTTTAAAAAAGCAAAACCCCGTTAGTTCATGGAGTCTAGGTTAAGAAACTCTTTTATAGAGATAGTATAGCATCATGGATAGACAGCCAGCCTTGAAGTCAGAAGGCCCTGAGTTTAAGTGCAGCCTTTGACACATTCTGGCTGCATGACCCTAGTAGGTAAGTAACTTATGTACCCTAGTACCCTAGACTACTTTCTGAAACCATATATTGCAGAGAATTACATTGGTAGATGGAGTTTCTTTACTTGGGTGTTACCTCCACCAATTAACTTATCAGTCCTGTCCCTATCCTTGTTGTTATTACTACCACCACCAGTACTACCACCACCACCACCACCACCACTACTACTACTACTACTACTACTACTACTACTACTACTACTACTACTACTACTACTACTACTACTACTACTACCATCACTATTTGGGAAGGCCAGAGAAGGTTACTGATATCTGTGTCTGTCCTATACCCCTTGCCGCCTTTACTTTCCAAAATACATCTCAGGGGTCTTGAGGGAAGAATCACCCCCATCTCTCTCAGTGTTATGTGATGCTATATCTGAATAGTCCTGGCAAAATAGAGGACTGTGCACACCCCCGCCCCCAATCTCTGCCCTCTCAAGCTTCCTGGCCTCTCATCTAGGGAAATCAGCCCTTACAGGAGCTGCTGAAACTGCATTTACACCAAAAGAGAGGAAAAGGGAAATCATTGTCTCTTTCTGCTGCCAAGACAGTCATTTTTGCTTAACCCGGCTGATCCCCTCTGACCCTAGATGGATAAAAAGTTGTCTCCAGCTCCATTTGAACTGGAGGAGGGGGGTGGGGACAGTTCTGAATGCTCCTTTTTTGATTGTAGGGATCACTTTTAGAAGAAAATCTGCCCTAGGACAACAGGTAGTGTCATCTATCTTGCTTTAACCACTGTATCTTTTAAAAAATATGTTATTTATATTTTCAGTTCAATGAGATTAAATGCTCAGAATAACGTCAATGTGCCATAAGGGCTTCAGACTAAACATGTAGCTCATGACGTTGAAATGTTAAGTGCTATTCCCTGTTTCTGTGCTGCAATGGCAGTTTCCAGGCTGCCCTTCCTCTCCACCGAGGCTCTTACAGGTTTTGGGTCATATCAAGGGCCCCCAGCTCAATCCCCTTGATCAGAGGGGATCTTTGTCTTCACTCCTGCCCCCACCTTTACACCCTTCTGATGCTGAGAGCCTTGGTTGGGCCTTTGAAAGGCAGAGCCAGAGATAGCCAGTCTACCTTCTCTCTCTGACCCTCAGCTCAGCCCTGGAGTGTGACTGACACCCAGATAAGCATCGGGGTATTGGCTCTGCAAAGGCTGTCTAGACCACGTGAACAGCTGTGTCCTGGGTTTTTCCACAGACTCTCCTCCTTTCCCAATGGCCTCTGCTTGGACCAAGGTTTATTTTTCCTCAGGGATTACCCCAAGATCCATGCCATCATCTACTCAGGGAACAGATTCTGGCCCCTTCCATTGACTCAGAATAGCAAGCAAGCAAAAGGGAAGTGTTGGCTGGATGTGGGGCAGGGGAAGAGAAGGGAGACTTCAGCAGGAGGTGAGGCATTAGGGACTCAAAGTGACCCAGCTCCAGTCCTCTGCCCACCAACAGCCAGGGGGATGTCCAAAGTGGGCATGGCCACTGTTGGGTATGATGGGTCAAATAGTCGTTTCCCTCCTTGCGTTCCTAAAACTAATCTGATCCTAGTTCATAGAATATCACAGAGTTTAGAGAACTGGAAGGGACCTTAGAGGTCATCTGATCCAGAGGTTCTTAATCTTTTGTGTCAGGGATGCCTTTGGCAATCTGATGAAGCCCATGGACCCTTACTCAGAACTGTATTTTGTTGCCTACATTAATAATTTTTTTGGAGGCAATGTTAAGCTCAGGGTCATACAGCTAGTAAGTATCTGAAGTCACATTTGAACTCAGGTCCTCCTGACTCCAGGGCCAGTGTTCCATTCACTGCACCCACTAGCTGCCCCTGCCTACATTAATAATTGAAAGAAGTGCTAAGTTGCAGTTAGAGGTTAATGGAAATAACAACATACATATACAATGTATGGATATATACATACAGATTTTTTTCCCATCCAAGTTCAGAGACTCCCTGAAATCTATCCATAGATCCCTTTGGGGCTTGTGGATCCCAGATTAAAAGCCCCTGATCTAGGTCAATCCTTTCATTTTTACAGAGGAGGAACATCAGGTCCAGAGAGATTCAATGACTTGTCCATTTGGGTGATGGCAGAACTGAACCTAGAAGCCAGACCTACTGACTCTCAGTTGAGAGTGAGCTCTTCCTACTATGCCATATTGAACCATTTTGTTTAATGGTTAGGTCTAGGCTTGGGGGTGTTATAAATAATTTCAGAGGCAACTGGATGGTTCTGGATCACTAGAGTTTTCATTGGTTCTTCATTGGGGAGCAGGCTAGCCCGGAGATCCCCAGGCTGATTATTCATTTTACGAACGTGAGAAATAGAATATAGAAGGATATAGAAGAAATATAAAACTTCATCCAGCTCCCAAAGAGCTTACAAACTAGAGAACTTACAGGTATAGGGCTGGAAGGGGCCTTAAGTTCTGATTGAGAAGCTGAGATAGCTGAAATAAGAACTGGGTACCCAATAAAGGACAAAATATGTACCTGTTTTGCTAACGCACATGGGAATCCTCTTCCTTGTAAGGAGTCAGCATGAAATGAAGGAAAAAATATTGACCTCTGCAGTCTGAGGAGCTGTGTTCCAATTCTGCTTCTGACACTTGCTACTTTTATGACCTTGAGCAAGTCACATGACTTCCTCTGGCCTCAGTTTCACCAACTGTAAGATAAGAGGGTTGAGGGGGCGGCTAGGTGGCGCAGTGAATAGAGCACCGGCCCTGGAGTCAGGAGGACCTGAGTTCAAATCCGGCCTCAGACACTTAACACAAAAACTAGCCGTGTGACCTTGGGCAAGTCACTTAACCCCCAACTGCCCTCCAAAAAGCAAAAAAAAAAAAAAGATAAGAGGGTTGAGCTAGTGAGGGTGGCCTATGAGGTCTCTTCCAGCTCCAATCTATTAGAGAATTATCAATTGGCAAATCAAGATTCTGACTAAAGTACAACTTGCTTTGGGCCTGACTTATCTCTCCCCTTCCCTACCCATGGAAAAGATAGGACTTGCCCAAGGTCACCCAGGTGGTGAACCAAACCGACTCCAAATCCAACAAACTTTAAATTATACCATCATGCCTATCCTAAAGAAGATGGCATGTACTATTTTAGAATGTTCGCTATTGTTTCATGCATATGAGTGAGGGGAGAGTGTCCACTCACAGAGAGAGTTCACTGAATTGAGAGTTCGGGGAAGGCTTAATGGAAGAAATGTAAGCTGAACTGGATTTTGGAGGATGCTGGGATTTGAAATGATGAAGGAAATCACATAAGGGAGAACAGAATGATGGCATAGATTATATAGAACATGGTGTGTTTCTGTGATAGCAAGGAGAATGACCTGGATAGACCATGGAATTTATGCTGGCTAGGGAGGATGGGACCAGACTCTGAAGGGCCTTGAATGACAGAGAGAATTTCAGACCTCATTCATTAGGAAACAGCTGTTGAAGATCTTTGATCTGGGGAGTGATATGACGCTTAGAGGTCATGTCACTCAACTCTTACCCTTCCCAGGGAGACCTGAGACCTACTTTCTCAAGGTCTTCAGGACTAGGTGGTCCAATAGGCTTCTCTCAACAGAACCCTACAGGGTTTTATGCCAGACCAGATTGGGGCTAGAAAATTCTCAGAGTTCATTAGCCATTATTTTAAAAAATAACTTTTATTGATGTTTTTATTTTTACATCAGTCATTTTTTATACATCTACACTTCCAGCAAATGAGCCCTCAACTTGCAATAAAGAAAAACATGTAAACAAAATCAGCCCAGACGGTGACCGCATTTGACAGTGCTACACTCCAAGCTCATAGTCACCTACCTCTCTGCCAAAAGGAGGAACATGTTTGCTTATTTCTTTAGAGCCAGTATTAGCCACTGTTGCTCCTCAGCGTTCAGACTCATTTTGGTGTTCTTATGGTTTACATTGTTGTAGCTGTGATGTATATGTCCTTCTCATAGTTCTGCTTCCCTTGATTCTCTTTATCTCACTGGCTACAATATATCTGGTATGTTCTAGTGAGGATTCTCTTTCAGGTGTGAAGAATAAATTTAGAGCTAGAAGAGATTTCATTTTACAAATGAGGAAAATGAAACTTACATAGGTTGAGTGACTTGGCCAGGGCCAAGCCAGAAGTTTGAACCTAAATCTCTGTGACTCTAAAACAACGGTAATTTATCCTCTGCACCAAAGGTGTCAAACTCACAGTCAAATGGGGGCACGGACCTTATTAAAACATAATTAAGCAACATTTAACAAAATAAATAAAAACACAATGCAACATAGATAATGCTAGTTTGTGGTTTTCTAAGTCAATATGGGGACTCATTTCTATTTGAGTTTGACACACTGTTTCATATACCACCTCTCCTGAGTTGGCTTAGATGTCTGTGGTCAGACATCCTTTCCAACTCTGAAATCCTAAAATTCTGTGAAGTCTTCCCTTGTTTCTCAGAATTACTCATAATCATAATTTCTTGCAGCATAGTAAAATTCCATTATATTCATATGCCACAATTTTAAAAATTGTTTACCAATCAACAGACATTCATTTGGTTTCTCTTTTTTGCTACCACAACAAATTGTTTGGCAGCCATTTGCCTCGTACTTTTTTTTGTTTGTTTTTCTGGAAGGGGGAAGACAAGGCAATTGGGATTAAGTGACTTACCCAAGGTCACATTGCTAGTAAGTGTCAAGTGCCCGAGGTCAAATTTGCACTCAGGTCCTCCTGACTCCAGCAGCTGGGGTTCCATTCACAGCGCCACCTAGCCACCCCTGCCTTGTACTTTTGAGAGACTGTGTGGGGAAATGAACTTGGGACTCTGAACTTGAGATCAGAGTTTGAGTTCCATTTTGGTCACTTAACAGGTATGTGACCTCTAGGCAAGTCACAGCTCCTTTAAGCTTCATCTTCCTTAGCTGTAAAATGGGGATAGTAAACAGAGTTACTGTGAGGATCAGCTGTGAGAATGTCTATAAATATATTAGTTTTGTATTTATATGAGTTATCATGATGGGTTCTAAGTAGGTGGGAAGGATACAGGCTTATGCATGTGGCACAATATCTGAAATGAGAAAGGGTTAAAGGTAAAGGGTTTTCTACTTTTATCCATCCTAGAGGAGCCCAGTGGGACTCAGGCTAAGAAAACAATTCAGCAGCTCAGTTCAATATAGTATCATTGGCAATCAACTATATGTGCTAGCTGTTGTTGAGATTATGGAAGAAGATGTGGTTCTTCCATTCTCAGAGAATGTCCAAGGACATTTAAATGACATAGCGAAGTAAATGACAAAAAAGGAGTCTTTATAAACCCAGGTAAACACTGCCCTATAGCTTATACTCTACAGCAGGGCAGTGGACATATGCAGGATGCAACTGTGATGTGACCAGGGGCCACTATTGGAAAGGCACATGTCTAGAGAACATGTGATTCCATGGAACCACAAGGTTGCTGTTTTCTCTGTTGGAACTGCATCTCCTGTCTCTCAGTTCTCCTGGCTGTGCCACTTTCTGCTGGGCACCTCTGCCTCGGCACTCCGGTATCATTGACTGGTCCTTGGCTACTGTGCAGTCTCTTTCCCCATAGGAGGAGTGGTATGCCAGGTCCTCACAGTTTGGTAGTTCTAGGGGCCATCTTTTGCTCTTTTGTGTTGCAAATCCTTGTCAGTCAATGAGAGAAAGCTTTAGATATTTTTGTCTGCCTCTTGAAGTCCTATTCTCCCGCTTACTGGGGTTTGGGATGAGTCAGTCTGACCCTTATCTGAGTCAGGGTCTAAAATTCCTTTTAACTCCTATTATATCCCTGTGGCAGGAAATTGGGTACCCTCAAAATCATCTCCACTCAGCAAAATTGCTAATCAACTGGGAGGAGGAAATTCCTTTCAAGCTCCTTTAATGCCTCTGCTTACAATGCATGTTGAGCCAGGTGGAGTTGGTGACTTTTTCCTGCTTTCTATCAGTAGTCAAAACTGCTATTCTCCCTTTATATGTTTATCTCAAAGTCAGGGAAGATTTCAAGGAAGAAATGTCAAGTGAATTAGGCCTCATAGGATTCAATAGATATTTAGGCTCAATAAATACTTATTAAGCATTTGCGCTATGTAGGATACTGTACATGGATGGGTTGAAGAATAAATGAGTCTGTGAAGAAGACAGATAAGGCCTGAGTGTATCTAACTCACCCTGTCCTTGCCTTTGGTACTTATGAAGGGAGGAAGATTCCTCACATTTCCTCTTCTCTGGATCTCAACCCCTAACCCTCTGTCCCTTTGTAGTGTTGCCCTTCCAGGAGGTGTGGGGCCGAAGTTTCTGCCGCTCACTGGAGAAGCTGGTGGATGTTTCGTCAGAGTACCCTGGGGAAGTGGAGCACATGTTCAGTCCATCCTGTGTCTCCCTGAGGCGTTGCACTGGCTGCTGTGGAGATGAGAACCTCCATTGTGTGGCTGTGGAGACAACCAATGTTACCATGCAGGTACCCCCACTGCCCTACTTCTGGATTCTCTACCTGCTCCCTTAGACTCTGACACTCTCTCTGAGGCCAGGATGCTCCATTCCTGGGATTCACCTCTTTCCCCATCATCAGAACTTATCTAGTTTTTTCCCCCTCACTGTCTGCCCCATGTTGGTCCTAAATATTGAAACATTCATCCATTCATTCAGTAGGCATTTTATTAAATATTTACTATTTTTTTAAAACCCAAGTTCTAGGGCTAGTGATTTGTACCTTATCACCCTTCCACAACCCCCACTTTTTGTATGAGAGTAACTGATATTATTAGCTGGGGGCAGGTGGATGGACTCCCTCAGGCTGGTTCTGATTTTCTCTGTAAATGGGATCAGCTGGAAAAAATGTCTGGGACTGATGAGACAGTTTTCTTCCTTAGCCTGTGTCTGCCATGTAGGTGTGGCTGCTGTCTGGCACCTGGTGAGCTGCTTGTCTGGCACTCAGCAGGGGTATATGGTGCAAAGACTGGTAGGACTCAGGAGGCAGACTGTCTCTTCTTCCCAAGGAAGCAGGAGGGAATGCAATGGGGAGAAGTTCTGTTTTGGGGGTGAAGAGAGACTAGGTTCTTCCAGAGCAGGGGTCCTCAGCCCCCCTTTTTTGGCGACATGGGTACCTTTGTCAGTCTGGTGAAGCCTATGGATCCCTTCTCAGAATGATTTTTGTTGCCTCCATAATTGAAGGAAGGGGAAATTTCAGTTAGAAGCCTGTGAAAATAAATTTATTATTTTTCTCCCTTTCCAAGTTCATAGAATCTCCTGAATTGTATCCACAGACCCAAGATTTAAGATCCACTGTCCTAGAGGGGAGATAGATGGAGAACTGTAGCCTTCTACCTTACCCTTCAAATCTCATAACCAGCTTGTTTTTCACCTTTCCAGCTTCTGAAGATCAAGTCTGGGGAACAACCATCCTACATGGAGTTACCATTCACTGAGCATGTGCGGTGTGAGTGCAGGTATGGGATCCCTGCCTCTCACCACCCACATGGCACAGGCTGTGATCAGGGCCCTGGGCACTCTCGGGCCTGCCCTGGAGGGTACTAGCATTCCTACTATCCTGCCCACCCCAAGCTCCCTCTCCCCAACAGGGGATGGGAGATAGGATAGTAGGAAATCACAGAATTCAAATCCTGCTTCTGTCCTTATCTGCCTATATGACCTTGGGCAAATCACTTAACCTGGCTGGGCTTCATTTTCCTCATCTGTTAAAAAAAAAAGTAAGGTGGGGGCTGGACTTGGTGATCTCTGTAAGGACCTTTCCAAGTCTAGCTCCTAAGATCCAATTAAAGGCTTGTGATTCTGGGAGATGTAGCATATTAGCAGCAGAGGGGACACCTACTATCCCGGTGGGCCATTAGTCAGAGGGCGTCATGGGCGTAGCTCCACAACCCAGACTTCTCCACAACTCAGACTTCTCTGAGAACTGGTCCTCCAGTTCCTAGATTCTCCCTTCTTGGAAACCAAGGCCCAAGTGATCTTCATTTATTCTTGATCAGGAAATCAGTGGCTGAGACAGAGGGGTGGTCAGGTCTCCGTTGAGGCTTTCTGCATTTTGTTTCCTGGATTTTTGGAGACAGGGAAATAATTAACTCACCAAGAGGCACTCTGGCTGCAGCTGCATTTAATTTCCTACTCCTTTATCCATCTCTTTTCCCTCTATCCCCCACCCCTATCCTCCCCTCCTAGCCTTTGCCTGGAGAGGTAGAACCAACAGCTGGTTTACAGCTGTGTGGCAGAATGGGAAGAGGACTCTTGGGTCCCATCCAAAAAGCAGGAAAGAGAAGTTTGAATAACTGCTAATCATGCAGGGCTTTACAAGTGCTGGGGTGCTCAGCCCTGGGGTTGTCAGGAGGAAGCCGTAGGTCTGGAAACCCTAGCAACCAAGCACAAACTACGGCCACTCACTGGGGATCTGATGGAGCCTAAAAGGGTTGAAGGCTGATCATAGCTCTGGGGCAATTATGCTTGGAAAATTGGAGCATAGACTCTTGGTAGAATAAGACGACAAGTCCATTTGAGTGCAGCCTGCCCTGGGAAGGGACTTTGTTAGGTCAAAGGGAAACACATGTGGTTTCTTTAAAGTTCCAGGCCATGGCCAAAACCTCCCCCTGAATCATAGGGCCCCTGGAACTCCCGCCCCAGCTCAAAAGGCATAGAAAGAATGGTTCATTGTCCCTTTGGCCCAGGGGGTAGACCAGCAGACCTTATTGCTAGTACAAAGGGCCAGGGAGAGTTGACATCCTTGGGAATCAGAAATTCCTAAGAGTCCCTAGAGGATGATATCCCTTTTATCCTTGGGCTCTGGGCCAGAAGTAACCAAATCCAATAACTTGAGGTACCCCTAACTTGTCTAGCTATGGTTCGCATCCAGTGCGGGTCCCAACTAATGACGGGGCCTTTGTTTCCCCCTCCCCTTTTTATACATATCATTCCCATTGCTCTGTTCATGCCAACTCAGAGCTGCACAGGACCAGGCTTGGCCTCAGTGTTGACTGGAGTGAGTAACAAATGCCTTCTCCTAACCTTGTGGATAGAGCCACTATACCTGGAGTCAGGAAGATCAAGGTTCAAATCCTGCCTTCGACACTTTGTGGTTGTGCAAATGAGGGCAAGTCATTTAACTTTTCTCAACCTTAATTTCCACAGTATAAAATAACTGATGATAGTAACACCTACCTCACAGGGTGACTGTGAGGAGCGAATAAGAATAGATGTGATGCACTTTGTAAATCTTGTTGCCTCCATAATTGAAGGAAGGGGAAATTTCAGTTGGAAGCCTGTGAAAAGAAATTTATTATTTTTCTCCCTTTCCAAGTTTGTAGAATCCCCTGAAATGTATTCACAGACCCAATAGCTATCATTGTTAGATTAGCTATTATTCCATCCTCTGGTCATATACCTCATGATTTTGGGGAGGGGGGCACTCTAGACCAAAGTTTCATTCACTGGTGGAGAGAACCACCTTGGTCAGGAAATTTTCTCTATCAATGTACAAGGTGTTTCTAAATTCTGGACACATAGGAAATCTCATTATGCATATTTTCAAGAAATGAAATTTTCAACATTTTATTTAATTAGCATAAATGAAATTTCATAGGAAGACATAGGGGACACATAGGAAATCTCATTAATTAATGAAATTAAATTAATCTCATTAATATGGAAAATAGTCTCCAATAGTTAATGAAAGCTTTTATTCCATATGAAATTGTCATAGTTAAAATTTATGCTAATTAAATAAAATGTTGTTGAAAGATTCCATTCATTTCATTTCTTGAAAATATGCATAGTTAATGGGATTTCCTATGTAGCCAGACTTTAGGGACACTCTAAATAAGGAGTTCTTCTGTAACTTTTTAGAAGATTTCCCGGGGGTACTATGAGGTTAAGTGATTTGTTGAGGGTTATATAGTCATCAGGTATCAGAAGTAGGTCTCAAAACCAGGTTACCCTTATTCCAAGGCCACCTCTTTATCCACTATGCCATGATTACTTTTAGCCACATGATCTGGTCTTAGCAATTTTATCTGATATCTATATAGACCTCTACCAATTTCAGTGTGCTTCTGCATACCTTAGCTCATTTTATCTTCACTACAGCCCTCTAGTCCAGAGGGATATATGTGAGTGTGGGATTTTTTTGGGGGGGGAGTAAATTATTATATATCTATTCTAAAAATGAAGCCAAATCAGTTAAGTGACCTGCCCAAGAATTTCAGATCTCAGTGAAATGGGTATTCCCTCCAGTGATTCAAATAGCAACCCCATCTCTGCCTGATCATTCCATGTGACCTTTGCTCATGTTCGCCATACAATAAGGTTAGCAAAATGCTTTCCTCAAGCTGCCATAAGAGGGAGGTGGAGTAATTTTCTTTCCCATTTTACAGATGAGGAAACAGGTTTAGTGAGGCTAATCAGTTTGCAAATTGTCATAGAGCTAGCAACTTCAGAATGAGAGAGCTCCAGTTTTCTGACTCCTAGACCAATTTCCTTTCCTCTCAACCTCATGACCTCCTTAACACACAAAGAGCTTCAATATCATTTGCAATCCATGTGTAACTTCTCTTCGGAGATTCACCTCTTGAGGATTTACCACTGGAACAGATTCACCTCCTGCGAGGCTTACTCTTGAAGCATCTACTCTCGCAGGATCCTGGAAGCATCTTCTGGAGTACTGAAGAAAACCCTCGCTCTTCTCCACTCTCACCTGCAAACCAAACAGCAGAATGATGTCTTCACATCCCTCTGAGCCTTGCTGGCCTTTTCTCCTCCTCTTGCCAAGAAGAGAAAACATAACAGGAGTACTTTGTTTTCCAGTTGGGCAGCCATAGGTGCTGTGAGGCAGAATCACCACACATGCCTGAGAGATGAAGGTCCTTTTGGTTATAGCTGACCCTATGCTCTTGATTCTCATACACGCCCTGACAATGGCTAGTGTTTTGGCCTCTAGTATCTATAGCCCTATATATATATATATATATATGGGTTCGATATCCCAAAGAAACAGAGAGCTGGTCTGGCCCCTAAGTGCTGCCGGTATAGACCAGGAACTCATATTCAAAACCAGTTAGTATTACTGACGACCTGCTGTAAACAAACTATTTTACAGTCTCTGTTCTCTCCTGAGAGAAGAGAGCTGAGACCCAAACACTTATCCAATCTTTTACGCATCCTTTTTATAAAAAACAAAGGATTAGAAATAGAAAACGAGAAAGATATTAAAGGGAAGGGAGATCGAGGTGTGAAGTCATTGACTTTGAACCAACAGAAATATTGACACTCCCAGAATTTAATTTTTTTAATGTTTTATATTGATTTTTTTATATGGCTATCATTTCAAATAGCCCTTTGTCTAGTAGAACTTTCTTCCTGCTCCTCTACCCCTTTTTTGTGTGTGGATCTATGATTTCATTGCAGAGGTTGTGGACCGTGTAAACTTCTTCCACTGTTATAAAAGTCTTAGTTGATTGGAGGCATTGAGAGGTAACTTATTCAGGGTCACATGTCATGTGTGTGTGTGTGTGTGTGTGTGTGTGTGTGGGAGAGGACTTGAATTCAGGTCTTCATGACTGTATGGCTAACCTCCTTCCCATTGAGTCAAGCTGCCTCCAAGAGCCTTTCCTTTCTTGTAAACAAAGAAAAATGTTTTGTAAAAACAGCTCACACATAACCTACTCCCAGACTTCTTGTTTCTGGTGCCTTAGGGGATGGGGAAGTTACTTTGATAGGGCAATCAGCCATTGACTGATTGCTGGTTTGGGGAGCATTCTGCACTTTGCTGGGGGGAGGGGAAGGAGAAGGGCAGCATTTCCCCCCGGAATTCCCTGTCTGGAAACTTGGAAAGAGACTGAATTTGAATTTCAACTCTGCTGCTCGTTAGCTAACCTTGAGAGCCTGGTGATTTCCTTTCCTGTGGTAAGCTTCAGTTCACTCATCTGGAAAGTGAGAATAGTGGTACCTGTTCAGCCTACCTCACAGGGTTGTTGTGAGGAAAGTGCTTTGTAAACTTTAAAACACCATATAAATGTGAGTTCTAATCATAATTATTGTAATCATTATCTCCATCCCCAACCTCACTGGACCAGGCAGGGTAGAACTGGTCATTCCCCTTCAGCCATCTAACTTCCTTCCAGCTGTAGACTGATGATCCATGTTTGGAGCAGGCTGTCTTTCTACCCCCCTGACTCCAACTAAGCCCTGGGAATTAGGGTTTTTTCAGACCACCTCTGTCCCTCTCCCTAGAGGCCCCAGTGCCAATTACTGGCCCTGAGAACATGATCTCTCCCAACTCACCTTCATCTCCTTCCCTTCTCTTCTCTACCCAGGCCTCGGAGAGAGAAGATGAAGCCAGAAAGGTGAGTGCCCTTGTTCTGGAATGCAAGTGAGCTGGGCTCCAGTTTAGGGCAGCCCTTCCCCTTGTCCCCCAGCCCCATCCAAAGCCGACATGTCCTGACCCTTTTGGTTTCTTACACAGGAGGAGACTCAAGGGTAGAGGGAAGAGGAAGAGAGAGAAGCAAAGACCCAAAGACTGTCATCAGTGAGTGTGGGATGGGTAGGGGAAGACAAGGAGGCTGGGGCCTCTGGGGCTGGTAGGGGTGAAGAAACTAGTCAGAGTCCAGAGAGAATCCTTTGGTGAGGGGGAGAGGAGTGTCTGAGCAGCAGGGACCCTACCTAGTCACTCTAGAGCCCATATATTGAAGCAGTCTGCCAAATTGCTAAGAAAATTAGCTGACCTTGGTCCTTGTGCCCTGTAGAACTTCTCTCTCCCTTCTACTCTCTATTGGACTGACCTCCTTCAAACTCAGAGGCTGGAGAAGTCAGTGGTAGAGGGAAAGATTCCATGGCCCTTAATCCCTCATCCATTCAGTCATGATGAAGTCGAAAGATTTGGAGTCAGAGGGTCTAAGGCTGAAGCCCAGCTCTGCTACTTATAACCTGTCAAATCACTTAACCCCCTTGGGCCTCAGTCTCCTCATCTGTAAAATGAGTAAGTTGGCCCAGATGACCTCTGAGGTCCCTTCCAGCCCCAAGTCTGTGGTCCTTGGATCTCATACCCACAATTTATTCTTAAGGACATGGAAACACAGGAAGAAGAAGTAGCTAGTCCAGGGTTACACAATCAATGACAGCCAGGGTCTGGACTTAGATCTGAAAGTCCTAGGTGGAAAGAGCCCCTGTGTTCTTTTTCATGACCCAAACAGGGCACTAAAATATAAAAGTTCAGCTTTGGCCGCTAGGCAACTAGAAAGCCAGGAGTCCTGCCTTTCGGGCCCCTTTACAAGAAAACACCCCCAGATTTCACTCCGGTTCTGCATTTTGTTTTGGGCAGGTGCGAAGATGCTGTTCCCCAAAGGTAACCCAGTGGACCCTGGAGAGAGCAGTCTCTGCCCAGCTTATATTTATTGCCCCTTTCACAATCTCAATTACCTCCCTGACCACAGCCCCCCTATTTATTAGCCAAATGTATCTACTTCTCCCTCGGTGGGGAGACTGACCCTCAGGACTTTGGTGCCTTAAGAAGAAAAAGAGGAGACTTCTGGGGGATCCAGCGTTGAGGTCATGGTCACTTAATTATGATTCAGGAGCAGTGGAGGTGGGGAGGGTTCCCTTCTTCATCCCAGGAATCTCCATGGAACCTGGAACACAGAGTGGAGGAAGGAGTGGATGAATCTTCTCTCTCTCCCATTCTTCCTTCTGAATGGAACAGGCACCTCTGGACCTTCGAGGGACAAGTATCCCTTGTCCCAGGTCTGGGCAACATTCTTTTGACAGAAAGCTACTCGTGCCCTATATGGAACGGGTCAGCTAGAGAGGTCTAGCCTAGCCCATTTTTCACAATGGAAGAGGGTAGGGTAAGAAGGAACCTGGGAAGTGGCACCTGAACTGGGGTGTCTGGGAGAGGACAACTACCTTTGTTCAATGGAAGAGGAGAAAGCCTTGGCCCTCTAGGGTCTCAGGAGAAAATTTGCTGGAGCAGCTAAGACTTTTCTTAGCAAGTGCCTTCTCATTCTGGCAGCCACTCAGAATCTCAGAGAGCCAAGCTGGGATGATTTTGAAGAACACTGGATAAAATGGTGTGTAGGGGACCTCCTCGGAGTCTTCTATTTCTCCCAGGACCTTGCAACCCTTTCCTATAACCTGAATGCAGGAATTTATCTCCTGGCTTGGGATGTCACCCCAAAGAGCCCCCATATGCCATTCTGACCCACTGGAAGCACCAGTGGGTACAAATGCCAAAAAGATGCAGGCAGAGACAGCCCTTAGCCCTGAGCATGATGGTCAAGATGTAGAAAAAATACTGAGGACTCCAAGGAAGACCCTGCTCCCAGGCTCTCTGGATAGAGCATCCAGCCCACTGAGGAGCACTGTTATACACCCAGACCTGTGAAATGGGTTGAGCAGGTTCCTTTTCAAAGGGAGTTGGGTAGGAGGAGGATGGGAACTTCCTAAATATGTCACACAAGTTCTTCCTTACCACCATGTTCACTGGGCACAGGGAGGCCAAAGAAAAGCCAGATTCTCTTAAATAAAGTATTTTAATCCAATTTTTTTTGCTTGGGGAAATATGATTGCTTGCTACAAAAAGATGATCTCCAAGGCTGGGCAAATTCCTGTGAATCTGGATTAAAGGAGCATGCAATATTATCCCCATTTGAAAGCTGAGGAAACAAGCCCAGAAGAAAGTGACATATATCCAGACAGCTGGGGCCAGAACTCAGATCTGCTGAGGCCTGACCTTTATTCTTTTTCTGCAAGTAGACTTTCTTCTCATACAGGCTACCAACTAAGTTAGAGGTTCCTAATGGGCTTCCACAGACAGATTTCAGGGGGTCCAATAATATGACAGAAAAAAAGTTACATCTTTATTTTCATAAACCTCTCATTAAAATTTAGTATTTCTTCCAATTATGAATGTCGGTCCCCCAAAAAATAAGTCTTTGTCTTTACCAGATGGCTTTAAGGGTCCCCTAACACAGTTAGTCATTTTAAGTCCTATTATAAGCACATCTTGGGGGTATATTACCAGTTGCTTCATGCATAGTTCTGGATTCTGCCCTGGAATCAAGAAATCAAGGTGGAGCTTCCCCAAACGCCCATCCTTTCCAAGATGTTCTCAAGTCTTGGGGGGACAAGACTGCCATTTAATTAATTGACCTTCCCCCCAGTCACCACTCAACATGCTACACCACCAAATTCAGCAGCACCCTCCTGTGCCCATTCAGTAACAGGCTTTGCCCCACCTCCATCCAACCCCCATTACTCTTACCCTCAGCCTGCCTGGAGATGGGCTGACCAGCACTGTTCCTCAGAGCCAACGCAGACCTTCATAGTCCAACTGGGAACTCTGCCAGGTTAGAGAGGATTCCCCCCCTGTTTGGGGCCCCCCAGAGGATTTGGAAGAGATGTCTCCATCATGCTCTGGCTGGAATGTGGACGAACATCTGTTTGGAAGGGGACAAGGGTAATCGGGGAGCCTAACTGCTAAACTCCTCCTTTCCTGCCTTCTCTTTCTTCCTTCCCCCCCAAAACCTTGCTTTATCATATTCTCTCCTAGTTAATCTTCTCTGCTGCGGCCTCAGAAGAGACTCCCCACCTCTCTCTTAACTTCAGGGAGGCTCCCACTGGAATGTTCCTGTAACTTCCTGCCCAACCTTTTTAAAAAAGGCAGTGTAGCAAAATGAACCCAGAATTTGTAGTCAAAGGACCTGGATTTGAATTCCAGTGCCAATCCCTTAGGCACTTAACCTTCTGAGTTTAAGTCTTCTGACTTGTGAAATGCAGGGGATTGGATGAGATGACCTCTAAGTTCCTTTCTGGATCCAATCCCTATGGTTTGTTTCCCTGTCCCCTTCTCTGGTTTTTGTATTTTCAATCTAGTCCATTTAAGGCAAGGATTTCTTTGGGGCTGGGAAGATACACATCCTAAAGATGAAACAGGAACGTGTGCCTAAGACAGTCTCCGCCTGACGTGACCCAGTTTGATGGCCTGACTGGGACGGAGTGGATAAGGGTGGGAAAAGGTCATTCTTAGGACTGAAGGAGTGAGTCAGCTACCATGGGTGTAGCATTTGCAATGACTCAGGGAACCTGAAAGGGGACTACAAGGCAAGAAGTGTTCCTGGCTTAATATCACAGAGGGAGACTCTGTGCTCAGACCCCAAGCACAATCACTTGCAAAAAGGGAATCGGTTCCTCTTCTTTTAACTGCTTGGACCCAGAGACCTAGATCTGCATAATTTGGTGTGGGGCTGTTCTGAGTAGGAAATGATTATTTGGCTTATTTAAAGGGCTGGGAGGAACTCATCCTTATTTGGTTAAACATCTACTTGGCCAGAACAACTAAACTATCCCTGGGAACACTAGCCCAACTTTCTATAACAGTGGTTCTCAAACTTATTGGTTTCAAGGCCCCCTTTTTTATTCAGTAATTTTTTCACTTGTTTCCAACTCTCCCTGACTCCATTCAGGGTTTTCTTGGCAAAAGTACTGAAATAGTTTGCCCTTTCCTTCTCCAGCTCATTTCAAATAAGAGGAAACTAAGGCAAACAGTGACTTGCCCAGGTCCACACAGCTAATAATTATCTGAGGCTAGATTTTAATTCAGGAAGATGAGTCTTCCTGACTCCAGCCTCAACACTCCATCCCTTGCACCACTTAGTTGCCTGAGGTCCATTTACATGCTTAAAAATTATGGAGTCCCTCCACCCCCCACCAAAGAAATGTTCTTTTTGTGGATTATATCGTTATATATGGATGTTCGCTGTATTACTAATGAAAACTTCTTAGTATCATTATGAAAAGAGTTCTGATCTTATAGACTCCCTGAATGAATCTCAAGGGCCCCCAAGGATCACAGGACTGCGCTATTCTAAAGCATCCCTGAGTCTCCCCAATTCACACAAATGTTTTCCCTACATGCCAGTGACCCTCTGGATAGAAAGAAGGAGAATATTAGGAGAGAATCTTCTAGGGACCAGAAAAGTGACGTGCTCTATGCAGACTATGTCCAGATCACAACAAAGAAGAGTGAGGGCAAGTATCTTCTCTGCTTCATTTATTTGGTGTGGAAAGCAAAACTGGATCATTCAAAGTATATTTTCAGCCTGGTTAATCAGACAAACTGGGCTGTCTTCCCTAATAACAGGATGTTAGCACTAAAAAGGACCTTAGAATCACTGGATCCAATTCTGTCATTATGCAGATGAGGATATTGAGGTCCAGGAGGTGAAGTGATTTCCCCAAGGTCACATAAATTAAAAGTGAAGTAGATCTTGGGTTCAAATTCTAGCTTTAGCACTTAGTCTGAGGTATAAAAACAAGCCACTTAACCTCTCTGAGAATCAGTCTCCTCTTCTGCAAAATGAGTCCTGCACTACCTTCCTAATGAGGTTATCGTAAGAAAATGTACAGGATCTGCTTCAGATACCTTGGGAAGGCATTTTCACCAAGTAAGTGCCTTGTTTCTTTTTGATCTCTGTTTGTAGAGGGTGGTCTCAGGGAAAGATTGGGGAAACATTCCTCTGCAAAGTTAACCAACGTTCATTCCCCTTGTCCAGTACCCATTAGCCAACCAGCTGGGAAGATGCCCTTGGTATACCACACCAATGGAGCAGGTGAGTGACACAGTGGACAGAGCACCAGGCAAGAAGTCAGGAAGATTGATCTTTATGAGTTATGGTCTTGCTTCACACTTACTATCTGTGTGACCCTGGGCAAGTCACTTAACTCTCCATTTCCTCATCTGTAAAATGAGCTGGAGAAGGAAATGGCAAACCCCTCCAGTATCTCTGCCAAGAAAACCCCCCAAATGAGGCCATGGAGAGTCAGACACAACTGAAGCGACTGAACAACAAAAACATAGCACACCAATGGGTAGGATGTCTCAGGAAGAGCCAGTATCTGGAACAGTGTTTCTTAGGAGGTTAAAACTTGAGGCACAGGGAAGATTCAAAACCCAATGATCCCCTTCCCTACCCTTCCCCCCAGCTCATTTCCTTGTGATCTCATCCACTCCCTGTTGAATGCCCAGTATTCTGTAGGTATATTCATACCTTCTGGGGGTAGTCACAGAATCATTGATTATAGAGTTAAAAGGTACCTCAGTGACCATCTATTCCAACTCTTCCTGAAAGAAATACCTTCTATAAGTCCTGATAAGTCATCACTCAGCCTCTGTTTCAAGACCTCCAGTGAGGGGGATCCCCCCCCCAACCCACCCACCCACTTCTAGGACTGCTCATTCCACTTCTGAACAACTTTTATGGTCAGAACATTCTTGAGATCAGACCTAAAGCCCCTCTTCACAGCTTCCATCCATTGGTCCTGGTTCTTCTCTCTGGGGCCAAACAAAACAAATCTTATCACTCTGCTATATAACAGCCTCTTAAATACTTGAACATCCCCAGCCTTCCCCCTCCAAACCCACTCCCACAACAGTCTTGTCTTTTCCAGGTTAAACATCCTCAGTTTCTTCCATTGTCTCTCCCATGACACGGACTCGAGGTCCATCACCTTTCTGGAGGCCCTTCTTTGGGCATTTTCCAGTTTATCAGTGCCCTAAAATTGTGGCACCCAGAATGGAATGTTATACTTCAGAGGTAATCCAACCAAGACAGTGCACAAAGGGACCATTGTCTTCTTCTTTCTGGAAGCTGGGCCTTCCTGAACACAGCCCACACTTGCATTGTGTCTGCCACATCACACCCCTGACTCACACTGAGCTTGTGGTCCACTGAAATCCCTAGATCCCCTTTTCCCCCCCAGACAAACTGCAATTTGACCGTGACTTATTCATCCTGTACTTGTAAAGCTGTTTGTTTGCTTTTTAAACTAAGTGTAAGACTTTTCTCTCTTTTCAGTTTCATAGTATGAGCTTCAGCCCAGTGCTCTAGCCCATCAAGATCTCTTGGATTCTCATTGCCGTCCAGGGTGCTAGCTTAGTGCCATCTGCAGATTTAATGAGTATGCCTTTATCTAGGTAATTGATACAAATATTAAATGGCACAGGGCGAAGGAAGATCTCTGTTAACTCCATTGGATGCCTCCTGCCAAGCTAGAGGTGAATCATTCATGACGACTCTTTGAGTCTGGCCAATCTGCCAAGTCCAAATCCATGTAACTGTTAACTAGCACTAGTCCTGGTATCTCTTCTACAAGTCGAGTATAAGTTCTATCCGCAGCATTTCTCTCAGCTTGGTTGTTGTTCAGTCAATTTCAGTTGCTTTACTCTTTGTGATCCCATTTGGGGTTTCTTGGCAAAGATACTGGAGTGGTTTGCCATTTCCTTCTTCAACTCATTTTACAGATGAAGAAACTGAGACCAACGGGGTGAAGTGACTTGTCCAGGGTTACCCAGCTAGTAAGTGTCAGAGGCCAGATTTGAACTCAGGTCTTCCTGACTCCAGGCCTGGCACTCTGTCCACTGAGCCACCTAGCTGCCCATTTTTCTCTCATCTACCAGCTTAGTGACCATAGCCATAACAAAAAAGGAAATAAAGTTATTCTGGTATGACCTGCTCTGGGTGAGGGTACGCTGGCTCTTCAGTATTGCCCCTTCCTTTGTTAGATGTTTGCTAACCACCTTTTTAATAATCCTTTCTAGATTTTTCCCAGGAATGAAAATCAAATTCACTGGCACAAAGATTGTTCTTTTCCCTAAGCCCGCTCAAAGGAACATAGGAGCATAAGAGAAGGAAAGTACAGAGGGGGTAGATAAATGGGAGTGTGTATGAAAGGGATATGGCAGGTGGAGGATGGGTAAAGAAGCGGTGCTCTAACTAGGATGGAGCAAGTGGGACTTTGCCCCAGGGTGCTGAAACTAGGTGGTGCTGATAGCATTTATAGTCCTTCAGCTGTTAAGAAACAATTGAGTTTAGCATTAAGGCAGCAAAAAATAACAAGAATAAATAGTTAAAATACAAGCCACCAGATGGCATCTCTCGTTACACCCTATGTAAGTTCTTTCCTAGGATCCTTCCCCCAGGGCCAACAATAATAGCAACAATTGAATCTCCTTGCCCCAGACACATTTTGTGCTATTAGATTCTGGTACAAAAATGGCTAGTGAGGGCTCTACTTGGGGGCAGGATGGCTCATAACAGCAATCTCAAACATCCACAGTTGTCCACTGGGTTCCAGAATTAGTAGTCTTGGGAACTCTCCTCAGAGAGAGACCTCTGTATGAAGGCGCTCCTGTACCTCATCACCCAGTGGAAGTAGAAGGGTAAGTGTGTCTCTGAATCCCTAAGGTTATAGAGGTGGGGAGTTCCAATCACTCCATTCAGAAGCATAGCACCCAGGCTCTGGCTCTGGGCATCTTTTCAACTCTTAATTGTCTTCACTAATGGACTGAGGAAGTTGGGAACAAGGAAGCCCACACCCAGTGAATAATCACACACTCAATGGTACTTGGTTTTGGAAACGTATCAGGCAGTTTTTTGTAGCATTTGCCTTCCAAAGTTTGTCTTGTTTTTGATCTTTATTTTACTTCATAATAAAATTGTTTTTCATTCCTTAAACACCTATGTACTGGCTGGTACTAGGGCCAGCTATCTGGCACAGTGAATAGAATGTCAGTCCTGGAGACTGGAGAACCTGAGTTCAAATTCAGCCTCCGACACTTATGAGCTGTATGACCCTGAGCAAGTCACTTCACCCTGTTTGCCTCAATTTCCTCATCTGTAAAATGAGTTAGAGAAAGAAATGGCAAACCATACCAACATCTTTGTAAAAAAAACAACAACCTCAACAACATCAAAATGGGGTCACAAAGAGTCAGATATGACTGAAACGATACAACAACCGCCACACTGACAGGTTGAGGAGGGAGTTGAGGGAGGCAGTCTAGGCAATGGGAAACAGAGAAGCTAGAAATCATAGGAGAACCAACTTTGTCTCTGGCCCTGGAGGCTCCCAAGAGCTCACGAGGCTCTTCTCTCAAGACAAGAGCACAGCTCTCATGCTGGAATTGAGGTGTTTCCTCAGCTCTGTTTGACTTTCATATGAAAATGGCTCATTGTCACTCCAGGGCCCTCTAGCAAAAACAGCCTACACTGGCACAGACCTTCGTGCTTTTAGGGATAGTCTAACATATATTATTGAATCTGATCCGCATGATCTCCCACAAGGAGAAGGGAATGATTATATTCCCCATTTTGTAGATGAGGAAACTGAGACACAGAATCATTGTGATTTGCCCAAGATGACCAGAACACAGCATCTTACCACAATGGCTACTTAGTTATGAAGACAGAATTGGAACCCAGATTTTCTGACTCCTAGTTCACTATTTTTTTCCACTAGGCTATGTTCCCTTTGCTCTTGTATCTCTCTGAATGGAAAAGAATCTGATTAAATTTCGTCCACTACAGGGGCTGGCTGGCTGACTTTTGTCTATCTCTTAAGATGGTCCACCCATCGGGGAGGGGAGGAGAGGGGAGGAAAAAGGAAGAGAGGAGAGGGACTATTCAGAACCCTAGAGAGACTACAGAGAGAAACATGTTAGAGAAGGCAGAAGGCACACTCTTAGGGAAGCCAAAGGTCTAGAAAGGATGGGACAGGCTTCTTAATGTGAGTAGTTGATGACAGTCTGCACATCTTAAGAGAAAGGGAGCTTTCTGAGGTAAGCCCAGAGTACTCTCCTGCAATGGTAATGGAATTTGGAGATCCCCCTGTATTGGCTTGGTTTTTAGGTTGAGTGTTAAAATCCAGAGCTTGTGAATCCCACTTGTAGGATGGACTTGTTCACATTAAGAGAGAGGGCTGAACTGAGAGGACCCGTGAATTGGGAGAGCGGCCCAAGCTGAGAGGAGGCCAGGACTTTTGGAGAGCAGTATCCAGTATCATGGAGCCTGAGTTGCTGAGAGAAAGACTGCTGAGAGCCCATTGGAGCTGCCCAGGACTTTTGAGAACTGCCACCCGGAGCTGCCAAGAACTGAGGACACATGTCTGTGATGCC
>CM053598.1:189530170-189553853 GCA_028646575.1 Pseudocheirus occidentalis
TCCTTTCCTTTCCCTCCCTCTTTCTCCACCTCCCCTCCTCTCTCCCACACACGAACCATCTGCTCAGACCACCCATGTGCCTCTGTAAAGGCATCACAGTAACACGAGCTGTTATGCTGACAGCTTTGGGCAGACTTTCAGTGGCGGCTATAGCCAGGCATTGTGTACCCACCGTCTCCTCCAGACAGGTCCGACTTCCTAAAAGTGATGACAGTAACAATGCCTTTGACTCAGACAGCACTTCAGACTTTTCAAAATGCTTTTACACAGATGAGCACATTTGGTCCTCACGACAGCCCTATACAGAAGACAGAGAAGATCTCGTATTACTCCCATTTGACAGATGAGGAAACCCAAGAACCAGAAGGAAAAGGGATTTGTAATAACAACAAAGTGTTTTAAGGTTTACAGCTTGTGATAAGCTGGATTGTCTTACTGGATCACCCCCAACAACCCTGTGTCATCAGTACTATCAGTATTATTATTATTCCCATTTAACAGATGAGGAAACTGAGACTCAGAGATGAATGGCCTGAGGAATCTGTGCTGCTTAACCTTTTTATCAGTGACTTAAATAAAGACATAGATGGGGTCACTCATCATCGTTGCAGATGACCCACACCTGGGAGAGCTAGTCAACACATCAGATACTAAACAAGATTTCAAACATCTTGACAGTTGACGGCTAGGGGGTGCAGTGAATACAGCACATGCCCTGGAGGCAGGAGGACCTGAGTTCCAATCCAACCTCAGACATTTAACACTTACCAGCTCTGTGACCTTGGGCAAGTCACTTAATCCCAATTGCCCTCCAAAAAGCAAAAAATGAAAATAAAAAAATAAAAACAAAAATCTTTACAGGGTAGAATGTTAGACCAAATCAAATGAAATAAAATTCAATGATGATTAAAAAAATAAAGTTTTACACTTGCAGAGTGATTTGAAATCTCAACCTCACAAATATGTCATTAATAAGAAGTAATTAATAATTAATAACAATAAAAATAGCCAGAATTTATGTAGTGCTTTAAGGTTTCCCAAGGGCTGTACACAAATGCCTGGAGAGGTGGGTTATTAGATTATTACAATTACATAAGGCTATTAAGGGTTTGAGGCAGGATTCCAGTTCAGATCTTCTTGATTCCAAACCCAGCACTCTTAGCCTCTGCAACCAGATGGTATAACTAAATAACAATATATTGGAAAACAACATGGGAATTCCAGTGGATTGTAAGTTTAGTAAGAGTCTACATGTATATCATATGAAAATAAGAGCTAATGAACTCTTAACTAATACATGCATAGACTATTGGACTTAGAGTATGGAAGAGCCGAGTTGGAATCCTGCCTCAGATACTTACTAGGTCACTTAGCGGCCTCAATTTCCTTCCTTGTGAAACTGGGGATAATAATAGTACCTACTTTCCAAGGACTGTTAGGTAGGCACTGGGCCTGGAGTCAGGAAGACTCATCTTCCTGAGTTCAAATTCAGCCTCAGATACTTGCTAGCTGTTTGACCCTGGACAAGTCACTTAATTCTGTTTCTCTCAGTTTCCTTATCTGTAAAATGAACTGAGAAGGAAATGTCAAACCATTCCAGTATCTTTGCCAAGAAAACCCCAAATGGGGTCATTAAGAGCCAGACATGACTGAAAAATGACTGAACAGCAACAATCTTCCAGGGTTGTTGTGGGGATCAAATGAGAAAATGTATGTAAGGTGTTATATAAATGCTATTAATGTGATTCATGAAGAGAAGCGCAGCGTTCGGGAATGAGGGAGCGGCTGTCTACTGGCCGGACTTCCAGAGCATCACAGTCAGCACTAGGCACCACAGCTTAGGAAGGACAATGATGTAGCACTTGGCGGGGGGCATCTCCAGGAACTCACAGCTTAGGTTCCCCAGAGAAAGGCTGCCCCAGAATCAAGGCACCCTCGGGTGTGGAGGCTCCAGAACCATTGTAGTGCTCATCCAGAGAACATAATTAGTTCAGAACAAAGGGGGAAGGGAAAAACCCTCCATTCATTAAGTATCCTTTACATACCAGGATATTTACAAATATTAACTCCTTTAATCCTCACAATAACCCATAGTGGTAGGTGCTATTATTATCCCCAATTTTACAGATGAGGAAACTGAGGACAGGCAATAAATGACTTGGATCACATCGCTAATAAGTGTCTGAGGTGGATTTGAACTCTGTTTTTCCTCACCAGGCCTAGTGCTCTAGCCAGTACACCACCTAGCTGCCTATAAAACCATTTAATGAATTGGTTTAATCAGAAAAGTTTCAACAAACTAAAATTGGAAAATAGCTGTTTTCCCCCCAAAGCTGGGACATACTCTCCAAGAAATATGTGCAACAGACATCAATGGAAAGAGTGGAAAGATATGGGGAGCATATGCGGAGAAGCAGATGTATAGGAAATACCTGTGGCCAGGGCACGTGCATTGGGAGGGTGGGGCCCACTGATGTGTCTTCTAGTCACACCTGGAGATGGCATTGCTCCCGCTGGGTCTGGTCCCCTGGAGACATGGTCTCCACCCAAGTCTGCTCTGTGGGAGTGTTTCCTCTGAATGATGCCCTCCTTGACGCATAGTCTCCACTCAACACTTCCCTGTAAATTTCTCCACTCCTTCCAGCTTGGCTGAAATCCTTGTGTCTTCTTCAAGATAAGAGTGAGCATTGTCATTTTCTTATAGGAAAAAGCCTCTCTTCAGCTTCTGTCTTGGTCCCTCAAAGTCCTCATTACTGAAATTTCAGTTCTAGTTGGACATCCTCAGCCCCAGATGCCAGCTGTCACGTCTGACTCTTCATGACCCCATCCAGATTTTCCTGGCAAAGACCCTGAAGCAGTTTGCCATTTCCTTCTCCTGCTCGTTTTACAGATGAGGAGACTGAGGCAAATGAGATTAAACAACTTGTCCAATGTCACACAGCTAGTGTCGAAAGCCTGATTTGAACTTGTGAAAATGGGTCTTCCTGATTCCAAGCCCAATGCTCTATTCACTGCACTACCTAGCTGCCCCCAGTGCCAAGCTCTTTAGAATAAAGAGCAGAGGCTTCCCAGCTTGCTCATGCCTTCTGGCGTAGTCCTTTTTGGGAGACCCTCTTCCTGTTCCAGGGGCCCTTGGTCAGAGGTTTTACCCCAAATTAGGGTGATAATTTCATATACATCCCAATTCTAATATCTGAAGTCTAGACAATTAACAAGGTAATGGTTATTTTTCCCAATGACTACCCAATAGCTCTAGGGTTCTGGATTCCCCAGTCTAAACTCCAGCCTCTTCAGTTCATGCTTAGTCAATATTCACTCATATGCGTGGGAGAACTACCAGCCTAATCACACACATTCCTAGTCTGTTCATGTGAGTTAGAGGGAGGTAGGTGGGCCACTTTCAGCTTAATGGAACACCCTTACGTAGATACCAGGAGAACATCTTGAGGGCACTAGATGGTGAAGGGCCTTGCAGTCATGCTTTATGAGAATCAGTTAAAGGAAATGGGGCTATTTAGCCTGAAGAAGAGATTTATGGGAGTCATGATAGATGTCTTCAAGTATTTGAATGGCTGCCATATAGATGAAGAATTAGTCGTGTTTTTCTTGGCCTCAGATGATAGAATTAGGAGCAACAAGTGGAAATTATAAAATGGTGAATTTGGGTCAGCTATGAAGGTAGTGTGTTCCTGCTCCCTGGAGGTCTTCAAGCAAAGGCTGGATGACCACTTGTTGGGTATGTTCTAGACTAGCTTCTATATTCAAGTACTATTTGTAGTAAATAGGCATGTAGATTTCTTCCAGCTCTGAGATTCTTTAATTCTATGACATATCCATTTAATGAATTGACTTGGTGAGAAAAGTTGCAACAAAGCATTAATTTGCAAAAAGGCTGTTTTCCAAAAGCTGGAGCATACTCTTCAACAACTACATGCAACAGGCAACATCAGTGGAAAGAGTGGAGAGATATAGGGAACATACCATTGGTAAATGATAGTAGAAGGATTCAAACCCAGACTGCTCCTGACTTCAAATCCAGTACTCCCTTAGCCCTTGATCTGTACAAGGTCACACCAGTACAAAGGGGGATGGAACTAGAAGCTGAGCCTCTGACTCCTGATCTAATTTGGTTCCCACTGCTCTAACATACACTCAGGTGACATTGTGCTGGACCCAGCGATACGAGGGCACTCAGGATTAGAGAATGGTTGCCAAGGGGTCTTAACTTGCTCACTGTTCACAAACTTAGTATGGTTACAAAGTCTTGTACACTGCTGTCTCTGTGGGGAGAAATGGACATTCCCAGCTTCCCAGTGCAGTTAGTTGGTATGAAGGATACAGTGCAGGTCAGGAAGACCGGAATTAAAATCCTACCTTAAATTAGCTATATGATCCCCAAGCAAGTCACTTAACCTCTCCATGCCTCAGTTTCCTCATCTGTAAAATGGGAATAAAAATAGTGCCTATGCCCCACAGTTGTTGTGAGAATCAAATGAGATAATGTGTGCCAAGTGTTTTGCAAGCCTTAAGACTCTAAATAAATCATTGCTATTATTCCTCTTCCTGCCTTCCCTGTATTATCTTGGCTGCCTCCAGCTTCAGTCTTGGGTTTTGGAGGCAATTGGGATTAAATGACTTGCCCAGGGTCACATAGCTGGTAAGTGTCTGAGGCCTCATTTGAACTCAGGTCCTCCTGACTCCAGGGCCAGTGTTTTGTGTACTGTGCCACCAAGCTTCCCCTTGCAGATTTAGTCTTAACCCACACTCATGTTATCTTGGGATGAAATTCTTTTATCCGCTTGGTTCTCAGAGTTGAGCGAATGAATGAATGAATGAATGAATGAATGACAATGTGTGTGCCAGGCACTGAGCTCTCCTCATATAGGAAACCCTCCCACTCTTCTCTCTCTGCCTTCTGCTTCTTTCTACCCATCTAACCCACCACAGAATAGCACCCAAGACTGAGTCAGCTCCTGCTTTCTCTCTCCCTCCCACCCGCTCTTTCCCAGCCGTCAACAAGTATTTATTGAGGGTCAGTGAAGCTCCAGGCCCTATTCCAGGTACTGAGGCTAATAAGACTAGATGGGAAACAGCCCTTGACCTCTGGGTGCTTGCATTGTATCGAAGGAGTTAACAGACGCCTGCAAAATAAATAATAGATATTTATTTAGTATTAATTTGAGGGGCAGGGAGGACTGCAGCCAAAGAGATCAGGAAAGGCTTCCCAGGAGCTATATTTCAATCGAGGTTCTGCTTCAGGGCCACCCGCCCAGGCTTCCTCAGTCACATGAAGAATGATAGTCTCCTGATTGTTTTCCTGGGTCTCCAAGGCAGATAGCTGGGTGGGGCTGCCTGCATGCAGATGTTAGCCTGTTTGTGCTGTGGAGCCCTAGAGATTACGTCCAGTCCATCCAAGCTGCTGCCTCAGAAGCAAGACTAGCTGGGGTTCACTTCAATAGCAGGTTTCATGTCATTAGTGGAGTGGAGGCCTGGAGGGGACCCTGCCCCTGCCTCCCCTGACCCTTGAAGAGAGGCCACAAATAGTACACTAGATCTGACCCAGTCTCAAGGGGCCACAGTCAGGTCCAGAAGATCCTCTGCTTGAGGATCTGATCCAAATATAAAACTGTGGGCATTGTGGGGGTCCCATCCCTTGAGAGGCAGGCTCCAAACAAAAGGCAGGAAAAGGATGAATATGTCTCTCTCCAGCCCCTTCCAATGAGCTTAGCATGTTTTAGGTCATTCTTTAGGAGTTGATCCTGACCTGATACCCATGCATGTCAATTCCAATGTAACAGGCATTGAATAGGTGATTTCACTGAAAACATTCTTGAAATGTCACACTATCATCCCAAACTAATGAAGCAATTCTCCCACATGCTCTTTCCCACTTCCCTCTCCCCTCGGTTCCCTGATCCCTCCTCTCTCCCATTCCCTACCCCCATCCCCCTTTCCACATTTAGTGCTTTTCCTTTCACTGACCCCCTTTCCTTCTTTCTGCCATTCCCTGTCCTATGCCCCTCTGTCCCTCCTACTTTCACCTGTTCTTTCACCCCTCTCCCCTCTCTTCCTCCCTCTCCTCCACACCTTCCTCCTCTCATTCTCTGCTCCCTCCCTTTTCCTCCCATCTTCCTGTTTCCCTACATTCTCTGCCCCCTTCCCTCTCCCTAGTCCATTTCCTTCCTTTTTCCCTCCCCCTCTCTCTTTCCATCCCAAGTCTCTCTGGGGCACCCCATCCCCCTCCAGACCCTCACTCCATTCCCATCCATGGCCAAACCCCCAAACATTCCGGTACCCACTGACACTGCATCTTTAAGAGGCCAGCTGAAAGTCAGCTTCCTGGTCATTGGCTGCTTTATTCTAACTAAAAGAGGATGAGATCATCTGCAGCCAATCATGGAGTCGTTGCACCCCAGCTAGAGGCTTACACCTGCCTGGAGAGCCAAGGCAGAGATGCTCCGTTGGGATTCAGGGTCAGGCTGCGTGGAGGGGAAGCGGTAGCAGAGATGACTTCAGCATGAGCGAAACTAAGCTTATGGTTTGAACAGGTAGGGCGCTTGCCTCACGTTTCTTTCTTCTGCATGGTCGGGCGGGGTTATGGGTTGCTCTCCACTTTGACTTGGCCACATACATTCCCAAGCCTCCTGGCCACCTTGCTTTCACCCTGTGCACTCCTCCTCATCCCACCTCCTGGGAAGTGGGGGCTTCAGGAGAGGCACTGTGCCCCGGCAGGCCTTGGCTAGCTAGGTGGGACCCTCTGGCTTAGTCTCCTCATAGGCCTTGCTTATCACTGTCTTCCATCCAAAAGCAGAGTCTGGCTTTTCCACAGGAAGAGATCAGGCATGTGTAGGGAGTTTGCAGGCCATCCGATGCTAGCTGGGACGTCAGTGTGTTCATCAGTAGGCCTAATTACATGCTACAAACAGGTTCTCCAGAGAGAGCTTGCCTCTCTTAATTTGTTAAGGTCTTTACCTGTTTTCATGTCCTTTCACCCTTTATCATAATCACTTGGCCCACTGGGGCTCTGGGGACATCCAGAGCACTGGAACTTGGAAGCCTGCTAAGGTCACTTGAGCCAATGGCTGAAGCAGCTGATTCAGAGACCCAGAACTGGGGTTCCCCAGCAAGGCTGCATCGCAGTCCAGTGCAACAAAGTCCAGCCAGGATTTCTTTCCCAGAAAACAGCTAGGGCTTAACAGCCAAAAGCAATTGCATTTCCCTCTCATCCAGGGATTTGGGGTAAAGGATGTGCCCTCCCTTCCTCCAGGCTTTAGGGTCATTGGGGTCCCTCTACCCCAAGTGCTAAGGGTTCAACTCACAGCTGCCTAAGGCTGTGGGTGATTTCCACTCTCTCACCCTTGCCTGGCTCAGCTCCATCTTGCTCACTTCCTCTTGGCTAGGAGACCAGGGAAAAGCAGAAGTGGCTTGAAGGTTTGATGGTGGCTTCCCAGAATCTGACAAGACTCAGAGTTGGGAGGGACATTGGAGGCTACGTGAATAACAACAATAATGGCTCACATTTATGTGGCACCTGAAAGTTTGCACAACACTTTTTCCATAGTTTATGTCATTTGAGTTTACAACAACACTGTCATGCTGACATCATGATTATTCCCATTTTACAGTGGATGAAACAAAGGCTGAGAAAGGTTATGTGACTTGCCCAGGACCATACATCTGGTTAGTGTCTGAGGCAGCATTCCAACTCAGGTCTTCCTGAATTCAAATCCAGCACCCCATCCACTGTGCTACCTTGTCCAACCTGAAGCTCCCATCTCTCTACCCCCACCCAGGGTCAGCCTTCTGAAAAAGTTTAAATTCAGTTTATTCAACAGATATTGATTTGAAATGGAGTATATAGTATTATTTAGTATGCATATAATACGTAGACATATAGTATCAATGAATAGGCAATAAGACTGGGGCCCAGAAATATTGAGACATAAGTGACCATCAAACAGATAATAAGTGATCAGACTTGTAATTTGAGCCGCAAATCCTCTGACCCAAAATCCACTGTGCTTTCCATTATATGCCTTCTAAGGCAGCCCCAGGCTTTCATTTTCATCCGCACAACTCTTCTTCTTGAATCTTCAGGATTTCAGTCATCTCCATTCTTTCCCTCTATTAAAACTGTAATAGTCATTCACAACTTAGTGTGAATTCAAAATCCAGTTGCTATTTCAGAAGCATCCATCATGTGTGTCTTCTTTCTTGTGGAATGAAAGACTGTCTACCATTAAAAGCACTTCAGGATACACCCACAAGGAAAGAATGTCTTTCAGGAAGCCTCAGAAATTATACAGTCTGGATGGCTGAACTTTAGGGTTGAACTTTCTTTAAGTATTGGTCAGTACACTGCCCCCCATCAGGCTCTAGCTCAGTTAGGGGTTCTATATCTGGAACTATGCCTTCCCCAGCAAGCCCTGCCTGACCTGCTCCTTCATCCTGTTCCCCTGAAACTTCCCTGTCACCCCCTTGTATACGAAGACTACAGCAAGATTATTTAATAATAAACCATGGGGAATACACTGATCAGGGCCTTTTGTGAAAGAACTATTGGTTAATGACAGCTCTGAATTTAAAGAGGAATTGAAATAGGAGAGGGGGGAGATGGTGGGGAGGGAGGGCCCTTGGCAGGAAGATAAAGGAGAACGGGATCCCAGGCCAGGGAGGCTCCAAATGCCTGTCTGTACCCCTTCCAGGCTGCAATGGAGGTTAGGAGCATTCTACATGTGGTGGAACCATGAGTCAAGTGTCCCTGCAGCCCACCTCGGGGGGCCTGGAAACCGAGACCTGCTCACGAGCACTGTCCCAGGCCCAAGCATATCTGGAGCAGATTCGGGACCACATGTCTCCTGAGAGCCCTGATGTTCATGGGATGGGCAAGCGTGATTATCTGGTGGATGCGGCCAAACAGATCCGCCTGGCACTTGAGCGCGACGTGAGCGAGGACTACGAGGCGGCCTTCAACCACTATAAAAATGGAGTCGATGTGCTGCTCAGTGGAGTACAAGGTACTGGGGCTGGATGTGGGGAGTTGGAGAACATGGGAGTTGGCACTAGGCGACTTAAGGAGAAGAAGAGAACTTGAATTGTCTGGTGAGAGGGAAGTAATAGTTTACATGTGGTATAGTATAAATGTATATGAAAACATCTCATAGTTACAAAATAATCTCACACAAAAAGAAGGTATCTTTAAAAAAAACTTTTAGTTTACTTTTTAAAACTTAATAAGTATCTTTTTTCTCTACTTCCTTTATTCTCCCATAAATGAAATAAAAACAAAATACATTCCTTGTAACAAATATGCATAGTCAAGCAAAATGCACTCCAGCATTGGCCTTTTCTAAAAACGCATGTCTCATTCTGCTTCTCTTGTTCATCACGTCTCCATCTGGAAGCGGGTAGCCTGCTTCTTCATTTTTTCCTGGAAATGTTGGTCATTGCATTGGTTACAGTTCTTAAGTCTTTCAAAGTTGTTTGCTTTACAATGATTTTGTTCATACATACATACATACATACATACTTTATATGTATGTATAGACACACATAAATACATATGTGTATGTATATGTGTGCATGTATGAGCATGCACATACATAGATACACATATATAGATATATAAATACAGATGTGTCTCTCAGTTCTGTTCACTTCACTCTGTATCACTTCATACAAACCTTCCCAGGTTTCTCTGAAACCACCCCTTTCATTATTTCCTATGGCACAATAGTGTGCCATTTCATTAATATGAAAAATGTGTTCAGTCATTCCCCAATTGATGGCACCCCCTTGGTTTCTCTCACTACATAAAGAACTGCTATGGATATATTTTATCCATGGATCCTTTTCTCTGAAGCCTACTAGTAGCATCACTAGGTCAAAGAGTATATACACTTCAGGGATTTAGGGGGCATAGTTCCAAACTGCTTTCCAGAATGGCTATATCAATTCACAACTCCACCCAATAGTGCACTAATGTACTAAACAAGTATTGTCATCTCCTTTTTGTAGATGAGAAAACTGAGGCTTATAGAAGATAAATCACTCGCCCAAGTCACTCATCTAGTGAATGTCAGAACCAGGAAAGATTTCAGCCAAAGTTTTCTGATTTCTATTTTTCTCATTGTACTACAGAATGATGTTTCAAAGGAATAAGGTTAAGGTGAAAGGTAAACTGAACAAATTCATTTCTGGGAGAAAGCAACCTTCTCATTACCCTCAATGGAAACTGGTCAAGGAGGCAAATTTTTCCTCTTCCTCCTTTGAAAACAAAAACTTAGAAACAGTTTGGGTTAATTTTCCTGTCTTATTAGAGTAATCTTTACCCCAGCATTCCAAACTCTGGGCCTTTATATAGACTGGGTTTAATCCTGGAGTTGGCCTCCTAAGTCATATTTTTCTGGTTCATTTTGCTCTCACTCAGAGAAATCTGTGAAAACTGCTTGTACAGTTTATGTCTAAGTTTTCTTAGACTTGGGTTAAAGAATCCCTAGTCCTGTGCAAGCACTCAAAGTAACAATGCACATAATTGAGTACAAGTCACTCCTCCAGACAAATAGCATACCCTATACTTTAGATTCCCCCAGGAAAGGGAATGAAGTTAAGTTTTCCCAAGAAAATTCCACTGACATTTCATTGAGTCCCACTTTTACTCCAGTTCCATATAAATAATCAGCTTTAAGATCCTAACCTGGGGGTTTGTACTTCCCTTGGAAGAGAAATGTAGTTCAACTACTTAGGTAACCCCTAACACTTGAGTGAATCTTGCTTTTACCCCAAAGGTCCATATAAATATTCACCCTTGGGACATTACCCTAAAGACTAGTGTCTCCCAAAGAAGGAAAACAAATTTGGTTTTGCTAGAGAAGATAAGTCACTTGCCCAGGTAACTTACCTAGTGAATGGCAGACAGAACCAGGAAAGACTTCAACCCAAGTTTTCTGACTCCTAGTTTCCTCATTCCACTACAGAATGGTATTTGAAGGGAATGAGGTCCCCTTCCCATTAGCTCTTTATTGTCAAATAACTCATGATAGTAAGGGAAGGTAAAGTCCAGGGTTTTTTGCTTCCTCATATTGGCTTTAGTCCTTTTGTATTTGCTAAGCTACAGGAATGGTGGTCACCTGCACAATCTTCTTCTCCCAAAGAGGCAGGCACTGCCCGAATATACCACTGCCTTTCTTCCTCTAAAAATCTCAGTCCTCGAGTTCTTGTACTTAGGGTTGCTAGAAAGGCATCCCAAGGCTGCCAAGAACTCTGCTTTCTCTAGAAGGGGGAGGCTTAGGAACCCCCTCTACATTTTGGTTGCAAGGTTCTTCTCTCCTGGGGCTACAACATTCAAAATACATACGAATGCCATGTTTCTTCATTAAGGCTTGGTTCAGCTACTCATAATCCAAGGTCTCAAGGTTTAGGAACTCTTGATAGTCTCCTAGCACCCAGGCTAATGCTGTTTGGAGCTGAGCTAGAGATGACTTCTTGGCCCTTTGGGCGGGGAGTAAAGGATAGGAATTAGGTGGAGGTATGCTGGTAAAATTTAACAATTGACTCTACAAAACAAAAAGTATGGATGATATATTTTAAAGTTTAATTTGCATTATTCTTCATGTTTGCATTTTCTTCATTACTTTCTTACTAAGTCTAGATAATCATCAAAACTTATATCAAGCCCTGATTTGTGGCATTTCACTGTTTTCCAAGGTGTACATGCTCACATTGAACATTTAACAATCTACTCTAGTGAAAGCTAGGGCAGGCTGTCTCTAACACATCCCTATGGTTAGGCTAACACCTAGGTGCGGCAAAGGGACCACTCTTAGATATCTAGTCTCTGAAAAAGGAGTGCTCCTATCATTAAGACTTCCTCTTCTAAGCCTAGAGCAGAGGTATGACTCTGTTCACTAAATCATCACCTACAGATGAAATATCATCAAAATTGCAAACCGAGGGGCACTTTCCTATAAGTGCAAAAAGTCAATCAGGGGGCTTCACTAATTAGTCCTTACTCTGGAGGCTCCCCCAAACAAACACACACATTTCTGTACCCCTCTTTATTCTCCAATCTGTTGCTATCTGTTGTATTTTTTCTTTTCTTGCTGGTGGGCATCTCTAACCCTTCCCAGATCTTCTGATGATGAAGGGTTCTGACAGCAGGCAAGGTGGAAAGATTGACCATCAGAAGCCAACATGTAGAATACAATTTCTCCCCATCGGCAGTATAAATCTTCCACACCCGAGATGTGAAACACAGAGAACCGTGACAACATTGAGTGCTAGGACATCTCAGAATATCCCACAGCGGCCTCCCCATTCTCCCTACCACACTCATGAGTCAGAGGTCAGGCCTGGTAAGGAACTCCATCCTTTCATGGATCCTTCAAATCAGGTGACCTCTAGGGTCCCAATCTATGCTCCCAAAGCCCTATCTTTGTCCACTGTTCTCTGCTTAGTTGGAAGAATAACGATTGAAATGGTTTTTGTTCTCTCCCTCCAGTTTTCTTCTCTTCTTCTTGATGTTTTCCCAATGAATCCATTAGGAGCTAGAGGTAACCTCAAGGGTCATCTAATCCAATCCCCTGTTTATACACATCAGAAAACTGCAGCTCAGCTCCATACTTCATAGTTTTTTTTTCAGGCAAAGTAAACACAAACTTCAGCTGTTGGTCAATATTTTGGTATCATTTCCCCCAGGGAAAAATGAAGGTTGAGAATTGAAGGGGTTGATTTGTATTTCTCCATCAGTTGATCCCAACAAAGAGCGGCGTGAGGCAGTGAAGAGGAAGATCACCAAGTACCTGAGGCGGGCAGAAGAGATCTTCAACTGTCACCTGCAGAGGACACTGGGCAATGGGACCAGCCCTGGCACGGTAAGGAGATGAGGTGCCTCCAGGATTCCTTACAGCAATGACCTCATGTCACAACGTGGGAAGAAATGACAGTGATGGCTAGCTGACATCGAGCGCTTTGGGGTTTGCAAAGTGCTTTACATATGATATGTATCTCATCTGATCTTTGCAACAACCCTATGAGATGTGCTAGTGTTCATTTTACTCATTTTATAGTTGAGAAAACTGAGGTCTAGAGAAGTTAAATTACTTGCCCAAGGTCGCATGTGTAGTGAGCACTGGAGACAGTATTTGAACCTGAGTCCATCTAATTCCAGAGCCAGTGTTCTTTCCATGGTACCACTCAGCTTCCAGGACCAACCCACCAGGCCACCAAACAAATGCCCAATTCTTTCATCCATTACATATTTATAGAGTTCCTGCTATGCTTAAGGCACTGTGCTAGGCTCTGAAATAGCCCCAGAGTAGGTGGGTCTAGGTGGGAAGCTGTGCTTCAGTGGCAGTCCTTGAAGTCTACCTCTAACTTCAATTCAATTAAAGCATTTATTAAGTGCCCACTATATGCAAGGCTCTGTGCTGGACACTGGATATATAAAGAACTTATGTCTTCCTGGGAGGATCGCACATACACACAGAGGTCAATACGTAGGAATTTGGAGGTGTGTGGGTTGAAAGCTCTGACAAATGGGGAGACTGGGCAGGTCCTCATGTAGGAAATAGAATCTGAGCTCATCCTGGAAGGGAAGAAAGGATTCCAGAAAGTAGAGGTGAAGATGAAAGGCATTCCAGGCATGGGGGACAGCCTGCACAAAAGCCCAGAGGTAGGAGATGGATGTTGCAACCACGCAACAGCAAGAAGGCCAACCTGACTGAAACATGCAATTTGTGGGGCACAGTAACATAAAGAAAGATGGGCTGGTGCCAGATTGTAGAGGGCTCTAAATGCCAAATGGAGGAGTTGGTATTTTGGTCTAGTGGTAATAGAAAGCTACCAAAGCTTCTTGAGCAGAGGAGCGACCTAGTCAGACCTATACTTTAGATCTTCGCCTGGTAGAGAAGGATCACCACACAGAGCTGAGGTTACAGTGAGGTCTAGTCTAGGGAAGCTCCCTAGTCACCCAGGCTCAAGGTCTCATGTCTCCCTCTCATTTTCCCACATAGGGCTTCAGCAGCCTGAGACTCCGGCCCATCCGCACGCTGAGCTCGGCGGTGGAGAACCTGAGGTGCTGTAAGGTAGTTGGGGTCATTGAAAAGGTAAGTGGGTTGTTCCTCCTTTGAGAAACTGTTTCTTGAAGGTGGAGGAAGGGGCCTCCCTTATTGGGACAAAGCAATTCTATTGTTAAAAGCAGTTTCTCCTCCCCAGGAGGAGTCCAGAGTACAGTCACCCTAAGGAAAGAGACTACATGGAGGCCAGACTTCCCTCCAGGCCTCCTGGGGGTCCTATCCCGAAGAGATGCTTTTTTCCCAGATTCCCATACACTTCAAAGAAGGCAGAATACTAGAGTAGCCAACAGTCAGACAATAGTGGCTACACAGCCCTTCCATTCCAGACACACAGAGCAACGTGCTCCCACCGAGAAGTCAGGCAGAAACTGGAGAAGATGCTGTTTGTGCCTAGGAAATCCTGCCAATTTCCACTTCAGGCTGGCTTCCTCCTGCTTCCCACAGTCACCCGTCACCTCCCCCAGGGGCCTGGCCAAGGTTTCCTAGCCAGAAGAAGGCAGGAGGTCTCATGGTCCTAGGATGCTCTCCCCTCTAGGGAGTGTGGGGCCAGTTCCCCACTACCTAGTTTGTGGGTTATCTGGGCCCTTGGCTGCTCTCTTCCTCTCCTCTCCCACTGCCCACCTTTTGACCATTTTTTCTCTCCAGGGAATGGGCAGGGAGAGAGCAGGAGATGAAATTCCAAACACTCCCTTTGGCTACTTGTTAGAATCGGTTTAGGAGGAGGAGGAAGAGGACAAAACTCTTAGTTCAAAGGAGAATTTTGGATCACCCATAAATTAAATTCCTCCACGTTTTTTCCTGTACCCTGATACCATGGATAATACTTAGCTATCCTATCAGGAGCCCAAAGTACAGCGTAGGTCACTGAGCAGCAGAACACAGTGTATGATCCTTTACACATGAGCAGGGGAACACAGTGTACTATCTCTTACATACAGAGATGATGTCCTAGGTATAGCTGAAAGAAGGGTGTCTGGTGGGGAGAAGAAGAAGGGGGTCAGGAAACGCCCTGCCATTAACTCTGCCATTAACAAGCTTTGTGACCTTGGAGAAATTCTCTCACTCCTCTGAGTCTTCGTTTTAGCAGACTGCAGGCTCTATATGAGTCAGCAGTATAGAGTGGTAGCCAAAAAGATCAAATGGAAACTTGGGATTCATTGAGAAGATTCCAAGGATTAGAGGGTGATGGTCCTGTTGTGCTCTGCCCTAGTCACTGCACATCTGGAATATTGTGCTTTGTTCTGGGCACTATAGGTTATGGAGGATATTGATAAAGCCGGAGAGCATCCAGAGGAAGACAAGCAGGCTGGTGAAAGGCCTTGAGTTCATGCCGAATGAGGATTGGTTAAAGCAATGGGGCGTGTTTCAACTAGAAAAGAGAAAACTTGGGAGCATGATAGCTATGTTTAGTTGAAGGACTGTCATGAGGAAGAGGGGTTAGATTCGTTCAGTTTGGCCCTACGGGACAGGGCCAGGAGAAATGGGTGGACATAGAGGACAGATGTAGGTTTGACTTTAGGAAAAACTTCCTAGAAATTACAGTTGTCTTAATGTGGAATGAGTTGCCTCCAGAGGTGGTGGGTTCTCTCTCCTTGAAAATCTCCAGGCAAAAACTGGATGACTACTATGAAATATGTCACAGTGGGAATTTCTTTCGGGTTGGACTAGATGGCTGCTGAGATCCTTTCCACCTCTAAAATCTATGATGCTGTGACTCAGTTCTTTCATCTGTCTAATAAAAGGATTGGCTTAGGGGAACTCCGAGGTTTCTTCCAGTTCTGACAGTCGACAGTTCTCTACTAACTCACCGTCAATAGAATACTTTTTGACAGGGTTACTAAATCATGAGCTTGCCTACAGACATGGCATGCCACGATCTGGTATTTGACCTCGTGTGAGATACTTGTCAAGATGGAAACATTTGCACTAGGTGATGGTTCAGTTAGGTGGATTTAGAACTGATGGAATAACAGGTCCAAAGAGTCATGATTAATGAACTGATGTCAACCAAGAGAGAGGTCTTCAGTGCGGTGCTCCTGAGGTCTGACCCTGGCCTTGGGCCATTCAACGTTTTAATTAGTAGCATGTGTGAAGGCCTATGCTTGTCACATTTGCAAATGACAATTAAAGGGTTAATGCAAAGACAATGTGCCCCACCCCCAAAATGCTGAAAGACTGCTTGGTGGAGCCCACAGAAGCTGAGGGCACCTCAAGTTTACTGCTGGCCAAGGCAAGTGGTATGGCATGGCCTCTCATGTAAATCCTCATGTAATTTGGAGGAAGATGACAGTGGTTGGCTCTTCATGTACCAGAACTGTCCAGCACATTTTCATTTGTATTTCTAGTATCAACCATGGTGCCTATGCCATAGTAAGAACTTAATAAATGCTCTATCTACCTATCCATCCATCCATCCATCCATCCATCCATTTATCTATCTACCTCTCCATATACCTATTAACACATCTTTTTTATCTACCTATCTTTCTAACGTACTCTTTAGCACTGTCTGCAATAATGATAAGGAACAGGAAATCATCACCAGGGATATTTTAGAAAGGCGAGGGAGGGGTGGGAATCTCATATAAACACCAGGGAAGAATATAAAAAAGATAAACAAAGTAATGTTCCTCCCCATCCCACGTCCAGGTTGGTTTGGAAATGTATATTACTATGTCTTTGGGCTTTTGATTTATTTTAAGTTACTAATGTCTGCTTAAAACTATTTCTGTTATTAATTAGAACTGGTTTGGGATGACTAGAATCAGATGCTTTAAGGTGTTTGTGCTTTCCATAAAGTGTTTATGTTTACGAAAGTGCCATCTTTCCATGATAACAGAGGAATCTCTGCCACTTCCTCAAACCTCATGTCAGGTGAGACGTATCCCTGCTGGACTCAGACTTTCCCCCAAACTTCACTCTCCCCAATGGTAACATTAACCACAAAATGAAGGTTAACAGACACTAGTTTTCTTTATGTAAAGAAGGGAATAAACACTAGCAATGAAATAACAGTGACCATAAATGGAGGGGTAAAGTTTATGAAGCCACGTGCCCTGCAATGAGTAATGCTAATGATAGCAGACATTGCCTTTTATTGATTGAGGATCTGTCCCCTCAAGAGGAAGAGGGTAAGGCACAAACTGTGGGGAATTGATCAGTTAATGTGAATTGCTTCTCTTCCTGACTTGGAGTCATGGGAGAAGAAAATTGTCTTGGAGGGGTCACTTAGATCATCTTAGCAACCATGGTCTGCATCAGTCCAATAATTTATTTGTTGACTGCAGCAGCAGCAAAAGCAGCAGTGGCCACTGGTTTTAGTTTTCCTCTAGAGAGGAAGAGAGGGGCAGCACAAATCTGGGAATCCAGCTCAGAACTTGACCCTGTAGTTTCCACATGGTCCAAAGGTGGAGAACAAACTCCTGAATTCTCACTCTTAACTCAGCTCAACCTCTTCTACCATCTTTCTTCCAGAACTGAAAATCCTAGTTTCAGACAATGAACATTTATTAAACATTTACTATATACTAGGTATATACTGTGCTATGTGCTATGTAAGTTGCTTTATGAAGAAAAGCAAAGACATATTCATTACCTTCGAGGACCCTACATTCAAATTGGGAGACAGGTAAATAACCAGGTACTTATAAGATATATTTTTATAAATCTTTTTAGAAGATGGAATATTATTGCTTCAGCAGTGAGGGAGACCGAGAAAAGCCTCCTGCAGAAGGCAGGATATAAACTGAGTCTTGAAGGAAGGGAAGCCATGAGGTAAAGGTGGAAAGGGAAAGCATTCCAGGTTTGGTGGACAGTCAGTTCAAAAGCACGGAATGTCATCGTGTAGGAGGAACAATAGCAAGAAGGCTTATGTGGCTGGATGAGTAGATGGAGACCAGTACAGAGAAAGAAAGAAATGTAGGAAAAGGTGAGGTTGTGGAGGGTTTTAAAAGCCAAATGAAGGATTTTATATTTGATCCTGGAGACAATAGGAGTCATTGGATTTTCTTGAGTAGGAGGGTCAGATCTGTACTTTAGGAAGATCACTTTGTTAGCCGAGGGAAAGATAGAGAGAAACATGAAGCAAGGTGAACAACTAGACAGACTATTGACTTCAGTCTAGGTGGGATGTGATGAAGGCCTGCACAGTATGGTAGTTGTTTGATATGTGAGGTGGTTTTTGGTAGTGGTGGTGGTGTTATTGTGAAGATAGAGTCCAAAAGACTTGGTAACAGATTGGATATATGTTGTTATTGTTGTTGTTTGTTCTTTGCTCCTTAACAGGACCATGACATCAGGAAGGTGATGCCATGACTTGCAAATAAATTGGATTAAAAATTAGGGTTCACCAGCCTCACTTTCTCCTCTGGAGCCATTTGGGTCCAGTGGCCAGATATAGATCAGGACAACTGGAGATGACCCAACTGGATAAGTGAGGAGTATAGGGTGACAGAGATCATGAGCCTGGATGATCAGAAGAATGGTGGTTTTCTCAACAAGATTAGGGAAATTCAGAAAAGAGAAGTTTATAAGGTCAGGTGAGGATAATGAGTTCTATTTTAGATTTGTGAAAATATCTGTGGGACATCCAGTTAAAGCTATCCAAAAGGCAGATATTGATGAAAAAACTGAAGCTCAGCAGAGAGGTTAGAGCTGGGTATATAGATCAGAGAATTATCTATATAGAGATGATAATTGAATCCACTGGAGCTGAGATCATCGACTGAGACAAGATTAAAGGAGAAGAAGACTGGGACAGGGCCTTGGGGCATGCTCATGATTAGCAAGGGTGACTTGGATGAAGATCCAGCAAAGGATATCCAGAAGGAGCAATTATGGAGGTAGAAGAACCAGGAGAGAACCATATCATGAAAACCTGGATAGGAGAGTGTATCTGGCTGAAGAGAGGGATTGACAGCGTCAAAGGCTGCAGAGAGGTCCAGGGGCATCTGGACTGTGAAAAGACTGCTAGATTTGGCAATGAAGAAATCACCCGTAAATTTGGAGAGAGTGGTTTGTTGGATGATAAGGTTGGAAGCCAGATGACAGAGGGTGTTGAAGAGAGGAAGTAGAAGAGCTAAGTGTAGATAATTTTCTTAGGGAGTTAAGATATGAAAGGGAGGAGAGGTATTAAACAGTAGCTAACAGGGAGAAATGGATCAAATGAGAGTTTTTTAAGGATGGGAAAATATGTGCATGTTTTTAAGAAGCAGGAAAGCAGCCAGAAGCTGGGGAGACACTGAAGAGGAAATAGGGATAATAGCGAGAAAAACTTGCTAGGGAAGATTGGATAGGATGGGATGAGAGGGCTCTTGCCGAGGAGATGGTTTTGGCAGGAAGAAGAGTCACCTCTTCATATGAGATGGGGAGAAAGAGTCTGAGTAATATGAGACAAGGAGGAAGAGACAAGAAGGAATTAGATCTTGGGGAATCACCTCCATTTTTCATCAAATTATGAGGCAAAGTTCTCAGCGGAGAGCACTGTGGAAGGAGTAGCATGGGAGATTTGAAGATGAATGGGTAAAAAGGTTTGTGGTAGCTGCTTTGGTGAATAAGGGAGCAAATCGCTTAGGGAGGCATAAAAAGATCGCCTTGCTGCAGTGAGAACCCGATTGAGAGTATATGATATAAAACTTGTAGTAGATCCAGTCTAGTATGGTTTCATGATTTTTCTCCAGCAGGATGTGAACCTGGGAGTTCCCAGGGAGTAACCCAAAGCTGGGATTTGGCAAAGCATGATCGGTGATAGGACAAGGGAGCAAAGGAGTAAAACATAAAGGATGTATGGTTCACCAAGGGGTCAAGACAGGAAAGAGAGTAGAGTGTCACCAGGGCAGGGGCAATAGCCTGAAAAAGGACGTAGAAGCAGAGGGATTTGAGGTTATGGTGAGGATAAAGAACAGGATTAGGGGTCATAAAGCAGAAGGAAATATGCAATGATAAGAGATTATGATGAATTGGAGAAATTTCTGAATTCATGAGCATGAGAGAAGAATATTTATGGGTGATGGCAAAATCTAAAGTATTATATATGTATATATGTGTGTGTGTATATATATATATATATGATGTGTGTATGTGTGTGTGTGTGTGTGTGTGTGTGTGTGTGTAGTTTAGGTAGAGTGGAGGAGTAGGTGATGTGAACTGAGTAGACTGAAGAACTGGGAAACAGAGAGGTATTTGAGGGAGTATCCGTATATGTGTTGAACTCCCCAAGTATGAGGGCAGGAGGTGAGGTGGACAGAAACTATGAGCCAGATACAGAACTCACTGGAGAAGGAAGTAAGGAGACAGGAACAAGTACATAAAAAATATGTACAGCATAAATAAGTTAATAAGTACAAATATCTACAAAGAGGTTAAGTGCAAAGTAGTTTGGGAAGGAAGACACTAGCAGCTGGGGGAGGTAGAATCAGTCAAGGTGATTTAACGTAGTTTCAGCCTCTTTTCCGAATGCCACCATGTAATATCATGCTACGAGATGTTCAGGTTTAAGACTTCTTTGTTGTTGTTCTTCAATCATGTCCAACTCTCTGTGACCCCATTTTGAGGTTTTTTTGGCAAAGATACCAGAGTGGTTTGCAATTTCCTTCTCCAGCTCATTTTACAAATCAGGAAACTGAGACAAACTGGGTTAAATGACTTACCCAGGGTCACACAGCTAGTAAGTGTCCAAGGCTACATTTGAAATCAGGAAGATGAGTCTTCCTCTATCTACTGTGCCACCTAGCTGCCCAGCTCCTTTTAAAAATGAGGAAACCGAGGCAAACAGGGTTAAGTGCCTTAACCAGGGTCACACAGCTAGTGTCTGAGGCCACATTTGAACTCATGAAGATAAGTCTTCCTGATTCCAAGCCCAACGCTCTAATCATTCACTGTATCACCTAGCTTTGCCTCTGGAGCAGGCCATGTCAGTTTTTTTCCAGGGGTATGATGGTTTGAAAATAGTAGCCTACAAGAGGATAAAATCTTTTTCAAGCAACTTATCAAAAAGCATTATTTTTTCTTTTTTAAAAAATAAAAATTTTATTGGTATCTTTGGTTTTTTATATCACCATAATTTTCCCTTCCCCCTACCTCTCTCAGAGAGCCATCCCATACAACAAATGGAATTTTTAAGAAAAAGAAAAAAAAAAGGAAAAAGATTTTCATGACTGATCAATACATCAGAAAAATCTGAAAACATGTGCACTACACTAGACCCATGGACATGCCACCTCTGCACAGGGATGGAGTGGGAGGGTCTTATATCACTTCTTTCAAGCCACATTTTCAGCAAGCATTTATTAAGCACCTATCACATGCCATGCACTCTGTTAGGTATGGGACAGAAATACAAGGAAAGGAATAATATACACATATGTAGTATATGTGTGTGTGCACATATGTACACAGTACATATAGAATACAAAAATATATACCTATATAATAAACGTATGTGTATTCAGTAGATACAGAATAAATAGAAAGCTAAGAGCTACAAATAAATGTGAGTTTTGGAGAGAGGTCACCAGGCATTGGGAGAATGAACCAAGGCTCCTCCTTAGCGCATTAGTGTGTCAGGCAGCCATCTTTACTCTTCTCTCACTGCAGGCAGGCAGGGAGGATGCAACCAAACCATTTGCTCTCCCAGTCTCCCAGTTGTCATTTATTTTTTTTCTCCTTCCAAAGAATTCTCTGTTCTATCTCTTCCCCCACACTTTCATTCCCTTCATTCCTAAACCAGGAGCACCAACAACTTTTTTCCCAAATTAGGAAAGGTACTGAGGGCCATTGTTCTCTCGAGCAGCAGGTTGAGAATCCTTGACCGGGTGCCAAGAGGCCTGCCCTCCTCCCCATCCAGGTCTCACACACGGGGCTGCTCCAGGCGAACCCAGGGAGAACAAAGTCAACCTGGAGACCTTGCCTTCTGGACAGTGGCGACCTCCCACTCATGGAGACTGCAGGCTCTACTCTTGTCTGCTACAGAGATGTCTAAAAGTACATCTTTTGAAGGTGGTGTAACCTCAAGACAGTTTTCTTATAAAGGTCCTTGTTACGACCTTTGGGATGGGGACGGGGACAGATAGTTAGAAGGCTATAGATATGTGTATGTGTGTGTATATAGAATGCATATGTGCGTATGTACACACACATATACATATACACACGCATAGATATATGCAGAAACAGATATATAGGTATGTATCTGCAGAGTGTTTAAAAGACTGGTGATCTTTTTTGAGAACAGAGTAAATTTCTCCAAAAGCTGTAAAGAAAGCATTCATCTGCATCAATAGGGGGATTTTCCTCATCAGGGAGCTCCCCACACCAATCACATCTCAGACTAGTATTAACAATAGTGACAGTAAGAGTTTACATAATGCTTACTAAGTGCCCGCTGGGCAGTTAAGTGGCACCGTAGTGCACAGGGCACTGAGCCTGGAATAAGGAAGAATTGAGTTCAGATACGACCTCAGACATTTGCCAGCTGTGTGACCCTGGGCAAGTTGCTTAACCCTGTTTGCCTCAGTTTCCTCTTCTGTAAAATGAGCTGGAAAAGGGAACAGCAAACTCCTCCAGCGTCTTTGCCAAGAAAACCCCAAATGGGGTCACGAAGAGTCAAACAAGACTGGAAGGACTGAACAACAAGATCTGCCAGGTACTGTGCTAAGCAAGCACTTTGTAAATACCGTTCAATTTGATCCTCCCAACAACCCTATGAGGCAGTTGCTGTTATCATCCCCATTTCACAGTTCAGGAAACTGAGACAAATAGAAGTTACCTGAGTCACAAAGTTCTCTTTTTTTACTTTTAATTTTTTAAGTTTAAATTAATTTGTTTATTTTCTTGTTTACATCCTCATTTCCACAAGATTTTGAGTTATAAATTTTCTCCCCATCTTTCCCCTACCCACCACCCCAAAACAGCGACCCCACTGTAAAGCCCCTCCCCCAGTCTGCTCTCTCTTATGTCCTCCCCCATCACCCCTCTGACTTTTTGGTAGGGCAGGATGAGTCTCCCTACCCCAGTGCCTGTATATCTTAATTCCCAGTTGCATGTAGTTTAATAGTAATAATAATATATACATATATATTTTTAATATTCAATTATAGAATTTTAAATTCTAGATTATTTCCCTTCCTCCCTTGTCACCCACCCCCACTGGAAGGACAAGCAATTCTATACAGGCTGTACATGTGTAGTTACAAAGAACATCTCCACATTGGACATATTGTGAGAGACTGATTGTATGTCCCTCCTTCCTATCCCGCTCCCCTCCTTGTTCTATTCTCTACCCTGTCCCTTTACTGAAGTGTGTGCTTTCAGCAGCCCTCCCCCCAACTCTGCCCTCCCCTCCATCATCCCACCTCTCATCCCCATCCCCCCTACTCTCTTGTGTGGCAAGATACCCACTTTACAGTTTATGTCATTCCTTCCCTAAGCCAAATTCAATGAGAGTAAGGTTGACCCTTTCCCTTTTGCCTTCCTGTTCTTCCTCTCCATTGTAACAATTATCCCTTGCCTCTTCTATGTGAGATGATTAACCCCATTCTGTCTCTCCCTGTCTCTTCTCACTCTAATCCTCTCCCACCTCAGAATTTCACCTTTTTTCTGAAGTGGGAGAG
>CM053598.1:189554353-189619580 GCA_028646575.1 Pseudocheirus occidentalis
CATTGGAGGAGGACATAAAAGAGAACAGATTGTGGGAGGGGTTTTACAGTGGGATCACTGTTTTGGGCTTGGGGGTAGGGGAAAGAAGGGGAGAAAATTTGTAACTCAAAACCTTGTGGAAATGAATGATGTAATCAAGAAAATAAATTAAAATTTTAAAAAAATGTAAAAAAAAAGAATTTCACCTTTTAAAGTGTCATCCCATCCTATTCAATTGGTCCTGTGCCCCCTATGTACATATAATATACACATACTCAGATATGCATTCATACACACATATAAACCCTCCTACATAGATATATGTGTACGTATACATATATATATATACATTTGTATTCCCTTCACCTATCCTCATACTGAAAAAAGTTTCATAAGGGACAATTATCGTTTTTTCCATGTTAGCATGTAAATAGTTCCTTATGATTTCTTTCCCACGTTTACCTTCTCATGCTTCTTGTATTTGTGTGTCAAATTTTCTTTTCAGTTCTGGTTTTTTCAGCAAGAATGTTTGAAAGTTTTTCACCTCACTGAATGACCATATTTTCCCCTGGAACATTATACTCAATTTTGCTGGGTAGGTGATTCTTGGTTTTAATCCTAGTTCCCTTGATCTCTGGATTATCATATTCCAGGCCCTTTGATCCCTCAGTGTAGAAGCTGCCAGATCCTGGGTTATCCTAATTGTGTTTCCATAGTATTCAAATTGCTTCTTCTTGGCAGCCTGTAATATTTTGTCCTTTGTCTGGGAACTCTGGAACCTGGCTATAACATTCCTAGGAGTTTTCTTTTCAAGAGGTGATTGGTGAATTCTTTCAAGTTCTATTTTGCCCTCTGATTCTAAAATATCAGGGCAATTTTCCTTGAGAATTTCTTGAAGGAAGCTTTCTCTAAGTTCTTTTTTTGATCATGGCTTTTAGGTAGTCCAATAATTTTTTAAAATTGTCTCTCCTGGATCTATTTTCCAGGTCAGTGGTTTTTTTTTCAGTGACATATTTCACATTGCCTTATTTTTTTTTATTTGTTTGAATCTATTTAATAGTATCTTGATTTCTCATAAAAATCATTTGCTTCCATTTGCTCCACTCTAATTCTGAAGGAATTATTCTCCTCAGTGAGCTTTTGAGATTCTTTTTCCATCTGGCAAATTCGACTTTTTAAGGCATTCTTCTCCTCATTGGCTTTTTGGGCCTCTTTTGCCATTTGAGTTAATCTATTTTTTAAGGCATTATTTCTTCAGTCAGGTTGTTGACTCTCTTTTCATGATTTTCTTGCATCATTCTCATTTCTCTTCCCAATTTTTCCTCTACTTCTCTTATTTGGTTTTCAAACCATTCTTAAGCTGATCAATGGCTTCTAGGTAGTCTTCATGTTTCTAGGAAGCATTTGGTGTGGGAGTTCTGATTATGTTGTCTTCCTCCTGTTCCATGCTTTGCCTTTTTGTCCCCAACAAAGGATTCTAGAGTTCGATTGTTGTTCTTACTTTGCTTCCTTTGCCAGTGAATTACTTGGCTTTTTAGCTCTGTGGAACTCTGCTTCCAGGGGGGAAAGTTCTGTTCCAAATTGCTGGGGTTTTCACAGCTGCCGGAGCTATTGGGAGGCTAATGCAGCCCCCACCAGCTTTGGCTCACTGAAAACACACCCCAGGACCACCACCCAAGACCATGATCTGTATCCAGGCTGCTCAACACAAGAGCACTTAGCCTCTGAACAATTGCTTGGTCCCCCTGCAGTCTGCAGGCTGGGAGCTCTGAAGCAGCCATGTGGAGGTGGCTGCAGGGCCACTGTTTCTGCTGCTTCCTAGCCATGGAGGCAGTTTGGCCAGACCACTTTTCTCCCCCAAATTTAGCTGAATTCCACTGACTTTCACTTAGTCCTTGTTTCTTATGGCTTGATAATTTTGGAAACTGCCACAGCTGCCACTGATCCAGTCTCCTGAAGGCTCCAGCTGTGGTTCATCCTGGCCGCCCCAGGACCAAGCCGTAGTTTCAGGCTGGGCTGGTTTTCACTCCCAGCCTGCTGTGATGAGCCCTTTGTGCCAAGCTGCCTTCAGCAGGAGATGTGTTTTTCTGTATTTTTGTATGAGTTTTGGAGCCCTAAAATTTGTTTAGAGTCATATTTTATGGATATTTGAGGTGGCTATGTGGGAGCTGCAGCGTTTTTCTGCTTCTACGCCGCCATCTTGGCTCCACCCTTCACAAAGGCTCTACCCTTCACAAAGTTCTAAAGTCAGATTTGAACTCAGATACTCCTGACTCCAGACCCAGTTCTCTATCCACTTTACCATCCAGCTCCCTTATATACATATGTGAATAAAACTTCTGAGAAACTTTCTTTCCAAGGGACAGCCTCTTTCTACTAGGGGAACTTGTAACCTTGAGACCACATGTGGCCTTCTAGGTCCTTAGGTGTGGCCTTTTGTCTGAGTTTTATAGAACAAATCCTTTTATTAAGGGGATTTGTTCTGTGAGGTCTGAATTCAGTCAAAGGGCCACACCCGAGGACCTAGAGGTCCAGATCTAGTCAAATCTGTCTACAATTCATAATCTGAGAGAGTTGCCTGGGGGACACCAAGAGGTGTGATTTACTCAGGGTCAGAATCCAGCTCCAAGGCAACCTTTGCATTGCTTCATCTGTAATCTTTTATAATGTGTAATATGCATGACTTCATTTGATCTGAAAAATGAGCCAGGTGGTGCAGCAGATAGAGCAGTGGGCCTGTAGTCAGGAAGACCCAAGTTCAAATCCAGCGTCTGACACTGATTAGTTGTGTGACCCTGGGCAAGTCACTTCATCTCTATTTGCCTCAGTTTTCTTAATAGTAAAATGGGGGTCATAATACTGCCTACTTCCCAGGGTTGCTGTGAGGATCAAATAAGAAAACAATTGTAAAAAGCACTTAGCACAACGGCCGGCATACAGTAGGTACTCTATAAATGCTTATTCTTTCTTCCCTTCCCTTGCTTCATGGGAATAGGATGCTCTCTAGGGTTATTTTCAGCCCTGAGTCTACATTTTATGTTCTGCCTCCTTTTGCACAGGAATGTCCTATAGGGAAGGAAGTTGTGTCTCCATATTTTGGGGTAAAGTTTCCAATTCATTATTTATTTGATTTTGCAAATCAGAACCACTTCTCTTGAGCCAAGGTGGTGGGGAATCCCACTTGGCAATGGATGGAGGGGAATTATCTTGGATTTTAGTATTTTTGAGAAACTTTCTTCCCGAGAGACCATCAGGGCCTTTTTTTTTTTTAAACATGGTACAAACGTGTGCAGGTCCGGTTGGTCAATGGAACTGGCTAGAAGGACTTCTATTGTAATTACGAGATAGACACCTAATGGTCAAAGAAGAGTCAGCAGCTTTTGTGGTCAAAGAATAGGCTAGCTCAGGAAATGAAATCATGAAATCCCAGAGGTGAGGAGGGCCACAGGGTTTTGAGTTGAAAGGGACTTTAGAGATCATTTGATCCAAGACACATTTAACCCTTTAATTCAGGAGGTTTAAAAAAATATTTCGATATATTTCAATATAATTGGTTTCCTTTAAGAAATATTGTTTGGAGAAGGGATCTATTGGCTGAAAAAGGGGTCCATGTCAGACACACACACACACACACACACACACACACACACACACACACACACACACACACAGGTTAAGAAGCCAGGGTCTAAGCCTGCCTCTTTCTACAGATGAGAAAATTGGGGCCCATAGAAGAGAAATCATTTGTTAAAGGTCACCAAAGTAACAGAATCAGGATTCTAAGTTCTCTGGTTCTCTGGTTCTCTGATTCCAAAGCTAGGATACCTCAAAGGTCACAGGGTCATAGATTTGGAACTGAAAGAGCCCATAGAGACCATCAAGTTTTACTTCTTCATTTTACAGATAAGAAAACAGAACAGAAGAGGGTGTCTAACTTGTTCAGGGTCACACAGCTGGTCAGTGACTGAGGCAGGATGTCCAGCCTGTCTGTCCACTGTCACCCAGACTTCATCTGGTCCAACTCAGACCTTAAACACTAATCCCATCTAGGATATCCTTGACAAATTCAACCATTGCTTGACAGCCTCAAGGAAGAGGCAGCTACATACTCATTGAGGCACCGTTCCACTTTCAGATTTGAATAGTTACAAAGTTTTCTTTATGCTGAACTCAAAGCTGACACTTTTAATATTCCACTGGCTCTAATTCTGATTTCTGAGGCCAAGCCAAACAGGTCTAAGCCCTCCTCCAAACACCTGCCCTTCATATACACAGGATCATAGCATTTAGGACTGGAAAGAAAACTTAGGGTCCAATGTCCTTATTTTTATAGATCAAGAGAAATCATTTTAATCCATTCAATAAACATTTATTAAGGGCCTACTATGTGCCAGGCACCACCCTAGGCAAAAGACATTCCCTGCTCTTAAAGAACTTACAGTCTAATAGGGGAGACAAGCAAAAAAAAATACAAACCAAGGATAAATATATGTATTTATACATAGGATAAACAGGAAGTAAATAGCAGAGGAAAGGCAGAGCTGGTAAGTAGGGGTAGCATTGCAAAGTTTCAAACTCTACTCATCTGACTCCAAAGTTAATACTCCCATCCATTCCCCCCTCTGGCTATCATGCCCACATAAATCTTCTCTCCTTCAGGTTTTCATAGCAAGATTAGCATTCCCAGGTTCAGGATGGGGCTGACTCATCCAGAGGGTAGGAAAGCATTTGCTTGGTAGCATGAGTGTGGATTCTCTTACATTATTTGCACATTTCAAGGGTCAAGTAAAAATATGTTGGCCTGATTCCCTCAGGGAGCCCTGCCCAGCGCCCTGACATGGTGGGGATTTCCCCAGCACTTCACTGAGGCCTTTTCTTTCTCAAGGAAATTAACCATGAAGTGACCTGCAGGAGAAAAAGGGCCTTAGGGTTAAGACGCTTTAGGTCCATATACAGGCCTGGCCTATGTAATGTCTTGAAATAGCTTCTGTGAACATACGGCAATAGTTGGAAAAAATGGTTATGGGGCAGTTAGTTCTATAGATTTATTAATTATTAGGAGGTCATTGCATGATGTGACAAGGGAGCTTTTCGCAGTGGGGTTTTACTCAAGGTGTACTGAAGTTGTTCCCCAAATGACACTGGTCAAGGAGGAGTACCGTGACTGTGTGCTCTTGGACTGTCTGGTTTCCCCAAGGTTTCTGAGGGTGGAGATGGAACGCTGAGTTTGGTTTTCTCTTCCCACTCTCCCTAACCACTCACTAAGGCTTACTATATTCTGCCCCTTTCCAGAAGTTGCCCCTCTGTGTCAATCCACTGATACCACCTAGAAGGTGCCTGGTAGCCAGGGATGCCATGCCCTACAACTGTGGGTCACATGTATCCCAACATCTAGACCCTCCAATTTTATGCCAAAATAGCCTGAACCCAAACACGATGATGTTTATAGTGATGGACAAATCATGTCTAGTGTGATTCAGTGGAAAAAATGCTGGATGTGGAGTTAGAGGACCTGGGTTTGAATCCAGGCTTTGCCACTTGCTTGTGCCACCTTGGGCAAGTCACCTCCCTTAAGCCTCAGCTTCCTCATATGTAAAATGGGGGATTGGACTAGGTGGTTTCTGAAGGCCTCTTTAGCTCTTTATCTATGATCCTATAATTGCCTTTCCCCACTGCACTATAAAAAAAACATTTTAACTTTTTTTTTGCTTATAGAATAAAGTGTGGTGGCACATGCCTGTTATCCCTCCTACCTTCCTAAGCAGCTAGGTGGTGCCACAAGGCACAGAGCCCTGGGCCTAAAGCCGGGAAGACCCGATGGCAAATCCAGCCACAAACACTGATTAGTTGTGTGACCCTGGGAAAAGTCACTTAACCAACAACTCCCTTAGAATTCACATCTGTAAAATGGAACAATTATAGCACCTATTTCTCAGGGTAGTCGTGAGGATCAAATGAGATGACTTTCGTAAAGGGAAATTCCACGAGCGATTATTAAGCTTAATTCACGCCAATTCCTTTCCTACTCAGGGAGGCTGAGGCTAGTGGGCTGCTTGAGGGTAGGAGTTCTGAGCTCCGTAGACTGAACATCTACACTTAGGCCAGAATCACGGTGAACCTTGGGACTAGAGTGTCTCAAGCTGCCTAGGGAGAGGTTGGTCACAGGGTCAGTTGGTCACAGAGCCGGTCAGTGTGGAACTGGACCATAAGCAGCTGCTGTATTTCAGGAAATTCTATGAGCAAGGCCTCTCTTGACTTCTCTGTGAACCACGGAAGAAGACAGAACCTCCCGCAACACTATCACACTGAACAACTCTAAATGTAAACTCAAATCCATTTCTTTCATGGAAGAAAAAAATCGGCCGTGCCAGGGATGTACTAGAGAGGCCTTTAAGAACCCAGTTAAGCGTACATAAGGTGAAAAACTCCCAAAGAGAAATCCTCTGATGGGAATGTTTCCCACTGCTCAACTGCTCCCCAAGCCCCATCAATGAACACCCAGTGGGCTGCCTGATGTTGTGTAGGATACAGAAGCAACATAAGCCTCCCTTGCCCTCAGAGAGCATAGGGTCTAAGTAAGACACAGAAAGTAATTAGTAAACAGGACAAGGTACTGCATTTGCTACTAAACCAATCTGAGTATGTGCCACACTTTTTCTCTAGACCTGGCTCATATAAAACCTGTATGCAGCCTAAAATCAATGTTATTTTCCAGTCTACTACCATTTTATTTCTCTTTCCAAGGAGATTTCATTTGAGGGGTATGTGTGGTTTATATTTGGATCAATAATAAGCATTAAATTTTATGCAATTCACATATAACTGGGGCAACTAGGTAGCAAAATGGATAGTGTCAGGCCTAGAGTCAGGAAGATTCACCATCCTGAGTTCAAATCTGGCCTCATATACTTACTATTTGCATGACCCTGGGCAAGTCACTTAACCCTGTCTGCCTCAGTTTCCTCATCTGTAAAATGAGCTGGAGAAGTATCTCTTCTCCAGTATCCAGAGCTCCAGTATAGCTCCCAAGAAAACCCTAAAAAGGGTCATGAGTTAGCAACAACTGAAATCAATGAACAACAAGTATACTGTTAGAGTGTGTGTATGTGTATGGAGAGGTATGAACAATGTATTTTGGGGAAAAGGAATAGATAGTGTGGTTGCAGTGGATTGAAGATCAGCTATGAAAAAAAAAAAGAGTATTCAGGTTTGAGTCCGAGCTGGGAAAAAAGGAAAGAAACAAGCTTTTAATGACCACCGATTATGCGCTGGACACTGTGCTAAGTGCTTTACCAGGGTTATCTCATGATCCTTACAACAACGCCAACAGGTAGCTGATATTATGCCATTTGACAGTTAAAGGAACGGAGGCCGACAGAGGTTAAAGGACTTGCCCAGAGTTACCAGGCTACTGAGTGTCCAAGGCTGGATCTGCTTCAGGCCCATTGCTCTATCCACTCCTCTGAGCCCCACTTTCCTGGTTTATGAAATGAGGGAATTGTTCCAGAGGACGGTCAAGGCTCCCTCTAACCCTGAGTCCACACTCTTGATTGTACGATCACCACGGATCCGCCTCAGACCCTGGTGCCGCCCCCTACTACAACAATGGTTCCCCCATTACAAAAAAGGGTTTGGAATGAACAGCTTGTTGCTGTTCGTTTGTGTCTCCGTGAACCTGTCTGAAGTTTTCTGAAGCGGTCTGCCATGTCCTTCTTCAGCTCATTTTACGGGTAAGGAAGTTAAGGCAAAGAAGATTTGCCCAGGGTTACACAGCGGGTAAGCGTCTTAGTCCAGGGAAGATGAGTCTTCCTGACTCCAGGTCTGGTCCTCTATCCAGCTAGCTGCCCCTCAGAGTCACAGGCTCTGGCTTCAAACCCCAGCTCTGCCATGTACTAGTTGTGTGACCTTGGGTAAGTCACAGTCTCTCCAGATTTTAGTTTCCTTATCTGGAAAATAAGAAGGTTGGCTTCTGATATCCTTTTTTGATTCTAGATCGAGGATTCTATGATCTGCAGTGCTCGCGGGTCTCTCTTAGAAAGACTGCATGTTGGGTTGACCCCCACACACAAAAAAACCAACGCATATATCCAGTGACATAGGCCCTGGGTAATTTGCTCTTTGGAGGTTTTCTGTCAGGCAGGGAGCAGAAGTGACCTCTGGAAGACTGGCCTGAGCACCTTGGAAGCATGGGTTCTTACCTAGCTTGCTTTTTTTTTTTTTTTTGGTGGGGGGGGTGACCACTACTGGTCATGTTAATATAGATGAGGTCTTTGATCCACAGGGAAAGAATAGCTCACCAGCCGGTTAAACTGAGACAGAAAGACAGTATATGGAGGGAAATAATAGAAATCAGATGGGAAGCCAGACTGTAGCCGACCCTAAATGCCAGGCACTTTGTTCACACTAAACAGAGAGCAGGCCTCATTGTCAGGAAGATCTGGGTTCACGTCCTACTTTTGGCACACAGGCGACACTGGCCCCCTCATCAGGCTCTCTGGTTTGTGAGATTCGTTCTGCCTTCCTAAAGCTTACAGAAAGATAGCAATTCACAGTGTGAGTAAGTATCCAACAAAGAAGTTTCATTCGCCGGGTGTAGAATGAAGTTTTCCCGCCAGGTGGCACTCTACTCGAGCCACCTGCCCAGGTCTTTTGAGGGCCTCTGGGCTACAGCATCCTGAGTGACCACCCAAAGGCACTCAATCTGCTGCTTAAGCTACTTTTATTAACCCCCTTCTCTTAATGTCATCTCATCTTGGGATAAAATAAGATATTGCTGCAAATTAATATAAATCAGCAGTCTGTCTCTAAAAAAGTCACATCCTAACGCTATCACAGATTCAGGCATTTTGACCATACTGTGTTCACATGGGTTTTTAATAATGTGGAAATAAATGCAAAGGAAAATACATGAATTCACTTCTGTCCAGCCTCCCTCTTCCAATTACTCTGCACGGATGGGAAGCCCTCCCAAGTCACGCATGCTTGAGACCCCTTTCCTCTTCTGCCAAGTATGTGAGTAAGGGATGAGTACCAAGGTCTGTGAACCCAGAGCAAAGGGACAGCTGGTAGCCTGTCCCCCAAAATCCACAGACCAGCCCCATTGGTGTGCTCCCCTCTTCTGCCACATGCACCCCCCGGAGCAAATGTGCCACATTATGGAACTTTTGTCATTTTTTAAAGTGTATGTATTTATGCAAGAAATGTACCTCTGGAAATCCAACCATTTTAGGCACTGAAATTCTACTGAGAGGGTCTTGTCATAGTTTGGGAAGCTCTGCTCTCGGGTGACTTGTGCTCCCATATCTTACCTGCCCTTTTTGTAAGCAAGTCTTACTGAGACCTCAAATGAGGGAGAGAGGGTAATCAATTATTTTTTCATCTCAAGATCACCAAGTTTCTTTCTCTGTGAATCAGCTCCTTCAGCCCAGAATTCCATTCATGAGACAAACAAGCAGAAGCACAGATGGGTGGCCATCGGCAAGTTAACTTCTCAGTGGGACAATCTGCATCAATGGAGGGAGTTTCCATACCCAAAGTTCCCTGCCCTGATAGAATCACAGAAGCAGACCTATAACACTCCCTCCTAAAAAAGAAAAGACGGCAAAAGGAAGGAAACATTTATTAAAAGCACCTACCGTAGGCCAGGAACTACGCTAAGCACTTCACAAATATCTCATTTGAGTCTCACAACAACTCTGGAGGTCGGTGCTACTAGTATCATTTCATAGCTGAGGAAACTGAGACAGAGGTCAAGACACTCGCCCAAGGTCACCCAGCTAGTACTAGCTTACACTCAAGTGTCTGGGGTTGGATTTGAACTCAGGTCTTCCTGACTCCAGACCCAGGGTTCTGTCCACTGTACTAGCTGGCTGCTGAAAGTCCCTTCCATCCCACTTAGGAAGAATTATTGGAAGAATGATACTGAACTTGGAGTCAGATAAAGCAGAGTTTGAGTCTTGGCTGAGTAAGGATTTCGTGACCATGATCAAAATGTGTAGCTTTAGCATTTCCTCGCTTGTAAAACGTGGGTGATAATACCTGAATTACCTCCCCCAGAGGGCATTTGTGAGGAAAGAGCTTTATGAATCATAAAACGTTATATGCACTTGAATTGTTGCTAGTCTCATTTCTGCCACTAATTCACTACTAGGTCTCCATTCTCTCATCAGAAAAATAAAGGGTCTCAATGACTAGGAGCTCCCTGGAGGTCTCCTTTATTCTGACATTCTTTGATTCTAGTGGAGAGAACATGGGAGGGCTTGTCTTTTCACAACTAAAAGGCCAGGTCCTGGGTTATCTAAAAACCTGGTTAGCCCACCTGACTTTCTTTTTTCCCATTATTTATAGGTTCAGCTGGTCCAGGACCCTGCCACTGGGGGGACCTTTGTAGTTAAGGTAAGAGTGGCTCAGTAGCCTACCTCTCCCTTTTAGAATTCCCCCCCTTCCTGTTCTTCATTTGACTTCCTGTTCTACGTTTGACTCCATCACGTGGAATATTAGACTGTCTTAGAACCCACGGAGCCCTGTCAAGTATCCCCTAAGCTGACTGGTCTTATTCATTCCTAGAACTCCCTCTCTTTTCCTTTAAGGCTACCCCCCCAAAAAAAGTCAGTCAATTAATAAGCCTTCATTAAACACTCACTAAATACTAGGTACTACCCTCTGAGGATACAAAGAAAGGCCAAGCATTGACCAATAAAGGTTCTACACCAGGGCCTCCATTTTCTGGAGACCACACAAATAGGACACACCTTTCTGGGACCAAAATGTTCTGCAGGACACAGCCTGGGTGAAGGCACCTTAACTGGTAAACAAGGAATGGAATCCACCATGGGCAGTCAGTTTTCCAAGCTTCCACTTATAAAATTGTTTCTGGGGGCGGCTAGGTGGTGCAGTGAATAGAGTACCAGACCTGGAGTCAAGAGGACCTGAGTTCAAATGTGGCCTCAGACACTTAACACAAAAACTAGCCATGTGACCTTGGGCAAGTCACTTAATCCCAATTGCCCTCCAAAAAAGCACAAAAAAAACCCCTCAACATTAAATAAATAAGTAATTGTTTAATTATTGTTAAACAAATAAAAAATTGTTCCTACTTGCTACAGGAACTTGGCCCATGATGGGTGGATAGATCAAAATCAGATTCCAGGAGCAGGAAAGTCTGGCTGCAGGATCCAACAGGGAAGGTCAACTAACAAGAATGCGCCCCAGCTACATGGCCTTTCGTTCTAATCCTGTTCAATTACATACTTACACATTCATGTTTTCTTGGTCACAGTTCCCTTGCCAGCCAACTCTACCACTGATATACTTCTGGGGTGGACATTGCTGAGGCTGGGGTGACCCTGGGTGGCAGAGAGCCCCCTGCCTCTCTAGTGGGGTAATATTCTTTGAGCCCTGTCTTTCCTTGTTTCTCCTCAGAGCCTTCCCAAATGCCATGTAGAGACCTGGGACCGTCCAACCATCATACCCAATGGCGTCCCCTACATGGCCAAACTTCTTCGCTACTCTGTGAGTGAGGACTCCATCTTCTTGCACCTGGAGCATGTGCAAGGTAAGTGGGAACCCTAGATCCAAGGCCATCTACCAGAGCTGCCCCCACCAATCTAGAATCCTTCTCCTCTTCACTCCTACTCTCTCCCCTTTTACTCTTAAAAATTAAGGACCTCCTCAAAGAGCTTTTTTAAAAAATTAGGTTACATCTATTGATATTTACCATATTAGAAATTCAAACATCTTAGTATGATTATGAAAATAATTTTGACCTAATGGATAACACAAAATGGTCTCAGGAACCTTCAGGGATCACTAGACCAGACTTGGAGAACAGCCTCCCTAAAGGATCCTGGGCCACCAAAAGATACCTCCTCTAGGAGATCTGTCAGTGCCTAAAATTCTTTCTGTTAACTATTCATTCCTTTGGGCTGAGGCATCTGCTTCAATCTTACCTCTTCTAAAATGTTAAATACTGAGGAGGCCTCAATAGCTTAATGTGGAGGAGAGAGGAGAGGGTGAAAAGACATTTTTATAAGGGGAAGAAAGGAAAGGAGGAAGGAAGGAAGGAAGGAGGGAAGGAAAGAAGAAAGGAAGGAAGGAAGGAAGGAAGGAGGGAAGGAAGGAGGGAAGGAAGGAGGGAAGGAAGGAAGGAAGGGAGGAAGAAACAAACAAACGAATGAATGAATGAACAAGGAAAGAAGGCTGATTAAGCACTTACCACCATTCCAAGCACAGGACCAAATAGGATAAAATAATGTATACAAAAGCTTGTTTTGCAAATCTCATCTAGCTCATCTAGCTGTCCTAAAGGCCTATAAAAATACTAGCTATTTTCATTGTTCTAAGCACTAGGGATACACATACCAAAAAATGAGAAAGTAGCTGTCCTCAAGGCTCTTTTATTGTAACAATATTCTTAGGCTTCTAGTTGGATGCTTGTTTTTTCACTCTCACTCTCTGTATATCCCCCCCTCTACACCAAGCCACTGAAAATGCTAGGGGTAAGGTAACCCCCACCTCCTAAATTCTGGAAGAAAGGGACAGGGTACAAGTTCCAGAGCCAATCTTTTCAGGCCTCCAAAACAAGATCTAGAATTAGCTCCCTAGGGAAGAAAGAACCCCAAACTTTAAGATGAGCCCATGTGGCCAGATGATGGTTTTATTTCCCTATCCCTGGTGACTGGCAGATTCTCTCCTTTCTCAGGGGCCCAGAACCAGAGTTGGGCATTTCCAGAAGAATGGAAGCTTTTTGAGGGCAAAGACTACTTTTTTTGTTTCATTTCTGCATCCCCAGCTCCTAGCATGGTGCCTGGTACATACATAATAAATATGTCATCGATGCTTATTGGATTGGATGAACTTGAATGCCAAAAAGCAATAAGGCACCTATTTGTCTGTGAGAAAAAGTCCCATGCTTTTTTTTTTTTGGAAGGGCCAGAGCACCAAGAATGACTTGTTGCTATCTAGAAACTCCAGTAACAAAATAGCATGGGAATTTGTTTACCTATGTAGTCGGAGTTGTCTTATGGGGACCAATTTTGCCTTTATTCCCATAGACAGAGGCAGGCACCTCATGGCCGTCCATGGTCTGTCTCCACTGGGAGCCAATGAAATCAGGTGGGGTTGGGCCTGTCTGACTTTGTCTATTCATCCTGGGGTTTGCTGCTTCTTTTAATCAATCAGCCAATCTCTAATGCACATTTGCTGTAGGTAAGGTACTCTAATGTGTGTTCTCCATGCAAAGAGCAAGACCTGGTCCAGCTAATGAAAAGTCTCCAGGTCAGCTAAGGAGACAAGACAAAAACACATGAGGAGCTGAAATCTGAACACTAAAGTGCCTAACAAATGAAAAACTGAAGAAAATTTAAGCATTTACTGTGTGCCAGGCTCTGTGTGAAATGATGGAGAGACAAGGATTGGATGACCCCTGCCCCCATGGGGGCTTACATTCTGACAGGACGAGGGTTGTCAAACCCAAGGTCCTTAGCCCCCCAAGGGGTCAATGAATAGATTTCAAGGAGTTCATGACCTTAGGTGGGGTAAAGAACGACAATCTTTATTTATACTAACTTCTAATTGAAAATTAACATTTCTTTCAATTATGGACATTGGCAATAAAACACCATTGAGAATTACCACCATATATATGGCACAGCATGAAGGTTAGGAATCCCTGAAATAGATGATGTAATAGAGGGGTGGGGGGAGGACGAAAAAGTATTTTCTGGGTATGTGAAAAGAGGTGGGCAAATAGAATGGGGGACAAGTAGAAATATCAAGAGATGGCTAGCTGTAAAGAAACATGGTCAAGGGGCAGCCATTAGACAGAGTGTGCGAAATGAGTGTTATTAAGAGAATGGAGATCCACAAAGTATGGACCAGCATGAGGAGGCTTCCTGGAGGAGGTGGAACTTAAGCCAGGGCTTGAAGGTTGAATAAGATTTAGAGAAAAGCGGAGTGAGTGTTCTAAGTATGAATGTGGTGGTGAGCAAAAGTGGGTGAAAAAAGGTGGGGAAGCTTCTGACACATACAGGGCAACAGTCTGGTTGGTACAAAGGATTTGAAAGGGAGTGGGAGAAGATAAAACTAGAGAGTAGCCCAAAAGATTTATACTGTGGATGGAGGGATTTGGGAAGGAGAGGGGCTGGGGGACCAGTGGGGAAGATGTGGAACTTTACTCTCCTCTACTCCACCTCTCCCACCACTCTCTTTTTGTTCCTTCTGCTTGGTTCAGGAGGAACTCTCTGGTCCCATCTCCTCTCTAAGCCTAGACCCCATGGGCTGGAGGCCACCAGCAACTTGACCCAGCAGACGCCCAGCTCTACCCAGGGTGATCACCAAGAGAAGGGGAAAGCTGGCCCTGGTCCCCCTGACAATGGTCTCAGTCTCCTGACCCCGGTTCTACTTCCCCAGAATCACATCCAACATCTCAGTGCTACAGCTGAAGCATCACCCCAACCCTCTGACATTCCATCAGGGCCTGAAGGCAGAGTTCCTGACTATCAGAAAGGGTTAAAGGATTTGAAGGATCCTGACCTGAATCCTGGAAGTCCATCCCAGGAAATCCAGGTTTTCAGGTCCCATGGAATATCATCCTGTGAAGACGCTTTTGGAAGACACAAATTCAGGACAGATATTCCTTCCTCTGAACAGGACCCTCTGGCCTCAGAAGATATTACCTCACCTTCCGGCCTTGTTCCAAAGGCCCTAAGAAGGGATGAGGCAATGAACAGCATCCCAGGTCGAGGCAGAGGTCGGTCCCATCACCAAGCCAGGCGGAGTACTAGGTGGAGTACCAACAGGGGGCCCCTGGGAGGTCTCTCCTGGATCCGGGAGGGGGCAGGCCGGGTACTAGAGGGCTATGGTCACGGGAGTGACCAGCGCAAAGAGCTCCCAGGTCAGGACTGTCCACATGCTAACCGGGCCTGTCCAGGTCACAGGGGCGGAGCCTGGTGTGTGAAGGAAGAACAGGTCAAGCAGTGGGCAGCGGAGACCCTGGTGGCCCTTGAGGGTCTACATCAACAGGGTGTGCTATGCCGGGACCTCAACCCCAGGAACTTGCTGCTGGATACCACTGGTAGGCACTCCTTTGTCTGGGAGGGAGAGAGGATAGGGGGTAAAATTGCCCTGTTAAGTGGATGAACCCCACCACCACCATCGAAGATGGCTACTCAGATGGGAGAGTAGTTATCCTTCAATCGGAAATCCTATGACAAGGAATCATCGGATCCCAGGGTGAAGGCCTCAAGAGGTCAGCCAGTCCACTCTTCCCCTCCCCAAGCAAGTGACTCCTTTAATCCATCTTAGACTTCTGTACTGGTAGGAGCTCAGTTAACCAAAGATAGCTTCTAAGAATTTTTTCCTCTGCACCCCCCTAGGGATCTCTAGGATCCCAAAACCCTTTTCAAGGAGTAGTAAAAAATATTCATAGTACTAGAAGTTTTTTATTTCTAATATAGTAGATATCAATAGATATAACCCATATAAACATAAACTCTTTGTGGGGATGTGGGAAAATTCTCAAATTTTATGAGTGTTAAGGCCACAAAGTTTATTAATTGCTGCTCTGGGACAATTAAGTGTCAATTTTGTACCTGGAAATACCAAAGGGGTTTTGAGCCCTTGCCCTTTGTAGGGCGGGAATAATTAATGATAATAACATTTATGTGGCACTTAAAGGTTTACAAATTATTATCTTATATGATCTTTACAACAACTCTGGGAGGCATTCTCATTTTACAGATGAGGAAACTGAGTCAGAGAGAGTTTAAGTGACTTGCTGAGTAAGTACGTGAGGCAGGATTTGAACTCGGGTCTATACTCCAAGCCTAATACTTGGTGCACTGCACCACCTAACTGCTCAAGGATGACAGAGAGGTCATTGGCCTATAAATGAAGAGCTAGAAGAGAGCTCAGAGGCTCCAGTCTCCTCATGTAAAGATGAGGAAACTGGGGCCTAGAGAGGTTAAATGACCGGGATTTGAACCCAGGTCTTCTGACTCTTTGATCCTTCTATTATATCACATTACCCAACTGACCCACTGGTTTCCCTTAAAAAAAAAAAAGTCAAAGATGAAGGCATCCTTGACCCCAGCTGTTGATGCGTTCACTGACGGTAACTCACATTAAGGTACTTCATGATTTACAAAATGTTCTCTGCCCTCACTTTCTCAAGAACCCTAAAAAGGAGGTTGTACTGAGGGTTCCTATCCCCATTTTACAGACACAGAAATGAAAGTGCAGAGACATTAAGCTATTTGTCCATACAAAGGTCTAGGAAATGGTGGAGGTGGGATGCAAATCCAGGTGTCCTCACTCCAAATCCAGTGATTTCCCCACTATATCATGTTGCAGTTCCTAATGGTCTTAACTGGTCTCTCTCCCTCTCCTTCCCTCCTTCCTTTCCTTCCTTCTTTCCCTCCTACCCTCCCTCCCTTCATTCCTTTCTTCCTCCCTTCCTTGCTCCCTCTGAACCCCACCCTTCCTTTCTCCTCTCCTTCCCACTCAATTACCAAACATCCCACCTTCCATTTTGCTCCAATGCCGGGGATAAAGGTCACATCCGTCTCACCTACTTTGGCCAGTGGACAGAAGTGGAGCCCCGGTACTGCCGTGAAGCTTTGGAAAATCTGTACAGTGCCCCAGGCAAGGAGATATGCCACTTTCACCAGGCCCCCTCAGAACTAGGCTGGGGAGCTGGGGAGAGGGACCTGGAAGGAGGGGAATTTGAGTCTATACAAAAGGGAGATCACCCCACCATGATGCCTTTGAAAGCCTCTTTAAAAGTTCCATGGGAACAGTAAGCCCTCCACTAAGGCATCACCTTTCTCTCTCTCTTTCTCTCCTTCCTCTCCCTGTCTCTCTACACACACACACACACACACACACACACACACACACACACACACACACACACTTTGAGACTGGGCACCTAGGAGAGGCCAGAGGGACGGGAAAAAGGGTGGGATGGTGGTGCGGGTGGCAGGTGGAACGAGTGCTAGTAGGTGAGGTCGGTGAGCTGTGAAACACAGAGCTTGGAAGCCTCGGTCTAAAGGCGTTTTCTTGCCCCTGCAGAAGTGGGTGGGATTTCTGAGCTGACAGAAGCCTGTGACTGGTGGAGCTTTGGGTCTCTGCTGTATGAACTTCTAACTGGAATGGTAAGTTCAGCCCTGTGTGAAGTGTTGGGAGCACGGTGAGAAGGGATGGGGGGGGGGGGTGCTGGGAGCGCACAGAGTAAGCCCCAGCACGAACGTCATTGCTTTTGTGGACACCATGGCCTTTGAGGCCTCAGAATGCCAATAGGATCATGTATTTAAAACTGGAAGAGACCTTTGAAATAATTTACTACAACCTGTAACCTCATTTTCTTTCTTTCCCTTTTCCTTTTTTTGGATGAGTTACTAGATCGACAGATCGAGGGAATGCTGTAGAGATAATTCAATAAGATTTTAGTAAACCACTTGACAAAAGTGTCTCATGCTATCCTTGTGGAAAAGATGAAAAGAAGTGAGCTAGACGGTGCGGCAAGGTGGTGCAGTGAGGACTAGGAGAACCTGAGTTCAAATCCACCCTCAGACACTTAACACTAGCTGTGTGACCTTAGGGCAAGTCACTTAATCCCAATGGCCCTGCCTTCCCCACTCCAAAATGAAAAAAAAAAAAAAAGTAGGGATACAAATAAAGGCAAAATATCTCTATTTAAAAGAAGGTTAGCTAGACAAGAGCGCAGTCTGATCCCACATAAATTCATGCCTTTCTGAGGAGAGATCCGAAGAGTAGCCAGTAACGGGACAATGCCAGTGGGTCAGCTAGGTGGTACAATGGACAGGATTAGGAGTCAAGAAGACCTGAGTTCTAATCCTATCTAAAATACTTGCCAGCTGTATGATCCTGGGTTTCCTCATCTGAAAAATAGGGATAATAACAGCACCCACCTCCCAGGGCTGTTATGAAGATCGAATGAGTTACCATATATAGTGTTTTGTGAACTTTGAAGAGTTATTTAAATGTTATTATTATTATTATTAGAGAAGGGAACAAGCGTTTATGAAGTGCCTATTATGTATGTCAGGCACTATGCTAAGAAGGACCTTTGTGATCCCTTCTAATGCCTAATATTCTGTGATTCTATGCATTGTATTATTATTAGTGACCTACTTTTTTGGGGGGGAGGCAATTGGGGTTAAGTGATTTGCCCAAGGTCACACAGTAAATATCTGAGGCTGGATTTGAACTCAGGTCCTGCTGTCCTCAGGGCAGGCTCTCTCCACTACACCACCCAGCTGCTCCTGCTGACCCGCTTCTTAACAGCTCCAACTTGGATCTCCACTAGAACAGGGGCCTTAACATTTTTCCCTTTATTCCTCCGGGTTTGCTGAAGTGTGGCCCTTGGTTGCAGGATGAAGCTACTCTTTGGGCAGTCATCTAACCTCTGACCTAGTGGTTCTCTAATCCAGTAGTTTTCAACCTGTGGGTCATGATCCCTTTGGGGGTCACCTAAGACCATCAGAAAACACATATTTCCGATGGTCTTAGGAACCGAGACACCGCTCCTCTATCTGTTTCCAGGCAGGCTGCCCACATGCAGATACACCCACATATGAGTATTAAAGAGTCTTGGCATTAGGAAGGTTGAGAACCACTGCTCTAATTGACCTGAACTCCTTCCAGTACCTCTTTATCGGACCTTAAAATCTCTATTACCTTAACAAATTCTTCTCTAGAAAGAATAATAGTAATAGCTAGCTTTCCTATAGTGCTTTAAAGTTTACAAAGTGCTTTACAAATATTATCTCGTTCTATTCTCACAATAACCCTAGAAAGAAGGTACTATTAATATCCCCATTTTACAGTTGAGGAAACCAAGGCAGACAGAGGTTAAGTGACTTGCCCAAGATCACATAACTAGGAGGATTTGAATCAGATCTTCCTGACTCCAGGTCCAGCCCTCCAACTACTGTACCACCGAGCTGTCCCTTTCTAGTTATTTCCCATTTTCATGCCTTTCTTAAATGACTGTTCCCTTTGGCCCTGAAATTTCTAAGCATGGTACAAAGGAACCAAAGCTGAGCCAAATGCTTCAAAATGACAGAAACTTTTCTTATTTTTTTAAGGCGATGGAAGTTACCCAGTATCAAAGCTAGTATCAAAGGCTGAACTCAGATCCTCATGACTCCAGGGCCAGTGTTCTATGCACTGTGCCACCTAGCTGCCCCTAGAACCTGAGTTCTAATTCTGGCTATCATTTATGACTTGTGAGCCCTTGGACAAGTTATTTAGCTTCTGAGGCAAATGAGTTTACTCATTTGTAAAGAGAGGGTAAAAGGGTTGGCTAGGTGACCTCTAAAGTCTTTTCTAGCACTAGACCTAGAATCACTTCCCAACAGATCCAATTAGACTTCACATCTCTGCCCTTTTGGTCAAGGCTCTCTCCCCTGCTTTTCTAGCTAGAAAATCAATTATAACATTAACATTTCTAAAGCCCACTTTTAAAAAAAGATAATTTTGTTTGTAGTGAAATCCTTATAGCCCACAAGAAACTGAACAGAGGAGGAAAGGGGAGAGAGAAGTCATCCAACACCATGAGACCTTTCCTTGGTTTTCTGGATTGACCTTAGTTCAACCCTGCCCATGATGAATGAGTATCTGCCTCTACAGTTTGGTGAAAATAATCCTTGAGTAGGCAAAAACCTCAGTCCCACCAGGATTTTAGGAATTTAGTCCTGTTCACCTTTCCTGGTGTTTTCTCTTTTAAAGCCCTTGTGCATCTTTCTCTCTCCCCAGTCGCTGTCCCAGAACCACCCCTCAGGAATCCATGTGCACACCAGGCTCCATCTCCCTGAATGGCTCAGTCGACCAGCTACATCCCTGCTCACCGAGGTATGGGTCACCTTAGTTGGGAAGGACTGGTAGGAATGGACAGAGGAAGATGGGGATGGACACAGAGGGACAGAAGGGAAAAAAACTTTTCTCTAGACAAGTCAGGCCTTGAGGCTTGTTGTTCTCAACTGGGTGGCTAGGTGGCAGTGTCTAGAGTGGAGGACATGGAGTGAGTTTCAACCTGTCTCAGACACTTTCTAGGTGACCCTGGGGAAATCAAGCTCTCCCAGCCAGTTTCCTCATCCTTAAAACTGGAATAATAGCATCAACCTCACAATCACCACCACCACTAGTACCACTACCATTACTACCACCACTATCACTACCACCACCACTATCGTTACTAATACTACTGCCACTACAACTACTACAACTTATTGTTATTGTTACTACTACTACTACTACTACTACTACTACTACTACTACTACTACTACTACTACTACTACAACATCGCTGCTACTGTGGTTAGTAGGTGCTAAGGTGTGAAAGAAGACTAGATCTGGGATTTCTCAGGGGGATTCCAGATGTTCTTAGAATCCAGATGACAGGAAATATTTGTGACTTTACTGGTTAAACAGCCTGGTAACTGGAATGGAGCCAATGCAGTAGAAAAAGGTTGTTTGTTGCCTCAGCAAGATATCAGGAGAAAATTTACTGACCTGAATCCTCATCCCTGGGAAATGTTTACTAGGTCAAAGATAGTGAGAAAAAGTAGAAAATCAGCAGAGTACCCAGCAGCCCTGCACATCAGAGTGAAGGGAGGAGGGACCTTTCATTCCTTGTCTGCAGATCCTAGAAGGGGTCTGGAGTTTCCACAGGTTCTCACTGGATACACTCAGAGCCCCAGCACCCATGAAATGAGGGGAAGTGAAAGCAGGCAGAGATGAAGAAATGATAAAGATGGGCTTCAGGGCACTAAAGAGGGTGGGCAGTGGGGTCTGTTCATCTGACTGATTCTTGCCTTTTCCTCTTCAGCTGTTACAGTTTGATCCCTGCCGGCGCCTTGGTGCTGGAGGAGGAGGTGTCAACAAGCTCAAGTCCCACCCATTTTTTAGCACCATTCAGTGGAACAAGCTGGTGGGATAGGGTTAAAAGAGGGGAGGCAAAGAGACTCTCCTGGGAAGACCCAGCTTGACTTTCTCTGGGCTAGCAAAGTCCACAGGAGAATGCTAGTACAATGGGTCCAAGGACCCAGCCTGAAACCCTGGGATTCCTCATGCTACCAAGTAGTCAACCATTTGGAGGAGGAATGAGTCCTGAATCCTCCATCCTGGAGGAGCACAGGCTTAGGTCTCTCTTCCATGCCCGATTCCTCTTCCCCCGTTTGTTTCAGTTAAGGCCTTGGAAACGTACTCTGTGGCTGCTCATTTCCCATTTCTCCTGCCCTCAAATGAACCCAGGCATGATGAGACCCACAGGGAACCTTGAAGTTGGAAAATATAGAAACTAATCTAACTTCTGCCACTTACTAGGTGTGACAATGGGCAACCCACCACACTTCTTTTGAGCCTCGGTTTTCTCATTTGTAAAACAATAATTGCCTTGTCTACCTCATTAGGGTTAGCATGAAGGTCAAAGAAGACTTGTGTTTCGTAACTGTATGTCATTATATAAATGTAAGAAATTGTGATAATACACAAGGTGATTGTATTTTCAATTAGCCAAAGCAGAGAGAGGAGCTGTGAGGACCTGGGCATCTTAAGGGTTCCTCAAGTCTAGATTTCCCTGCTCAAACCTCACAGATTTAGAGGGTGCCTTTCTCTGAGCTTACTTAGCTTTGTGCCCTGGAGCTCTAGGCTGTTGATAAACTGTTAAAATAGTGCAGAACTAACGATAGACCAGGTTGCCGTGTTCAGGTGAGATGCAGTAGTTCACCCAACCACCCACCGTATCTCACAAAAGGTATAAAGGAAAGTTTAAAGGCTATCTGTCCCAGCTCAGGAATTTCTTGGGAAAGCCCCATGAGATGCTTACCCCTGGCACAGGCTGTAAGACAGGACAGACTGTCTTAGTCAAACTGAAACCTCGGACCGCGTTAGCTATGGACCAAACACAACTAAGCCGGTCAGGGTTTTCCCCAAGTAGGCAGCGACGGCAGACTGGAAAAATGAGTCTATGAAGGGTTTCGTGAGTAAAAAAAAATCCTGGAATGATGCTTTCCATTCCAGCCTCCCAGTGCCGGCCCCCTGTCCTTGTCCGGGCTATTCAGTCTTAGAACAAACAGGAAAGGGGGTGAGATGAGAGGGTAGGAAGAAGGCTTGGGGGGATACACCAGAAGGCTCTGTGCTGCTGTGAAAATGTGCAACAAAAGGCTCTGAAACCCTGGGCCAGGAGCCTCCCTTATTTAATGCTCTCCTCCCCAGGCACTGGGTCTCCACCCACCCAAGGCAGAGGAAGAGACAGGGAGAGAAGGAAGAGCTCCTTGGCAAAGTGCGTGCTCTGCAAGTGCAGGAGAAATTTTCTTTGAGGGGACACAAGTTTGGTTTCCCGATTCATCTCAGCATCCCAATAGGCATTACCCAGAGCAGACAGCCAAGTTTGGGAGCATGTAGTTGCTGGACTTGGGTTCAAATTTTGGCTCTGCCACTTGACTCTAGGGTTCTTTCTCTAGGGAAATAAGGGGGTTCTAAGTCTGAATTAGCTATTTGTCTTTCCCATGTGATAATGCATCCTGGTCTTGAGGTTCAAACTAATCTAAATGTGTCGTTTTACCCAAGGCCAGAAGAGGATGGGAGTCAGGGTCCCTGAGGTTTAGGGAAGGAGGGGGACCTCAAACATCTCTTTTGTCCCGAGGATACTTCACCCAACATCTCTAGACAGTATCTCTCTGTATTTATTTCCTGGTGTGGTGTAAACAGCCAGTATCTGTCCACGTGTAACACTCAGATAATAGTTATCTAAGATATTACTCAGGCACTCTCCAGGGCACAGGACATAGGAGGGCTTGACCTACACATTAACTGTGGCCCACACTTCCCCCTCCCCTAACAGCCAACCCTTCCCTTCCAAATGTACATCCCAAATAAAACTTGTGGTTCTACAAGTGTCTAATTTATACAACAATCATCCTCCCAAAGGAGACTGGGGAAGGATACCCAGAATCAAACTTCATGGGGAGTGGAAAAGCTTCTACATACTAAGGGGGAGTGTTCTGAACTTCCTGGGGATGAGAGGGTAGGAATTCACAGGAACTAGGATGTGTAAAAACAACTCTCCTGCTTGCTGTATGTGCTTTAGCATAAGGATGGTCTGGGTTATTTCATTCCAGAGTTGAGTCCCACCCATAGAAGCAGCACAGTGTTAAAGTGCCAAGGGTCTAGGATTTGTAGTCAAAGAGCCTGGGTTCAAATCCTATTTCTGCTTACTATGTGTGATCTTGGGGTCCTTCTCACTTTAGTTGACAAGATGATCTCTGTGTTCCCTCTGGCTCTAACTCACTGGGATCCCATTAGACTCACACAAAATAAAATTGGGTTAAAAGGCCTAGAAACTGCAGACTTGAGGAACATTTTTATTCTTCCATATCAATAGCAGCTAACCATAGGCAGTGGCAGGTAATCCAGACACCTGGTCTTTTCCCCTTTGAGGACAAGGGTGTTACCTTGGCGCCTGTCCTGATGACAGCTGGGGAGGCCCACATAGCCAAAAGGAATATGGCTGAATGATACTTTACGTGGAACTACAAGTATCAATGAGCAAATGTAGTCATGACACCAGCCACCTGACCAGTGAGGATAATCCAGCAACCCTCTTTCCATATTTTCATCTAAAGCCTGCCCTCCAGGATACTGTTGAAAAGCAGGTTACAGCCTTAAAAGGTTTCATGGAGAATAAGCTCCCACTCTCATACTCTGCTTCTGAATGGCAGATCTCTGGTATGCCAGGCTCAAAAAACTAAAACTTCAGCAGGGAAGATGTTTGGTTCTAACAGATATTTTGACATCCCACTATCCAAATGTCTCTAAGCCCCTGTGAATGATAATCATCTGTGACTGAACATCCAATGAAGGGTCAAATGGCCCACAACACTAGAATCTAGATTAGGGAAAGTGACTACGGAAAAGCAGCAAATATCTTTTTGAAAAGTAAATAGAGCCATGAAAGCAGTGGAGAGGAAGCTCTGGGACAGAAAGGAGGCACCGGCAAGGAGATATTTCAAGTAGGAAAGCTCCTTTTCTTCTATTAGCAGCCAGTAGCATAGCTCTGTCTTCTGGCCAATCTAAGTTCTGTAACCAACTTATGCCAAAGGCATCAGGAGACAAGTGGAAAAAAAAAAAAAAAGCAGAACAGGCTGTGACCCAACGGGCTGGTTCTTTTAAAAACTAACAAGCGTGCCCTTTATCTGTAGATAGGTCAGAAGCCAAGACACCTTTTGAGAACAGTTCCCCTTTAATTTCATTTAAAATTGGTTTCTTTAAATATTTTAATCACAAGTTCTGTATACTGGAGATAGAGCAGTGGACGCTGCAGGCACTCAGAACTGGATTCCACCCTCCTCACCCCTCTCATGCTGGGCCCCAAGAGATGGCCCCCATGGTCCCAGCAGCCTCAGAACTAGGTATATTTGGATACACATTGATGGATTTCCAGTAGCCCTCACAAGAGAAGAGTACACTGAAACATCTTCCAAAGGACCCCAAAGATTTTGCACACCAACACTGGGCAGTACTTTAAAGATGACTCCAGACGTTTCACTGTCTTGCACTAACAACTCACAGTTGGCCTTCTCATGAAGGTAGAGAACTTGAGGAAGCATGCTATCCTTATCCTGGCCCTGTACTGAAGCATGGAGGAGCCAATATGGCTTCCTCTCCCCTGCCGGCCCATAATGCAAGACCAGAATTGGTCATACTTAGTGCCCTCATCTGTCCACATACAGCAGAAAGACCAATTTGAACTTCAAATATAAGTCCAGAAAAACAACAGGCAGCAACATTTTACTAGAGACCTTCTATCCCTCTCAACCAAATTCTACCTCCACTGGCTCCGAGGTCCAACTGTTCCACTTCACCGGAGAATGAAGATGCTTCTAAATGCAACCCCTTTGCTGGTATGATTGCTAGGAACTTATAAAGAAAGGCAGGTGAGCACAGCAGGACTGTGCATGGTTGTGCAGAGATGGGCCTTTCTAAAGATAAGACCCGTGGTCTAAGTGCAAAGGATGCACTCTCACCTCTGGAGACAAGAGTATCTCAAGTTGAAGTCTTCTGAGCCAGCTCACTATTCCCCCGCCCCCCCCCCCACCCTCGCTCCCCCCAACCTCAGGCCACCTGGGCTTCCCAAAGAGGTAGAAGAGGCATTTTAAAGCCAACCAAGGCTACCTAAGCAGGAAGGTGCCCTTTAATAAACAAAGCAGCACCTCTTCCCCTGTATTTGAGTAAAGAAGCTGCACAGGGCCCAGGGTTGGAAAGATCAGAGCCAGGGCTGTAGCTTCATAATGCTGGGGCCACTGAGAATGTTGGATTTTTGAAAACTAGGTAGGTGGGAGGAGCTACAATTTCTCTAGTGGTTTCTCTATTATATGCTGCCATAGGGAAAAAGCAAAATCATCTCTGGGGAGGATATATGGGAGAAAGGCTAGGATATTAATGAAGCTCCATCAATACTCTCTCTCTCTCTCTCTCTCCCCCACTTTGAGCACAATAAGTAAGAGCATTTGTGTTAAGACAAAGGCAGTGGAGAGAGGGACAGCAACGTCCTAAAAGGAGCTGTAGCTGCTGGTTACCTAGTGCTCTGGCTTCCCCTAAGCCAGAAGCACATGAGGCTGTCTCCCACCCAGCTGACCCAGGTACACATGAGGGGGTAGGGGAAGACTGGTTTTCAGTCTCTGTGAGTTGGAGCTTTAGGGAGTGTGACTTTCCCTAAAGGTCAAGTAGCAGGACACGAGGATCCTCCACTGCTGCCTTGATTTTTCGAAGGAAAGTCACTGCCTCTCTGCCATCAATCAGCCGGTGGTCATAAGTCAGTGCTACGTACATCATGGGCCGCACTTCCACCTATAGAGAAGAGACAGAGGGACAATCTCTTGTACTGTATCGGGGCACAAGGAAGAAACAGAGCAGAAGACCCGGTTCTAACGGCAGTGCCCTCCAGAATTTTCCTTTCTGAGCACTTTTTGGAGAATGTAGGGTTCTTCCTACTTTAAATCTAGCTCCTAAGAAGGGAAACCCCACTCAGTGACAGTGTTCTTTGACAAAGAACATTTAAATCTTCACATACTCTTCTCTCTCCTAGGAACTCTCCTGCAGGCCAGAGGAGAGCTCCTTCTGCAGCCTGGGAATCCTGAACACTGCTTTCTTAAAGCTATCTTTTTACTTATCTGAGAGTACCCTTAGACACTCTCTCCTTTCCCTTCTACCTAACCAAACCTCCCCCATATTTCAAGGCCCAGCTCATGGTCTACCTCCTCCATTAAGCTCTTCCCAATTTACAACAGCATCCAACAATCTTCTACAGCACACAATTTTATCAAGTCATTTTGGTTTTTATAGGTTCTGAATTTCAAGTTCTTATCTCTCAACTAGACTGTAAGTAGCCTCCTTGTGAGAGGGGACTCTGCCTCTGTACCATCACATACCATCACAGGGGTGGGGAACCTGTGGCCATCTAGGTCCTTGAGTGTGGCCTTTATTAGATTGAGTCCAACTTTACAGAACAAATCCTTTTATTAAGGAGAACTGTTCTTGTGAAGTTTGGATTCGGTCAAATAGTTACACTTGAGGACCTAGAGGGTCAGATTTGGCCTTAAGGCTTCAGGTTCCCCACCCCTGGAACACATTACTAAGTACAGAGTAAGATTTAAATTCCGTTAGGCTGATCTTAGATGAAGGAGCACAACTGGTCCTATAGTTCCTGGAACTATGCAGGAAATTACTTCATGGGACTATGGTGAAGTTGCTACAAAGCTCTATCAGGAGAGCTGAATAAACAAAGTCTAGATTTCCCTCTAAATCAGAAGGTTCTACCAAACAAGTCATACCTTACAACTAGTCTTTATGGTATAGGACAAACGATTTCACCATAAAACCTCACAATGTAGCAGTTCCTACCTTGCCACCAATAGCAACAGGCCTATCAAAAATGCCATGCATGCCCAGGATGGCTGACTGTGGGGGGTTGATGATTGGGGTCCCAAAGAGGGAGCCAAAGACTCCTCCATTACTGATTGTGAAAGTGCCACCATCCATATCTTCTATGGCAAGCTCATTCTTTCGGGCCTGAAAAACACAAGTTTCAAAATCTATTCAGACTGTGCCTCTTTACAAGCTGAACAAATAAAACCTGGGTCGTCATTTTACTGGGGAATTCAATCATGTTTCAATCAGTTACTGAGGACCTGCTTCAAATTTCTAAGTTCTTCAATGAGATGGACTTAAAAGACTGCTCTCAAATAAATCAGAGGCTCCGAATGAAGAGGTTCACTTAGAAGCTCAAACTAAAACAACACCCCATGACAAGTGGCTCTTCTGTCTTTTACACCCCACCCACCTCCTCTTCCACTCTATCTTCAAGTCATCAGGAAGACTCTGGCTTTGGCTCCTGGTCTGACCAATGAACACAGTCCGGCAAAGGGTGGTCCTTGGCATCTTCAGCTTTTGCTGCCCTCCCTCTTAACTTCCCCAGTAATCTGCTTTCATTTCTTCGTTAAATTTTACCTTCTCTCCCAGCTCATTTATGGTTCGTTCAATATCCGCAAAAGTCATGGTTTCCACATTCCTAATAACTGGTACCACAAGTCCCTGTAAGGAGTCAAGCATTGGTTTACAGAATAAAAATGCATTCTTTGTACTTATTGAGTTTTCTGTAACACCTTTCCTCTGAGGAGCTGGAAATATTTTTATAATGGTAATTCATTAAAATTACTAGAAAAAAACTTTTAGAGTGAGGAAAATAAGACAACTGTCCAAATGAGCGATGGATCAGAATTCTTAACCTAGTTCCACTGATTCCAAAGAGGCCAACATCTTCCCTTAAAAGATGCAATGTTTCACTATCATTCACAGCATATGGAAATTCAGAAGTGTAGGGAGATTTAGCCTGACACAAAAAGGGAGAATCTAAATAAGATCAATACAGGCTTCTCTTATACCAGGTCTCCTTGTCTTCTCAAACCTTGCCCCTCATCCAGAAAAAGAAAAGAGCATCTCCTAAGCAAGTGTCTTCCAACCTCAGAGAAAATGCCATGGTCCCTAACACAATAAACCCAATAACAATTACATACCCGTGGAGTGGCCACAGCAACACTGATGTCGATATAATCCCTATACACCACCTCTTTGGTTGTGTCATCAATCACTGTGAGGGAAAAAGCAAAGGTTATTTATACATATCCCCCAAGGAGGGGGTGGAGTGGAAATAAGAGAATATTTGCAGGGCAAGATGATTTTTCCCCTTTCCTATCCCAATCAGTCACCATTATTCCATTTCTTGGGTCTAAACATTCTTTTTTTGCATCTTCCAAAACTGCCAAGCACACAGTAGGTACTCAATAACCCTTATGAATACTGTATGATTCTTCATGAATCATGAAGGGTAGGAATAGAGGGGTAGGAACAGTATCCCTCAATTGAAGAAGAACAGGCCCTTCCTCCTAACCTGAACAGGAACAAGAGGGCAGCCACTCCACATTTCAAAATAAGAAGGAATGAAGACTTTACCAGTTGACAGTCATATCCACTGTCTTTTTTGCTTATGAGTCGTGAGAAGAAGTCAAATGAATGTGTAGTCCTAAATGGTGCAATGGATAGAGTGCCAGGCCTGGAGTCAGGAAGACACATCTCTCAAATCTGCTTGAGACAATTACTAGTTGTGTGACCCTGGGCAAATCATTTACTCCTTGTTTGCCTCAGTTTCCTCATCTGTAAAATGAGCTGGAGAAGGAAATATCAACACTACCAGTGTTTTTGTCAAGAAAACTCCAAATGGAGTTATGAAGACTGATGACTGAAAAACGACTGAACAAAGAAGGGCTCTTAACAAACACAGGTGAAATGGGCGTGCTCATCAATTGAGGAATGACTGAAGAAGGAAACAGAGAAGGAAAGAAACCCTGATATGATGCCTACTATACACCAGGCATTGTGCTAAGTGCTTCACAAAGATGACCTCATTTGATCCTCACCACCCTGTAAGGTAGGTGCTGTTATTATCCCCATTTTGCAGGTGAGAAGGCTGAGGCAGACAAGAGGTTAAATGACTTGCCCAAGGTCAATGGGAAAGGACCTACATATGTAAAAATATGTAAAGGAGCATTTCCTCAATTGAGGAATGGCTGAAGCAGGGAACAAAAAAGGAAGTATCTGGTTTCAGATTCAAACTCAAGTCTTCCTGACTCCAGGTCCAAGGTTCCATCCACTGTACCATTGCTGCTTGAACAAATTATGTGACAGCAATACAAGAGAACAGGAAAACCTGGCAAGATTCGTATGAAACACAGAGCAAAGTGAGCAGAGTCAGAAACAATTTATACAATGACTTCAATACTGTGATGAAAAATAACTCTGAAGACTTATACATTTAGATCCATGCAAGGAATAACCATGACTGCAGAAGAATGATGGTGAAACATGCTATCTACTCATGACTTCTAGGTGGTGAACTCAAGAAGAACAAGATATACATTTTCAGATATGGTCAAAGTGTGGTTTTGTTTTGCTTGACTGTGACTATTTGTTTTTGTTTCACGGGGAGAGAGGAGATGGGGTAAGAATAAAGGTCCTCTCCCAAAGAGAGAGAACATCACTGGAGCATTTTTAAAAAATGTACAGGGGCAGCTAGGTGACACAGTGAATAGAGCACTGGCTCTGAAGTCAGAAGGACCTGAGTTCAAATCTGGCCTTGGACACTTGACACTTAACTAGCTGTTAGACCTTGGGCAAGTCACTTAACCTCAACTGCCTTGCCTTCCCCCCTCTAAAAAATAAAAATATTTAAAATATACATAAGAAAACAGGAGTTGGATTGAGATGGAGATACAGAGAACTTTGAAACATGCTGGATTTATTACGTGCTTTTTTAAAAAGTGAGCTATTTATAATAGAAATTTACAGTTTTACATACAATTCTTTTTTTGTTTGTTTATTGTATACAGATGTATTCATGTTAATTTGTGTTTGTCAAATTCAGAGTAATAAAAAGTAAAATTTTAAAAAAAGTTTTCATTTAAAAAAATGGCATATACTAGTTCTCTAAGGCTATCTACAGTTCTTTGGAACCTTTGGCTCCACTGATGGGTGGTAAAAGGATCTCTGACTTAATCTCATCTACTGGGGGAAGAAAGCTACCTAAATGAGAGGAAAAAATGAGACTGTCCTTGTTGAATCAAGACTTCTAATGTGAAAACAAAAAAAAAACAAACAAACAAGGTTTGATTCTATTAAAGAGTTGATGAAAGATTCAAGTCCAAAAGCCAGAAGCAGCACAAAGACTCCTCCCAGTTAAGTTCATTCCCAAGAGATAAAAGTTTGCCATGGAATATGAATCATGTACAGAGGTCACTTCCTTAGATAACACTGAGGGTGGGGGGAAGAATGCCCTTATGAGTTTTCTGCCTGAATGAGATAACTTGGGCATGAACAAGGCCTCCCAAGAGGTAGCTGGTAGAGCAGTAGATAAAGCACTGAGTCTAGAGTCAGGAAGCTCTAAGTCCAAATCTGCCCTCAGAGACACTTACCAGCTGTGTAATCCTAGCCAAGTCATTTAACCTTCATTTGCCTGAGTTTCCTCAACTGCAACATGGGGACAATAATAGCACCTATCTTGCAGAGTTGTGAGGACCAAATAATATTTGTAAAAGTGCTTAGCACCATGTCTGGTACATAGTAGGTGCTATGAAAATATTTATTCCTTTCTCTTCCTCCCCCCAAGAGTTACCTGCTACCAGACCAACTCTCTGGAAATGAAAAACATGTTCTCTGACTAATGGGAGAATTGACATGGAGGCTGAAACACATTATGCTAATGTTTTAGGCTAAAAAATGTGTGATAATGAGGAAGCTCTTATATAAAACATTAATTTTTCTATGCCAATGAATAAAGACTTTCTTTTTTAGTTTTGGGATAGCTATAATGGGTGGATGTGTGCATCCTGGCCCAAGTGGACTCACCTGCATTGACCACTGGCTGTTCCTGTAAGGCAAAGGCAGAGGCCTTCACAAATGCTGACATGAAGCCTAGTTTCAAGTTGTGTTTTTTCAGAAAACTTTCTTTGTGTCGGGCCCGCATCTCTTGGACGTTACTGCAAAAACACATTGTAAACACAAAGGAAGCATCATGTGCTGACTTTTACATGTTTCTGACTTCATGTATTAACATCTACCAAAGTCTTACTCCAGTGCCTTGTGGTGGCATGAGGCAGACCCTAGATTCCCAAAGGCAGGCTATTCAAGTGGAGAACAAGGTAGAAAAGCTTTGGGTACGGGCCTCAGAACAATCATTATTATCATCCTAACGAACTTCAGAGAGGCTCTTCACCAGAATACTGGCCACTAGGTTATTCTTTCTGACCACAGCAACTCATGAAACCATTTACTAAAGCATGAAGCATTTATCATCGTCACTGATGAAGACACTCCCACCAAAGAATCACAGATTTTTACTGAAGTAAGAACAGATTAGGCAAGCATTTTACTAAAGTCCCAACTCCTCTAAGCTGCTCCCTTTAAACAAGTTGTGAAATGGTTCACTAAAGGTCATCATGATTAATTTGCTCTAGTACAACATAAGAGGAATTAATGCCAATCTGCCTCTAATGTACTGTAGACTCTTTCAAAGGTCTCTCATCATTTTTTTTCTTCTTTTAAAGTGTTCCAATTTTTCTTTTCTTTTTTTAATATATTTAAGTTCTAAGCTGTTTCCCTTCTTCTCAACCCTGCACTAGAGAAGGCTAACATCTGACAGAGGTATATGTGAAACTATACAATAAAATTTCATATGTTAGTTCTTTCTTTCCCATCATTTTTTCAAAAGTCACTGCATAACTTTTCATTGGCAGAGAACACAAACAAAAGATCATATGATATGTCTGTGTGCTAAGGATCCAAGTAGAAAAAGAAGCAGTTTTGTTAGAAAAATATTTTTCAGGGGGCGGCTAGGTGGTGCAGTGAGTAGAGCACCAGTCCTGGAGTCAGGAGGACCTGAGTTCAAATCTGGCCTCAGACACTTGACACACTTACTAGCTGTGTGACTTTGGGCAAGTCACTTAACCCCAATTGCCCTCCAGAAAGTAAATATATATATTTCCTCCCTCCCCCCCCCCCAGGGGCCTCAAAACTAGGGCATGATTTACATCTGTTATGTTCTTTGTTCTTTTTTTTTGGCTAGGGCATTAACTCATCAAGTTGATAAACATGAACACATAGGCCCCTGAGTGAGCAAATTAACTCTCCTTCCAAGGCCCTGTAAAATACAGCCAAGGCAGGTCATGATCAAACTTGGGATGGCTATTAAAATAATGTGGTATCCTTCCAGGTGTCACGCTGAACACAAATAAATATGTTCCCCACCTTTTCAGATTCACTGGTGCCATATAAGTGGCATAACATTTAAAAAATAGGGTTTTGTCTGATGTAAAACTTGGGATTTTCAGCTTCAGCCTTTTCCACCTTTTAAGGGAAGCAGAACTTTCTGAGAAGTCTTTGGAAAAACCATAGGACTCAATCTACCTGCTTCCCCCCTCTCACAGGCATTACAGAGTCTGGGAAATGGTTTTCCTCCATAATTTTATCATTGAGATATCTATATTTATTGGAATAGATTCCTATGATGGAAATTGAATTTAGGTCTGTCTCAGTCCCAAAGCTTAGTTCTCCCTATGTAATAGGCCTAATATAAACATTAAAGTGAAAGATTAAGATATGACACAACTTTAACTCTCCCCTCCAGACCTTTTTGTCTTTGAAAAAAGGAAGTTTTCCTAGGGGTGCTGATTGGGTTTACAATGTTTTCCTGAGACTAACCTTATTTACTGCTAGGATTACCACCCTAAAGACATTACTGGTTCCCAAGACACAAGAGCTGCAGAAGAGGGAAAGAGAAGTGATAAACATCTTTGCTTTCAAACCTACCCAAATTCTATTGCCTTGGTCATTAAGGAGTCTCTATTTCTGAGTCCTGACCCTTGGTAACAGAGACGGAGGCAACTAGGGAGAGGAGGTGGTCTCAGAGAAGCCCCTTTTGAGTGAGGCAATGGCATAAACACTGAAGGCAATCAAACCAAACCAGATTACTAGATGTATTGAGACCCCAGGTCATTGTAAAGTGACACCTGATTAGCTACTGAAAAGAGCTAGAGATATTGCATTTCCCCTTCTGTTTTGTCAACTCTTTCACAGCCACAAATATTTACATGTTTTGTCTTAAGGAATTGGGTAGAATTTCAAAGTACAATTCAATTTATGTACAATTTAGACTTAATGCATTGTAATAGAAGCTGTTTTCCTGTCTAGTCCATTACCACAAGGTTCTTCCCTGCATCAAATGGACAGGATAACATTCTTGTAGCCTGTAAGAAAGGGAAAGCCCCCAGGCCCTGCCTCAACTTCTCCTGGTCATCAGAACAAGAAAAATGACTGACTAGGAAATCTTAACACCTAAAGTGCTTAAACACATACCATGGATATTTATCCATAAACTCTCTCAAATTCAAATTCCTTTTTGAAAAGTTGGATAATATTCCTCCCCAAAATACTGATGAAGAGAAAGCAGTATGCTTACTAGGAGTGGAGAAGCAATGCTGATAAGCTAATCTCTCACAATCCTGGAAGTCAGACAAACTTAATTTCAAAGTTCATGTATAGGAACCAACAGTGCCAGTTCTGAATTAGTTATAAGCAAATTCTATCTTTTTATTAGGGAACACAACTCTATATCCTATTTTGCAAAGTTTCTACCTCAATTTAGAGAAATTAGAACAGGAAAAGGACATGCTTTCTAGTCTACATAAACCACTGCTAGTAGACTGGGCACAAAAATGGGGAACACAGTTTAACTGAGGAAGGAAGTAGAATATCGGTTCCAGGACACTTTTTACCAACAATCACTTCACAGAATGACAGGATGTTAGAGCCGAAGGGACTGTTCACTAAGTCTGCTATCAACAGAGTGTGCTGGTACAGGGAATGCTGGACACATTTTATTGGTGACACAAATAACAGTAATAATGTATTCTGGTTCGAAAGAAGTAACAGTAGAAGCTTTTGCAGGAGCTGATCATCCATTCCAGGTTCCTCATTCTACATATGAAGAAAAAAACCCGAATAGATGATACGATCTATTAAAGGTAACAGAGATTGGACAGGGTCACCGAGGTGACACAAAGAAAAGAGTGCTGAGCCTGAATCAAGAAGAAGCGCGTTTAAATCTGACCTCAGACACATTAGCTGTGTGACAACTCTGGACAAATCACGTCACTGTTTGCCTCCGTTTCCTCGTCTATAAAACGAGTTAAGAGAAGGAAATAGCAAATCACTCCAATATCTTTGCCAAGAAAACCTCAACTGGGGATGGACAGGACTGAAAAGCATTTAGTATTCTTTTTACTTTATACCATGATCTCAGTGTAGCAATAGCATAATAAGCTAGTAACTGTCTCTTTCTCTCTGCTCAGATACACCTGCCACTATGAATATATTTAAAGAGATTTGTTGCCTTCTTATCCTCAAACTTGGAGAATTTGAGAGGCATATACAATGCCTGGAAAATCCATTAGAAAAGGAAACAATCCACTGTTGGCTAAAAGAAACACCAATAGGGGAATCTCTCCTAAGAACAGGATGATGACCAATGTTTCTACACACATTCTCCAAATACAGAGAGAAGGCTACAGTACAGTTCCTACCTCATATCAATCTCGTTGAAAGTGGTCAGCATTGCACATGTATTCTGGGCCTCCTTTAGACGCTGAGCAATACGCTGTCGCATTCTGTTCATTTTCTCCTAAAACAGAAAAAAGGGTGAGCCCAGACAATCCTGGACTCTTGAAATCAACTCTAACCCCAGTTTGGTTCAAAACAGTATTGGAAATGGAAGGCAGGGGGCTGAAGAAACAAGGGGGAGGGTGTGATTCCACACAGCAGGGGCTTCACTCTGTCCTGTCTGTGGTGGCAGATTCACCTTTAAGTGTTTTCTAGCTCTGGGGCCCAGGAAATGGTTTGATTTTTAAAACCAAACTCGAGTCATGCACAAGACCAACTCCTTGTGGAGAGAAGTCATGCAAAGGAAATTGGACACCAGCACTTCTGAAGTGGTAGTTTTTCTAGATGGTGCAGCCTTGTCAGGCAAGAAAACCCATTCTCTTGCTCACACTTGAGGTTTTTGTCCTACCTGATAATAGCAGCACCAATCCAGCAAATAGCCTGTTGGGCCTCCATGCTTACTAGAAATATTCCCTAAATCATCTCTCTCAAGGATCCAAGCCAACACCTTTTCTTTTCTTTTCTTTTCCTTTTTTGGAGGAGGAAGGTAAGGCAATTGGGGTTAAGTGACTTGCCCAAGGTCACACAGCTAGTTAAGTGTTAAGTGTCTGAGGTGACATTTGAACTCAGATCCTCCTGACTCCCGGGCTGGTGCTCTATTCACTGCACCACCTAGCTGTCCCAAAGCCAACACTTGTAGAGGCCTTGCAAAATCATCACTCACAAAGGGCACATCTTAGCCAATTCCAACTCACTAGTTGTAAAGCACTTAGCACCATGCCTGGCAAACAGTAGGCGCTATATGAGTGTTGGCTATTCTCATTTACCACTAATATGGTAATAGCAACACAGGCAGGGACTGGGCCTGTGATTCCATTTGTGGAGAGAGCCTCTGAGAAGAGCAAATTCACACCAACTTGGGCAGACCTTCCTCTGTGATGCACAGTCTTGGGAGCTGCATAGGGCAGCAGTCAAGTTAGAAAACCACACTAAACATCATCTCTTTTCTATTGTATTTTTTTATTATGCTGGATATTTTCTGATTACATTTTGGCCCAGAGCACAGAGAGGATAAGTGTCTTACTTAGGGTCGCACAGCCAGTAAGGACAGAAACTAGACTGGATCCCTGAAGACCAGTCTTCCTGGCTTTGAGGCCAGTTCTTTAACTGTTATATTAGACTACCTCAAAACATATTAAAAGCACCTTTATGGTGCTTTACAGTTCATAAAGTATTTTTCTCATAACATGAATGTAATATAAATCTTGTTATAACTTTTGTAGATGAGAAAGCAGATTCAGATAAAAGTGACTTGCCCTAAGTCACCTATAGCAAGTGTTGGGAATAGGGTTAGAATCAAGGTCCTTCTGCTTTCAAGTTCATTGTTCTCTCTGTCAAACATGCTACCTCTTTAAGGGAGTAGCTGTGGACCAGGGCTGTGCTGGGAGTGCAGTTAAGTGAGCTAGAGGCAGAATTAACTTTATACTTGTAATTGGCTTCAAGGTTGATCACTCCTCTCTGATACAGTACTCCTCAGCCAGCATTTACAATCCTAAATAATTCTTTACATGCCTCTCCTCTTTGCTTTTTCATCCCTAGAAAGTTGATAGAATAGCATTTGTTAAGGCTCCTGAGATATGGTGAAAACTGAACATGTCTTCTGTTAGCTTCTCACCGAGCTGGCTCGCCACCCCACATTAATCTTTGGTCTGGGAATTTAACTATTTTGTCCAAATTCAAAAGATACTGACATCAGTGAGGAGCTATGGAAATATAACGAAGTCTACATAATCATGGGCCTTGCCTTTGGGAAGGCACAACCAAGGGGACAAACTCTAGGCAGGAGTTTCCTTTGGTTGTTGCAGTCTGGAAGCTGTCACTGCCATGCCACATCCCCCTCCTCAGTAGTGCCCTTAACACCCAAAACCTGGCATTCATCAGTCCTCAGCAGCTTACCCTATGTTCTGAACGCACACCTTTGCCAGCTCCTGGCTCTGCTGCTGAAACAGCAGCAGAAGGTTTTACTGCAGACACTGGAAATGGAAAAAAGGTACATAAGTTTTAAAATCAAATGTTTAAAAAAAAGATGATGATGATGATGATGATTTTCTACATGAACTGGGAAATAAGATATACAGGCACTGGTGTATGGAGATCCATCTTGCCCTACTGGAAAGTCAGAGGGTGATGGGGGAGGATATAGGAGAGAACAGATTGGGGGAGGGAGTATTCAGTAGGATCGCTGTTTTGGGGTGGTGGGTAAGGACAGATGCGGAGAAAATTTGTAACTCAATATATTGTGGAAATGAATGCTGTAAACTAAAACATAAAATTTATGAAAAAAAAAAAAGAAAAAAGGCACAAATACATCAGAAAGGGAAATGGATACTTAGTGAAAGTACATAAGAATTCTGCCCCAAAATGCTGGGAAAGATCCAATCAGGCCTAATTGACAGGAAGATCCAGAAGGAAGGAGTCCTTGCAGACTTGGATGGAGCAGTTAGAAAAAACCACCCCTGCTTCCATTTCCATGGGAATAAGGAGTTAGTTGCTTACCAGGTTTGGTATCAACAGGTTGTGATGACACAGGGGGCACTGGGGGCATCTGAGTGGGTATAGATGCAGGAGTTGGGGTAGGGGGAGGAGGAGGAGGAGCTGCTACAGAGTCTGGTTTAGGAGCTGCAGCAGGGGGAGCTTCAGCTGGTTTGGCTTTAGCAGGAGCAGCTAAAAAAAAAAAAAAAAAGTCTTCATTACACATACATATAAAAACTAAATGGCATGGGAATCAAAAAGAAAAACCACAAACAGGACCTGCCGTTCTAAATTCCATTTCAATCAATCACTTTTTGCTGAGTGCTTCTAGGTGTCAGGTACTATAGCAAATAGTATCAACAAGACATGCCCCTGCCCTCAACAATCCTCCTACTTGTTCTAAATCAGGTTGCAGGCCTGTGCAGTTATGTTCCTACTGACACAAATAGTCTCAGTTCTAACCAGGGAAAATGCATTTAAAAAATTAAAAAACCTCCTTCCCAGGGCTGCTAATGGTACAGTGGGTAGAGGGGCCTGGAGTCAGGGGAGGCCTGGATTAAAATCTGGCCTCAGACACTTAATTAGCTATGCGACTCTTACTTACGTCACTTAATTTGTTTCCCTCGGTTTCCAAATCAGTAAAATGGGCATAATAATAGTGCCTACTTCACAGCTGTTGTAAGGATCAAATGAAGCAATAACTCTAAAACCTTAGCACAGTGCCTGGTTCACTATATAGCACAGTGAGTTCTACACCACTGTTAGCTATCATTACTGTTAGGTGGCACCATGAATGGGACCACTGGGCCTGAAGTCAGGAAGACCCAAGTTAAAATATGACCTAAGACACTTGATGTTGGGCAGATTACTGAATCTCTGTTTGCCTCACCTGCTACAGGCAAAGCAGTGCACCAAGTACATTCCAAAGCATTAACCCTAGGCCTGACGCCACCCTGCACTGACTTAGCACTTGACACCTTCACCCCTCCTGGAAGTCACTATGGCTACAGCCTCCTGGTCAGAAAGCCTCCAGACCCCAGCCTCTTTCTTTCAGTCTTCTTTCATCTTTCTGAAGCATGGTTAACTAGCTGGTTGTGAAGGCTGGTTCTACCCTCTGATGTAAGATGACTTCTACATCTACTATGCCAGCAGAGCACCGAGGCACATCAGATAGATTCAGTCACTCACTAGTGCCACCTTTCTCAAGCCTGTCTACACCTTTTATGGTCTGAATTAGACTCTCATAAATAAGCTTCTAAAAACATAGAATCATAGGTTTAGGACTAGAAGGGACCCGAGAGGCCATTTAGGTCAATCCTATCAATTTAGAGATGAGGAAACTAAGGCCCAAATAGGTTAAGTGATTTGCTCATGGTCACAAAAGCAGTAACGAAGCTAGGATTTCAATTTAGGTCCTCTGGCTCCAAAGTGTCACACTTGTCAGTGGACTAAGCTTCTATGTTATCCAAGTGACAGTTAGAGTTTTCAGTTCACTGGCAAAGCAGAGGTGACTGGTATACCCAGAGCCTGTTTCAGCTATTTCCCAGGGTCTCTTTGATGACACCTCTCAGGTATTCCGAGGGAGCAGTTTTCCATAATTCTAATGTCAAGGCTACTTTATCTTGTTACCATACGTGTCACGTCCACCAAAAAGTAAGAAAAGCACTAAATCACATTCTCTGTCACTCTGGTATAGCATAGGAGGGACTGAGAAAGAAACTGTGACATGCTATGAACTCTTGGATCCAGACACTGTATCAAGTGCTACCTCCTACCTCTGAATCATCCTCTTTACACTCTGAGAGATATAAGGTGCAGAATGAGAAATGTGTACAGTCAAGGCAAGGGCACTTGGATGTGTTCAACTTTTTGACTTTCTTTATCTACCAGATGCGCTTCAAGCTCACACTGAACAAATATTGCCATTCTTACTCTCTCGCCTAAGGTGGCTGGAATGCCAAGGAGTTCTTATGAGGTGGGAGGGAATCAGTACTTTATTCTCAGTCCCATCTCCAAGGTGGTGTCTTGGAGACCATGACAACAGGAGCTCCTTCCTTACCGCCAGTTTTCCTGAGAGTGAATAGAGGGGTTCCTCCTTCCACTTTCCCTCCATCAGGTACCAGGAGAGCTTCAATCACTCCACTTGCTGGTGATGGAACCTGCACAGATGTCTGGCAAAGGGAGTTTGGGTGGGGGAAGAGTCACTTTTTATTCAATACTACAATCAAGTTAATCATATAGACAACAGTAAGTACAATACACAAACGTGGTAAAAGATATCCATTTTTCCTTACAAAGCAGTAACAAATTCAGAATGTATTCAACAGAAATACAATGCAAGAATCAGCACTTTCAGCTATTATTCATCACTGTGCCAGATACTGCAGCCACAGAAAGAAAAAACAAGCTTTCCCTGCCTTCAAGAAGCTTACATTCTATTGGGGTGGGAGGAAAGACAACAAAATAGACATATAGAGTAAAATACAAAAAGTATACTAAAAGTTTAGGGTGCCTGAGCATTAACAATAAGGAAGGATCAGGAGAGCATTTACAGGAAGCTCAAGATTCTAAACGTAGACGTCAGCAAGGTGCATGTTCTATCTATCCTTGAGCGAAAAATTCTGCAAAGGTCTTACAACAGGAATGTGAATCCCCCCAATACAAAGAAAACCTAAGCAGGCCAGTTCAGCTGGAAAATAAGAGTGTTTACAGGACAATTCCATACAAAAGTATAGAAATGTAAGCTGAAGCCAGGAGGGAAGGTCTTTAAAAGCTGGGAGGCTTTTGGAACAGAGGAAAGCTTTAAGAAGATCAAATTGGCAGCTGGCCAGGCCCATACCAAGAAAAACAAAAGCTATAAAACCACACAGACAAGATACTCCTTTTAAGAACACCTGACAGGTATGAGATAAAAGTCAAAATAAGTCTTTAAAGAGTTCCATTCTTAACACGAGAACTTCTAAGCTCTGTTACATTTTGAAGTCAGGCCCAGCTCAAAAAAAACCAAAACAACCCAACATCTACTCACAAACTTAACTATTCCATTAACAGTTCCTTGGCTATTTTAGATCTCCTCTTTTGGTGGCCTAAAGAACCAAGAGAAGTTAGATAAGAAGAGACCCAACACACACTAAACCTACCTTATCGGTTTCAATTTCACAAACCACTTCATCTTCTGCAACTGTGTCTCCAACAGCTGAAAAACAAGCATCTGTCTATCAGAGGGAAAAGCTTAATAACAGGAGGAAATTTTTAAAAGTCTGTGTTTGACAAGGTCATTTTCTGGAAAGGCCTGAAGAAAATATATAGTAGACAGGATCCTAGTGACCAAGACACACTTATATTTATTTGATTTACTTAGTAAGTATTTGCTACATGATACTTAGACATACAGAATAAAAAAAAAAGTACCAAAACTTACCTTTCTCCCACCTGACATCCCCCTCTGTGACAGACTCTGCAAATGCTGGTGTCTTGACTGTAATAACATCATTCTCTAAATAAGGAGGTGAAAAAGTCACGTGAATAGCTGTCTTTTACCACGATTTAGTTTATCTTTTCACTCAAATTCCTCCCCCAAGAGGGCAGGAACTCAGTTTAACTCACAAGTACTTACTGCACACTGCTGTAGTTCTGAAGAATCGAACATTCAAGACAGAATCATTTATTCTACAGAAAAAAAAAACACATAAAATAACGAACTCCTTTAATTGACATGCTTTTCATTTTAAAAATCCTTTTTTTGTTGTTTTTAACTTTTCTAAAAGCACGTGAGTTCCTTCATAGTCAAAATTCCACCCCAAAAGAATTTTGTTACAACTGCTATAACAGCACTCAATATATATCATATATAATAATATATATAATAATATATGTGTTTTATATATATATAAAATCAAGTATAATTCATATAATATGTTAAGAAATCAGATTGGTCTGATTCTTTCAAATGCCAGACTGGACAATGCAGTCCCCCAAGGCCTAACCCAAATAATCAAGTTCTTTTTTAACTTTTAATTAAATTTCCTCTTTTATTGAATTAATTCAAGTAGCATTTGTGACATGCTCACAAATGGCAATGTACCAGATACTATGAATTCCTACCCTCAAGTTTACAAACTGATATCAGCTAATAGGTTACATTAAACTTGTAAATTTTTAAACAATAACATACAGACTATAAATACTGTACTATACCCCCTATATCTATGTTGTATCACTGTTCTACTAAAGAGACCATGGAATTTACCCCTCTGTAGTTTCATATTTCATTTCAAATATCGGTACCCTGTGATTCCACAAGGGCAGACTGATTAGGGACTCAATACCTGTGATGATCCTTGATGCAGCATGCCTTCCCTGGACAACTGGTTTGAAAGTCACTTTAATAGCTACTTGCCAAATGTTCTCCTATCTGCACCCTCCAGGCACTTGAATACAAAGGGGAAGATGGATAGAGGAGAAGCCCAGTATTTATAACTAAGGCTCAATCCAACAACCAACTGGGTAGTTTTTCCAAACTCTGCATGTGGGAACATAGTATGTAATACTCTGACCTATTCAGAATTCTAGAGCACCAAAGATTAGTACAGACCTCAGTTGGTACTATACATTCTATAAATGCAATTGTGTTCAGAGAAACCAGACTGGTGGTCTTGTTCTCTTAAAGAACAGACTGGACTGAACTGAGTCCTAGGAGTCTTTATTGAGGCTTTTTTTTTTACAGACCTTATTCCTCCATACCACTTTACTTTTAAGAAAAGAAAGCTATATTCAATCCAAACCCTTCTCAGAAAGAACACTGCTGGATATGAGATTATGGTAAATAACTAACGTATGTATCCTTATGTTAGGTGTATTGGTACAATGTATTCAGATTAAAATTATTAAATTGGATTTGATTTTTTTCAAAACTGAACTCAATATCTAGTAGGGATGGTGCTCCTAAAAATTCTAGCGAGGCACAAACAAAACCAGGAAGGTGCTTACCTTTATAATAACAATCAAGAACATCTTCTTTGGTATACTGTTACTCCTAAAAGGGGCCAAACAACTTTTTTCCAAAATGGTAAGCTATGTTAAAACGTAAGCTCTTTTTTTCCCCTTTTTCGAGGGGGGAAGGCAGGGCAATTGGGGTTAAGTGACTTGCCCAAGGTCACATGGCTAGTACCTGTTAAGGTCACATTTGAACTCAGATCCTCCTGACCCCAGAGCCGGTGCTCTATTCACTGCACCACCTAGACGCCCCCAAAGGTAAGCTCTCTGGGGTAGGAACTGTCTTTCCTTTTGCTTTAATTTGTATGCCCAGCACCAAGGCACAGTGCCTGTCACATAGTGAAGATTTAATAAATCCTTCTTGCCAGCCTGCTTGCCCTATATGAGCTGAAATACACTCCCTTCTAATCTCACAAAACCCTCGGTTTCTTAAATACATTGTACACATATACTTCACATAGTTACATTTCAAATCTTAGTTAAAACCAGCTGCCATCAAGAATAATTCTAAGCCCTCAAAGCAACAGTTATGACTTCCATGTCTAACAACCAAAAATCAAAAGGCCTCCTAGATATCCTAAGAAGGATGTCCATGCTTCCCACATAACACTTACACAATCTTTTTACTATAAGCGTAAGCCGGTCCCTGGCATGGGGAGATACCTGCAAGAAAAAAAAATTAACTGAAAATCTCAGTTTTTGCTTCATCACCTATTGAAAAATACTGGGGATTTCCTCTACTTCTCTAATACCTAAAACAGGTAATATGATCAGCTTCAATCAGCAGTACGTAACATTTTTAAACCATACAGGGAACCTGGGTCCCTACTCCCTTGCCCCATTATCCTTTCTTCTACAACAAACTTACAAAAAAGTGCTCCAAATCACTAATAATTAGAGAAATACAAACTAAAGCAGCTCTGAGGTTCTACCTCACACCTATGAGACTGAAAAAGGCAGAAAAGGATAATGACTAATGCTGGGAAGAGGGACACTAATGCACATGTCAGTAGAGCTGTGAACTAGTTCAGCCTTTCTGGAAAACCATTTAGACCTATGTTCAAAATGCCATTAAATTGTGCCTACTTATGGACTCAATATCACATCTAAATCCAGGGAGAGCAAAGAAGAAAAGAACCCATGTATACAAAATTATTTAAGCTCTTGTTGTAATAGCAAACAACTGGAAATTAAGGGAGTGCCATCTGTTGGGGATTGACTAAATAAATTATAGTATATAGATATAACAGAATATCACTGTGTAAGAAATGACAAAAAGGACAGTTTCAGAGAAACCTGAGTTCTACAGGAAGTGATACAGAGAGAAGTAAGAAGAACCAGAACAATTTATCCCACAACAATGTAAAGACAGCTTTGAAAGATTTAAGAACTCTGATTACTACAAAGACTAACTACAGCTCTAAAGGACTGATGATGAAGTATTACTTGACAAAGTGATGATCTCAAGATGCAGAATAAGATGTACGTTTGCAGACAAAGCCAATAAAGGAATTCGTTTTCATCTCTGAATATTTGTTACAAGAGCTTCCTCCCACCCCCTCATACCTGCAATAAGAAGGAGTAGTAGTGTGAGGAGGGATAGGGTAGTTTAAAAAAAAACAGAAAAGAAGGGGCACTGAGGCATCTTTTTTCCTTTTAATGGAAAGGGAACAAAAGGAAAGCCAGAAAAAAAACCACATCGAAGAAGGAGTTTTGAAAACTGCAAGTTGAACTTTTATGTTATATAACTTGAGCATTCATATGACATATAAATATAAACTTTTTTAAAAAGAAAGCGGTACATAATACAAACCTTCAGTTTCACAGGTATATTTTCCTTTTCTAAAACGTATATAAAAATACCTATCTTATTTAGTGTTTCTGTTCAAAATATAAAGAAAACAAAGCAAGAGAATAATCTTTTCTACACCCCCAAATTGTTCTACAATCTAACCTTCCCCTTTTTGTCACGTTATAATGAAGTGTCAACAAATTATGAACAACCAACCAGTCAAAAATTTGCTCAAAACTACTAATAATCAGAGAAATGATAAAACAACTCTACGTTACCACATTACATTTGTGAAAACAGCAAAGATGATAAAAGATGACAGAACTCAAGGTGGGTGGTAGAAAAATCTAATTCACACTAACACATTGCTGGAGGAGTTATGAATTAATATGACTATGAAAGAAGCAATAATTAAGTAACAAAAGTCACAAAACATTCATACCTTTTGACCTAGAAATTCTACTTTTAGGTTTATGCCCTAAGGAAGCTAAAGGAAGAAAGGACCCATCTGTATAAAAATACTGACAGCAGCACTTTTCCTTTTTTTCAAGAAATTCAAACTTGACATCAAAAACAATAAGCATTTCTATATACAAAGTAGAATTGAAAGAGAACTGTACATAAAGATGTACCATGTATTGTGAAGAGTGTTTTTCAAGTCTCATAAATTTAAAAATGTTACTTTTAAAACTGTGTTTTGTGTTTATGTGTTTCCTACTGACCTTACTTCTGATCTCTATTCACTTTTTATAATATTCTGATGATCCATCTTTTTTTTTTCAGTCTGGTATCACCCTACCCACTTCTTCCCCCAAAAAGTGAGAGAAAAATTAAATCTCTGCTTTAGATACACAGATAAGCAAAACAAATCCCCAAACAGGCCATGTTTGAAAATGGATGTCTCATTTGACACCCTTGAGTTCATCACCCCTCTATAAGAAATTAGGTAATGTGTTCCAGCAGCATTATTTTCTTTTAATTTTATTTTCAGTTCTGAATTCTCTCCACCCACTGAAAAGGCAGGAAAGACAGATACCAGATATCACAAAAATGAATATTCATGCAAAACAAATTCCAGAGTTAGCCATGGCCAAAAAGAAAGAAAAAATGTTTTGATTTGTACTGAGTTCATTAGCTTTCTTTATGGAAGAAAGTGGTGGGGCTGTGTTTCATCGTGAGTCCCTTAGAACTGTGGTTGGTCATCACTTTGATCAGTTACTAAATCTTTCAAAATTGATTATCTTTCCAATATTGCTATTGTTGTATTTTTACTGGTTCTCCTTTTCTCACTTTCTATCATGATGTTCATACAAATCTTTCCAGCTTTTTCTAAAACCATGCCCTTAAGCTAGTAATAGTACTGGTCAGTCAAAGCGTATGTGCAGTTTAATAGCTTTTGGGGCACAGTTCCAAAATGCTTTCCAGATGTGTTGGAGTAGTTCACAGCTCCACAAACAGTGCATTAGTACATCTGTTTTCCGCACAGTCCTTCCAGCATGTCATTTTCCTTTTTCATCTTGGCCAATATGATGGGTTCAAGGTGTTGCCTCAGAGTTGCTTTAATTTGCACTTCTCTAATTATATGTGATTTAGAGCATTTTTTTCATAAGACTTAATAGCCTGAATTTCTTCCCCTGAAATTGTCTATTCATATACTTTGACCTTTAATCAACTGGGGAATGGGGTTTTTCTTCTTGTAAATCTGACTCAGTTCCTTATATCTTAGACATGAGATCTTTTCAAAGATCCATGAAGTAAGGCAGAATGAAAAAAGCATGACCAAAAAAACATTCTAATCAAGTAAAGGAAGATAGCAGCAAACAGAAGCAGAAGTGTTGCCTTGCACAAGTGACTGGACAGGGGTCTTCATTTCTTTCATCAAATCAGCAAATAATAGAAAGATACCTACATATGTACCATTATTCCCAAGTGTTTTCTTATATTTACAGGGTTTGGGGTCGTGGTTGTTGTTTTTCATTGTTCTTTGTTTTATTCTATGGTTGGGTTTGGGGAGGGGGGGGCATTTTTAAAAAGCAGAGATATTCTATTCCTAAGTTGTCCTTCCGCTGACATACTATTCTTATGTTGCTATCATTTAGTTTTTTTTCCTGTCCTAGTAGAGAAGAAAGATCTGAAAATGAGAAGTCTTCAATTTATGCTAGCTCTCTACAAATTCTGCAAGGGTATGAAAATGCAGGAACTCAGCTATTCCCTATAGATAGAGATTCTGTAGGACTACATTCTCTGTAACAGCATATGCTAGAACAGCCTGAATGAGCGTGGTAGGTTGGAAAAAAGAAATGCTTAATTTATACATAATCCTAAAGCCATCCCTTCCTTTGAAACCTTCTGGAGTTAGCATGATAGAACCTACAGTGACCCAAGAGAGATTTCCAGTTCATTCCACAAGTCCTTTCCCTTCAGTATTTCATTTTCCATCCTACAATAGAGGAAAAGTTTATTGACAACAGTCTTCAATAAGCTCGTGTGGAAAAACTGCTCATTTATCCTTAAGCCTAATACTTAATGCACCTGGATTTACAGCCAGACTACTTACTGTTAGGAAGGGAAAACTTACCAGGTAAAGAACGCCTCCCTAAAGGGCAGTTCCCCTGTTGAAAGAGAAAGCATCACCAGAATTTCTCAAGAAATAATACAAGAAAAATTCCCCCTACACACACACACTCCCCAAACTATCCCAGTGCGTGTAAAAAAAAAAAACAAAAAAAAAAAAACAGAGAGGAGGTTTACAAGAGCCCGGTGTGTGAAGAGTTTAAAGTGGAAAGGATGGAGACTAGACCTTATGATTTCACTGGCAGAGGAAGCTCCCTTACAAAAGTCAAGTTCGCAGCTTCCCTGCAGGCACGGGAGCCCAGGGTCACAGAACCAGCACCTGTCACAGAAGGGACCTAAACCAAGGTCCCCCTAGCATGAGCCCTTTAGCCACCCTGCCATAATGTCCTTTTTAAAAAGTGGACTTTTCCAAAATTTAAAAAAAATAGAAATCCCCTTCACTTCCCTAAACTGGAACTCCCACCCTTGGGGTACAGATTGACCCTTGCTCCTCCTACTTTGGTGAAGAGCATTCTCTCCCCAATACCTTGGTCTTTTACTTCTCAGCATCCTCTGGGGATGGACCCTCGGGGGCGTGGAGGTCACCGGCCAAGTACCGCAAGCCCGCCCCCTCCCAGTCCCGGGAGCATTAATAAAAGCACAAGGAGGAGTTCAGCCCTGACCCTCCGTCCCTTTCAGCTCGTGGGTCGGGGGGCGGCTGTCTTTGTAAAGGTCATGAGCAGGAAAGGCAGCTTGACCTCGGTACCAGTCTCACGCCTCCCGGGGCGCAGCAGCGGAACGAGGGCACTGAGCGAGGCCTGGCCGGGGTACATCAGAGCCCCGAGGCCGCCCTCGGGGCGCGGGGGGAGGTGTCCCAGGCGGAGACAGGAGAGGGGGCGGATACAAGGCACCGCGCGCCGACCGGAGCCTCTCCGGGCCGGCGGACAGGCGGTTCTGAGCCGCCGCTCCGGCCTCTCCCGCGGCCTCCTCGTCCCGGTGCCCTTGGTGCCCGGGCCAGCCCGGCAGCCTGCCCCGCCCCGCCCCGCCCTCCAGCCTCCGTGGGCCTGCCTGGGCCCCTGCTGTGCAGTCTCGGCTCCGGCTCGCACCCGGCCCGGTTCCTACCCTCTGGAAGGCGAAGAGCGAACGGCTGAACGCCCGAGACACGCAGCGGGACCGGGACAGCATCGCGATCCGGGCAGCCAAGCCTAGGGCGGGCGGACACCGGATATAGGGCCCGGCAACTGCCGGAAGCGCTGCGGGCAGTGCCAAGAAAGCGAGGAGGAGGGGAGACGAGGGTGATACCATTGCACCTCTTCGAGGGGGAAGACCGCCGAGGGACTGGGGCCTTGGCCGGGGCTGCACCTCCTAAAGGACCCCTCTAGCAATTGAGGGCGGGCACCATTCCTTATTTATTTTTTTAATCTCCATAGGTACCTAGCACAGGGCGCTGCAAACAGCAGGCGCTTAATAAATACTTTATGGATAACTTCTATGAATGGCCACGATAACAGCAATCGGATCTTAGCATAATTGCCTGAACACATGGTGCTCTCCTTCACGTCTTCCTCTGACCAGTGACAAGTCCCAAGGCAGCCTTCTGTGCGCCCTCTTCTAAGTCATGACATATGAGGAAAGGGGACCGGGGAAAGCAGTTTGTTTATACAAGCTATTACAACTGTTTGCATTTGTGTCTTATCTCCGCACTAGACTGTGAGCTCTAGGAGGGAGGGGGAGGGCTGAATACACTTTCTGTCTCCCCCCAGCACGCACTATAGCGCTCTGCACACAGTAGGACTTGATAAATGTTTAACGAATGAACAATTCTCTCCTTAGTTCCCTACTGTTTCGCAGACAACACATCGGAGGCACTGGAGGTTTGGGACTCCAGCCTCTACCAGGTTTGCTCTTGATCTGGTCAGACACAGACACCTTTGGAGGGGTTAACAATCAGCTTTATTCTAGTCTAGTCTTCTCAAAGGAAGTTGCTGATGATGGGAACGCTGACTCCTACAGCATTCCCTAACAATGTTTCTCTAAGGGGCCAGCAACAAGGGGGGGTCAACTACCCCTACATCTCTATGGGGTCAATTGAGACAGGTACAACTTGTGCACTGCCCTAAATCCCCTTAAACCTTGATGGGGGCCAGTCAATGCATACATAGATTCCCCATGGGTTCCCTGTGGTTTCCCCACTCACTGACGAGTGCTCATTGCTTTATAGGGCAACAGACAAAGAAGGTGTCTTGCCAACATTAAGCTCACAAGTTAGCTTTAGCAATATCATCATTCTGTGCAAACATAATGCATATAGTTATGTTACCCCCATATCTCATGGCACAGTTGCAATAGGACTATCTGTTGCTATGATTCTAGGAACTATTATCTAGAATTCTTGGGGCTATTCTGGGAGATGCCATGGCCATGGATCCTGAGAAACTAAACTCTAAAAAGGATAACAAAACATATATACACCTACCTAAACCCTCTAATCAAAGCAGGTTCTCCATTATTGTTTGCCATACAAATACATTCACATGTAGGAGACCTTTGCTCATACTGCTCCCATTTTCCTTCAGTACCCTCTTTCTCTCTGCTTAACTAAATTCTGACTTTTCAAGGTTCAGTTCACACCTACCTTTCCCCAAAGGCATTGGAATTCTCCAACTACTCCAGTCCTTCTCCGAAGTCCTCTAGCACCTCTGAAGTCAATGCCACCAATATGGAACATACAACAAACATTAACTAAAAGTTAATTATATGCCAGGCTCCATGCTAAGTGCTGGGGATAGAAAGAAAATGAATCGCAAGGAACCAGTAGAGTTCAGAATGAAAGCTGGTAACAGCCCATGGTTCAATTTGGTTGGAATATAAAGAATGTGGGAGATGGTAGAGTAAAATATCATATACGCTACTTTGAACTTAATGTTCCCCAAAGCAATACCCAGCATATGCTTTGAACACAATGAGTACCTGAATATTTAATAAATAAATGAACATGAAATTGAGCGAACTAGATTGTAAATCCCTTTGAGAACAGCAACGATGACTTATGCCTCTTAATATACAAAGTACCTACTCTAGAAATGCTTACTGGTGATGATGATAGTGATGGGAGTCCACTGGAGGAAAAGATTTCAAGTTGGCTAAGTCAGCTTAGAAGTATAGTTCGTATAGTTCAGTTAGTTCATCATTAACTCATTTTCTCTCTAGCTCTACTCAAATTTGAGTCAGAGGTACATCCACCATATAGAAAGCCATAGGTCATTGCTCACCTTCAGCTTATATCAGTCAACATTTATTGAATACCTTCTATGTTCATGGTATTATGATAGGTGAGAAATACAATATATAACAGTTCATACCACATGGCCCTTAGAGTCTAGCTGGTGACACAGTAAATGTGCTATAAGCTGAGTGAGTGAGTGTACAAACAAGAATTGTTCAAGGAGGAAAAAGAAGATGAATAACTGACTAAGGTCAGAGTAACTAATGGATACTTCACAAAGGCAGTGAATTTTGAGTTGAGCATTGAAGGATGGAGAGTTAAATGGATAGAAAGAGATAAAGCATTCTGAATAAAGGAAACTAAGAAAAAGCAGAGAGTTGGCAATGTTCAATAAAATAATAAATAGATTAATTTGACTAGAAAAAAACAACTAGATAGCTCAGTGGATAGAGCTCTGGGCTCAGGAAGTCAGAAAGACCCGAGTTCAAATATGGCATCAGACACTTACCAGCTGTGTGACCTTGGGCAAGTCATTTGACTTTGCCTCAGTTTCTTCATCTGTAAAATGAACTGGAGAAGGAAATGGCAAACTACTCCAGTATCTTTGCCAAGAAAACCCCATAGACAGTATGGTCCATGGAGTCATGAAGAGTCAGACATGACTCAATAACTGAACAACAATGGTGATTCTTGAATGTCATTTAAAGGAGTTCAGCCTTTATTCTAAAGACCATGCAATGCCATTCAAGGTTTTTGAGCATGATCAAAGGGATACTTTTAAAAGATTAACCTACTGAAGGTACACAGGATGAACTGGAGTGGGGAGAAAGCAGAGGCAGGGAGATCATCCATTTATTCAACAAGTATTTGTTAAGAGTTTACTATGTGTGAGGCTCTGTGCTTGGCACTTCAGATACAAAGAGGAGGAAGGAGACAATGCAATAGAGGTAGGAGATAATAAAGACCTGATCCAGAGTGGCAGCAATTGAAATGAGAAGAAAGGGACAAACCTGAGAAACATTGCAAAGATAAAACAATAGCGTCAGACTGGGAGGAGGTTTTGAATTGGGTGACTAGAAGGATGGTAGTTACCATCAACAGAAATAGGGAAAAAAAATCTGAAGGCAGAACAGTCTTTCTGTTTTCTTTTTGATCTTTTGGTTTTTTAAGGCAGATAGGGAGGAAGGAACGAAGGATGCTCTGTTGTAAGTGATCTGGAATAAGTGTCGACAAAGAGTCGGACATGACTGAAAGTGACTGAACACAACAAAATATTGGTCTGACATTTACTTAGTTCCACAAGAGATTTTTGGACTTTTTCCCCCTTAAGGATTTTGATCACAAGCTTAAAACGAGTGAGTTTGTGATGTGGTAAATATGGTCCATGGACACATTAGTATCTGTCTACACAAACATAGACACCTACACAGACCTACTAGGGATACAAATCAGCTCCATACTTTATGGCTTCCATTCAGTTATAAAGTTTCTGTTTTCACAAAGACACAATCTGCCGAGAACAGAATCTGTGGAGTGTTGTACCACAGCTGCCAAAAGTTAATTTTCCTTTCTTTTTTCACTTGGTACGTGTGTATGTGCGGGCACATGAACATGTGTGCAGGAAAATCCAGAGACTGGCAACTCATTTTCTTCTATAAGTCTTATCCTTTATACTTCTTATACCAAGTACTAACCAATTCTGAACTGGCACAAATCAGGGAAGCTCTAGTCAATAATCTATTCCCCTGCAAGATTCAATGGCACAGACAATGTGAAATGTCTATTATTCATTCTTCTTTTTAAGTCACAGAGAGAGAGAATGGTAAAGCTGAGGAAACTTTGGGGATAAATATTACAGAAGGCTTGTCCCTAATTCTCCCCCCACCAAAAAAATCCCTCATGGTTCATCTTTGTTCTTATTCCTGTGCTCAGCGGGTGTCCCTAGCCTCTCTCATTCAGAGAGCTGGATTCTGAAGATAACAGCACCTGGTTCTTTCCATAAAGTTGAAATGAGGTATTTTGCTGAGGAATAGGTTTCTAAAGCCTCCAGTCAGAACACTGAAGGGAAGAGAAGAGGGGTATTCATTTTGGAGGGGATTTGCCTAGGTGTTCTGAAGTCAGGGCCCAGACCTCCACTTGATGTTATCAACTGGTCAATCAGCAAGCATTTATTAAGCTGCTACTTTGTGCCAGGCCCCATACTAGGTTCTGGGAATGCAAAGAAATAGCCCACACACATCTTCAAAGAACTTACATTCTATTCATTTAATCAATAGAAGGAGCTGATCTACATTTCTCTCAGATAGTATGATATAGTGGAATTTGGAATCAGAGAATCTCCTTCCAAATCCCAGACCTGATTTATCTTCCCTGGTCCTTAGTTTTTCATCCGTAAAATGAGTATATTGGACTAAATAACCACTAATGTCCTTTTCTGCTCTAAAGAGGCCCCTGAGGTTTGGGGAAAGGAAGGGAAAGATACTTTTTCAGGCTGTTATACTGAACTGAGTTAAGCTGAGCTTTGTGGCACCTGAGCAACACAGCCAGCCACATGCTGGGAAAAAAGCTCAACTCGCACTAGGCTGTTCTTAATTTGCATATTCATAAGTCCCCCACCTCTGGTTGGTTGATTTGGAACAGTCGCCCTTGGCTTGCCTTCTTTGAGTGCTTTCAATGACAGAGGGAGAGCTCCCACACTGTCAGTGGGCCCTGCCCTTCAAGCCCACTTACCATACCCTGGGAGCCACCAATAGGTAGCATCCCAATTCATAATAGTGGTGAAAAGACCTCACTGTGAAGGAAAGAGAGGGCAGTTCCTGACAAAGTTTATTTTTCTGCAAATATCTGTGGAGAGTTTTGTTGCCTCAAGACATCTCTTTGCCTATCCACCTTTGAGAGGAAATGTTCCCCTGACACGAAGTTACCAAGAACCAGATTGTTTGGGTGTACTTCTTGGGTAAGTAATCTCTTATACTTAGCACTTTTGTATCCTTACAATAACACTTCAAGGTATTTAAAAAGAGGGATTTGAGGTAGGATGATTATGTGTATGGACAAATAGTAATATTGCTGTTTTATAAGTAAGGAGACTAAGGCTAGAATTCTCATCTTCTGACTCTGGATTCCACAGAGGGGTTAAGGAGGTGGTGTGGTAGAGTGGAGTGAATACCAGACCTTGAGGTCAGGATAACCGGACTTCAAATCCCATCTCAAACATTTACTAACTGTGTTACCCCAGACATGTTTCTTAACCTCTCTGTCCCAGTTTTGTTACCTACGAAAATCAGACACTCGATGGCCTCTAAGTGCGTTTCCAACTCTAAATATAAATTCTATGACCCTATAAAAAGCCTTCAAAGCAACTCATCTTAGACAAGTTTGAGGAAGCCAAATACTTTCTGACTGCTGATGTACCAATGAAATGAACAAGACTGTATAAAAGGCAGACTACATATTTCATAACTTCAGAATTAGGAATAAGAATGGAAAAGTCTCTGGGAGTCTTGATTGTCTAGGACCTTCTAATACTACAACAAACTAGTTATCTACAAAAGGCAAAAATGATAACAGTCATATTTCTAGATGTAACTATTTACATTTCATAAATATGAAAGTGAAATGGCCCATGCCATCCTGTGAGCTTATATTCTACTGACTAAATCAACAGAAGGGGCAAGCTCCTTGGAAGGACCACCTGGAATCTGATTTTTGTCCTCTACAAGACATTATCTTCTGTCTGTGTATCTATGGAGTGCAAACCCTCAGTAGTATTGGAGATGAAAATGGGTTGTATTCCTGTGCTCCTAACAAATGGAAATTCATATATAGAGGACCTTAGGCACTTCATCTTTGAAAATGAAATAGAATCTTAGTGTTGGCAGTAAATATGCCAATACAAATGTAGATGTATAGACATAGATGCATAGGTAAATAAATGAGTATATATATAGACACATACAAAAAAAGCAGTAATTTAGTTACCCATATTAGTGGTAAAAGTAGTTATAATAGTGGCTAGAGTGGTTTATTTATATTAACTTTTTATAAAGTAGAAACTAAGTCTGGCCATAGGCAAAACTGTGTAATTTGACCAAATTAAAAGTCAGACAGAAAATCAAACGGTGGACAGGACTTTAAAAATAATCTAGTAAAAATCAGTAATTTTGTAAATGAGTTCTAGAAAGTTTCAAAGGTCATATAGCTAATGAATGACAGTCAAGACATAAGTATCCTAATTCTCACTCCTGTGTTCATTCACCTTCTCCTGGCATCTCACAGATCCCTACTAACTTGAAAGCAAGTAGTCACTATGCCTCAATGCCACTAACTCTGAAACTTCCTTCTCCTAAAAGTATTTGCATTTTAAGACACCAGAATGCTTAAACCATTAAATTTCTAATAGTGAAAATGTTAATGGTTGCCCATTCATTGTGGCATCCAGTGAGAAAACTTTGGGATAAGACAGTTACCTCATCCCCCTTAAATCTTATAACCCCATCAATTAGGTAGATTCATAGTAGGACTTAACACTAATGATGCTGCATTAACATTTGCTCACAACACTCTGGAGATGTGGTACTTTTATTATTACCATTTTATAGATGAGAAAACTGAAATAGAAGTTAAGGGACTGGGACGGCTAGGTGGTAAAGTGAATAGAGCCCCAGCCCTGGAGTCAGGAGGATTTGAGCTCACATCAGGCTTCAGACACTTAACACTTACTAGCCATATGACCTGGGACAAATCACTTAACCCTAATTGCCCTGCCTCCTCCCTCCAAAAAAAGGACCCCCCAAAAATTCAGGGACTTGCCTAGGACCACATAGTAAGTATCTGAAGCTGAATTTGAGCTCAGGTCTTTTTGCTTCCAAGGGCAACTAGGTGACACAGTGGATAGAGTGCTGAGCTTGAAGTCAGAAGACTCAGCTTCCTGAGTTCAAATCCAGCCTCAGACACTTACCTAGGAAAGGTATTTAACCTGTATGTCTCAGTTTCTTCATCAGTAAAATGGGCTGGAGAAGGAAATGGCAAACCACTCCAGTATCTCTGGACCCCAAATGGGGTCATGGAGAATCAGACGCGATTGAAAAGCAACTGAAAGTATTTTGAGTCTAATTCCAGCATTCTGTTCACTGCCCCATCTATGTGCCTCAAGGACTTTCTGGGAGACTTTGGGGAACTAGACTAACAATAGGAACTCACTGAATTAAATGTGCCAAAAGAACTAAGACTTTGCTGATGAATGAAAGGAAGGAATTGTACTGAACCAAAATTGTTGAATCTTCTATGAACCAACTCGGGCTGGTCTCTAAATTATGGCAACGATGACATTACCACACAGACTTGCCACAGGGTCTGTGCATAGCAGGTACTCAAGAAATATTTGCTGAATGGTTATAACAAAAATAACAAGAGATGGTACCTTTTATCCAAAAATTTCAAAGTATCTTGTCCTTTTGATTTGTTTCTAAAACAAAATGAAAAGTCCTTCCTGTTTCTTAAAAACCCGCACTCAGAGGAACACAAGCATCTTCTAATTACTAGAGGTACTAACTAGATTTCTCATGATCCTGGCTTTCTCCTTCGGAACCACTTTGGCAACAGTTCTCTCGTGTTCCTGTGGCAGTAGACTATTTAATTACACACTTTCAGGGAAGTCACTTGCTGGGAGTTCTTTCTTGATGCTGCTGCTGTAGCTACCACAGTTTAACCATCTACAGGCCCCATCTGCTATGGTTTGATATCTTTACCCTCAGTCAGACAAAAGAAGAATGGCCTAGTTAGTGTCTCACACATTCCATGGCTGTCTGTCATTCCATTTCATTGCTGTTTTGCATCTGATGTCAAGGGAAGCAGACTTGCAGCTTGTTCATGAGTCCTGACCATTTCTGTGCTAGTAGTAGTTGAAGTGTGGTTTTTGAGGATGCCACTTTCACTTTGTGTTGGGAATCAATCCAGTTCAACAATAAGAGTCAGTAAAAGGAAATGGGTTCTGTAACTGGTTTTAAATGCTCAAAGATGAGGGTTTTGCTGATAATTAATGGCAAGACTATCTAAGCCCTTCTTACCCTATGGTTATATGTACTGGAGAAGAGCTATAATTTGTCCTTATATCCTAATGTATGTTCATGTTCATGCCTTTTGTGTCAGAAAATTATGTTTTCTGTCCAATAATCACACAGACGACTGGTTTCCATGAAGGTTGTTTTCTCCTCTTAGGAATAAAAAGATCCATACCCTTTCTGGGATGTTGTGGGGGTAGTATGTCATTTGTAGTGTCTGGAGAATGCCTGTATTTTCAAGGATTTCCTTTCAGTTCAACAAACATTAAACGCCTATTATATCTAAGGTATGTTGCTAAAGGCTGGGGAGGATATAAAGACAAATAAACCATGGTCCTCGTCTTCTATGAATGTCTCCATTTATTGCTTCTACTTCCTCTACTCGAGAGAAGTAAAGACTTCTCAGTCTGGTTTCTGGTCTCATCACTCAGCTAAAACTGCTCTCTCCGAAGTAATGGTCAGTTTGCTGTTCAGTCACTTCAGTCCTGTCTGACTCTTCAAGACCTCATTTGGGGTTTTCTTGGCAAAGATACTGGAGTGATTATAGATATGTAGATGTATATAGATAGATTAGGTAGAAATATAGGAAAATAGTCTAAATATATGGAACAGTGAGATTAAAGGTAGAAAAGAGATTCTGGCACATATAAGAGAGGTTGGTCATTGTAGTATCCCTATCAATTTGATGAATCCCCACAAATCAACTAGATAGAAGTCAACAGACTTTTGTCTAAAGGGCACCTCTCATGGAAACAGACATGTGCTGTAACACTTTAATTAGAGCAGTACTCTACAAATGTTTTTGATTGAACACAATCAAGAAATTATTTTTTCCTAGTAAGTATGCTAAAGATGAGGTGTGATACTTTTAATACCAACTGCATGAGTGCTGTGGTGAGAATTAGATTATAATTACCTATAAGGGTTGATACCCAGCTCCCAAGGGGGAAGGTTGAGAATTTGCATAGCTTTAGAGCGATGAAATGGGAAAGATTTATGAGTAGGTGTGATTTTGTTGGAGACCAGCCCAATAGTTGGATTCCATGGGGAGGGTGGGATGCAAACCATGCTTCCAACTGGCTAATGACATGGAATCAAGTCATTGTTCTTTGTGTGGGGAAGGATGATGATACTTCTCCATCACCCCCAGCAGAAGCTTAGAGGACAGTAGGAACTCCTCTGATTGGTTCTCAGTGACTGAGGCTACCTCCAAGATGTATGGTGACCAGTGTCACTGGATGGAAGAGTATGTGGGGTAAGGAATAAGAAGGCTGGAGAAGAGGGGACCAGGTTATAAAAGGCTTTGAATGCCAGAGTTTTATAGTTGATCCTGGAGGTAACAGGGAACAATTGGAATTTACTGAATAGGAGATAACATAGACAACCCCCACCCCCAGATATTTTGGCTATGTAGGAGGTAGGGGCAAGAAGTGCATTGAACTCTTACCAAAAGAGCTGTTCTTACCCTGTGGTTTATAAAATGAGCTGTGAAATGGTTCAGCCCTTTTTCTAGCACATTCTCTCCCTTCTTGCTATAGTTTACCAAATGAGGGGAGAAGGGAAATTTCTCCCTTTTTGCACCCCAAAGAGAAAATGATGGTGACTTCCAGGAGAAACATATAAGTTTACAAGTTCCATTTCCTGTATGCCTTCTTTTGTTTCTTTCCTTTTCTCAGTGTAGTTCAGCAACTAAGAATTCCTCAGAATGAACTTTCTTATGTTTAATGGTTACCTTACGGGTAATTCTAAATTCAAGTGTCTTAAGGACACTGGAACTTTCTAAAGGGAGATTGCCTCAGGACTGTGCTCCTTAAAGAAGGAAGACTGCCAATGTAGCTTATACAGCTGGAGGATGGAAGTCATCTTGAGGACTGGGGGAGAAGAGGGCAGGGAGATATGAACCTTGTCACCACTTCTGTGATATTACCATGAGTTTCTAGGCCAGTAAAAATCTGAGGTGAATAGGGATTATTTGTTTAGGAGCCCCCAAGGTGTCTACTTTCCGAGGGGAATCTGCCAGGCTATTTGAGTGATCTGTGTTTCTGTATTTGTTGCATGTTTCTGTGAATTCTTTTCATCTTACACATCTTCTATAGGGAACAAAATAACGGCTATTGCATACACAATACCAAACTGTAGATTGATTGCCTGTGAAGTATATCATGAACATTTATTTTCCTGGTATGCTCCAGGCTGGGTCATGAGTCAAAGAGAATGACCTTTTGAGTAAAAAAATATCCCGCCATGGTTAGATAGGCCATTCAACCTGCTAGTACTAAAATGATATAATACTCATTGCCTCATTGGGTGAGATCTAAGACTCCCTCTAGGTTAAATGCAGTTACCTTGCTTCCAGTGGGAGAGCTTTTTCACTTCTGATAAGTATTCTTGTGTGTGTGTCTGTGTATGTGCGTGTGTGTCTGTGTACATACACACACACACACATATATATATATACACAGGTATATGTGTATATGTGTGTGTATATGTGTATACTTTTTCTGGTTTTTGTTTTTTACTATCGACTTGAATAAATGGGTTTCTTGGGTATCTCCTTACTGTGTGTTTGTTGTGGAACTGGGTTTTGATGGAAAGGGAGTTAAGCCTTAGATATAAATTCTGGGGTCCTGCTCCCCTCAATTAATGAAATTAGAAACCAGAAGTTAGACTGAACCTGAAAATCACATCCCCTAGACTAATAATAAGGGAGCAGATCAATTCTAGCCCAGAAGCCCCCTCTCTTTGAAGAGAGCAGAGTAGATAAACTTCTAACTCCAATTTCTTGCTTCTCCTCCTGGCAGGACTTAAAATCTTCCTTAAAGAAGTCAGGGAAGAAGAGGCTAGAGATGTCTATTCTGCTTCCCTTCAAGACATACAACAATAGTCCCATGCTACATGTGGTAGACAGCCCTGTCACTCAATCTTTGTCTCTTATATTTGTCCCCTTCTCTTCTCTGTCACCGCCACCACTCTGGTCCAGTCCTTCATTACTTCACACTTGGACTGTTTGCAGTAGCTTTGGTACCCCTGCCTCAAATCTCTCCCCACTCCAGTCTATTTTCCCTTCAACTATTGATTTTCTTTAAGTACAGGTCAGACCCCACACATTTTTGGTTGTTTGTGCTAGTATTTAAAAGCAAACCAATCTAGCAACTCTGATTTAAGAGCCCTAATTTCTTGTTTTCACTGGTGTTTTTAAAATAGTGTTAATGACCTAAAATATTCTGCCACCTATACTTCAGTTTTCTTCAACACTAAGTAATTAGGAGTAATAAAATTCTGTTTCAGACACTAAACAAATGTCCCATTTTTTTTAAGAGAAAGGTCAATGCTATAGGCTAATGATCATTACAGCAAATCCTGATAAAATTCTAGACGTGTTATTAATGTGTTATTTACAGAAAATGTGTGGTATAACAGAGCACTGGACCTGGAGACAGAAAGACCTGGGTTCAAATCTTACCTTTGACATTTACTAGTTGTATGGCCAGAGGTAAGTCTCTTAAACTATCTAAGACTTAGCTATTAAGTTATAGATGGGTCCCACACTGACTCACAGACCCATTAAGCATAGAAGTATAAATATCATTAAGAGGCTTGCACTTATAGAATCATAAAAAAGGAAATGTGTCAGCATTAAGAACAAGATATGTTGTTTTTATCTCAGCCCCATAATGCATGACTGACCCTCCTCAACCAATCATGAGATATTTCTTATGTGGAAACTTTCATCCAATAGCTCAAAGGCATGTTAGGTGACAGCTTATACCTTTAATTGACTCAACAGATACTTCTAAGCCTTGTTTGCACCTTGTTCCTATCTCTGATTCAACAGAGACAGGCCTTGTTCACATCTAGTTCATAACCTGATTCAATTCAGAAGTCATGGTTCACTGTCATTGTTAAGCTAGGAGTATAGAACAACTAAAGGATCAACTAAAGGAACTGGGTATATTGGGTCTGGAGAATGATTGGATGATAAAGCATTTATTAAGTGCCTACTATGTACTAGGCATTGTGTTTGTTGGGGGCACAAATACAGGAAAGCAAATAGCCCCTACCCTCAAGGAGCTTACATTTTAATGGAAGGAAAGACATTAAGAGCAGCTAATTAAATAAGGGGTTGGAGGAGTAGAGAGAAGTTGGTTTAGAAATAACTGGGAAAGAACTCATGAAAAGTGAAATAAGCAGAACCAGGAGAACATCATACACAGCAACAGCAATATTGTGTGATGGTCAACTGTGAATGACTTATCTATTCTCAGCAATACAATGCCCCAAGAAAATTCCAAAAGACTTGTAATGAAAAACACTATTCACCTCCAGAGAAAGAAATGATGGAGTCTGAAAGCAGATTGAAGCATATTTTAGAAAAACTTTATTTTTCTTGTTTGTTTGGTTGGTTTGGTTTGACTTGTGTTTCCTTTCACAGTGTGACTATAACAAATTGCTTACCTTTTCAATGAGGGAGGAGGAAGGGAAGGACAGAATTTGGATTCAGAATTTCAAAAAATGAATGTTAAAAACTGTTTTTATATGTAATTAGAAAAAAACAGAACAGTAAATAAAAAAGAAAAAAGAAGAACTGGGAAGTAACATACAGGCCTGGTTCTAGACAAGAAAAAGGCAAAAGCTCACCTACCAGAGTAGTCCCAGGCAGAATCTAGGTTTCTAATGGGAGAGGTAAAGAGAAGATAGATTGTCTTCACTATCTGAAAGGATATCATGTAGAAGAGAGATTAAGACTTATTTTTCTTGGCTCCAGAGGGTAGAACTAGGAATAATGGGTGGAAGTGAGAGGAAGATTTTGGCTCAATATAAGGATACATTTATTGACTGTCAGAGCTGTTCAAAAATGGAATGTGCTAGTCTGGGTAGCAATGAATTCTCCATACACAGAGATCTTTAATTGAAGGCTAGGTAATTATATGATAAGTATGTTGTAGAGATGATTTAAGCTTCAGGTAGGAGATTGAAATAAATGATCTTTGGGATTTTTTCCAATCCTGAGACTGTATGATTTTTTAATATTGTTATGGCTAGAGCAACATAAGAGTTGCCTAGAACACAAGCCACTCTTGTGGACTTGAGATTTACCTGACACAGAGGCAATTCTAATTAATAAAATTAACTCAAATGGGTGTGGAGTGTGGGGGGGGGCAGAGTTCATTTAGGTAGTATATATGTGAATGGTTATAATGGCAACAGGGGATTTTCAAAGAGCCGGAGTTTCTTTTAACCTCCATTTGAAACCATATGAATTGGGTTGTTGTTTTTTTAAAGACATGGTGGGGAGGAGAGGAAGGAAGTTGGTTTATCTAGCCAGGGGTGGGGAATCTGTGACCTCGAGGCCAGATGTGACTCTCTAGGTCCTCAAGTGCAGCTCTTTGATTGAATCTAAATTTCATAGAATAAATCCCCTTAATAAAAGGATTTGTTCTATAAAACTTGGACTCAGTCAAAACTTGGCCACATGTCCTTAAGGCCACAGGTTCCCCACCACTGATGGACTCTCAAGTTTTGAGAAGGTTCCTGATTGAATAAGGACCATATAAAACATAGCATACTTTGTAGGGCCAAGACAAAATAGGTAACCCCATCAACAATTACTCAGAAGAATGATCATAATTTAAAAAAAAAGAATAGCACAGGCATGGGCACCCAAAATACAACTGAGAAAAAAATTGAGCATCAATCCAGATGGGCAAATAGGGTCCTCTCTGAAAGGCAAGTCTTAGGCATCTCTAAGTTAAATTATCTTTCTCTTTCATTTCAGGAGTTTGCAAAGCAGAATTTGAAAATATGGTCCTGTTATGATCTTTCTTAGCATCCTGGAACTGAAGAGTCAAAGTTTTCCTCCTGTTCCTGTTCCCTCTCATTTCTTCAGAGGAGAAAACTCGTTGAATGAACCAGTGTATTGCTGAGAACAGTCCTATAAGCTTTAGCTCTGAGTATTTAGGAAAAGAGAGACCCCTGCCCCAGTTTAAAAAAACAAAATAAAACACTTATGAATACTCTCTGGTTCTAAGTTCCAATGAAGTTATAACTACTTGATAAGCTTGTGAGGAACCATCAGGATGGATCCAAATTTTATTTTTCTTTCCTCTAAATCTCAGACATATTCTCACATGGGAGAATCTATGAAAGAAGAGGGAAGCAACCCATCTTCCAGAGGATGTGGGCAAGACTCACCCATTCCCTGGGACCAAATCACTATTTCTAACTTTGTTGATTCTGACTGGTTTTGTGATGAACACATACAAGCTAAAAGGGCCAGAGTAGAAACTATTATACAAGGCATGTCTCTTTCACCAAACCCACTGATGCCCTCAAGCAATTCCAGGGAAAAGGATAGTAGGCATCCCACAGAAAAAAGCAGGGAGAATAAGAGGAAACAAAAACTTCCTCAGCAACAGAATCCCCAGGGGGGACAGTGGTCAGGGGTCAGTAGAGGTAACTGGAAGGGAGAACGTCGCCATTTTAAGGAACAATTTCAAATGCTACAGCAGCAGCTAAGACATCTTCAAGAGAGACTCTTCCAGCTTTCTGAACACAATGCCTTAGCTCAAAGCCAGGACATTGAAAGGAAAAAAGACTCTCTAAAATACAGGAATGACTCAAACCATGGCCATTGGGCTGTAGGCATTAATCAGTACAAGGATCTCAAAAGGAACTTCACCAAAGGAGAGAAACCCAAAATTTCTAAAGAGGAAAGCCAATCTAGGGTTCCCTGGTTAATAACTTATGAAGACAAAACTCTATCAGAGATACTAAAGAAAGAATTAACTGGGGCTGTGTCACAGGTTGTGGATTCAGTCTTAAGAAAAGTATTATCAAAACCATTAGGTTACCAGACTCAGCTCGTAAACAGCATCCAAGTGTCAGGACAAGACAGAAAAAGTGGATATTATACTGCTACAGGAAACACAAAGAAAGATCAGCTTCCTATGGAAAGCTCCCAGAATACAGCACAATCACAAGCTGAGGCCCACACAAGTGCTTTGCCACTGTCTGTGAAGAAATGTTCAGATTCTCTAAGACACCTAGTCAATTCAAGAATGACCCAGAAACACTACCAGGATCCTCCAGGAAACTTAGCTATGACTTCTCACATTCAAGAAAAACAGATTCTTAGCCAACTGTTAGGGTATGGACAAAATGGCCATTGGAGTTATAGCCCTTCCCAAATCTCTTCCTCTCAAGATACTTCCTCCACACGGTCTCTAGACCTACCTTGGAGCACTATTAAACATCAGTCATCAGGTATGAGCCAGCAGCGATACCCACTGCCCTTCACCTCTAGCCAAGTAGAAAGTCTGGCTTTTCTTCCAACACTGAAGATGGAACAGGACAACCTAAAGACTGACAGAGATGTGATTCCTTTCTCTTCTGTCCACATATCCTTTTTTGGTCACTGAGACTGTCTTGCCACTAGCCCAAGAAACTGAAAAATTATAAACGATAGAGGGAGACTTCCATGATACATAGAGAAAAGCTAAGGCTTCTCTCTCATGGCTTTTCTCATGCCTTTTCTTCCATGCCAGTCTTTATAGCAGCCCCAAACCTTTCATTGCATTCAAAGACCAACCTTGCAAAGAGTTGGCAATTACCTCCAGTGTTATTTTATGGATTCCAGGAAGTCTTGCCAAAATGATTCTCCCCAGTTCTTGTCACAGGGCCTGGCATTCTTTGGGTCTTGAAGAATTTTCTCACTCCAAGTGTTCTTTTAACACCAGGAGAGATATCTTTAGGTCATTTGTCAGCTAATGCCTTAATATTTTTAACCAATGCTTTCAATCCTGGTAGTTGTAAATAACACATATAAGGTAAAAGTGCTAGAATAAAAACCATCATGTATACTATGGAGACAGTATTAGTACCTGACAGTTCATGGGGAAACAGACCCTGATGGAATAAGAGAGAGAATGCAGAATAAGGAGTGGCAAAGGGTAGTAATGTAGGGAGAAAACAAGTGCTCAGGCAAATTTTACATATGGTTGTATCTGATTACATTGATAAATGTAATAGCCTGGCATACAATAAATTATTATTATTATTATTATTCAAATTTTATAGAAAGAAAAAAGGAAATTACTTTACCCAGAGCCAGACTGGGGCAAAGGCAGGAGGGAAGCTAGATTTCTCTGTTCCCTGTTGATCCCAGAGATTTTTCCAGGTATAAATTTATTGAGCTCGCATAGGCTTTAAGTAGCAGGTTTACTACTGCCTTGAAAGATATTTATATATAAGGGTAGGCATGGTTTGGGCTCACCTGGATGTAGGTCCTAGATAAAAGGAGTACCTAAATTCTATGCCATTATGTGTTTCAAATTTCTACCTCTTTCTGGCTTTGACAGTCTACATGTTTCTTGCCCCTTTGTCCTGGATAATAGTAGTATAATTAGGGTCCCTTCCAGTTTAAAAAATCGGTATCTATCTAACCCTTTTATCCATAGATGTCATATGAGTAAGTAATAATAACTACCTAGTTAAGAATCTTTCAGAATGAAGGGTCATCTGATGAAAATAGGGGAATTCTTGGATGGGGTGGGAACTTCAAATTTCAGGGCATTCTTTCCCCATGACAATGTCACATTAGATGATGGGGGTAGTAGCCTAAAGGATGACCCAAGTCTAAAATCTTTCCATCTAGCACACCTGCAAAAGTTCAGAGAGGAGGCACTGCCAGCATTATCTGAAAAGGATCCAAAGATGTCTCCTCTAACATGGCACTGAATAAAATCGCAGACATAGAAAGCTCTGTTTCATGATGCTATGATGAGAATGTAAGGATAGGAAGGGACTTCAGTGGCCAACCAACTCAACCTTTATCTGGGCACAAATACTGGGCATGTCATTGGTATTTCTTGAAGTCTTAGTCTGAAGAACACTGGTGGTGAGTAACCTATCCCCTCCTGAGGCAAACTGAATAGCTCTAATGGTTTAAAAAAAAAAAAAGGTATTTCCTCCAATTGGTTGAACTCTGCCTCTCTCCTATATTGACCTCTTGGGGTCAAGAAAAACAAGTATAACCTCTCTTCCTAGTTAGAAACAATCTTGGGATGGCTAGGTGGCACAGTGAATAGAGCACCAGCCCTGGAGTCAGGACGACCTGAGGTCAAATATGGCCTCAGACATTTAACGCTTACTAGCCTTGTGACCTTGGGCAACTCACTTAACCCCAATTGCCCTGCCTTCCCTCCTCCAAAAAGCAACGAGAAGAAAGAAAAAGAAAGGAAGGAAGGAAGGAAGGAAGGAAGGAAGGAAGGAGGGAAGGAAGGAAAGAAGGAGGGAAGGAGG